>CM029637.1:34939326-35664104 GCA_017311315.1 Dendrocalamus latiflorus
CCGCCGCCTCCCCGGGCCGGCAGCGCCTCCCCAGCCCACGCCGCCTCCCCGGCCGCCACCGCCTCCCCGCCCGCCACCGCCTCCCCGGCCCCCGCAAGCGTTCAAGGTGAATCTCTAGTATATCGTGAATTTTTTTCCACATATGTTACACACTGTCGCTTAATGTTCACTCCATATCTATGGTACCTACGAGAAGGCATAATGATTTTAGACTTTTGGTGTGATTAATACAATATCTAGATAAATATTGGTGGTTCTGTTTGACTCCAAAAAAGACATTGTAGGCTGCATATTATAACTGAAAATCTCATGTGACTATATCTGGATCGTATTAGATATATAGATGTTTGAATGGGAAAGGGTTCATTTAGATATTTTATTGCTTAAACAAGTATGCATGTGATTTATCCAAAATTTCGCTTAAAGGTATTGAGTTTGGTTTTGTGTATGAACTAGATGGACAACGTAGTAACCCTATATCATGGAGGCAGTGTGACAAGTGATGATTATGGAAATGTTCAATTTGTTGAAATGCAAAGGGTGCCTCTGATGTTCAGTGATCGGCCGTCGTTTAGTGAGTTGGTTGCTAGGGCCCGGGAGAAGCTACATTGTCATGGAAACGAGGAGAGCATCACAGTTGAGGGGTTACTTCACTTCGGTTCGAAAGACACAATTCTCAGGCGGTTGATCTTAATTGGTTGTGAGGATGAGTGGGACAAATATGTCAAAGTGGTTATGAGGAATGAGTTAAAATGTTTGGACCTTGTTGTGCGGAAGGTGTCTATTGAACCAACCCCTCACGGTTATTCACCAGAACTAGGTGATCAGGCACCCTTTGACCCTCCGTTACTGGATCTTGCGGTGGATGTGGAAGAAGTGCCTGAGGTGCCCGATGCTCTATCTGCCCCGAACGAGGTTCAGATTTCTCAACCAGTTCGAGTTGAATGTCGGACTGATGATGTCGTGGCGGCCCCTCAGGAGATGGGATTGACCCAGAATCATCCCAGTAAGTGTCGAGCAACACTTTAGCCTTTTGTCGTCATTGCTTTTTTTTGTCTCAATCCCATCGTTTTCGTGCTTATGATGCAGGAGACATTCCTGATAATGTTGGTGTTCCTCCCGTTGCTCCATCTAGCAACGTTGAAGAAGTCTGCAGGGACTCCAATAGTGTGGATGTTCAAATTGTGGATGATCTGCAGCCTTACGAGATCGCAAGGGCCATTGAATCTGACGATGACCGCCCTTTTGGAGAGCTGACCGAAAGTGATATTGAGCTGATCAGGCGTTATTGCCCTGGCCGGGATCCATCAGTTCATGAATTCAGCGATCTTAGGCATTCTCATGGGGCTTATGCAGAAGGAAGGGATGACGAGCTGCTAGATGCTCCTGAGGCCGGTTCAAGCATGACAATTGAGAAGGGCATGATGTTTGAGGACTTGTCTGCATTGAGAAGGTGGCTGCAGGAGTATTCAGTGATTCGTAAAAGGTCATTCAAGGTGATGCATTCTTATGTGGAGCGGAGGTACACAGTTGTGTGCGAGAAGGAAACATGTGAATGGAGGGTTTGTGCTAGGAAACAGAAGGACACGGGAAAGTTCAAGATCACAAGAATCGTTGGCCCACACACTTGTGCCGAAGCAGAGCTCAAACAGAAGCATCGGCAGTTGACCTCTACCATTATTGCGAAGTCACTGTGTCACATAGTAAAGGGAGAACCCAATATGAAGGTGAAGACACTTGCTGGGATTGTTAAGGAGAAATTTGGATACGAGATAAGGTATGGAAAAGCATGGAGGGCAAAGCAACGCATCTGGAAGATGATATATGGGGACTGGGAAGATGGGTACTTGCAGTTGCCAGCACTTTTCAATGCAATCAAAGCGGTAAATCCAGGCATGCATTATGAGTACGTCCCGAAACCAAACGAATGGACTCAAGATGGGATGCAGATATTCTTCCGTGCTTTCTGGTGCTTTGCTCAGTCCATCGAGGCCTTTCGGCATTGTCGTCCCGTCTTCTCCATTGACGGTACGTTTCTTCTTGGCAAATACCAGGGCACACTTCTGATAGCCATTTCGTGTGACGCAGACAACACGTTGGTTCCTTTGGCGTTTGCTTTGGTTGAGAGGGAGAACAAAGACAGCTGGGGATGGTTCTTGCGGCTCGTTCGGAGGCACGTGGTCGGCCCTGGTAGGGAGGTGGGTGTCATATCTGATAGACACCAGGGCATACTTGCTGCCGTACAAGAGCAGATACCGGGGTATCCACCTTTGCACCACCGTTGGTGCACTCGGCATCTTGCCGAGAATCTACTCCGTAAGGATTGTAGGAAGGATAACTTTCCTCTGTTCGAGGAGGTCGCTCGAATGCTTGAGGTCAAGTTATTCCAGGAGAAGTTGGAGCAGCTTAATACTGCAACAACCGCAGAAGGTAGACAGTGGTTGTCGGGATTGATGAGAGATGTAGACAAATGGACAAGGGCTCATGACGATGGTGGCTGGAGGTACGAGTTTCAGACAAGCAATATGGCCGAATCCTTCAATAACTTGCTTAGGGGTATACGTGGTATGCCCGTCAATGCTATAGTATCATTCACCTTTTACAAGCTTGTTGCCTAGTTCAACGAAAGACACACACATGCAATGGCGCTACAGAGTAAACAAGAGAGATGGGCGCCAAAACCGAAGCGTCACCTTGAAAAGGCAAAGGCGAGGGCTGAGGCACATGAGGTACAGTGTTTTGACAACTCCACGGGCACTTACGAGGTTGTAGAAAGGGGTGGTACAACGACCGATGGAGAGCTCCGGCCGACGAGGAGGCATAAGGTTGTTCTTATTGATTTCTCATGCACATGTGGTAAACCGAGGCAGTACCACTTTCCATGTTCTCATTACGTGGCAGCAGCGAGGCATCGCAACTTTGACTACGAGAGCAAGATACCTCGGGAGTTCAGTGTTGACAACCTTGTGCTTACGTGGTCTCCCCGTTTCGAGCCTTATCGGGATGAGGGAGAGTGGCCACCGTACACCGGGCCCAAATACATTGCGGATACGGGTAGCCGTTGGAACAAACGTGGAACCAGGAAAAGGACGAGACACAAGATGGTTATGGATCAGCTTCAAGGAACAACGAGGCGAGGGAGAGCAACCCCCTTTCTTACTAACCCCGAGCAGAACCAGTGTAGCAGATGTGGTAGACTTGGCCACAATTCACGCACATGCGATTGGCCACTTAGTCAGGTGCGAGTGCGTGTTATTCGTTATGTTTCATAGTTCGTCTAGTTATTTTTTCATATGTAATTTGCTATGTTTCTTATTTAATTTCTTATTCTTTCCATATTTTATGCATGTTCAATTTTTTGTTTACTTGTATGTTGGACTGACAAATTCAATTTTTTTGTAGGATGGCGCAATTCCACCTGCTAGACCAGTACTACGAGGAGAGCCACCGAGGACGGCTCACCGCGGAGGGGGGGTATTGCCTTCATCACTTCCTGTACAGTTTGAGTTTATATTGATGCATTAACTACATAAATTGGTCTATTCTATACAGGAGCTGCCCATCCTTCGTCCTCGAACCCATGACGGGTTCCTGGACATGCGGTACGACGAGAGGTACACTCCCTTCCTGGAGAGGGCTGGCCTAGACGCCATCTCTTACCAGGTTCGCCGTGGGTTGCCCACCTTGAACCCCCCGGCCATCACTGCACTGATTGACAGGTATTCTCCTAAACCATTGCTCCACTTGCATGTTCATTGTTGGTCGGCTATGTGCGCCTCAAATTCTCTGACATGTAGTCCTCTTTTTTGTATCATGTAGGTGGAGGCCGGAGACTCACAGCTTCCACCTCCCTTTCGGTGAGATGACTATTACGCTCCAGGACACTCAGAAGATACTTGGTGTCGCCATTCACGGCCGTCCAGTGATCGGACCGTGCGTGCCTGCTGGTTGGAGAGCCCGAGTAGAGGCCTTCCTCGGGACAGAGCTTTCTGCTGAGGCAGTCCATCGCAGTTCTGCAGTTATGATCACATGGCTCCGGCAGACTTTCGCAGAGTGTCCTGCACACGCGGACGAGCAGACCGTTGCCTACTACTGTAATGAATTTATGTTTACTGCAAACGACTGCAAATGATACGAACTATGAATTTTTTACTTATGAATTTATGCTTCCTGAAAAAGCACAATCGGCTGAAAAGGCAAACGACCTAAAATAAAACAGCTTTGCCCAGTCACAACACGAAACAACACATAGATTGCACGTACATAAAATATAGCAAGTACTACAACCATCAACACAGCAACGACGGTAAACATGGAGGGTACCAAAAAATGGCAACACAACCAAGTACTACAGCCATCAACACATCAACGAACACAACAACTAAAACACAACACAACCATACACCTTCTTACCTACATGCCAAACGAGCCTCGTGGCACCCACATGGAGAAATGCTGAGGGGGTCGCCTCGGACGTGGTTGTCCATCGTGGTAGTGGCATGCACATATGCAGTTCGGGTTCGCGCAGCAACATGTGGGATCATAAGAGCTTCCTATATTCACGACCTCCTCGTTGCCCCTCTCGCGTTGCATCTGTTCGCGGAGGTCGTTGTTCTCCTCAGTGAGATTCTCCATTCGGTACTCCAAGTCCCATATTCGAGCCCATAATGTACCCACATAACGATCAACATACCGTTCGTGAGGAGGGTCGATCCAGTGGGAGAAGTCGCATTTGGCCATCTGCACAAAAAAATGACGGTAAACTTCGAGGGTCCATAAGCAATACAAAATGTAACATTACTAATTTGTACCCCGGAGCGTGAGCATCGGAAGAAACGTCGCCCGCCATCGTTCGGGGAATCCAAGATCTGGACGACCGCGTACTCATTGTGTCTGCATTTCGGCCACGGTGGTTGAGCACGCCGGCTTGGTATCAATCGATACTGCGGACCGAACATATCCCTCGTTTCTAAGGGAATGTCGTCCTTCGGTGACCCAAATCCCACTGGCCCCTCGACTTCAGACATGGTATGTTTCACCACGAAAGAGAGGGTACTACTTTGTTCGATTCACAATATCATGGGACCCCAACCCTGCTACTTATAGCCAACGGGGCAGCTTAATGCAGTGACCACCAAAAAAAGAGGCTTTTGCTCAGGGACATGACAACACGCCCCTGCTTTGCTCAGGGACATGACACAAGAGGTCAGCTTTTGCTCAGTGAGATGACAAAAGAGGGCAGCTTTGCTCAGTGACATGACAAAAGAGTTCAGATTTTGCTCAGTGACATGACAAAACGAGGCAGCATATGCCAACTTTGCGCAGTGACGGAGTAGGCCTTTAGCCTGTACACATATAGGGCGTAGGTCTTTAGCCTTTACAGGAGTAGGCCTGTAGGCCTGTACACATATAGGGGCGTAGGTCTTTAGCCTTTACAGGAGTAGGCCTGTAGGCCTGTACACATATAGGGGCGTAGGTCTTTAGCTTTCTAGGCTTTGAATGGTCCAATCTCTGAAAAGGCTACACTGGAATTACGAGACTATAGTCTCTGAAAAGCCTACATAGGGCCATTTATTGCTACACTGGAATCCAGGAAAAGCGAAAATATCCTCTCCATGGACTATGCCCACTGCACCAGATAACCTGCCTACATAAAGGCCTCCCTCCTATGTCTTCCATACCACATCTCCTCCCCAAGGCATCACAATACTACTACACAACAATGTCTTCCTGGAGGTCCGACCCATTTGGAGTGCCAGAGTGGCATGAGCGCCCGAAGTGCCATTGCGGCTTTAGGACGATGTTGGGAGTCTAGACTGATCGAGTACAACGAGCCAAATACGGCCGTAGGTTCTTCAAATGTCCTGACCTGGATGACGACTTCGTGGTAACGACCACAACTAAATCATTTGTTTCTCGTTATCTTTTTTCAACTTGATCGATGACATCTACCACGCCACACATAGGCTTGCAGGTTCATCGAATGGGTGGATCGGGTGTCGCCGGCATGGCCAAATAACCGGGCAGTGGAGGTGGAAAACAAAGCACAATACTTTGTCAAGATGACTCAGGCTCGCGAGGTGGAACGACAGATGCGGCTTGACCAAGAGCGTCGCGTGAGGGTGGACCAAATCTGTCTGAAGGGCAAGGAGGATGAGCTGCAAAGGAGGCGGGAGCAGTTAAGTCTGCGTGAAGCTGCCATCAAGCGTCAGGAGGAGGAGCTTCAAGCTCGGGAGGCAGCTCTCAAGACCAAGAGTGACAGGAAGAAGGATGCAGCGGAGCCATCTTCAGGGCGTGACAAAAAGGGGAAACAACCACGCTACACCCAATAGACAAAATGTAATAGACCCAGCAAGTTATTTTCCCTAAGGCATGCATGTTAGGACTAGTGGTGGAATTCTGAACATTAGAAGTACAGAGTTGCACACATGCCACATGCCTGCCATGTCAAAATATCACTCACCTTCGAAATATCACTTACCACTATATGCATCGATATTTCTACGCTCAATCCTTCGGCAAAAAAATTTAGCTTAATTTGGTTTGCATGTCCAACCTGCAATGAACATAAATTTTTATTACGACTTCATCAGATTCGTTCCCATATTACAACTACAAAATAACAAACCTTGCAAAAACCACGGGAATCAAACCTTAAAAGACACTTACCATTTTATATATCGACCGTTCTACGCACAATCGTTCCTAAAAAAAATTACCATATTTTTTTATGCATCTACAACGAGCCAATCAACATAAACTTGTTTTACAATTTTTTCAAATTGTTTTGTAATTCACAACTACAAAATTAACAAAACTTATAATCATTACAGTTCAAATTAACAAAATACAACTAGTAATTTTTTTTGCGACAACGTAAAGCCTGATCGGTGCAAACCCTAGACGTCGAGTGTCTGCAGACGTGGCAGGGAGCTCGGCGCCACGTGGCAGGCATCTCGGCGCCACGTGGCAGGCATCTCGGCGCCACGACCCACGGCTCCGAGCTCGGCGCCACGACCCACGGCTCCGAGCTCGGCGCCACGACCCACGGCTCCGAGGTGCTGCCACGTCAGCGCCACGCAGGCCACCAGGCTGGAGCGGGCCTGCGACCTCGGAGCCATGGACCACGGCGCCGAGACGTGTTACCTCGGCGCCGTGGGTCACGGCTCCGACCCCCTGGGTCCAAAAACGGAATTAAAACCACCAGAGGTCTAAATGTGAATATTTTTCAAAAAAAGGCTTAAATACAAAAAATTCGGCAGAAGCTACGTGACCAAGCAAAAGACGATGCGCGTCCTGCGTTCCAGTATGTTAAACCATTAATAGTTTTGTTTCCATTAACAAACCACCCATGCACCGGAGAAACAAGCACCGTAACTCGTAGCACCATGAGAGCGCTAACCATCCTCACCTCGGCCTTCCTCCTCCTCACTTCCTTGTCTCTCTCGGCAAGTGAACAGCAGAGCATTCTATGGCGCGGCAGCTCCGTCGCCGTGCAGGACGCTTCCGGCCACGTCCTAGTGTCGCCGAGCGGCAACTTCTCGTGTGGCTTCCACAAGGTGGCAACCAACGCCTACACATTCGCCATCTGGTTCACCGCCTCGGCCGACTCCACGGTCGCGTGGACGGCCAACCGCGACGCCCCCGTGAACGGCAGGGGCTCGCGCGTCGAGTTCCGCAAGGATGGGTCCCTGGCGCTACAAGACTTCGACGGCCGGGTCGTGTGGAGCACGAACACGAGCACCACGGAGGCCGACCGAGCGCAGCTGCTCGACACCGGCAACCTCGTCGTGGCTGACGCCGCCGGCCGCACGCTGTGGCAGAGCTTCGACTGGCCCACCGACACGCTCCTCCAGGAGCAGCCCATCACGCGGTACAAGCAGCTGGTGTCGGCCTACGCGAGGGGCCTGCCGTACTCCGGCTACTACAACTTCTACTTCGACAGCAACAACATCCTCAACCTCATGTACGACGGCCCGGAGATCAGCAGCAACTACTGGCCGGACCCCTTCAACAAGTGGTGGGACAACAACCGGACGGCGTACAACAGCAGCCGGTACGGCAGCCTCGACAAGTACGGCGGCTTCTCGGCGAGCGATCACCTGCACTTCAACGCTTCCGACATGGGCGAGGGCGTCATGAGGCGGCTGACACTGGACTACGACGGCAACCTACGGCTGTATAGCCTCAACGCCGCCGACGGGAGCTGGCACGTCACGTGGGTGGCACTCCCGCGGCAGTGCGACGTGCACGGGGTGTGCGGCCGCTACGGCGTGTGCACATATGGACAGGGGCCGACGTGCTCATGCCCCGAGGGGTTCGTGGCCAGCAACACCAGCGACTGGAGTAAGGGGTGCCGGCGCACGTTCGACGTCCGGTGCGGCGAGGACGTCTACTTCGCCGAGATGCCGCATGCCGACTTCTGGGGCTTCGATTTCAACTACACCGAAGGGCTGACGTTCAACACGTGCCGGCAGATCTGCCTCGATGACTGCAACTGCGAGGCGTTCGGCTACAAGAAGGGCGTCGGCAAGTGCTACCCCAAGATCTCTCTATGGAATGGCCGGGCTCCGGACATCGATCAAAACATCTACCTCAAGGTCCCTAGGCGTGTCAAGGACCTGGACCCGTCCGTGCTGCTCTTCCATGGCCATGCCTGCATCGTGGACGAACGGAACGCCAGCATAAGCTCCTCGTACCTGCATGTCAGGGGGAGCAAGATAAACTTCATCTACTTTTATTGCTTCCTCGCGGTCGTGTTCGTCATGGAAGCCATTTTCATAGCCGTTGGGTACCTATTCATCTTTCGAGCTGACCAGTCCGCACAACGAGTCCGTGACGAAGGGTACAACTTGGTGTTCAACCACTTCAGGAGGTTCACATACGAAGAACTATTAAACGCTACTTGCAAGTTTAGCCACGAGCTTGGGAGGGGCGCGTCGGGAGCCGTGTACAAGGGCATCTTGGACGACGGGCGTAACGTCGCCGTGAAGCGGCTGGAAGAGCTGACGCAGGCCGATGAGGTGTTCCGGTCCTCACTGAGCGTCATAGGACGGATCAACCACATGAACCTGGTCAGGATATGGGGCTTCTGCTCCGAACACTCAAAAAGGCTCCTCGTCTCCGAGCTCGTCGAGAATGGCTCACTGGACAAGGCCCTCTTCGACGTCGAGGGCGTCGGGTTCGTGTTAGGATGGCATTCGAGGTACAAGATCGCCGTCGGCGTCGCCAAGGGGCTGGCCTACCTCCACCACGAGTGCCTCGAGTGGATCCTGCACTGCGACGTGAAGCCGGAGAACATACTGCTGGACGCCGACTTTGAGCCAAAGATCACCGACTTCGGTCTCGTGAAGCTGCTGAGCCGGGACGCGTCCGCCCGGGTGCAGTCCCGGGTGCAAGGGACCAGGGGCTACATTGCACCGGAGTGGGCGCTGGGCCTTCCGATCACCGGGAAAGCCGACGTGTACAGCTTCGGCGTCGTACTCCTCGAGCTGGTCAAGGGGCAGAGGGTCTGCGACTGGGTGGTGGACGGGGGAGAGGAGGTGGGCATGGATTTCCAGCGGCTCGTCGAGTGGCTCAAGGAGAGGATGAAGCGCGAGGAGCGGCGGTCGGCGTGGCTGGAGGAGTTCGTTGATGCGCAGTTGCACGGTGATTTCAACCATTCTCAGGCAGCCGCGATGCTGGAACTGGCGGCTTCGTGCGTGGATGATAACCCCAACAGGAGACCCAGCATGAATGCTGTTGTACAAGAACTCCTCTCGTTGGGAGATGTAGAATCATCTCGCGCCATGCATGACATGTCCTAGAAGTCAGTCAGTCGTCCGTTCCTCTGTGCTAACCTAGCTCTCTACCCAATTCAACTCTATGGTTATTAGTATCTGGTTTTGCATGTAGCTGAAAAACGAACTCACACGACCAAGTTCACCTAAGGCCCTCTATGTGCATGTTTATACGCGTGAGTTTGGAATCCGAGTAGATACGGATTACGGGTTCAACCAGTTCTTTTCGAGATACCCCTGCTCCCCTGATTTTTAGTTGTTTTCAGACTTTAGAAAAAGTTTCCTGATTTCGTGGCAAATGGACACGGCGAGGGCGTTGCATGCCGTTCGCGGTACAAGATCGCCGTCGCCGCCTTGTGGAGGGCAATACCTCATGCGAGTTTGGCCCAATCCAGCCGCGGAGCCGCGGTGTGTGCGCTACTGCCCGTCCTAGCAGGCTAGCACTGAGCCACCCGCACCACGCCGAGCGCCCCGCTGACTGCCGCGGCCCAGCCTAGCGTCTGTCTGTAATACAGGAATTGAGCAAGCTCAAGCCAGGTAGAAGAGCAGGTTGCCGTTGATTTCAGTACTTACTACTACTCGGCAAGCTATTTTTTTTATCACAAATATAGTTATGTTACATGTACAAATTATTTCTTGTATCATTATGATATACTTGCATTAGAAAATGTTTGCCAAAAATCAAATGGATTAGGAAGATGAAAGAGTTAAGAATGAGAAAAGAAAAGAGGAGAAAAAGAAAGAGAAGCAAAAGAAGAGTATGAGTTAAAGAGTCCATGGTCCGGCTGAGAGGAGCAACAAAACTATAGAGGTATGTAACTAGGAGCGTAAAGGTGGACCTTGGAAAGGCAGAGAGAGGGTAGATATGACCCCTTTACATATGGCTAGAATATAAGGACCCATCAGACTCTCACTCGGATTGGGAATCGTATATAAAGTGCCAACCATTTTTCCGTCCGGACGGGTAGAAATTTTTATCCTGTTACGTTATTCGTTTCTCCATATTGGGTAAGTAAATATGTGTGAGTAGAGATAAATGAAGCTCAAGACCAGTAACGCTAGTCTAGAAGTGAGTAAGTCTCGAGGCACTATATGTGTAGGTGGAGTGTTGGGCCAAGAGCCGGTCCAACCGAACACTAGCCCAGGTGAGTGACCCGGTTTACCCGTGGAAAACAGATGGGCTGGAGAATTGAGCAACGTAACTTGAAAAACGTTCTGTACTTTGAACTTGACCCTACACCAAAGGAAGTGTACTGGAAAACCTAGTTATGGTGGTTCAGAGTAGCTGTGAATACAATGGCACAAGCCTACGCAGTGCTAAATAAAATCATAAATTCATGCTAGTCTCTTGGATTGGAGTCTATGGTGACCGCTTGGGATCTTTCTTCACCTGAGTGACAAGTAGAATCTTTATAAATTAGAAAGGTTGGCATTTAGTTTGATAACACTGTTTTTGGGAAGTAAAATTTAGAAACTTTAATGACCTAAGAAGAGAGGCATACAGTGCATTTTGCTAATAATGTTTGCTGAGTACGTTAGTACTCACCCTTACTATTATTTTCTTTGTTAGACCCTGCTCTGATCGGGGAATACTCCGAGCTAGATGAAGGGGCAGCAGGCATAGTCGAGCCCACTGGAGAGGAGGACGACGGTTGCGAGGAGCCGGGGGAGGTGGACCTCTTATACGGTGGTTGGGACGAGTAGATGACCTGTGAAGCCAAGCAGAAGAGCCATAGGGTATCAGTCCATACCTTTTTGTCCCCTATGTATTTGTATTAAAGATCATAGCCCTCGTGGCAAGTGATGTAATAAGAGTACAGTTTATACATTATTGTTCTGTTGCGCGACTTCGGTAAAGGCTTATTATTCATCGGAACAATGTTCTACTAATTAGGTGAATAATAATCCATTACTTAAGTGTGATTATCCTTGGGATAATTACACAGGGCACCACATTGATGCCATATTCTATATTCTTGAGATAGCGTAAGACTCTTCACTCAATTGTGCAAGTGTTGTGCGTTGTGATCAAGGAGAGAGATATAGTTACATCTAGAGGTGGACTTTGTATCCACATTGAGCTTGTGTATTCATTGCATATGGTGAAAGTCAAGTAAGGGGCTGGACTTATTACTCCTGGGGGTTGCTAACTCTTAAACTGTCATGGAGGCGTTGTGCCCAGTGATCTTCTCAAAAAAACTTGTGAGAAGATCCGGCGTAGTGTGAAGGTTGGAGCTCACCTACCCAGAGGTAGGAAAGAGCTACCACTAGAGGAATTGAGGTGCTTGGCTTAATTCGTAAAAGTGGTCCAATTTATTTGGGCTTATCTCAACATGGATTAGAAAAAATAGGCAACTTTCTGAACACCATAGTAAAACATCATGCATCAATTGTGGTTTATTTTTTTGAGCTCAATTTATGTACTTGCAATTTATATTCATAGAAATTGAATTGATTGCTTGTCACCCTAGGATTACAAACCTTGACATAGACTTAGTGTGTTGATGCACTTAGGTGAATCTAGTTGATTTAGATATTAATTGTGCAAAATTGATTTGATTACGCTTTCGCACATAAATTTGGTTTGAACCAAAAAGTGATTTTTAAAAGTGCCTACTCATCCCCCTCTAGTTAGCCTCCTCGTACTTACAGTTGTGAGTCCCACACCTCCTGCTCACGTGGCCAGGTCATGGCACACACCAGACCACTGGACCTACCCATGAACGCCAGCCCAGGGTTGGCGCCACTCATGGGGTAGCGCTTAGGAGGAATTGTGCATAGGTTCCTTACAGTCAGTTGGTCCTTGTAACAAGTTGCTATGTGTTTTCCACGTGTTATGATATTCGCAATGTTATATTTCTCTTTGTTCTAATTTCTTTGTAAAGTTGTTCCAATACATGATTTATGATGTGACTATGAGATAACCTTCCCTCCTAAGCAGCGCGATAAAGGGGTAATCATAACACCACGCATCGCGAAAAGGTGAGTCCATAGTCTTTCTATTAGAAATGACAATACCATGCCACCACCTTTTTTTAGCCTAAAGTGACAACACTCCAACTAGCCATTTTTCAGACTGAGGTGATAGCACACTGCTACCTGTTTTTCAGACCAAAATGACCGCACCTTGCCCCCCACACTCTATGTGCCTCAAGTCCATCGCCCATATCCGAGAGGGCCTATAAATTATCTCACGTAAAGAACACACATATCTTGAACACACTCCTCCAACCACAACATGACGGATAGGGATGTGGAAGGGGACAATGGGTAAGGACTGAGTTTCAAGGCCGTGACCCTTACCTGGAAGACACGCACATCTACGATCCCCTAGACCCTGAACCCTCAAGTCCTGATCTACCACTCAAAACCAGGGAGTCCTATATCCCTAGAAATCCCCTCTGCGGCTACCCACACATCTCCGAGCCTTGGCTGCAACGCTAGCACAAACTTGACACAGTGGCCCAGGTTTTCAATGATGCGGGGAACCCAGGACATCGATTATTTCGCTGCCATATGTTCATGGTAAGTAGTTCATTTCTTATCTATACTCTCACGCATACATCACTTGTAATCATCTCGTCTTCCTTGTAGACCGTGGATTGCATGTTTACCCAGTAGGTGGATCAACTATATCCATATCTGCCTAGGTTTGCTCCACACTCTCCAAATCCACCTAGAAGAGATGCGGGAGGAGCTTCATACTGAGAGGATCAACAACGACGAGCTCTATAGGTAGAGGATTAGGGAGACAAACAGCCAGGAGGTGGTCCACATCGGCAGCGACTACCACTTGTATTGTTGCTGTGCCAACCCGAGTTGCAATTGCACCTCCGCTACCGCAACAATCAGCCACGTCCACACCGCCTTAACGACGGTGTTCCATTTTCACCTTAGGGGCGTTGGCCTACAAACCCTATTAAATCTACAACCACCATGTCGTTTACATTCCACAAGACGCACATATATCTTACATAGTTTGGGTTCATGGTTCGTACATGTTGCCCTTTGTATCATAGGAGTAGTAGGTAAACATATGCATCAAACCAAACCCTACGTGTCATGTAATTCGCACCTTCATTATGAAGTGTTATGTCGGACTTGAAATGGTTTTGCATGTTGCCATTTGTATCATACGAGTAGTGAGGCAACCATATGCTCCTAACCAAACCCTACACACCATATAATTTACACCTATATTATGAAAGTTATGTCGAGCTTGAAATTGTTTATTTAAACAAAAATCATTAATACATCCTAATGTGCACTAATCAAATTCTCTCTTTAGTAGTTAGCTATTATTTCAAAACTACTAAAGCCAAAAAAATACATGAATTTTTACAAGTAACACATTATTTTATTAAGACAAAATGTATTATTTAAAAATTCAAAATGACTATGTCGCCATTTCAATTGACGACAGGTTCTCTGTCGCTAGTTGAATTGATGACAAGGCTTTTGTCGCTAATACAACTGGGGACAGAGACTCTATTGCCAATTTAGTTGACGACAGAATCTCTATCGCCAAGCCTTGTCGTCAATTCATTTAACGATAGAGACTTATAGGCTGCTATGCATAACTTCATGTAGGATAGTCGGTATTACAAATGTCGACAGAATATTATCCCCATTTCGAATGGTAACAGTATTTTATTTACGTGATTTTTTAGTGAAGATATATTATTGTAATATTAATAAGAATGTATTATTTAAAAAATCCTTTCTTTGTGGTGAATTGCAACGTCATTCTACGTACAACGTCAGGCAGTTGCCATTGCCGGCCCAAATTTGTCATTGATCAGTGAATGGGTGGTACGATGTTTACCGCTGTTGACTAACGTGTGGCGCATATGTATTACTAGTATTTGGCTTCAAAATGATTGAACAAGTTTTAGATGTTTTGATACATTCAAGAGAAGACTTTATAAAGTATTATGCTACGGTACATTTTTTTGGGTGTATTTGTTTATTGGATGGGAAATCTGACGGTCTAGATAATTAAGATGATGTGGCGCTCTCTTATCTCATGCACTCAACTTCAGGACACTCGTCTCTTTGTTTGAACTTAGCTTTAGAGTATACTTGTTTTTTTAAAAAAAACTTAACTTTGGAACAGAGAAACACCACAAGCGAGGTAATTATACTGATGTGGCGCTCTCTTGTCTCATTAGTGGTGATCGGTTCGGCTGAAAAGCTCGTATCTTATAGCTGAAAACACTGTAGCTGGCTGAAAAAAGCACTGTAGCTGACAGAGGCTTATTTAGCATAATTAAATTTAAAAAAATTTAAAAATAAAAAAATATGTTAGCCCATTACGTATAATACAAACAAATACGGGAAAAAAAGAACCGGCAAAAAAGCTCAACAAAAAGCCAAAAGTTCAGAAAAAGACGAAACTTATGAATAGTGAAAAATAAGCCAGAAGCCGAAGCCGAGTTGATAACCTTTAGAATAGAGATTAAAGAAATGTGCAATGAAAGTGCTCCAATACTCATAAGGTTATTTTAAGCTCACCAACATTGATAAAATGGATTTTTTTTTATTTATGTTGAGAACTAGAGAAAAATCTGGGTCCACTATCCACTAGTTTAAGTATCTGGTCTCGGAGACTAAAATATAAAAGTAAAAGAAATACCTGTTCAATGGCCAACATCCAGAAGCTACTTGACCAAGCAAAGACGATGCGCGTCCTGCGTTCCAGTATATTAAACCATTAATAGTTCTGCTTCCATTAACAAACCACCCATGCACTGGAGAAACCAGCACCGTAACTCGCAGCACCATGAGAGCGCTAACCATCCTCACCTCGGCCTTCCTCCTCACTTCCTTGTCTCTCTCGGCAAGTGAACAGCAGAGCATTCTATGGCGCGGCAGCTCCGTCGCCGTGGAGGACGCTTCCGGCCACGTCCTAGTGTCGCCGAGCGGCAACTTCTCGTGTGGCTTCCACAAGGTGGCAACCAACGCCTACACGTTCGCCATCTGGTTCACCGCCTCAGCCGACCCCACTGTAGCGTGGACAGCCAACCGCGACGCCCCTGTGAATGGCAGGGGCTCGCGCGCCGAGTTCCGCAAGGACGGGTCCCTGGTGCTACAAGACTTCGACGGCCGGGTCGTGTGGAGAACGAATACGAGCGCCACGGAGGCCGACCGCGCGCAGCTGTTCGACACGGGCAACCTCGTCGTGGCGAACGCCGCCGGCCGCACGCTGTGGCAGAGCTTCGACTGGCCCACCGACACGCTCCTCCCGGAGCAGCCCATCACGCGGTACAAGCGGCTGGTATCGGCCTCCGCGAGGGGCCTGCCGTCCTCCGGCAACTACAGCTTCTACTTCGACAACAACAACATCCTCAACCTTATGTACGACGGCCCGGAGATCAGCAGCAACTACTGGCCGGCCCCCTACAACATGTGGTGGGACAACGACCGGACGGCGTACAACAGCAGCCGGCACGGCAGCCTCGACAAGTACGGCCGCTTCTCGGCGAGCGATCACCTGCATTTCAACTCTTCCGACATGGGCGAGGGCTTGTCGAGTGGCTCAAGGAGAGGATGAAGCGCGAGGAGCAGCGGTCGGCGTGGCTGAATGAGTTCGTTGATGCGCAGTTGCACGGTGATTTCAACCATTCTCAGGCAGCCGCGATGCTGGAACTGGCGGCTTCGTGCGTGGATGATAACCCCAACAGGAGACCCAGCATGAATGCTGTTGTACAAGAACTCCTCTCGTTGGAAGATGTAGAATCATCTCGCGCCATGCATGACATGTCCTAGAAGTCAGTCAGTCGTCCGTTCCTCTGTGTCTGTGCTAACCTAGCTCTCTACCCAGTTTAACTCTGGTTATTAGTATCTGGTTTTGCATGTAGCTGAAAAGGAGTATTCGAACACGATCTATCTTGATTGCAAGTTAATTAGTAGACCATGCCAACGAATATCAATTTTGCAATGCTGTTAGTGTATGGAAGTGATGTGTCTAGCCTACGTGTCTTGATGTCAGCAGCGCAAAGCAACACACGATTGGTCTAATTATTGGTGTGCCGAGCGTTACAGCAATTTCAGGGACATGGTGTTGCATGCGCGATCGTCACTTGCCGCCCGTTTGACGATTGCTGCTGCGACCGAAACACGCTCGCTCGGCCGTTGAGCGGCGCGCACTACGCCACGCACGCAGCCCATTGCCTTCGCATGCGGCCGGGCCTGTCCGCGCACACGTCTCGCACCTGGTAAACGGAACGTGGGCCGATACGTCGCCTCTCTTCAGCTTCAAGCCCATAGACCGCGGGTATTGTGTGGGCGTGGTCGCCGCTGACGGGTTTCTCAGGCCTTTCCTTCTCACAGAGCTAAAGACAGAGACCAATATGAAATCTGGTTTCGCGAGGTAGATTCTCTACTCTTCACGAAAATTTAGAAACGAACTCACACGACCAAGTTCACCTGAGGCCCTCTATGTGCATGTTTATACGCGTGAGTTTGGAATCCGAGTAGATACGGGTTACGGGTTCAACCAGTTCTTTTCGAGATACCCCTGCTCCCCTGATTTTTAGTTGTTGTCAAACTTTAGAAAAAGTTTCTTGATTTTGTGGCAAATCGACACGGCGAGGGCGTTGCATGCCGTTCGCAGTACAAGATCGCCGTCGCCGCCTTGAGGATGGCAATACCGCATGCGAGTTTGGCCCAATCCAGCCGCGGTAGAGATGGCAATGGGTACCCGATACCCGAATACCCGACGGGTTTTACCCGATAAAGAGACGGGTATGAAAAATTTTATGTACCCATGGGTACGTTATTGGGCGAAATCCTCTACCCGCCGGGTAGGCGGGTGCGGGTGTGGGTATATACTACCCATACCCGCCTACCCGCGGGTAATGAATACCCGCATTAGACAACTAGACATCCCACTCAAATGTTAATTTTATTATCTACTTGTTGTTGATTGTTTATTTGTTTGTCATATGTTGATATGGTCATGTCAAGTATGTTTATGTGATGTACTAATTTTGATCATTAGACGCTTTTGTGCTTGGCATGTATGATTAATGAATGTCTAAATTGATGATATTTTTATGTGTTGAACCGGGTATGCTTGCGGGTACGGGTTACCCGTCGGGTAGTAATACCCGCGCGGGTACGGGTATGGGTAAATTTTCCTACCCGCGTGCGGATACGGGTAACCCGACGGGTAAATTTACACCTAGCGGGTACGGGTATGGAATGGCAATACCCGATGGGTATTTACCCGTTGCCATCTCTAAGCCGCGGTGTGTGCGCTACTGCGCGTTCTAGCAGGCTAGCACTGAGCCACCTGCACCACGCCGGGCGCCCCGCTGACTGTCGCGGCCCAGCCCAGCGCCTGTCTGTAATATAGGAATTGAGCAAGCTTAAGCCGAGGTAGCAGAGCAGGTTGTCGTTGATTTCAGCACTTACTACTACTCAGACAAGCTATTTTTTTGTCACAAACATAGTTATGTTACATGTACAAATTATTTCTTGTATCATTATGTTATACTTGCATTAAAAAATATTTTCCAAAAATCAAATGGATTAGGAAGATGAAAGAGTTAAGAATGAGAATAGAAAATAGGAGAAAAAGAAAGAGAAGCAAAAGGAGAGTATGAGTTAAAGAGTCCGTGGTCCGACTAAGAGGAGCAGCAAGACTATAGAGGTATGTAACTAGGAGCGTAAAGGGGACCTTGAAAAGGCAGAGAGAGGGCAGGTAGGAACCTTTTACATATGGCTAGAATATAAGGACCCACCAGACTCTCACTCGGAGTGGGAATCGTATATAAAGTGCCAACCATTTTTCCATCCCGGACAGGCAGAAATTTTTACCCTGTTACGTTATTCATTCCTCCACATTAAGTAAATATATGTGAGTAGAGATAGATGAAGCTCAAGACCAGTAACGCTAGTCTGCAAGTGAGTAAGTCCTGAGGCACTATATGCGTAGGTGGAGTGTTGGGCCAAGAGCCAATCCAACCGAACACTATTGGAAGTCAGTAAAGCCCAGGTGAGTGGCCCGGTACACTGGTGGAAAACAAATGGACTGCAGAATTGAGCAACGTAACTTGGAAAACGTTTCGTACTTTGAACTTGTACCAAAGGAAGTGTGGAAAACCTAGTTATGGTGGTTCAGAGTAGCTGTGGGTATAGTGGCACAAGCCTGCGCAGTGCTAAATAAAATCATAAATTCATATCAATCTCTTAGATTGGAGACTGCGGTGATCACTAGGGATCTTTCTTCACCCGAGTAACGAGTCTTTGTAAATTAAAAAGGTTGCCATTTAGTTTGATAACACTATTTTTGGGAAGTAAATTTTAGAAACTTTAATAACCCAATAAGAGAGACATGCAGTGCTAATAATGTTTGCTGAGTACGTTCGTACTCACCCTTACTATTATTTCCTTTGTTAGACCCTGCTCCGATCGGGGAATACTCCGAGCTAGATGAAGGGGCAACAAGCATAGTCGAGCCCACTGGAGAGGAGGACGACAGTTGCGAGGAGCCGGGGGAGGTGGACCCCTTATACGGTGGTTGGGACGAGTAGATGACCTGAGGAGCCAAGCAGAAGAGTCATAGGGTATCACTCCATACCTTTTGTTCCCTATGTATTTGTATTAAAGATCATAGCCCTTGTGGCAAGTGTTGTAATAATAGTACAATTTATACATTATTGTTCTACTACGTGACTTCAGTAAAAGCTTATTATTCATCGGAACAGTGTTCTACTAATTAGGTGAATAATATTCCATTGCTTAAGTATGATTATCCTCGGGATAATTACACAGGGCACCACATTGATGCCATATTCTATATTCCTAAGCTAGCGTGAGACTCTCCACTCAATTATGCATGTGTTGCACCTTGTGATTAAGGAGAAAGATATCTAGTTGCATCTAGAGGTGGACTTTGTATCCACATTGAGCTTGTGCATTCGTTACGTATGGTGAGAGTCAAGCAAGGGGCTAGACTTATTACTCCTGGGGGTTGCCAACTCTTAGATGGTCAGGGAGGCGTCGTGTCTAGTGATATTCTCAAAGAAACTTATGAGAAGAACCGGCGTGGTGTGAAGGCTGGAGGTCACCTACCCAGATGTGGGAAAGAGCTACCACTAATGGAATTGAGGTGCTTGACTTAATTCGTAGAGGCGGTCTAATTTATTTAGGCTTATCTCAACGTGGATTAGGAAAAATCGACAACTTTCTGAACATCACAGTAAAACATCATGCATCAATTGTGGTTTATTTTCTTGGTCTCAATTTATGTACTTGCAATTGATATTCATAGAAATTGAACAAGGGCCGATGTGCTCGTGCCTCGAGGGTTTCGTGGCCAGCAACACCAGCGATTGGAGCAAGGGGTGCTGGCGCTCGTTCGACGTCCGGTGCGGCGAGGACGTCTACTTCGCCGAGATGCCGCACGTCGACTTCTCGGGCTTCAATTTCAACCACACCAAAGGGCTGACGTTCAACACGTGCCGGCAGATATGCCTCGACGACTGCAACTGCGAGGCATTCGGCTACAAGAAGGGCTTCGGCAAGTGCTACCCCAAGATCTCTCTATGGAATGGTCAGGCTCCGGATATCTATCAAAACATCTACCTCATGGTCCCTACGCGTGTCAAGAGGAGCCCCGATCTAGTGGATTCCTTATTAGGGGTGAAATCTTTGTGGAAGCATGGCCAGATTGATGGCTTTGCATTATATAGGTCTTATCATGATCTCTTAGTCACACACCTTTAGAAATATGTCAAATAGACATTATAAGTTGATCATGTCTTGTGAGTAAAGTTGTGCCACCTCTAAAGAGTGTCTAAACAATCCTAGATAGCTATACCCACGGTCATGGGCATGCCAAGTAAAGTTTTCACGGATTAGACATTGTTTTTTAAAAATGGTTTAAGTGGAACTGTGGAATCTTTTTGGAGAAAGATGGTCCGGGTGGGATGCCTATGATTAGGTTAGTGCCAGGTCGGTGCTTGCGCTAACAGTATTAATTTTCTTAAACTACTGTATTTTCTTATTGTATTAAATTCAGCAAATTTCTATCTATTTACTATATTTCTTTAAATACTGCTTTACACTCAATTAACCATATATGCCTCTACTTGTCAGCCTTACATTAATATTGTATTTTCCCATGTAACTTACAGAGTATATTTTATGTGCTCATTCTTGCTTAATTTTGCTGCTCAGAGGAGAACGACTTGAACTATGGTAAGGATCAAGACAAGTAGGCTGTGTCTTACTGTCGTTTACCTATAGACAGGCTTTAAGCTTCACCTTTTTATTTACCGTGTTTTCGTTGTTATTTCCTTTAATATTTAGGCAGTGAGGAGTGATGATGTAAAACTTGGTCATAAGGCATTGCTCATTATTTGATAAAGGTTGTCATTGTGCATGATATGTATCTTTGTTACTATTGTGTGCACTAGTTGATTCTGGACTAGTGCCATTGTAGCACCCCACATATAGTTAAGGTGGAATACTACTATGGAACGTCATCACCAAGAAATAAAAGTAATAATAAAAGATAATAATAGAAATTCATACACCAATTAAAACCT
The DNA here is from genome assembly GCA_017311315.1 of Dendrocalamus latiflorus. Lineage (NCBI taxonomy): Eukaryota > Viridiplantae > Streptophyta > Magnoliopsida > Poales > Poaceae > Dendrocalamus > Dendrocalamus latiflorus. The sequence goes on from CM029637.1 coordinate 34,960,664, forward strand.
TTAAAGTACTTTATTAAATATTCAACGGAAGCTGACGTAGTGTTTGAAATATGGGACCAATCCGCTACTAATCAAATGACAAATAAGGTAAATGGCAAAAAATGTGGCAAGCCACAGTGCAGAAATTCGAGTGCTCCCACCCATGCATGCTGCTATCAATCCACTGGCCGTTTACCTGAGAAGGCAAAGAGCAAGCGTGGGATTTGAAAATCTCAGCAAGTACCCAACAACGGTTGCAACGCAAGAGTAAAGACAGGTAATGCAACCATGCGAAATAAAGAACAAGCATCACAAATAAACAACGGATACAGGATAAAAGCAACGAACAACTGATATCTGAAATACTGTTATAAATGGGAGACAGATATTATGGAGACTGTGTATTAAGGTTAGTTCTTATGTGACAAGTTATAGCAAGGGTGCCGGCGACCTCAGCCCACATACTTGGTTATACGAGAATAGCCAGGCACAACCTTGTTCTCGACTTTATAACCGCAGACGGAGTGTAATATCCTGTGTAATGAGAATGTACGACCCCTCGTACGTTACCAGGTTGGGTGGAAATCTCCCCTATATGTGGGTAGCCCTTAGTTCGTTATTTAGCGAATTATCCATGATATAATTAGAGAGTTGTGTTTGAATTAGGGTAAAGTTATGAGAGTAACGATTTAATCCAATGAGACCAAAGAGACAGGATTGGTGATATTAGGTGATGGGAACAAGATCTATCGATGGAGAGGATACTAACTAGAGTCATACAGCAAGGTTGTCAATCATACAATTTTATTAGGTGATAAGTGATTATTAGTCAGGTTAATATACAACAACTAAATCACTACAGCTCGCAGTTAAAAATCAACAGGTAGGATTCACAAAAGTAAAACATAACCATAACCGTTCAGTGTTAAAGATTACTAATGGTTAATCTTAAATTGGAGCATGCTTATTCGCAACCCTAATTACCATTAGACATTTATTTACATCCCTAACCACACATGGATTCCATGGTTAACATTATATTAATTACAAGTATTCAATGCTAACTAACTCATCATGTTCAGAAGCTACTAAAGCTACAACAATCTACAACAGGCAATCGATAAAGTGCAATGATCGGAAATCACACTAAGACAACAGGTAATCATGTGACATAATCGTGCAAAAGAAACAGGTTACAGCCGCGAGGTACTTGCCTTGAGCACGCTCAACGGACACGCTGCACGATGGATCCAGAAAACGTTACTGCCCGACAGCTCCCTCAACAGCTGCGTGAGAACCTACAGAGTGTTATGAAAAGCATCGATCAGATATGATGACTTTGGTAAAGGAATGACAGGAAATAATTGACGGGAAAGGAAACAGCCATTCGATCGAGCGAACGACCGTTCGGCCGTGCGAAAACACGTTCGGCCGCACAAACGTCCGTTCGGTCGGACGAAACACCGTTTGGCCGCTCGAACGAGCGTTCGGCCGCACCGCCGCCGGCTAGGCCATGCGCACGGCCGTGTGCATGCGAGCACGCCACGGGGCGTGCCGCCGCTGCAGGCGTGCAAGCACGTGCGTGCGCACGGCCGGTGCGAGCGTCGTGCGGCTGCCACTGCGCGCCGGCCAGCCACCGCCGCCGCGCCATGGCGACGCGTGCGAGCAGGTGCGCGCGCACATGCGGTTCTGCCGTGCCGCCGCCGGTGCCCATGCGGCCGCATGCACGGGAGAGAGAGAGATTGAGAAAACCCTAGGAGAGAGAAAATACCTGGGAAAGAAATTGCGCGTTAGGGAAAAAAGAGAGGGGATGCTATTTAAGAATGTGATTAGATTAGGGTTTAAGTCTTTTTTTCTTTCTTTTTTATTTTTTTATTTTTTGTCGGAGTGCTACAACCATTGACACAGAGGATTCAGAGACGTCGCTTCGGGGTCTGACATCAACCAAATGGGATCAAACTCTGAAAGCAACACAAACCTAACTAGACGGGGAATAGACCAGACTAGCAACTATACTCGAAGGATGGAATCAAATTCAACACAGCAAAGCAAAAATTGATAATTGCATAGGCTCAAAGTGTTTCGGACAAGGTGAAAATCGAACACAAAATATTTTTGTGGTCTATTTTCTAGATGCTAAGTATAAAAACAAAATGAATTTACTAAATTCTCACTAGTAAACTGAGTCTCTAAGACCATTTGATGGGGGCTTTGATCCCAATCTTCTGATGAGTTGGTAATGATCGTCATGGAGGTGACTTTGAAGACGCAGGCTACCAATCAAACATGACCAACACGCGTTAATCAGTTTGTTCAATACTTAATTCCAGGGAAGAAGATGGGTACATTTATGGCCCATTCGAAACGGATTTCAGTTATGGCTTTTGATTGAAATAGGTATTGTAACGGTTAATTTTGGCTGAAGCATTTAATTAAAGAGAAAAAGGAGGGAAAAATAAAAAATCTTATATCTTCAGAGACAATGCAAAGAAAAAAAAGAGGAGGAGGGGGAAGGAAAAAGGCGACGGGGCTATGACCCTTTCAATTATGAGCGATGTTTTGGAGGTTTTTCACTTGTTTGACTTTGACGTGGATAGTGAATACCTTCGTTAGGAATGGGGCTTCCCTATCTCCCTCTCCCTATTCCCTCAATCTAAACCACTCATATTTCATCCAATGGTTAGTTTTTTTCACCATTTGCCCATCCATCGTAAATAATAAAAGAAATACAGAAAAAATAAAATTTATTTTTTAATTATAATTTTTTACAAAAAATAAAATTATAATTTTTGTAAAAAAAATTATAATAAAAAATAAATTTTATTTTTTCTGTATTTTTTTATTATTTATGATGAATGGGAAAATGGTGAAAATATATAAAAAAAACTAGACATTGGATGAGATTTGAGTGGTTTAGATTGAGGGAATAGGGAGGGGAATAGGGAGAGGGGATAGGGAAGCCCCATTCTTCAAGTATCTGGTCTTGGAGACTGAAATATAAAAGTAAAAGAAATACCTGTTCAATGGCCAACATCCAGAAACTACTTGACCAAGCAAAGACGATGCGCGTCCTGCGTTCCAGTATATTAAACCATTAATAGTTGCCCTTAATAGTTTTGCTTCCATTAACAAACCACCCATGCACTGGAGAAACCAGCACCGTAACTCGTAGCACCATGAGAGCGCTAACCATCCTCACCTCGGCCTTCCTCCTACTCACTTCCTTGTCTCTCTCGGCAAGTGAACAGCAGAGCATTCTACGGCGCGGCAGCTCCGTCTCCGTGGAGGACGCTTCCGGCCACGTCCTAGTGTCGCCGAGCGGCAGCTTCTCGTGTGGCTTCCACAAGGTGGCAACAAACGCCTACACGTTCGCCATCTGGTTCACCGCCTCGGCCGACTCCACGGTCGCGTGGACGGCCAACCGCGACGCCCCCGTGAACGGCAGGGGCTCGCGCGCCGAGTTCCGCAAGGACGGGTCCCTGGTGCTACAAGACTTCGACGGCCGGGTCGTGTGGAGCACGAACACGAGCACCACGGAGGCCGACCGAGCGCAGCTGCTCGACACCGGCAACCTCGTCGTGGCTGACGCCGCCGGCCGCACGCTGTGGCAGAGCTTCGACTGGCCCACCGACACGCTCCTCCCGGAGCAGCCCATCACGCGGTACAAGCGGCTGGTATCGGCCTCCGCGAGGGGCCTGCCGTCCTCCGGCTACTACAACTTCTACTTCGACAGCAACAACATCCTCAACCTCATGTACGACGGCCCGGAGATCAGCAGCAACTACTGGCCGGACCCCTACAGCATGTGGTGGGACAACGACCGGACGGCGTACAACAGCAGCCGGTACGGCAGTCTCGACAAGTACGGCGGCTTCTCGGCGAGCGATCACCTGCATTTCAACTCTTCCGACATGGGCGAGGGCGTCATGAGGCGGCTGACACTGGACTACGACGGCAACCTCCGACTGTATAGCCTCAACGCCGCCGACGGGAGCTGGCACGTCACGTGGGTGGCGCTCCCGCGGCAGTGCGACGTGCACGGGGTGTGCGGCCGCTACGGCGTGTGCACTTATGGACCGGGGCCGACGTGCTCGTGCCCCGAGGGGTTCGTGGCCAGCAACACCAGCGACTGGAGCAAGGGGTGCCGGCGCGCGTTCGACGTCCGGTGCGGCGAGGACGTCTACTTCGCCGAGATGCCACACGCCGACTTCTCGGGCTTTGATTTCAACCACACCGAAGGGCTGACGTTCAACACGTGCCGGCAGATATGCCTCGACGACTGCAACTGCGAGGCGTTCGGCTACAAGGAGGGCTTCGGCAAGTGCTACCCCAAGATCTCTCTATGGAATGGCCGGGCTCCGGACATCTATCAAAACATTTACCTCAAGGTCCCTACGCATGTCAAGAACCTGGACCCGTCCGTGCTGCGCTTCCATGGCCATGCCTGCACCGTGGACGAACGGAACGCCAGCATAAGCTCCTCGTACCTGCATGTCAGGGGGAGCAAGATGAACTTCATCTACTTCTATTGCTTCCTTGCGGTCGTGTTCGTCATGGAAGCCATTTTCATTACCGTTGGGTACCTGTTCATCTTTCGAGCTGACCCGTCCGCACGACGAGTTTGTGACGAAGGGTATAGCTTGGTGTTCAGCCACTTCAGGAGGTTCACATACGACGAACTATCAAACGCTACTCGCAAGTTTAGCGACGAGCTTGGGAGGGGCACGTCGGGAGCCGTGTACAAGGGCATCTTGGATGACGGCCGTAACGTCGCTGTGAAGCGACTGGAAGAGCTGACGCAGGCGGACGAGGTGTTCCGGTCCGCACTGAGCGTCATAGGACGGATCAACCACATGAACCTCGTCAGGGTATGGGGCTTCTGCTCCGAACACTCAGAAAGGCTCCTTGTCTCCGAGCATGTCGAGAATGGCTCACTGGACAAGGCCCTCTTCGACGTCGAGGGCGTGGGGTTCGTGTTAGGATGGCATTCGAGGTACAAGATCGCCGTCGGCGTCGCCAAGGGGCTGGCCTACCTCCACCACGAGTGCCTCGAGTGGATCCTGCACTGCGACGTGAAGCCGGAGAACATACTGCTGGATGTTAGAATGATCTCAACCCATTTGGCCCAACGGCCAAATGGGCCCCCTTGCTCGCGCCCTGATCGGGGGCGCCCAGCCCTAATGGCTGATGGGCCCCTGTCGCCAGCGCCATATAAAGAGGTGGGGGCCGGGGCGGCACAACTGACGAGGTTGACCGTGCCGCCGCCAGCTCCACCGGAAAACCCTAACCGATCTAGAGGGAGGCGCTCCAGCGACGGGAAGCACCATCGGCTCCTTTGCCTCTTCTCCAGACCACCGGCCGCCAGGAGAACCCCGCCGCCCGGGACGCGCCGCCGCCAAGGAGCTCCGCCTCTCTTCACCGACCACCGCGATGGCCACTTCTTCTTCTTCTACGTCCGACGGTCAGTACCTCACTCCCTCTCAGTGTATCTCTCAAGAACCCGAATGCAATAGAAAGGAACCCCGCTAGATCTTAACCCTAGGAGACCCAAAGTTTAACAATGGTATCAGAGCCAAGCCTAAGGGTAGATCTAGATGGGGAAAGAACAGATGAACGCCGTCGGTTGGCCGGCGTACGGAAAAGAAAAGATTGAAAAATCCCGAACCCTAGCTCCCCTCGGATCGGAAAGAAACATTAAAAAAAAAGGAAAAGAAAAGGGGAAAGAGGGACTCACGCGCGCCGCCGGGGCCGGCTGCCGCCGCCGAGCCGACGTCGAGCCGCTTCGGGGGCCGCCGCGCCGCTGGCCGTCTCGCCGCCTCGCAGGCGCCGCGCGCTCGCCGCCGCTTCGGGGACCCCATCGGCCGCGGTGTCGTCGCCGCCTCTCGGGGCCGCCGTCGCCTAGCGGGCGCGCTGAGGGGCCGCCCCGCCGTCGCCTCGTGGGCGTGCGCCGCCGCCGCTCCTCTTTTGGTCGCCAGCCCGCGCGCCGCCCCATCGCCTGATCCGTTTTTTGCGGGTGAATGGAACCGAAATGCTTCTAGGGTTAGGGTTGGGGGCGGGTTTGTTCGGCCGGTCTTTTCTCCTGGCCGTGCGATCAAAATGAACGGCCGAGATAGGGGGCCAAATGGGCCGCGAGAGCGGCAGATGTCCTGCGGGATTTCAGCCCGCGTGGGAGAAAGAGGCGCCGCGCGCGCGCGCGTGAAACTGGGCCGCTGCACTCGGCTGGGCCGCGCGCCTGGCTGGGCTGATTGGCCGCTCGCGCGCGGTGGCCGGACCAGGCCGCCGAGGCCGCGCGCTGAGCGGGCCGGCTGGGCCGCGTCCGAAAGAATGGGCCAAAAGGCCGAATTGAACAGTAAATCCAAAATTGGATTTTTATTGATTATAATGATTTTCAGAAGCAATTTTTAATGAATTTCAATGAAATTTGATCCAAATTCTCTGTAAATTTTTGCACCAACGTGTTAATTATTTCCAGCGATTAAAAGTGTACTGTATATTGCTTCTGAATATTGAATTATTTTTAGAATAATTACAGTTTCCGCTGCAAAAGATATTATTGATTGATTTTTCATTATTAAATTCGAACCAACGGGAGAATTTAATTTTGGAAAAAATAGAGATAAATCCCAGATAATTATGATATTGTTATTTTCTGACCAACGTTGATAATAACAATATTACAATTTTTTAATTGATGAATTTTATGCATTATTTCTATTTCTGCCCAACGGTGATGTAGATTTAATGTATAGATAAAATTGATTTAAATTGTATGTCGTATTTTGACCAATGTTGGAAATAAGGCATATAATTTTGCTGTTAACAGTATTATAGTTTCAATTGATGTTTTTATGCATTATTTCTATTTCTGCCCAACGGTGATGTAGATTTAATGTGTAAACAACTGTATGTTTTATTTTTAACCAACGTTGAAACGAAGGCATGCAGTTGTTGTTATGATGTTTAATTGTTCTCATTGTATATGAATTGTGTCGCCACACCGTGTCCCACAGAGCCTGTGGCACCGGTGAGGGATGAAAATGAGGCTGATGCTGTTTGGCAGACCAGACAGAGGGACTATGCTCCCATAACAATATCATATGATCTTGATCATAAAAAGTGGGTCACTGACAACAAGAAATGTTTGGCTGTAATAAAGAACACGATTAAGCCTGCAATTGTGGGCTCAATCGCAGAGTGTGACACTGTCACAGAGTACCTTGAGAAAATAAAGAGTCAGTTTACTGGCTCTTCAAAGACTTATACTACACAGCTGATTAAGCAGCTTGTGACAGAAAGGTACTCTGGTTGTGGCAGTGGCATAAGAGAGCACATTCTTAGAATGAGCAACTTGGCATCTAAACTTAAACCGATGGATTTGGCTCTCAAGGATGAGTTCCTTATTCATTTGGTTTTTGCTTCTTTGCCAAAAGAGTTTGACACTTTTGTTGTCAACTATAATATGCAGCCCGAGAAATGGGATTTGGAAAAGTGCATAGCTATGTGCGTGCAAGAGGAAGAAAGAATCAAATCCTCACATGGTGGTTCTGTGAACTATGTGAGGGATAACAAGAAAAGAATTGATTGCAATTTTGGAAATGGCAAGTGTGAAATAATGTTTAATAAAGAATGTGTTGGTCTTGCCATTTTACAGAACGAGCTTTATTTGTTGTCATTATGTGATGATGTGAATGTCGTATGCGATAATGAGAACGTCGCGTGCGAGAAAGTGATTGAATCCTCGTCTCCAATGAAAACAGAAAACGAAAGAGAACTCATAATGAATCGTCGAAATTATGGCACTGTCGTTTAGGCCATATTTCGAGGGGGAGAATAGAAAGACTAGTTAAGAATGATATTCTTCCTCCATTAGAGTTCTCAGACTTAGAACAATGCAGAGAATGCATTAAAGGAAAATATGTAAAGAAAATAAAGAAAGACGCTAAAAGAAGCACAGGAGTTCTACAAATTATTCACACAGATATTTTTGTGGAACTTTTCCATGTGAAAAGTGTGGATGGATATGACTCGTTCATAACATTCACAGATGATTACTCCCGTTATGGATATATTTATCCAATCAAACAAAGAAATGAAGCCTTGGATAAATTCAAGATATTTAAGGCTGAAATTGAAAACCAACACGATTTAAAGATTAAGATAGTCCGATCTGATCGTGGGGGGAGTACTACGGTCGACATACCCCAGTATTCTATGCCGGGCGAACCTCAGCAAAATGGAGTAGCTGAAAGACGCAACCGTACCCTGATGGATATGGTGCGAAGTATGATGAGCTACTCCACACTCCCATTGAGTTTATGGATGGAGGCGTTGAAAACCGCCATTCATATTCTCAACAGAGTGCCTAGTAAGTCGGTGCCCAAAACACCGTACGAGTTGTGGACATGAAGAGTTCCCTCAATAAATCACTTACGTGTGTGGGGGAGTCCTGCTGAGGCTAAAGTATTTAACCCAAACCTTGGGAAACTTGATCCCAAAACAGTAAGTTGCCATTTCATTGGCTATCCTGAAAAGTCAAAAGGTTATCGTTTCTACTGTCCAGACAGATACACAAAGTTTGTAGAAACGAGACATGCTGTCTTCTTAGAGGATGAAATGATGAGGGGGAGCATGGTAGCTCGAGAGATTGACCTTGAAGAGAAGCGGGTGTTTGCGCCCACTCCGATGATTCAAGAGCCATTCTTCACACTACCTGCTGTCGCTGCACCGACGGTGCAAGACACTGTGGTGCCAGTACCTGTTATTGTTCCTCCCGTGGCAACAATGAATGAGAATGAAGAACCTGTTCTTCAGGATCATATAGAACCAACTGCCACAGATGAGGGGGAGCAACAACAGCCTCAAACAGTAGATGTACCAAATGAGGAGGCCCCGAGGAGGTCTCAAAGAGTAAGAAGATCAGCTATTTCTGATGATTATCAGATTTATCATACAGAGGAATTTCAAATGGAGGATGATCCCACCTCATTTGAAGATGCCATGAGAAGCGGAAATTCCTCAAAATGGCTTGAGGCCATGGAAGAGGAAATGAGGTCCATGAAGACTAATAAAGTCTGGGACTTGGAAATTATTCCTAAAGGAGCCAAAACAGTAGGCTGTAAATGGGTCTACAAGACTAAACATGACTCCCAAGGGAATGTAGAAAGACATAAAGCGCGACTTGTGGCAAAAGGCTTTACACAAAGAGAAGGGATTGATTACAATGAGACATTTTCTCCAGTCTCATGTAAAGATTCCTTCAGAATCATAATGGCATTAGTAGCACATTATGATTTAGAGTTACATCAGATGGATGTAAAGACGGCATTTCTTAATGGGGATTTGGAGGAAAATGTTTACATGGCACAACCGAAAGGTTTTGTCGTGGAAGGAAATGAAAGAATGGGATGCCGCCTAAAGAAATCGATTTATGGGTTAAAGCAAGCTTCAAGACAGTGGTACTTGAAGTTTGACAGTACAATAAGAAAATTTGGGTTTAAAGAGAATGTTGAGGACAACTGTGTTTATGCAAAGTTTAAAGAAGGGAAGTTTATCTTCCTAATCCTGTATGTGGATGATATCCTACTAGCTAGTAGTGATGTTAGTCTGCTACTGGAAACAAAGAAGTTTTTGTCCTCAAACTTCGATATGAAAGATCTTGGTGAAGCTTCATTCGTTCTAGGGATTGAAATTCACCGAGATAGAAACAAAGGGGTATTGGGACTGTCACAAAAGGCATACATAGAGAAAGTCTTAAAGAAATTTGGTATGCATAAATGTAGTCCATCACCTGCACCTATAGTCAAGGGCGACAGATATGGGGATTTTCAATGCCCCAGGAACCAATATGAGATCGATCAAATGAAAGCGGTTCCATATGCTTCAGCTGTCGGAAGCTTACAGTATGCTCAAGTGTGCACACGCCCTGACTTAGCATTTGTTACCGGGTTACTTGGCAGATTCCAGAGCAATCCTGGAATAGAACATTGGAAATTGATAAAGAAAGTCTTGCGTTATTTGCAAGGATCAAAAGGCCTCATGATGACATACAGAAGATCAGATTCACTCCATATAGTGGGGTATACAGATTCTGATTTTGCGGGAGATGATAGAAAGTCTACATCCGGATATGTGTTCACTCTCGCTAAAGGAGCTATATCGTGGAAAAGCTCAAAACAAACCGTCACTACATCGTCCACAATGTATGCCGAGTTTGTAGCATGTTATGAGGCTACGGGGCAGGTGAACTGGCTAAAGAAGTTCATACCCGGTTTAAAAGTGGTTGACGACACCAATAGACCACTTAAGTTGTACTGCGATAATGAACCCGCAGTAACGTATGCCCACAACAATAAGTCAAGTGGTGCTGCCAAACACATTGACATAAAGTACTATGTTGTGAAAGATAAAGTTCGGGATCAAATTATAAGTTTAGAGCATATAAGTACCGCAAAGATGTTAGCGGATCCGCTTACTAAAGGCTTACCACCCAACGTGTTCAGAGAACATGTAGCCGGCATGGGTTTAAGGGAAAGCCTATGATTCCTGGACTAAAAGATGGCCCAAAAGATTAAAGTAACTATTTCAGAACAGAGAGGTGTATTGTAGCTGTTGAATCTATCGGCGATTGACCGTGACGATGAGACATGTTCTATGCACTAATCTGTGATGGAATGTGTAAAGGCAAAAGTAATTAAAGATAAAGTATAGATTGAGATCAAGGGGGAGAATGTTAGAATGATCTCAACCCATTTGGCCCAACGGCCAAATGGGCCCCCTTGCTCGCGCCCTGATCGGGGGCGCCCAGCCCTAATGGCTGATGGGCCCCTGTCGCCAGCGCCATATAAAGAGGTGGGGGCCGGGGCGGCACAACTGACGAGGTTGACCGTGCCGCCGCCAGCTCCACCGGAAAACCCTAACCGATCTAGAGGGAGGCGCTCCAGCGACGGGAAGCACCATCGGCTCCTTTGCCTCTTCTCCAGACCACCGGCCGCCAGGAGAACCCCGCCGCCCGGGACGCGCCGCCGCCAAGGAGCTCCGCCTCTCTTCACCGACCACCGCGATGGCCACTTCTTCTTCTTCTACGTCCGACGGTCAGTACCTCACTCCCTCTCAGTGTATCTCTCAAGAACCCGAATGCAATAGAAAGGAACCCCGCTAGATCTTAACCCTAGGAGACCCAAAGTTTAACACTGGACGCCGACTTCGAGCCAAAGATCACCGACTTCGGCCTCGTGAAGCTGCTGAGCCGGGACGCGTCCGCCCGGGTGCTGTCCCGGGTGCAGGGGACCAGGGGCTACATTGCGCCGGAGTGGGCGCTGAGCCTTCCGATCACCGGGAAAGTCGACGTGTACAGCTTCGGCGTCGTGCTCCTCGAGCTGGTTAAGGGGCAGAGGGTCTGCGACTGGGTGGTGGACGGGGGAGAGGAGGTGGGCATGGATTTCCAGCGGCTCGTCGAGTGGCTCAAGGAGAGGATGAAGTGCGAGGAGCGGCGGTCGGCGTGGCTGGAGGAGTTCGTTGATGCGCAGTTGCACGGTGATTTCAACCATTCTCAGGCAGCCGCGATGCTGGAACTGGCGGTTTCGTGCGTGGATGATAACCCCAACAGGAGACCCAGCATGAATGCTGTTGTACAAGGACTCCTCTCGTTGGAAGATGTAGCATCATCTCGCGCCATGCATGACATGTCCTAGAAGTCAGTCAGTCGTCCATTCCTCTGTGCTAACCTAGCTCTCTACCCAGTCTATGGTTATTAGTATCTGGTTTTGCATGTAGCTGAAAAGGAGTATTCCAACACGATCTATCTTGATTGCAAGTTAATTAGTAGACTATGCCAACGAATATCAATTTGGATTTTGTTAAACGTTATCCGGATATTTTCTTCTTAACTATCATCCAAATTTATGACTATTGGATTAGAGATCCAACTACCATGAATTCTCTCCTCCCCTTCAATTCTACCCCCTCCCTCTTGAAAAAAAATCTCCCTCCTTTAAAAACAATGGTCCCTTGATCTCTAATCAAAAGGTCACAAATTTAGATGATAATTAGGAAGAAAACATCTGGGTATCAATTTTGCAATGCTGTTAGTGTATGGAAGTGATGTCTCTAGCCTACGCATCTTGATTTTAGCAGCGCAAAGCAACAAACGATTGGTCTAATTATTGGTGGGCGCTGAGCCACCTGCACCACGCCGGGCGCCCCGCTGACTATCGCGGCCCAGCGTAGCACCCGTCTGCTGCCCGCGACTGCTGCCACGGCCGAAACATGCGCGGCGCCGTCTACGCCACGCGGCCCGCACACTAGACTAGACCTGCCTTCGCATGTGGCGTGCCGCCCGGATGGGCCGATCCACCGACCCGCACACGTCTGGGTTTTAAGCCCGCGAGTCCGTGTGCAAACTCGGGCTTGTAGATACGTCGCCTCTCTTCAGATTCGAGCAGCCATCCTAGCCCATACACCATAGGTATTGGATTGGCCGTGATCGTCTCTCTGTTTTACCCGAGGAGGAGATTGGCAGGCATTTCTCTGTCACCGAGCACCGTTGTCGTGTTCTGGCCCGGCCGGCCTAGTTTATGCTCGACAATCCGCTCTCAAATAAAAAGAACAAGCCTGTCCTTGACAAGAAATTAAGGATCTTTATTCATGGGCTAATCTTTTTTTAGAGTAAGAAAAAGTATTCACCAGCATCTCGCCTACCCTGCAAAATCCTTGTACAGTGTTGAGCCTCGCTGGGTGGGATCAGATGACAACAGGTACGGGCACACGAGAAGAACACGAGGCACCTGAAGACTTCACTAAAGTGCCTTCTTCCCGCTAACGCCTTATTCTTGCGCATTTGTTACTTAAAAGAAAACACAAGGATATACAGATTCTAAATCGTGTTGTTTAACAAATCACAACATAGTAACGTACATAAAGCGGACAAAATACCATGCTGGTCACATGGACAAAGTACCAACTAGACAGTATAAAATATCCCGGAGGACCACAACTTGCCAACGGCTGCCTGCCGAACCACTACCAAACACCCGCACGTCAACCGCCACAGCCTCCTCCGCAGCCACCGCCCCCGCACCCGCCGCCCCCGCACCCACCGCCTCCGCACCCGCCTCCACCGCCCGAGTTGATCGCCGAGTCGATGATGACGCCGGCTGCCAGCCCCGTCGCTGCGCCGGCGGCGAGCCCCGCGGCGCCGGATCCGAGGCCGCCGCGCCCCTGCCTTCGAGGGTTCGGTGGGTACCCGTAGGCGGCGGCCGGTTGCGCCGGGTAGCCATACGCCCCCGCAGGAGGCGGTGGCGGGTATCCTTGGCCGTAGTAGTAGACGTTGTTGCTGTTCCGGCGAGGCCTCTTGGCCCCTTTCGCGCAGCCGAAGGCCGCCACGGCCACCGTCGCGACTACCGCGAAGACCACGATCACGGCGGGGACGAGGGAAGCGGCGTGCTTCGTAGCAGCACCGCCTGGTAGGCCATGGATTGCGTGGAGACCCAACCTCACCATTGCTATATCCCACCCCGAGAGGACGGAGGAAGAAGAGAGGGGGAGAAGAACTGTGCAAGAGGTGGGGATTGGGGAGATAAGGACCAAGACTTCGTAGTGATTGGCGTGCAGAGTTGCAAGGTCAAAGTCTTCTGCACTTCTGTCCAATATACTAAGACGTGTTATGCACTTACTTAGGAGGGGGAATCTGAGTAAACGACGCGTAGGGCTTCCAAAAACGTCGCCCTTAAGATCTCAAGAATTTTTCCTGCTCGATCTGTCTTTCGCACGCAGCTGCAACGAAGAAAATTCGCAAGGGGAACTCACACGAAGCCCCTCTCTGTCATGCCCTCATCCAATTAGGGTGTGTTTGGTTGCTGGGATAGGGTGAGACGGAATGGGATGGTTCCTTTGACCAAGCTCATCCATGTGTTTGGTTTGAGGGATGGGATGTGATGGAATGGTCCAAAGTGGGATGAGCCTGTGCAAATTTAGAGAATATTCTTCTTAGATGCTGGACCATGTGGTTCCACTTTTTTGTGGAACCATCTCATCCCATCCCCATCCCATCCCATCTCACTCTATACCAGCAACCAAACACACCTTAATCGTTCAGATAAGGACTCGTCCAGTTCTTTTTTGAGCGAAGTTTCCTGGTTTTGACTTGTTAAAACAGAGAAAATCTCCTATATGTCACTAAGAATTGTCCTGTTTCTACATTTGCCACTAAAAAAAGTTCCTTTTCTCTACGCCACTGAGCTCATTTCATGCCACTTTCGTCAGCTTCGTTAGTTGGGGTCACCGTTAGTTGGGGTGAAGCTGTCGGTTTTTTCGAAAATTTCCATTGTACCCTCGTATTCTTCCCCCTCAACCCCCTCTCCTCTTCTGCCACCAATGGGCACCTCCTGCTCTCCCTCTCCCCGTTCTCTCTCCTTGGCGCTGCCCGAGCCGCCCCCGCCAACCCTCGCCACTTGCCGAGGCGCCCCAGCCGATCAACACTGGTCGATACCGCCTCGCCCGGCCGCCTCCCTATACCGTCGCTATCCTGTACCTCTCTGCGATCACAACCCCGTCATCGGCAAGATCTAGATTTGGATATGGGGAATTTCAACCTCCATGGCTGGATCTAACTCGAATCAAGAGAGAGCGAGAGAGAGGAAGGGAAGGAGTGGGATGGTGGTGTCTACTAGGGAGGAGGCGGCACGGGCAGCACGACGAGGTCGACGCTGTCGGGAACGGCGACGATCACGAGGTACTCTGACACCATAGACATATTTTTCTCCCGCAACGTCGACGCCAGCGCCGTGTCCACGCCAACGTCGCAGCGTCGTGGGCCGCGAGGAGGGCGAGCAGGAGACGGGGAGTCGGTCGCCGCGGGGGATCTTCCTCCTCCACGGCGCGGGCCAGGTCGTGCTCTACATGAGGAGCGCGGCTCAGAGGCGCGCAGCAGGCGTCACTGCGACGAGGAGCGCAGCACGGAGGCGCGCAACAGTCGACGGCTGGAGGATAGGGGCAGTAGGCGGCGGCCAGAAGGCACGGTGGGGTGTTCTTTTTGGTTGGAACAGGAAAAGTGTGACTCAGAAGAAAGCGGGGGGGCAAGAATGTCTTTTCGTATGCCACATAACAACAAAGTCGTGGTGGGGTGGGGTGGGGTGGGGTGGGGTGATGGAAGTGGCACCATGCGCACGATGTTAAAACTCAATGGTATATAAGGAAAATACACTTTTTTTCAATGTTAAATTTAGGATCGGAATAACTCTAGAGTGAATTTTTAACAAAATAAAACTTACCCAATTTCCTGGCTTGTCTTACGACTAGAAGCCATTTGCAACGTAACTCCGTAGATAACAAGGCCTTTTGGTAAGCCTAATGGGCGGACTCTCTGGAAAGTAGAATACGATGTGAACACCCCCGCTCTTTTCCGCCCCCAAACTGATAGCAAAACGACGTCATACCATACGACGTGGCCACTGGCTCTACAGAAAAGAATATATATTCGTAGTGCTTACCACGGTTCAATAGATTAGTACGCAGGAGTACCGGTAGTTTTCCATCATCATAATTTATTAGAGTTTGCACTCTCTGTTGCTTCAAGTAGTTTGGATGGTGGTAGAAGATATTTTTGGCATGTCCAAAAGATCTAATCGACGCTCATCATCTTAGAGAGCTCAGAATATGTACGACGCACTAGCTAGCATCATCCAGAATCAATTATATTATTTAGGGCTTATTATATATTATAGATCTTGGAAGGCAAAAAAAAGTAGCAATGAGTTCTTTAACCACAAAGTCTACTCCTATTCGGTCAACCTTAGAAACTCTGTTCATCATCTGAAAAAACCTTAGGAAACTCTGTCACTCCATGGCTTCCAGCCTTCTATGCTACATGGCTTCCAAAGTAGCACATAGACCTAAAGTGAACTGTATTGGCCTATTAGGCTTTCGGCTCCTTCCAAAGGACCTAAATTACATGAGCAGTTGAACTGAACACAGCAGAGGATGTCATCATTGACATGTCTTGGGCCAGGCCACTAGAGCAAACGTAGTTTAATCAGGAAAGGGTAGCTTCCCAGGATTCGCAGCCTTTGCTGTCAGCAAACGTCGTTAATCAGGAAAGGACAAGCCGGAAGCACACGTAGGCAATTGGTGGAAGCTGACACTTTGGTCTGCTCTAATGTTTTGTTTCTGATTAGTCAAGAATGGTTGCGTGTGCTTCCTGAGGCCCTTCATCCAGTCATAGCTGCATATATGCTCTGCTCCCTCCCTCAGTCAGCAGAGGCCTCATTTCAGATGAGAGCTCGATGATTTTGGTCTGCAGCAGCTCGTCGACAGTGGGCACAGGGTGCTTGGAGAAGATCAAACACAGCCAATATATCAACACAAGTAAGTCTTATCTTCACTGGGTTTTTATTTTTTGAAGATGTTCTTCAGTCAGTTTTCATAGTTCAATTGTGTATTACACGATGAATGGTTCTTAATTTGGAGTTTACAATCACAGATGATTTCTTCTTCATGCATGAAGTGATTTCTGTAATTGAGTAATATATGATGGAGTGGGTTAAAATTTTGGATTTCTCCTCCTTCTCTTTATAAGCAAAAACAATCATGCTGGATGGTAGCTCCAGTCAACGCCAAAAAATTCAAGGGTTCTCTCAAAACAACCCAAGAAAACATGGACTGAATAAATTAGTAAGTACATGTATTTACGAAATCCGTAAATATAAGTACGTGGTATAGTTTTGAATGGGGTTGTGAAATCTTTTTTTTTTTGGGAAGAAAATGGGGTTGTGAAATCACCACATCCATCTGGTTCCTCCTACTGTTTGCACTTACCAGAAAATAGAGTGTCTTTTTTGAAACCAAAGAAAACAGAATCTCCACAAAGAACTTGTAGTCTGGAGTCTGGACACCGATTGCAAGTCCAAGCCAAAGCAAACTCGCTGTAACAATGGGAAATTGCTAAATGTGGAGTTACAAAAAAATGATTTATAGTACATAATATTTTGCCAGAATTTCATTTTTTACAAAAAAAAATATTTTTTTGGCAACTTCTTGGTTATGAATTCCTTTTCCACGAGCTTATTTATTCTGCTTTATTATGCTTGTCTGACATATGCCATGACGCAGCACTCAGACTCTAAACAAGCAGACAGACGCAAGCGTCGCAGACATGTCGGCTGCTGTTGCAATTAGTAAGATACACCCGGCACCTGACAAAAAGACCAGATTTGTTTGCTCTTCCTAGCTCTCTCGCAACTGACTGCTAATTTCTTGCCCCATTTCTTCAGTATCGTCAGTCTCAGGGACTGTGGCTGCAGTAGTAGTGATTTGCCTCATCAGACGATGCCGCCGCGTGAGGAAGAAAATGAAGAAGAAGCTCTTCGAGCATATCACAGAGGAGGTAAATAGAAGGACCCGCGAGCTGCAAGCTTGCAATGCCGTGGAAGACGTGATGATCGAGATCGGGCCGGTGGAGAAGTTCCTCCACGAGATCCTCAACGAGAAGCCGATGCGTTTCAGCTCCGAGCAACTCGCGTCCTGCACCCGGAACTACTCGTCGGAGCTTGGGTCCGGCGGCTTCGGGGTGGTCTACAAGGGAGAGCTACCAAACGGCCTGCAGGTGGCGGTGAAAGTCCTCAAGGTGTCCATGAACAAGAAGGTCCAGGAAGCGTTCATGGCGGAGATCGGCACCATCGGCAGGACGTACCACATTCACCTCGTCAGGCTCTACGGCTTCTGCTTCGAAAGGGACACCAAGGCGCTGGTCTACGAGTTCCTGGAGAACGGCTCCCTGGAGAAGTACCTTTACGACGAGGAGGACAGGGCGAGGCTCGAATGGAGGACGCTGCACGACATCGCCGCCGGCACGGCGAAGGGGATCCGGTACCTGCACGAGGAGTGCCAGCAGAGGATCGTGCACTACGACATCAAGCCGGCGAACATCCTCCTCACCGCCGACTTCACCCCGAAGGTGGCCGACTTCGGGCTGGCCAGGCTGGGCGAGCGCGAGAACACGCACATGTCGATGACCGGCGGGCGCGGGACGCCCGGGTACGCGGCGCCGGAGCTGTGGATGGCGATGCCAGCGACGGAGAAGTGCGACGTGTACAGCTTCGGGATGGTGCTGTTCGAGATCCTGGGGCGGAGGCGGAACTACGACGTCGGGCAGGCCGAGAGCCGGGAGTGGTTCCCCAAGTGGGTGTGGGACAGGTACGAGCAGGGCGAGATGGAGTGCATCGTGGCCGGCGCCGGCATCGGGGAGGCGGACAGGGAGAAGGCGGAGATGATGTGCAAGGTGGCGCTGTGGTGCGTGCAGTTCCAGCCGTCAGCGAGGCCGACGATGAGCAACGTGGTGCGGATGCTGGAGGGGGAGATGGCCATCGTCCCGCCGGTGAACCCCTTCCACTACGTGATGAGTAGCAGCGGCTTCAGCAGCTCGGCGCTGACAAGCAGCACGTATTTGAGTAGCAGGGACACCGGGGGAGACAGTGAGGTCGCAGTAAGCTCTCCGGCTAAGTCGACTGATGCAATGATGAAACATATTAACCCGACGGATGCAATGGTGAAAGATGTTAAGTCGACTAATGACATTGTGTGATCACGTACAGAGTGTGTCGTTGTCGCATGTACAAGGAGGATAAGCTTTGTAAATTTGCGTCATGACTCATGAGCTTTTATTATCATGCGAAGCTGCACATAAACCATGAAGTTGTAGCACCTCACATACTTAATATGGCATACCACTATAAAACGTTATCGCCAAAGTAAAATATAAATAAAGCAATAATAAAAATCACAAGAAAATTAAAATTTCAAGAGTACTATATTAGAGATCCAGCGGAAACTAAAATAAATATTTTATTTGAAATATTGGACTGATCCACTTCTAACCAAATGAATAATAAATGAGATAACATAAATAGTGGTTAGCCATGGTGCTGAAAACTAGAGTGTTCCCATCCATGCATATTGTTATCACTTCATTGGCCTTTTACTGGAGACTAGTAGTGTGCCCGTGCTAACGCTACGGTAAAATACAAAACAAGATAAAATTTGTAAAAAATAAAACGAACAATCAGATTCATTAAGATTCACGTCTCATATATTGTATAACCAAATATTTTTGTCACATAACGACTGATCCTTTTAGAAGGCGACAACATCATTGAACTCACCCACCGACGACTTTCCTCATCCCCACATTGTTTAAGCTTGAGGCTACAAAGAAAACAAACATTTTTGTCACATAAAGAAATATGAAACACAATAAGGAAATAGGTGTTTGTGGACTATTTACTTACCACATCACCATGCTAGGACGTCTTTATACACAATATTTTTGGTGCTCTTCCCATCTACTTTTTTCTTTGGTTTGGCCAAAATTCTTGTCGTTTGTCTTGATACACCCCTTGATAGCGCGATATAAAACTGTCCATGTGAGAAAACAGGCTCTGGAAGGTAGATGCCAACATTTGAGATGGTTTGACACTGCGCTTTGTTTATGGTCATTGCAAAACTCAAGCGGATCGGGAATTGTTTCCGCTTGAACTTGAAAGGAAGGTACCCATGAGTTATGATGAAGATCTAAAAAAATAAATATCATCAAACGTCACCCAAATCATACAATGAACATTAAAAGTCTCTTACATATCAAGCCAAACATATATGTGTATATTTAGTTGTTGATCTTGTTTCTTGTCCAACATGAATACAAAGGTAACATTTTAGTTAGTGCATAAGACACATAGGAGTCAACAATTATCTTTTTCGCTGATTCCAATTGCCAATGCGTTATGACGGGCTCAAAAAGGATATCCAAGGCTAATAATATATATAATAGTTTTATATGTTTCCTCTGCATATAAAATGTATAATTAGTCTAATTATACTCATGCAACGCATTTCATAATTTTTGCAAGCTGAGAAAAATTTGATCAACGGAGTAAAATGTCTAACGGTGATACACACAGTAAGGCTGCATAATTTCTTTCTTTTACCGGAATATGAGAAGGATCATTCAAATTTGGTTGCAATGAAGTTTCTAGGTTGAAACAATTCATCTAGGAAAATGAACAAGTAACCTGCTTGCACCACGTTTAATACGAGGAATCTTCTAAGAAAATCTGCAGCACAAAGTCAAAAACAGTTGTATCCAGTGTGTTGTCTGAAAGCATAACTTATGTTTCTGTGCATAATGATGTGACATTTCAATTGAGATAGAATGTTCTAGATCTATCAAGCATTTAGCATAGAGGGGTAGATCATATATAGGACCCAATATTGTCTATGTAACTACCTGGTAGCAGAAAGAAGACTGCCTCTTAACAGCTGAGACCAAATCATAGGAAATGTCCCCTGAAGCTCCAGTGTTCGCATAAATGGAATTGTCAGAAGGTGTTGTATGCTCCAACTCAAAGGGCTCCCTAGGATACAACTCAGTCCAAACTTTCTCAGCCTGATGCTTGGATTTTGTTCCAATGGAAGACTCGACATTGACATTGTCTAGGATTCTACCATATAATCTCTTGCAGTCCTTTATGTATTGAGCCTGAAAAATGTAAAGTTTGATAATTAGTTCTCCGCATAGCATCACCAGTACAAGATCCTTGAATACAGACATTTCCAACCATATTTTCTACAAGATCCTAATTAAGTGTTCAGAGCGTCCAATCCCATGCATCGGCTGGGTAACATCCTAAATTACAAATGATCATAAGTAAAGACTCATACCGGGTTAAGCCGATGGCAGTGCCATATCCATTCGCAATCAAGAGGGACAACCAAAAGCCCATCTACAACAGCAGCCTGCGTGTGTTTGGCTAGAAGGGGAAGCCAGCAAGTTTTGTACCTAATGTAACAGCAAAACCAAAAAGTCAAAGGGTATACATCTCATAGCAGACATCAGGATAGGAATTTGTCAGTAATTTCAGCGTGATAGAGACTTTGAATGCAATAGGCATCTTGTTTTTATGTCAAATTTTCCAGATAAGGACAGAGTTCTAACCCCAGGACAGGTCAGAAGATAGTTTCAGAAAATTCTGCCTATGCCATTCCTGAAAACTGAAAATCAAAACATTTGCAATTTACCTTCCTCAACTGATATTAAGGTGGTAAACTGGTAGTTTTCTCATACGATTTTACGTCAGGGTCCTATTTTCTCAAGCGGGTGTGTCAATTCAGAGACATGGACAACATTCCCAATATAATACTGAAAATTCGAGATCTAGATCGCACTTCTATCCTGAAATTCAGCCAAGAGTTCATCGAAATTGGCCCCCAATTTCCCAGAATTTCCCATCCCAACATGTCCTAGAGAGTAAGCATCCCCAAACAAAGGAGATGACGTGATCAAACACCTCACCAAAGACCTTAGAAAAAATCTCTCCTATCCTACTGTTCCACACGCAAACGCCTCCTGCGTTCTTAAAAAGCCAAGATTGTGGCCATCCATACCTGTGTCCATCTTCTTCTCCGGTCCACCTGCGCTTCAGATAAACAACACCACGAAGCGAATCATCACGATGAGATCATGATTCATGATCATGGATGGGTTTACTTCTTGGTGCTGCGAAAGATTATTAGTCCTCCAAGGACACCATTACTGGTGGATTTTTTGCTGTTTGACCTTATTAGGTTTCTTGGTACATACACGGGGTACAGCTTTGACTTAAAAGATGAGATTTTTCTTTAAATTCCACTTATTCTCTCAAATTTGTCTTCTTGAAATATGAAATTAAGGATCAAAATTGTCACAAAAACATCATATATATATGGTCCTTCGATTAGGGGCTTAGAACATGTAGTTAATTATGCTCAAAATCTTTAAAGGAACACCACTTATAAAAAGCAGATGACTGGACAAGTTGGAAAGTATGAATGAAGGAAATGCAGAGACCAATAATAAAAGTACCAATCTATTTAAAACAAAAGGTGATCAGAACAAGAACCTCAGAGATTGTACCACTGATTACTCAACTGCGAGGGCGTGACTACGATGAGAACTCCCCTATTTATACATGACAAAATTTTTCATGCTTGAAGAAAGAACATAGATTGCTAGGAGCCCTATTCACTTATCCAGTTATCCCGTTCTATAAGTGCTCCTGTCCTGCCACTGATATGAGAAGTAACCAGTTGTAACTTCTCAGAGAAATATATTGCAATTTAATTCTTTTGCTTTTCTTGCAGATATCAAGTTAAAATTTGAAATTTCTCTGAATGTTAGAACACTTGATAGTTGAGACTTTATGACCATGTTTTTGGGGAAATTTCTTGATAATCCAAGATGAGAATAAGGATCCTACATGAGACCAACAACATTAGATGATCGGTCGACAGCAACCATTTCCTCCTTTGCATCTTACATGGCCTAATCAACAGCGCTGTATAGGGGAAAAAACATCCAAACCTTCTCGCGGTGGTGGTCGGCGGCTTCCTGATCCAGCCGCTCCTGCTCTTCCAACTCCTTCCTCGCGCTCTCCGCCTCGTCCAGCTTGGCGCGCGTCTCCTCGCTGTAGTGCTCGGCCAGCGACTGCTGCAGCGCCCTGATCGCCGGCGCGTAGTCCCCGGCGCAGCCCGCGAGCTTGAGTAGCGCCGACGCCTTCCGCGACAGCGCCCGCGCGACCAGCTTGTTGTACTGAAACGAACCAAGAGCAAGCGGCGAAGTGAAACAGCCAGTGCCTAGGCGAGCGGCGAGGTTTTTTTGGGGGGGGGGGGGGGGGGGAACGGGGGTGAGGTGGCTGACCTTGCCCATGAGGAGGTAGGCGGCGGCGCGGTTGGTGAGGAAGGAGATATCGCGGTGGTCGAGGCTGGCACCGCGGGTGTAGTGGCCGACGGCCGTCTCGAGGAAGAGTTTTCGGTAGGCGGCGTTGCCGGCCTCCTTCTCGCGCTGCGCCTCCGCCGGCCGCTCGTCCATCGCATCCTTAAATTTCTTCGATCTCTTCTCCTCCCGGCGTCTGCGCTCCTCCTCCTCTAGATCTCGCAGGAGGGATCACGGCTTCGAGGTGGCCACCACGGTGGACCTGCATGGCCTCGCGGCGGAGGGGATGTGCATGCTGGATCTCCGCCAGGCTGGGCTGAAGGCCGTGGTGCGCACCGTCATGGGCGCCGACCTCGTGAAGCCGCGGAGGGTGACCATGAGCCGCTGGGACGCCTACTGCCTCTCCGAGGAGCAGATCCAGTACGCCTGCATCGACGCCTTCGTCTCCTTCGAGGTCGGCCGGAGGCTCCTCACCGGCGCCGACTTCTTCTGATCGCCGATCGAGGTGGTGGCCGTGGTGAGTGCTGGGAATCTACACGCTCGGGCAGAGATATCAGCGGGGTGCCGTCGCCGGGCCGGGGCATGTAGGTCACCGTGCGGCGCGCGCTGCCGCCGTGGCCGGGGAGGGGAGGCGAGGGGGCCGGGGAGGAGACGAGGAGGCGGAGGAGAGGGGCGGATCGCCGCGCCATGGGGAGGGCTGAGGAGTTGGGTCGCGGGGGCGGACGCGAATTGCGATCGGGGAGGCGGAGAGGCGCGGGCGTGTGCGTGTGCGTGTGCGTGTGCGTCGGGTGGGTTCCAGTTTCAATGATGTGCATGATCCAAATAATTTTGGCCTTAGAATTTTCAATGAGTAAGAGAAGAAGGTTTGAGGAGAGATCCAGGTCATTCATTTGTATGAAATTAGAACCTTTTGGTACACAAATCTGGGTAGACTTAGATTAGACATGACTGTAGGGGTGGTTGAAGGGGTGGATTTAGTAAAGAAAATTTTGGTGTATTATAGAGTAGGGTAGATATAGAGTAGGGTAGAAGGGTAGAATAGAGAGAACAGGCGTAAGATTTAGAAATCTCAACAAGTATCCAACAACGATCGCAAGCAAGGTGAGTAAAGGACAAGCAATAAAAGTAAGTAATTAACACAGATTAAGTACAAATGAAACTAGATTACCGGAAACACTGGTAAGGATCGGAGAAAAAAATAACAGGAATAGTGGAATTAAAGGTAATTGTTATTTAATAAGTCATGGCAATGGCACCAGCGATTACTTCCCACATACCCGGTTATACGAGAATAGTCAGGCATGATACTGTCCTCAACTGTATAATCGTAGACGGAGTGTAATATCCTGAGTAACGAAAGTATATGGTCTCCTGTACGTTACTAGATGGGTAGCAATTTTCGCTGTATGTGGGTAACCCCAGGCCAGGTAACTGTTATATTATTAGCAAATTATATGGTACGAGATTAAGGTAACTAAAGAAAGACTAAGATAAGTTTATGATAAGTGAAAGGGTTTGCTAAGATGGAGAACGAAAAGGCACAATTACCAATATGAGGCGATGTGGAATGATGATACGGTGATAGCGATCTAAGACTTATTCTAAAAGGAGTATTATAACATAACTCATACAAGAGTTGTCAATCATTACGTGACAGGTGATTATTAGTTAGATTAATAGATACTATGTATAAATCCATCATGGTTCACATACAACATCATACATGTAATGGATCATGTTATTAAGAAGCTAAACATAGCAGCCCTAATGCTAATAAAGTGCTAATGAGTTAAACCCTAAATTAAAGCATATTCATATGCTACCCCCATTAATGACTAAAGCATTAATTCTAAATCACTAATTTAAGCACGAATTCTAGAACATTATAACTGAGCATTCTAATAAGTCTAAAAGCATACAACACCGGTTAACTTAGAACATCATGATATAAATACTATATTACAGTATATGGCCCAACAAGCATTACAATGTGATAATTGTACTCAGTGACAAGGGTGACAAGTAATCAGGGAACATGTGGTATGCGGAACGGAAAGGTTACGGTCGTGAGGTATTTGGCTTGAGCACACTCGGTAGACTCGTTGCACAAAGGATCTAGAATACACAACTGCCTGAACACATCCTCAATAACTGCATGTGAACCTACACGATAGAACGGATGCGAATCAGGTAAGGGTTATGATAAGATTGTAAAAAAAGACAGCAGGAGGTTGTTCGGCCAGGAAGATCGCGTTCGGTAAGATTAGGCCACGCGAATCACCGTTCGGCTATATGATTGGTCGTTCGGCAGAACGAACCACGGTCCACTGCACGACCCAAGAAAACTTCGCGAGAAACACTATTCGGCCACACCTCCCGGCCACCCGAACCACATGGCCGTGGAAGTTGGCCAACGGCCACTCCAACTGCCGCTTGCGCCGCACAAGCTGCCGCCGCCACCACGATGTGCCACCTACTCAGGCTTCGACAACTGTGCGGTCACGCCACCCACGCCGACCGTCGCCAGCTACCTGCGCTGCCGCCGCCAACGCGCTGCCACGAGCCATCGCCGTCTCCGTGCCTTATGGCTTGCGTGCCACCATAGCAGGCCATGTCGCCCTGGCCTCCCCGCCACGGCCTTCCGCTGCCTGCCATGGCACCGTCGCCCGCCTGTCGTGGCACGTATTCGCCCAAGTCTTGGATCCCAAAGGGTTAGTAAGCAAGAACTTGAAAACCTGAAAGTTGGACACACCAACACTAGAATTATGCGAGTTAGCATGATTTAATGAATGGTTCATGCAAGAAAATCCAATCTTGGAGGCACGTCGTAAGCGGACAACTTGATGAGAAAAACGAGTGCCATCTCCGGAAAAATCGACGAATGTCTTGCTTGAAAGCACCAAGATGAGAACCAATAGAAACACCAGAAGAACTCACAACTCCTCCTAGTCATAGGTGCACACCTCAGTGGGGAAAATGAAGTCCACCACATGAGAAACAGCGAAAATCCTTCCTTGAGACAACATGTAGACTAAAACCTAAATTATGAGAATCAAGTCCACGATGTCATCGAACACCACTAGAAAAGGTGTCAAAGAAGCCACCAACAAAGCGAGCCTTTATGCTAGGCTCATAAGTGTTCATGCCATGAGAAAGGCTATGCACACTTGGAGACTTAGAAGCATAGGCTCGATGCATGCATTTAGCATACCAAAAGCAAAAGTTTATATGATATTCTTTCTTCCCATAAAATGAGTAATGGTACAAAGGTCTACAAAGAGACACGGTCCAAGAGGACAAAGCACCATCCTCGCTCAAAAGGGATGTCAAATAGGACAAGCATGAAGACCTCGTATTAGCACTAGGTCCACACATGCCATGAGATTGATGATGTATATTTCTAAAAGCTCGATGATGAACTCGACGCTCGTGCTTGACACGACAAAAGCAAAACTCAACCATATGTCCATCCTTCTTACAAGAAGTGTAATGGTACTTTTCTTTAAAAGTTGCAGTATTATGTGAGTAAAAAGCACCCTTGTCTTTAGAAGCCCCTTGGACAACATCGGAAGAGCTGCAAGAAGCATTACTAGTCAAAGTAGGAGTATCTAAAGTTATGACACAAGTGTCAACATCAATAGAACCATGCTCACTACTAGAAAGATTCAAATCTAAATGCAAGGAGGTGACTAAGTCGCAAGATTCAGCGCTCGTATCATCGCACTCTCTTCTCAAAACATTTACACCATCTCCCGAAGAAAGACAATATATGCAAAAGATGAAAAATGCAAGTAAGCAATGAATTGGATCAACAATAGGAATATAGCTAGTACAAACACAAAATAAGAGAGGCTAGGCTATTAACAAGAGAAACACTTGAGGCTACATGAGATTCATGAACAGAAGCGCTTAGCTCACTAATCCCAGTCTTAGCAATCTCAAGCTCCTCTACACATATGCGGTGAGTCAATTTTAATTTCTCTTTTTTAGATTTAAGCATGCAAGAGAAGTATTCAATCTTTCAATATCCATATGCAAAGATTCATAACCTATACATGATAAGTGAGATTCCAACCTAGCAAACTCATCATCAAACAATCTAGTATTCTTATCATCTAGACATCTCACCTTATCCCTAAGTGCAAGTATATTCATCTTGGACAAAGCCAATGTCATCTGAGGTTTTACATTGCTCATGATAAGTCGAAGCTTATCCTCCTTCTTAATATCATCATCATCCGTGGACTCCACCGCTAAACGCCATGTTGATCGGTGAGTAATTAACTTCAATGTAAGACGTATTGCTGGAGCTAGTTGAGTGTCTGAGGACAAATTTGTTCGTTCCTTTGCTTGTAGCTGTTATGTTGTTTCTGTGTTTAATTTGACATTTTTTATGTACATTGTCAACTGTATGGATAATCTGACACGTATATTTGAAAGTGTGTAGCGAATGATTCCCGAGGGGACGAAACAAATTGTTTCTGCTCTCTTCGTTCTGAGGTGATAAGAATTTGCGCCAGTCAAGGTGATGAAAACGATGATTACTAGCTAGATGGCTACAATTCATATGATAACTTCCCTGGAAGAACCGGGGGGCATATATGTCGCTTTCTTTGTTAGAAAGACAACTGATACCTCTATAGTCATCATCTTCCATCTGCAAAACGCAAAGTTTTCATCATTCTTACATCACCAGTGATTTCTTGATCTACTTATGTACCTATCAACCTGATATCCCCTCCTTGTTATTAGTGATATGTAGGACCGGACAGGTAACAGGGGGGCAAGTGGTGCCTTTCAATTTTTCTTCCAAATATTCACAAATCCTTTACTCCGATAGCTACATAGCTATGAAGACCAGGAAGTGAAGATCACTTGAAAAACAGAGGAACACTGAACTCCATAAGACCAGATCAGAGCACAATGTGGTCGAATTACAACCACTCGGTAGAAACGCAATGTGGTCGATTACGACCACTCAACAGAAACACAACGTGGTCGAAGGACAGACAACATGGTCGAAATAGACAACGTGGTCGAAACCAATGTGGTCGTAACCATCGTGGTCGAAACCAACATGGTCATAACCACCGTGGTCGTATCTAACGTGGTCGAAACCACAGTGGTCGAAACCAATGTGGTCGTCACCAATGTGGTCGAACTCCAATGTTGTCGAAGACCGATGTGGTCGATACCAACGTTGTCGACGTCCAATGTGCGGTCGAAAGACCTGCGTAGTTTAGAACCAATGAATGGTTGGAAACCGGCGCTGTCAAAGACTGATGAGATCGTGAACTACGTGGTCGAAGACCAACGTGTGGTCGACACCATCGTAGTCTATGACCAATGTGCGCACAGAAAACGCATGCAGTCGAAAACCAGAATGTGGTCGTAATCAAATCTAAAAAAGACCGAGAGATCTATGACCAATGAGAGAATGAGAGCAGACATGGTTGTAAACAACGATAAGTACCAGAGGAGGCGCACGACCACCAGATCTAAAAACATTAAATCTATTGATTCAGAGATCAAATGGCCACAAAAATTTGTACATAAGAAATTTAAGGTCTCAGAAAGCTAATCCCATCTTGGATTGAAAACTTAATACACCATTTGAGACATTTTTGAGATTTGATTAACGGCATACAAGAACAAAGACTTGAGATCGAACAGATGAGCTGACCATACTCGTGGGGAGATAATAGTCAAGATGACTTTGCGTCCAATCCCACTTGTCACAGCAAGCAGCTACATCGAAGAAATCAAATCAAAACTCTTGGATCAAGAAAAGATCAAGAGAGAAGAGAACGATCTCAAAATAGAGCAGTCAAGGGATGTGGTTGAACCGTGGGTCGATCAATACTGGTCGCTGATCAAGGGATTCTAGACAACGAGCCTTGAGGGTCCGAATGCATGGAGCAGAACACGACCGTGGCGGCAATCGACAGCCCACCAATTGCGGTAGTCGGGGGCTGGTAGGAAGAATAGGGAGGCAGCGGTGGTAGGGACGAAGCGGGGGTGGGGCTGGTGTCTCAAAGGTTGTGGAGGAAGCCCAGCACGGGAGGTGTTCAGTGGAATGCGGGAAAGCAGTGGGGTTAGCTGGGGTCGGACAAGAAGCGGCTCCAGTGGTTACAGATGAGGGAGGCGTGCACGAGGCACGAGGGTTCTTCGGGAAGAAGGCGGAGAAGGATCTTGGTGATGAGTTCTTCCATCAGCTCCGACAACAGCGACGTCATGTCGTTGCTTGGTCGGGTTGGGTACGAGAGAGCGAGAGGAAGGGGAAGGGGTGGGGTTGCTACTTGGTTCGATTCAAGCAGCTTGTGGTGAGGGCCTACGAGGTGGGGCCTAGAAGGCAGTCAAAGTGAGACGCTACACGTGGCGAGAGGATGTGTCAGAGTGAGATGCAACGCGTGGCGCAGGGATGTCTTTTATTTCTCTGCATGACGGACGTTCGTCAGTATTCCGTCCCGAACTCGCGAACGATTTTTTCCCCTTTTCTTGATATCGAGTGATCTCTTTAATCTTTAACTATACATGTTATATATCAACTATACATGTTATATATCGTTGAAAAGATTATCAAATCTACTTTGTAATTTTAAGTTTTGTGTAAAAAAATACATATGACTTAGTTGACGTGGACTTAATTGATTAACGAAAAGTTTGATTGGCCTGTGCAATCGTGCACTGTGATATAATATAGTATAATGCGTGGAGTTTTCTTGTGATGCCAAAATTTTTTAGCTATCAATATCAATGATCTAACCAGCCAAATGTGTACATTTCATTTTTCTAGTTCAACGATGATGTCACACACACAACAATTTTCAAGTATTTCACATTTCACGCTCATACCAAGAACTATCCAGTTTGAACTATCAAGTAGCATCGACGCCATCGACCAGTCGCCGTGGCCTCGACGCTGGTAGCCGAGCTCATCCTCCTACATCAACGTAAGCTCGACGCCGTCACTGCGGGCTCGATGCCCTCGCCGCATTCATCCTACACGTGTTGTCGTGGCCTCAAAGTCGAGGGCGCACGCAGCAGGACGGTCGTCGGAGCTTCGATAGTGACCCAGCGCAACATCACACACTATTGTTCTTGCAGATCTGCCAGTTGCGTACGCCGTCAATTCGGGAAGGTTTCGCCAATTTGAGAAAATGGAGAGGAGAATTGAGGAGGAGAGGAGGGACAGGAGTCACGGGACTCGAGGAGAAGAAAGTGAAAACGGGGGTTGGGATGCCTTTGGTCGTGCGAAAGAGACGGCCCGATGGACCCAACAGTTCAACGAGGGTCTTACCCTTTCGGCCCTAGTTTTTTTGGGTCGACTCTTTACTCATTTTGGGGCAGGGCCAGTGGGTCATTGGGCCGACCCGCCCCTTTGCACCCTTAGTCAATATATTTATGTTTCATTTTTTTCTCGTCAAAGATGACGGCATATATGCACATGTTATCTTAGCAGCTCCGCAACCGCCCTCTAGTTGATTGGATAGAGCGCTTACTTGCGTGACTTGTTATGTCTTAACATTCCCAAGCTTAAACCACGTGTAAGGTCATATGCATATGTTAATGATCCGAAGTATTACGTGTTTTCTGATACAGCATTTTTAATTGGTAGATTAGGGGTGTGGATCAAGCTGTCCTTGTGATCACGACATAAAATGTTTTTCAAGAATGCAGGGCCGGGGAAGATCATAACGAACTGGAGACGTCCAAGCTCCATAGTCCACACCAACTTTCCGATCAAGAACGATTGAACAGCTGAAGGCACTTACTTCGAGGTCTGTATTTACTGTCTTTCTGAAACAATTTTACTTAGGCAGACTGAAATGAAAAGAAACCAATTTCTTTCGGAATTGTTTCATTGCAGGGAGCCGGCAGTAGTCAATTTATCGAGCAAAGAAATTTGCAAGCATGTCACTTGCGTTAGGTATGCAGCATGCATGTGTCAAT
This sequence comes from Dendrocalamus latiflorus, assembly GCA_017311315.1. Lineage (NCBI taxonomy): Eukaryota > Viridiplantae > Streptophyta > Magnoliopsida > Poales > Poaceae > Dendrocalamus > Dendrocalamus latiflorus. Next base: position 34,991,331 of record CM029637.1, read on the forward strand.
CTTGTGCTCTTAACTGGATTCTTTACTTCATTTCAACTTCGTTATTTGCGCGCGCAGCTGGGATTATCGTGGGTGGCATTGCCATCATGTTGGCCTTGAAACAGATCACCAGATGTGTCAAGATCAACCGAGAGTGGCACGCGGAGCGCGCTAGGCTGCAAGCCATGCAGATGCAGGCAGCAACGGGCCAGCGCGGGCGCGGCAATCCAGCCGTCGAACGGCATGCACAGCGTGTTCGCTCCGCCTCATCCCATCGGCGTCGAGTTGGAGTCGGTGAACCGCTTCCTAGACGACATCCTGCGGGAGAAGCCCGCGCGGTTCACGCCGGAGAACCTGAGGGAGTTCACCCGGAACTACGAGGAGCGACTCGGGTCCGGCGGCTTCGGCGTGGTGTACCGCGGCAGGTTCCCCAACGGCGTGCAGGTGGCCGTCAAGGTGCTGAACAGTACCAGCCGGAGGCAAGGCCGTCGATGAGCAGCGTGGTGAGGATGCTGGAAGGCGAGGAAGAGATCGCGCGGCCCGTCAATCCGTTCTCGTACATGGCGAGCCTCCACGTGATTTCGAGCTCAAGCAGCGGTGGTACCGGTACCGTCTCTGGCAACTCGGTGAACAGTGTACGAGCTTCAGCATGAATTGTGCCACCTGTAGTAAACGAAGGCTGCTTTTTGTGAGACCAAGTGGAAAGTACTCAATACCTGTGATAAGTATTTTATTTTGCTTATATTTTGTTATCGAAATTTGAGTTTGATTTTGTGTCATTTGCTCTTTAGCTTTTACTATCAGGTTTTTGTCTCAACCATGAGGAGTTTGATTTTGTGTTAGTGATATGTCTTAGAGGTGATTATAAATATGATTATATCAATTCTATATTTTATGATCGTTTGAATAATATACCCAGGTCCAGGTTCCGCCGCCTCCCCAACATCTCGAATAGTAGCATCCCATAGCTGTACATGTCACACTTGTGCGTCATCGGTAGCGACATCCATAGCTCCGGCGCTATGTACCTGGGTGTGCCCCACGCACCGGTGATCGTTAGGTGGGTGTCCTCCTTGTAGTAGAGCTTCGCGAGCTTGTAGTCGGATACCTTGGGTGCCAGTGGCGGAGGCAGAAATAATTTTCAGGTGTGGCAGGTTTATAAAGGTTAAACATATTAAAACTATGCAAGGGCTCACTAGAACGTCCGTGCGTGATGATGTACAGCCTAGGTAAATTAATTAACACGAAAAGATGATCTAATCACAATCTAAATTAGAAAATACCTTTCATTACGTATTTGCTCTTCTTCTTTGGTGGTGCCATCGTTGATGTTGATTCGTTGTACAATTGTACTCAAGACTCGCAACCGGCAGCTGTAGTCCGGCCAGCTACCGCATCGGCGCCGAGTCGCCGCCTCGCCGGTCGCCACCTCTGCACACGCGCGGCACCCCTCCCGACCCTGACGAATCACGGTAAATCGACAACCGTTTCACTACACCGAAACAGCGAAACCCAAAAGTACACGACCAAACACGCGCTCGCTGCCTCGCTCCTCGCTTGCTCGCGGTCCCGAGCGCCCACGAATTGAAAGGACTTGTAGTTCGCCGCGGACGCCGGCCGGCCGCACGCACGTATTGGATGATTTGGATCGGAGATAGCGTTTGAATGATTTGGATGATTACCTCCTGCCCTGCACGTATTGGATGATTTGGATGGGAACTTGGAATTGGATGATTTGGATCGGAGATTTTTTAGGCTGAGCGATGGAGCTAGCGTTTGAAGGCAAAAAGGGCCCAGACCGCGAGGGAAGTTCTGATCGGTTTCGGCCTTTCGGGAATACGAACAGTCGGAGGCTCGGAGCAGCCAATCGACCAGTAGTACAGCAGTACATGATGTATTGATGTATTTTATTTTCACGTATATATACATAATACATACTAGTCTTTTGTAGGTATGGCGGCTGCCAAACCTTGCCACATAGCTGCCTCCGCCCCTGTTGGGTGCAAGGCCCATGCCGAGGACATTCTCTGGCTTGATGCCATAGTGGATAATCTGTTGCGCGCACTACTCATGCAAGTACCACACCACCTTGCCGTCCTCATAGCGATCTTGTGGAGCTTGTTGAACTTAATGTCCTTCTTCAGTGCCGAGTTGAACAGGTACTGTTCCAACGAGCCATTCTCCATGCACTCATACACAAGCGCCTTCACCGTGGTGTCGAAGCAGAAGCCATAGAGCCGGACAAGGTTGATGTGGTACGTCCTCCCGATGGGTGCTGACCTCCGCCATGAACTGCTCCTTGGCGCGCTCCCCGAGTGTGCTGTTGAGCACCTTCCCAGCCACCGACACGCCGTTCATGAACTTTCCCTTGTACACCACGACGAAGATTGTCACACCATAGGACAGATGCTTGCGATTAATAAATTCCAAGTTATGACTATATCTAGATGATTTCCGCTGTGACATTTGCAAGATCCTTATACTCTGCCTCAATACTAGATCTTGCTAGTGTGGCTTTCTTCCTTGAATTCCATGATATGATATTGAAACCAAAGAAAACCGCAAAACCACTGGTTGACCTTCTATCATTTGTTAATCCTGCCTAATCTACATCAAAGAATGCACTAACAAACTAGAAGCAGACTTGTGAATATGGAGTCCAACACTCATTGTGTGTCGTACATACCGTAAATTTTTTCACCGCTGTCCAATGATGTTTAGTTGGCACATACAGAAATTGACACACCTCTGTTGACTGCATATGATATATCTGATTGTGTCAATATTAGACCAAGTGAACCATGTTCGTCTAAGCCCCACTGCACGACCCACAAAATCACCGTGCGAATGCGTGGTTAATTTGGTCCCACAACTGACTGGCCGACCACATGACCGTGAAAATAACAGTCACAACCACCCCAGCCACCACCGTCGCTTCTAGAGATGGCAATGGGTACCCGATACCCGAATACCCGACGGGTTTTACCCTATAAAGAGACGGGTATGAAAAATTTTATATACTCATGGGTACGTTATTGGGCGAAATCCTCTACCCGCCGGGTAGGCGGGTGCGGGTGTGGGTATATACTACCCATACCCGCCTACCCGCGGGTAATGAATACCTGCATTAGACAACTAGACATCCCACTCAAATGTTAATTTTATTATCTACTTGTTGTTGATTGTTTATTTGTTTGTCATATGTTGATATGGTCATGTCAAGTATGTTTATGTGATGTACTAATTTTGATCATTAGACGCTTTTGTGCTTGGCATGTATGATTAATGAATGTCTAAATTGATGATATTCTTATGTGTTGAACCGGGTATGCTTGCGGGTACGGGTTACCCGTCGGGTAGTAATATCCGCGCGGGTACGGGTATGGGTAAATTTTCCTACCCGTGTGCGGATACGGGTAACCCGACGGGTAAATTTACACCTAGCGGGTACGAGTATGGAATGGCAATACCCGATGGGTATTTACCCGTTGCCATCTCTAGTCGCCGCTGCGTGCCGCACGTCGCCTGCCTTCCGCCATCGCGTTGCCATGGCCACTACCGACCGCCACCTCCCGTCGGCCCCTGCTGCCATCGGCCACCCTCACGGCCGCCTGCGTCGTGCCCGCGCCTCACGGTCGCCGCCCTAGCCGTGCCGTTGTGCCGACCGTTGCCTGCCGCTACCGCCACCTACGCTGCTGCCCGGCCTGTGAGCCGCCTATCGCCGACACGTCCGGCTGGCGTGCCGCCCATCGCTGACACGTTCAGCTGGCGTGCCACGCCCGTCGATGGCGCTCTCGACCAGAAGCAAGGAGAGAGAGATGAATATGGAGATAGGTGGGAGATAAAGATGTATATAAAGATAGGAGAGAGATAGTGATGGGAGAGAGATAGGGATAAGGATAGATTTTTGAAATGCCTATTTTTTCTAGGGTGCTCCACCGCTGCTGCCGACTCCGTTGTTGATGGACGTTTCCTGCAGGCAGTGGCGGAGGCAGAAATAATTTTCAGGTGTGGCAGGTTTATAAAGGTTAAACATATTAAAACTATGCAAGGGCTCACTAGAACGTCCGTGCGTGATGATGTACAGCCTAGGTAAATTAATTAACACGAAAAGATGATCTAATCACAATCTAAATTAGAAAATACCTTTCATTACGTATTTGCTCTTCTTCTTTGGTGGTGCCATCGTTGATGTTGATTCGTTGTACAATTGTACTCAAGACTCGCAACCGGCAGCTGTAGTCCGGCCAGCTACCGCATCGGCGCCGAGTCGCCGCCTCGCCGGTCGCCACCTCTGCACACGCGCGGCACCCCTCCCGACCCTGACGAATCACGGTAAATCGACAACCGTTTCACTACACCGAAACAGCGAAACCCAAAAGTACACGACCAAACACGCGCTCGCTTGCTCGCGGTCCCGAGCGCCCACGAATTGAAAGGACTTGTAGTTCGCCGCGGACGCCGGCCGGCCGCACGCACGTATTGGATGATTTGGATCGGAGATAGCGTTTGAATGATTTGGATGATTACCTCCTGCCCTGCACGTATAGGATGATTTGGATGGGAACTTGGAATTGGATGATTTGGATCGGAGATTTTTTAGGCTGAGCGATGGAGCTAGCGTTTGAAGGCAAAAAGGGCCCAGACCGCGAGGGAAGTTCTGATCGGTTTCGGCCTTTCGGGAATACGAACAGTCGGAGGCTCGGAGCAGCCAATCGACCAGTAGTACAGCAGTACATGATGTATTGATGTATTTTATTTTCACGTATATATACATAATACATACTAGTCTTTTGTAGGTATGGCGGCTGCCAAACCTTGCCACATAGCTGCCTCCGCCCCTGCCTGCAGGTCGCCTTTGTCTTCCTGTAACGACACTTTGATGGCGATCTTGGCGCATTGGTACATAGCAACTACGGAAACGACTGTTACTATACCAGCCGTGATCACCCCAACTGCAAAGGTGTCAATCAAAACTTTCAATTGTTAATATCAATCATCAAGGACTTAGAGATTATCCCTGATCAAAAAAGAAACAGAAAATAGCTAAGTCAACGATGCATATCATACTTACTGATTGCTATGGCAATGATGCCACCGCTAAGCGCCATGTTGATCGGCTAGCAGTAATTAACTTCAACGTAAGACGGATTGCTGGAGCTAATTGAGTGTCTGGGGACAAATTTGTTCGTTCCTTTGCTCGTAGCTCACCTCCTGTTCCTGTGTTTAATTTGACATTTTTTTTATCTGCGTTGTCAACTGTATAGACAATCTGACACGTATATTTGGAAGTGTGTAACGAATGATTCCTGCGGAGATGAAACAAATTGTTTCTGCCCTCTTCGTTCTGAGGTGATATGGATTTGCGCCAGTCAAGGTGATGAAAACGACGATGACCAGCTAGATGAGTACAATTCATATGATTACTTCCCTGGAAGAACCACGAGGGCCAATATATTTCTCTCTGTCAGAAAGACAACTGATACCTAAATAGTCCTCTTCTTCCGTCTTCAAAACGCGAAGTTTTCATCATTCTTACATCACCAGAGAAACCTTGATCAATTTAAGTACATGTCAACACAGAGAGAGAGAGAGAGAGAGAGAGAGAGAGAGAGAGTTAACGAGAAATGAGCGCCAGCACAATCGTCCTTCCACTACGTAAGGTATAAACGTACGTGCATGTTTCAATCTAGCACTCTTGCTTTGATTCCCTAGCTGAACTTGCCCCACTGTTTTCAGTTTGCAGCCGCGATTACTTGTTAGTGGCATAACCATCGTGTTCACCCTGAGATACGTCACACGATGCGTCGAAGCCAAGAGAGCATTGGAGGCAGAGCGAGAGAGGCTGGAAGCAATGCAGGCTGCTCGACCAACCCAACCGACAAACACCGTGGCCGCCCCGCCCCCTCAAATCCGCATCGAGATGGAGTCGGTGAACCGCTTCCTGGACGACATCCTCCGCGAGAAGCCCGCGCGGTTCACGGCGGAGAACCTGAGGGCGTTCACCGGGAACTACGCGGAGCGGCTCGGGTCCGGCGGCTTCGGCGTCGTGTACCGCGGCACGTTCCCCAACGGCGTGCAGGTGGCCGTCAAGATCCTCAACAACACGCTGGACCGGCGCGCCAAGGAGCAGTTCATGGCGGAGGTCGGCACGACGGGGCGCACCTACCACCTCAACCTCGTCAGGCTTTTCGGCTTCTGCTTGGACGCCACCACCAAGGCGCTCGTCTATGTCAGGAACTTCTACCAATTATCATGATTGAGCTCACACACAACTACACACGATGTTGAAAAACACAGAGCAAGAACACAAAAGTTTTGTGCTGCTGAAAAACTGGGTAGCATTTTTTTGTTGTATTAGACTGCTATTTAAAGAAAATCTTAGTCCAACTTTGATGGTTAAATCACTTTTATTATACGCCACCTCCTGCACGATCCCACGAATTCAGGCCATGTCGCACATGACACTAACAAACTGGGAAAACCGCTCTCACGTGGTCTAAGCACGCATCGAGTGTTTGCAACTGCTACAGTGATCTTTCGACAACGAACACTACGACTGCTACAGTGATTTTTCGACCATGATCACTACGACTGCTACAGTGATCTTTCGACCACAACCACTACGATTGCTACAGTGTATCTACGACTTACAACCATGACGCTATAGTACTCTTACGGGTACGACTTACGACCATGGTCACTTCGACTGATTATTCGGTCACAGTGAGCGAGTTAGATTATTTAACAGTCTATGAGTGCCTTGAGAACGGCTCTATTGATTGTGTGTTGTTCAAGCAGGAGCAGGAGCAGCGCCGCGATGACATCCTCGAATTCGACACGCTACACCGCATCGTCGTCGGCACGGCACGCGGATTGTGGTACCTGCAGGAGTGCCAGCACCGGATCATCCACTACGACATCAAGCCGGGGCAGCGTTCTGCTCATGGTTGACTACTCCCCGAAAGTGGCCGACTTTGGGCTCGCCAAGCTTTGCAACCGGGACAACACCCACCTGACGATGACCGGCGCGCGGGGCACACCGGGCTATGCGGCGCCGGAGCTGTGGCTGCCGTTACCGGTCACGCACAAGTGCGACGTGTGCAGCTTCGGCATGCTCGTGTGCGAGATACTCGGGGGGCGGCGCAACCTCGAGTTCCAGCACACGGAGAGTCAAGAATTGTACCCCAAGTGGGTGTGGCAAAGGTTCGACCAAAGCCGGCTCGACGAAGTCATGACGGCGTCGGGGGTACAGGGCAAGGACAGGGAGAAGGCGGAGAGGATGTGCAAGGTGGCGCTGTGGTGCGTACAGTACCAGCCGGAGGCGAGGCCGTCGATGAGCAGCGTGGTGAGGATGCTGGAAGGCAGGGGTGGAGCCAGGAATTGGATATGGGGGCAACATAGACAATAAGTAGAGTAGAACCAATGAACCATGCCGGATTTACCGATCTAACATAGGTTGATATAGGCCCTCTGAAATATAAAATCTTCGAGCTTCATCTTGTTGATCAACTGGCAATTCTAAGATTTGAACACGTTTATCAGGGTCTCTCTCAAATCTAGTAGCTACAATTGGTTGATGCTCGACAGCCTCAGCTTCTAATGGTACAGCAGCAACACTACTCTGATTATTAGGATTTTCAACATCATGTTCATTAGGAGTTTCCCCTTCCACGTTAGGAGTTTCCACTTCCACGTTAACACTTGAACCAACAGGCTTAAAAAAACTATGAATTGTCTTTCTCTTCTTCATATCATCTAAAATTATATAGAGAAACTAATCAAACTATGAACCAGCTCAAATTGTATGGAATTTTGGTATTTTGGTAATGGAAATATGGAAACTTTTGCCTTCAAGAGATCAGATATTCAGATTACCTGACGGGGACGGCGTCGGGCCACTGCACGGAGTATGGTTTGCACTTTGCGTCTTTGCCGGGGTCGCCGAGAGCTTCTTGAACGGCAGCGCCGATGACTTCCCCACCGAATAGCTACAGCACGGAGAACATTGAGACGCACTCACGCAGAGTATTTGAAGGACTACTGGACTAGGAAAAGCAGCAGCAAGAGTCACTTCGCCTAATGCCAAGAGAGCGCATTAGTATTGCCTAATGGCTAATGCCAAGCTGCAGGTTGAGCCCGGGCGCGGGCGGTGGGCGGACGCGGACTCCAAATTCCACAAAATATTGAAGCGTCGCTTCGCCTCCTCCTGAAATATGAAGTATTGAAGCATGAAGCGTCAGTGCGTCACTGATTGCTGGGTCGGCGCCTGGGCTAATTGGGTATGGCCGTATAGGCTGCATGACTGCATGAAGCATCCAGTGGGGGGGGGCTGCCGTTGCATGATCGTTGGGGGGTGCCAGGCCCCCCCGGCCCCCCTCTCTCCGCCACTGATGGCCGTATGGGCTGCATGACTGTATGAAGCATCCAGTGGGGGGGTTGCCGTTGCATGATCGTTGGGGGTGCCAGACCCCCCGGCCCCCCTCTCTCCGCCACTGCTGGAAGGCGAGAGGAGATCGCACGGCCCGTGAATCCTTTCTCGTACATGGCGAGCCTCCACATGATTTCCAGTTCGAGCAGCGGCAGCACTGCCGCCTCCGGCGATTCCGCGAGAGCCTCGGCATGATTCATGAGGAGCGCCGTTGACGGCAAGGACAGATTAAACGTGTGTTTTGCGTGTACAATTAACTTGTGCTACTAGCTGTTTGAATGCAGTGTAAACTAACGCGACCTGTGGCTGCAAGCTAGAGTAATCCGCTTGCAGAATTGCAGTTCAAGTATTTGTCAGTTTGAAAAAAGGGAGATTTGTAGATCACTTGACGATTCTCTTGAGCTTTCCTCTGCATCTTCAACTTAAACCAATCAAATCCTTTAAAAAATAGGGGACGTTACTTTTAGCTTTTATTTTCTCCGAAAATCGAAAAACTAAACATTGAAATTGGATGTTTTCTTGAAGTGGATACTCAACTTTTCGAACCTAAAATTATATGCACCATCTACGTCAACGTCTCTATCATTCGCTATCGCATAAAAATATAGATAAAAACTACTAAACACATCTAAAAACCATCAATTGTATGTCACAAACCTATCAACCTTTCAGTTTGGGATCGTGACAAAAGTGAGAGCACATGTGTGAAGACTTGACCCGCGCCCGGGCCAGCATGTTGGCCATGATAATCTCCGGCCCACAAGCAGGTAGGCCTGTCAATCCAGACCCAAACGAGTTATGCGCGGCCCTGTCTAGCACACAAAAAGACGTTTTCCGTCTGTCGATGACACACGCTCAACAGCGGTAGTCCAACACGTAAAACGTAATTCACAATATACAAAACAGATCTGAATGGAACATTTCCAAGCCACCACTCTCCCCCAAGAGAAACATTCCTTCACCCACCGAACACGGAACTCCACCCACAACCCAATGGCGTGCGGGCAAAAGCCTATCAACTGCAAACATCCGGGCCCACAACTCATGGACTACCCCAACTTATCACCCATTGTATATCTGGAGTCCGGTGGGCCCTAAGTGCGCTAAGTCACCAGGTGGGACCACATGTCATAGGTGGCGCCACCTACACGTTCCCGTTTCAAGCAGTGGACGTAGCAGTTGATGACGTCCCTACCAAAATCGCCGCACGTTTTCTGGTTCGAATTCCCCTCGCCTCACGCCCTCCTCCCCTCCTCTCTATCCCTCTCATGGCGTCCCTCTTTAGGGCTCGCCGCCGGCGATCGCCGGAGGACGACGGCGAGGACGACAGATCCGGCTCCGGACGTGTCACCCGCCGCCGCCTCTCGCCGGAGGAGGACGCGCTGTCGCCCGCGGAGGCGGCGGCGCCGGGGACGGGGAGTAGCCCCGGGTGGCTCTCCAGCTTCGTGTCCGGAGCGAGAAGGGTGATATCTTCCGCGTTGTTCTCCTCACCCGAGGAGGCGGCCTCCGGGGAGGAGGAGGAGGACGGCGAAGAAGGCAACGGTTTGAGCTCCGGTGAGTTGCTTCACCCTCCTCTCTCCCACTGTATCGGCCTCTCGCTCTCTCCATGGCTCGCTGTAGTGAGCTCGCTCGTCACTTGACCGTACTAGCCGTGGCGGTGGTTACTAGGGCAAGTTGGCGCTATGCTACGGCTTCGGTGACGACCTAGGGTTTCGATCTGGCTTTCTCAAATTAGAGTACCAGCTTTGGAATTTTGCTAATTCGTGGCTACCGTTGGCAGAAGGGTGGGTGCTGAAGTTCGAGTGTGTGTGAGATTGTGGTAGAGTAAGGATTTTGTCATATTAGGTGGAATTGGGGATAATTATGGACTAACTCCAAAACATTGAATTGCCAAATGTTCGTTGTGTGGCTGGGATATCGAGTCAATTTAGGGGGTTCCCCCTGTAGTACGAGCTGACGTATTGTATTTATCAATTGATGTTGAACATTATCACCATCGGGAGCCTTAATTTCACGATTATTTTTCAAAGCATACCTTATTTGGGAGCTTCAGTTACTTACATGAAATTTGATTTCGGATGCTACTTTGTTTTTTTGGGAATGTGGAATATGTGAACATCCTGTAGTTAGTTCTGGAGTGGTTAGAGAATGTGCTCAATCTAGAGTTTAGTAATGGTGGACAATGTACTCAATTGATAAACAGAAGTTGGTGGAATGTATATTGCTTACTTGTAAGCTTGAGCCATTTCGCAAATATTAGATTGCTGCTCCATTACAAATAAGTCCATTTTACACATAAAACCTTGTTCTCAATGCCATTGGATCATTTTGCCTTTCCTAGACTGTTCAATGTGTCCTCACACTGCTATCTTTACTATTATATAAAGAGGAGTTGGTGGTCATCGGTGCGTTCTCCTCTCCCCTCTCTACAGCCATCCGATTTGATCTGGACCATTTGTCTCTTTCCGCCTCTCTTTCTCAGGATACAACCGCCCACCCCTTCCACTTTCCTCATCTCCTCGTGCATTCTGGCCACTCTTCTCTTTCTGTCACTTGCTCTCCAATGTTTGATGTGTGAAGTTGGCCAGGCAGTAAGTTCCATCTCACCATTTTTATGATCCGTTGCAACGTACGGGTCTCTAACTAGTAATGTGTGGTTCGCAACTTCACATTCAGATGGATTATTTGTTAGATAGGTTATCAATGTGTTAATTTGAAGTGACTGTGCAGATGGAAATGAAGATGCTCATGACACTCATGGAGCAATAGTTTCTTACAGTGAGTCAAAGCTTGCCATTAAGGAAATGGTTATGCAGGAGACATTTTCAAGGTAACTGGAATATATTGTTCTTTTATATGTGCGCTAATATGTACAGTGGCATAATTTTCCTGGAAAGCCACTAAGCATTAAAATTTAGTAGTAAAAAACTCTAGTTTATGTCTCATTCATCAAAGCTGTTTATGATGCATTAGGTGCATATGGCTTAAACTAAAGTTTTTTTAATTCTTGTCTTGTGAACTTTTATAATGATCTGCAATGGGCAAACTTTTGAATTTAAATGAGGAAGGACCAAATTCATGGTAATATTGCAACCAGATAAGATAGACACACTTCAACAGTGCAAGGCTAAGAAAACCTTGCACTCTGAACCACTACGCATCTAATGCGGCCTTAAGTAATTGTTATGCATGCTACTTGTTGATGATATTTTTTGAAAATAATATCGGGTAGATCCATTCACTTTAGGATTTGATTTCTTTCATTTATTTCTTAAATAAGCTCCTTAGGAAATATTACTTTCCCTCTGAATCATTAGTGTCTATTTTTGCAGGGATGAATGTGATAAGATGGTAAAGCTAATACAATCACGAGTTATGGATTCTACGTTTCCTGAAGCCTGTGAGTACGGAACACCAAAAGAAATTCCAAGTAGGACTGCAGGCATTGGTCACAATTTTACAGGAGCTTGGCGTTCCTTGAGTCACAATAGGAATTTTCCTGAATCAGTTTCATTCTCTAGTATTGGATCCGGTAGCTTTTCTCCTGGCTCTCCTCTCCAAGCATCTCCTGAGCTATGTAATGCAGCAGTTATGGAAGCAAAGAAATGGTTGGAAGAGAAAAGACAGGGATTAGGTTCAAAACCTGAAGACCATGGACCTTGCACATTAAACACTGATATGCTTAATTCTGTTAGTATTAATACGTTGTCCTTTCTAATCTTTAGAACCTTCAATTTTTAGGTGATTGGCACAACTGTGTTCTTATTTTGGTCGCATCAATTGTTGCTTACCTTTGTGGGTTGGCATCTCATGCAGGGCTTTGAATCTGACACGAGTTCTCCAGTTGACTTAGCAAAATCATACATGCAGTCATTGCCTCCTTGGCAGCCCCCATTCTTAGGTAGTCAGAAGTTTAAAACGCCACCCACCAGTGGGCTACATATTTATGATGATGAAGGAAAGTCGAAATACTCTATCTCTTCATCAAAGGTAATGCAAAGTTTAAGAACAATGGCAATGTTATGCTAGGTCATTGATGTAAATGCGGGAATGTATATTTTTGTTCAGCTCAGGTTTGAGTATTTTGATTATATGTTGATTGATGCTTAGTTTCAGAAAATGTCCTTGATGCTTAGTTTCAGAAAATGTCATTCCCTTGTAATCTTGATGAACTTAAGACATTTTTTTATATATGAGTATGAGCTCTGTAAGTACTGTACATTGTTTGTGTTGATCCATATTCCATAGTCTTGACTGAGATATGAAGAAATTACTTCTGGTCATGTTTCAAGCAATAACCGTCTGGACTTGTCTCTTTGAACAAATTGCTGCATATACTCTGTACTGTACATATCCATAAAATTTATGAAGGTAACGAAATTGACTGAAGTTTTTTGACTTATGGAGTAACTAAGCATTTTACTTTCTGAAGGTCATCACCAAGGAAGACTACCTTTCCAACTTTTGGGAAAATTGGGAGGAATCTCGAAGAGCTCGCATGGGATCATCTGGAAGTTCTCCAGATGCTTCTAAATTCAGGCATTATGGTTCTACTTCCAGATTGTTTGAGAACGATACCTCAATGTTCACATCGGGTACTCATGAGAAAGTTGGAGAGCCTATAGAAAATAATAAAGGTGAAACTTCTTTACGTACCTGAGCTTTTCATGACGTTGAATCACTCATTACATATTTTGGTATTCAGGACACCACTCATGCTTAGAACCTTTAGGCTGTAAACGAATAATTTGTTTCATATGCTTTAGGTTCTGATAAGGTTGCAGCAGCAGAACCAGCCAATGGGTGCTCCTTACCTATCGCACCAACTAAAGATGGAAACGATGTGAGTCATGATTATTGCCGTATGATAGTATTGCAATATTTGTGCATTTGGGCTCAGTGCATTTGTTGACAGTTGCTGTATAGCAATTGGCTTAGACATGTATTAATAGAATGAATGATGTACTAGCTCTCACTTTTAAATTCTAGTCAATGTGCATCTGCACTCATCTTAATACATCATTACATTGTGAGCTGAATTGTTGGCCTAGCTCCTCCTGCTAACATAATAGATGATAAAATTATGTCTGTCCTACATGCCTTTCTCTTTCTTCAATTTGTACTATAAATCTGTTTGGCTCTGCCCCTCTTGACAATTGGAGATCTGAAAGCTAAAAAGCTGGAACTTCAAATATCTATGACAACAATTTAGAGACACGTTTGTCTGTAAACGTGACTTCTTAAAGCATTGCTCTGTAGTATATTTCACAAATCACATGTAACAATTTTTATTTATTGGTGCATTTTTTTAATCTTAAGGTTGTAGTTGATCCTGTGGACACTGCAAAGGACAATGGGAATCTTGTCCAAGAATGCCATGCTGCATCCGAAGTTCATCCTGGTAGACTCTCCTTTTTCCTTCACCTTTTTTTCTTTGATGACATTCTGCTTGGTTTACTAACCATGTAGTATTTCTGTATTATTTTCCCAAGTTTGTGCATATCCTGGTCTAATATCTTCTTAGGATGTGGTCTGTATGGTGCAGATGAGGTAGCACAGGGGAACCATATGTCTCCCACAAGGTCAGCTTTTGCATCAAAATAAGGCTTAATAATTAACTCAGATTTGCTGCACTTGCAACATCAATTTGTAAGCTTAATTGTGAATATTATCAGTGCAAAGTTGCAAAATACTTTTAATATATGCTGTGCTGTAAATTCTTCACCCTTGTGTACTTTAGTCTGAACTTATTTTAATAAACTGATCTTTTATTTGTTCTAAGGAGATGTTTCCCTATGTTAAAGATGATTAGTTATTTATTTGTATTAGGTTCTTAAATGCGAACAATTCAGTTCCCTTAGTAACAATTTATTTACACAACCCTTGGCCAAGAGTTAATCTCAATGATGATGCTAATATGCTTATACGTTCAATACCAGTGAAGTCTTTCATCACCCTTAACCTTTATGTTGAAAAGTTTTTGCTTTCATGATGATGATAAGCAGTGAAATCCTCATTTCCATGATATTCACAAGGAGTCGATAGTACGGATACTTCGAGTCACTACTCTTGATTATTTAATACTTAGCTTGCTGTTGTTGATCTATCCTGAAATTAACAGTGTCAGTAATTCCTCAAAATTGTTAAAGACCTCAAGTTATGTGTTGTCCTGTCCTCAGTGTTACTAAGGATGCTGCTGACCACAGTGGAGATGTTAAAGCTCCAGCTGCAGAACCAGAAATTTATGATGAATCACATATGAACTCAGCTTCAGGTTTGTAGGGATATCCCTTGGTGACATAAATCTTGACTTCAGTTCGTGTCTTACTCCACTCATGCATACCTGTGCATTTTTTTCCTTTGTTGAATCAGCTTTATTTTTGTCTGGACCATGAACTTCCCAACAATTTTTCTCTATTGTGCTAATGATCTGATGTAGCTTGAGAATTTCATGGCAGCAGTTTTTGTGCCACATATTTGTTTACTTCCATTGCAAAATCTAGTCATTTACAGAGTCACCATTTGTTATTAGACTAAGTCACTAGGCCAACCTTTAGTATTGGTTTTTTCTGCAGAAAATGGTCATAACCACAAGGTCATATTAGGTAAAGTCCACAAGTAACTGGCTAGATACCAATGGTAACTGTATTTCTCAGCCATAGCTGGCTGGCGACGCCCTTTGGTCATTGTGTGGTCAACAGGTGACTATTGGTCTTCCAAACATTGGTCAAGAAACATGATAATAACTGGCCTGTTAGGCACAGGGAAGACAATAACTGTAGCCAAACAGTAAGTGCCACTTCCTTGGAACTTGGAAGGACTTGTTTTTTCCTAATTGGAGGCAAATCCTACTGAAGTAAACAGGGTTAGATGCAGTTATGGCTTATTATTGTGCAATAAAAGTTGGCGGAAAAACGAAACCTGTTGTGGCTACGGACCAAACTGTGAAGAAGAGGACTAGCTAGAGAGAGTTGATGAGTAAGAATGAGTGGCTCTGCCCTTTTCATGCCTCTCTTGGGGGTGTATATACACGAGTGGGGTAGGATGGGAAATTCTTATCCTACCCCTTAATAATTACAAAAGATAGGGGTACATTGGTACATTCCTCTATACTATTGAACATATTACATATTGGGTCAATTGTAAGGCCTAGTCACGGTGGATTGGGCCACCCCTACAACAGGACTCGATAACAAGCGTGAAGGTCCCGATGGGCGAGCTGATGTGACCAACTATCCCAGCCCTCTGTCCCCCGACATCAAGTGCGAGGGTGCTGACTGGTGAGCCAATGCAATTGGTAGCTTGCAGCCCCTGAAAGAGGGTTTTTCTTTTACTGATCATAATGCGACTGCACAGTCCACCACGAAATCATGGAAGCGGAGTAGGGGTGGTGCCGTCCCTCCGAGGCAACGCCTACAAGGAGGTTGGCGAAGTCCCACACCGAAGCCAGTCCGTCTCGCCGAGGTGATGCGTACGAGGCAGTCGGCGAAATCGTGCTACCCCGCCGAGGCGATGCCTCCAAGGCGGGTGGCAAAGTTCCCTGGCGAAGGCGTGTTGTCCCGTCGAGGCGATGCCTCCGAGGCGGTCGGACGGAGGCATGATCACAAAGTGGCCGGGCCAAGTCACGACCGTGAGGTTGTCGGACGAAACCACGACTACGACGTGGTCGGACAAGGTCTCGACCCTGATGTGGTTGGACGCTGCCGACTTCGTCGGCAGCTGGACAAAGTCCTTGAAGAGCGCATTTGTCCCCCACCCTTTGGACTGCTGTCGACGAAGCTAGTGGCAAGACGCTCCATCGTGCACGCTCCCCACGACCGCGAGGCAGTCGGACGAAGTCATGGAGTCCGATGGAGATCGCACGAAGTCCAGTGAAGACCGTGCGGAGCTCGGCGGAGGCCGTGCGAAGTCCGTTGGAGACGGCATCCGCGCGGGGCTCGGCAGAGGCAACGCAAGGTTCAGCGAAGACAACATGAGGTCTAGCAGAGACCCGCGGAGGCCACACGAGGTCTGGCGGTGGCGAGGTCCGCGCAGAGTTCGGTAGAGGTCGTATGAAGTTCGTCGAAGATCGTGAGAAGTCCTGCAGGAGCCAGCGGTGGTCAGATGAAGTCTGGTGGAGATCGCGCGAAGTCCCGCAAAGGTCGTGCACAGTTTCCACGCGGAGACCGTGCGAAGACCTCGATGAAGACCGTGCGAAGTCTTCGGCGGAGAAGTCGGAGGCGGTCGGACGAGGTCTTGACCATGATGTGGTCGAATGAAGTCGCGACCAGGACGTGGTCGGGCGAAGTCACGACCACGGGGTGGTCAGACAGTGTCGACGAAGTCAGCGGCTGGACGACGTCCTTGAAGCGCACGTTCCGTCCCCCACACTTCGGACTAGCGTTGATGAAACCAGCGGCGGGGCGAAGTCCTTGAAGTGCACACTCCGTCCCCCACCCTTCAGACTGGCGTCGACGAAGCCGACAGTGGGATGGAGTCTTGAAGCGCGCGCTCTGTCCCCCACTTTTCAGACTGGCGTTGACGAAATCGGCGGCGGAGCGAAGTCTTGAGGCGTGCGCTCCCCACAACCATGAGGTGGTCGGACGAAGTCTCGGCTGCGAGGTCAGACGAGGTCTTGACCACGATGTGGTCAGATGAAGTTGTGACCAGGACATGGTCGGTGAAGTTAGCAGCTTGACTTGTCTTTGAAGCACGCGTGCTCCGTCACCCACCCTTTGGATTGGCGTCGACGAAGCCGGTAGCGGGATGAAGTCTTGAAGCGTGCGCTCCGTCGCCCACCCTTCGGATTGGCGTCGATGAAGCCATCAGCGGGACGAAGTCTTGAAGCGCGCGCTCTGCCCCCCACCCTTCGGATTGGCATCGATGAAATCGACGACAGGATGAAGTCTGGACCACGTGGCGGTCGGACAAAGTGTCCACGACCACTATGTGGTCGGACAAGGCGTCTCCGATCACGATGTGGTTGGACGAAGTCGGATGAAACGTCTACAATCACAAGGTGGTCGGACGAAGTCTCGACCGTGAGGCGGCAACCGAATCGTCTACGACCACGAGGTGGTTGGACGAATTGTCTACGAGCACTATGTGGTCGGACGAAGTAGCGCAGCAGACTCCCTGGTGAGCTGCATGGCAGGGACTCTGCGCGGTCTTTTATACTCCATAGAGTTACCCGGGACGTCTGTGTTCCAGGCGCTTTATACCCCACAGAGTACGCCGGGGCGCGAGGTCGCCGCGCAATTTTTTTTACTTCGTAGAGTTGCACGGGACGCTTGTGTTCTCGGCGCTTTATACTCCGCAGAGTATGTCGAAGCGCGACGTTGTCGTGCAATTTTTTATACTCCGTAGAGTTGCCTGGGACAGCTAAGTTCTCAGCGTTTTATACTCCGCAAAGTACATTGGGGCGCGAGGCTGTCGTGCGATTTTTATACTCCGTAGAGTTGCCCGGGACGGCTGTGTTCCCGGCGCTTTATACTCCGCAGAGTATGACGAGGCGCGAGGCGCTTGGCGTGATTTTTTATACTCTGTAGAGTTGCCTGAGACGGTTGTGTTCCCGACGCTTTATGCTCCACAGAGTACGCCGCGGTACGAGGCCGCCGTGCGATTTTTTATACTCCGTAGAGTTGCCCGGGACGGCTGTGTTCCCGGCGCTTTATACTCCACAGAGTACGTCGAGGCGCAAGGCCGTTGTGCGATTTTTTAATACTCCGTAGAGTTGCCCGAGACGGCTGAGTTCCTGGCGCTTTATACTCCGTAAAGTATGCCAGTGCGCGAGGTCGCTGTGCATTTTTTGGACTGTGAGGGGGTTGGACGAAGTCTTGGCTATGTGGTGGTCTTACGAGGTCTTGATCACTATGTGGTTGGACAAAGTCGCGACCAGGACACGGTTGAGCAAAGTCACGACCACGGGGTGATCGAACGGTGCCGATGAAGTCAGCGGTTGGACGATGTCCTGAAGCGCGCGCTCTGTCCCCACCCTTCAGACTCACGTCAACAAAGTCGGCGGCGGGACGAAGGCCTGTTGCGCGTGTGGCCGGTCCCCCACCCTTTGGACTAGGCGTCGGCAAAGTCGGCGGCGAGATGAAGCCTTGGCGCGTGCGCGGCCCATCCTTCACCCTTCGGACAGGGCGTCGACGAAGTCAACGGAGTCTCGACCACGAAGTGGTCGGACGAAGTCACGACCGCGAGACGGTCGGGTAAAGTGTCGGCGACCACAAGGTGGTCGGACAGAGCCACGATCGCGAGGCGACCGGGCGAAGCATCGACAAATTCAGCAGCGCGACAATGTCCTGAACCGCGTGCTCCGTCCCCCATCCTTCGGACTCGCGTCGACGAAGCCGGCGGCGGGACGAAGGCCTGATGCCCGCGCGGCCCGTCCCCCACCCTTTGGACTGGCCGCCGACGAAGTCAGTGGCGAGACGAAGCCTTGACGTGCGCACAGCCCATCCTCCATTCTTTGGACTGGGCGTCGATGAAGTCGGTGGAGTTTCGCCGCGAGGCGGTTGGGCGAAGCGTTGACGACTACAAGGTGGTCGGACGGAGTCACAACCGTGAGGCGGTCGGTCGAGCGATTGCGACCATGAGATGTTCGAATGGAGCCACGATTGTGAGGTGATCGGACGAAGCGTCCACAACCGCGAGGTGGTCGGGCGAAGCGTCGACGACCACATGGTGGTCGGACGAAGCCACGACCGCAAGGTGATCAGACGAAGCGTCCACAACCACGAGGTGGTCGGCGAAGTCATGACCATGAGGCAGTTGGACGAACGTCTACGACCACAAAGTGGTCGGACGGTGTGCGGATACCTCGCACGAAGACTTCGCAACGTGGAAGCTCGGCGGGGAGATCTTGCGGCCTGGAGGCTTGGTGCGGAGACCTCGCGATGTGGAGGCTCGGCGCGGAGACCTCGCGCGAGGACTTCGTGTCGAGGCGAGGTCTACCCGGACTTCGACGAAGTGGAGACGAATGTTGAGGACGCCGTTGCGGTGGCGAGGCTGTCATCACCATCCTGGACGTGGCGGTCTTTGCCACACACTGAGTCCCAGGATCGGGGTCTTGTCTTTTCTCGCGCGGAGTCCGACTCCTTGGTGTCTACCGACGATGGCGCGAGGGCTCGACATGGTCCAAGCAACGTGTCTACGTGGGGGCCTGGGTCGACGGTCACGTTGACACGAGTACCGGGTCGACAGCTGTGCTGGCGCAGGCGCCTGGGTCAACGATTACGTCGGAGCCATGGTCATCTTGAACTCGCAGCTTTCTCGTCGTCCCTACAGACGGTACCAACTGTCGTGGATACGGACCAAACAGTAAAGAAGAGGACTAGCTAGAAAGAGCTGATGAGTAAGAATGAGTGGCTCTGCCCTCCTCATGCCCCTCTTGGGGGTTTATATACACAAATAGGGTAGGATGAGAAATTTCCATCTTACCCCTTAATAATTACAAAATGTAGGGGTATATTAGTACATTTTTCTGTACTATTGGGTCTATTATATATTGGGCCAGTTGCAAGGCCCAATCACGGGGGGTTGGGTACCCCTACAACAAAACCATTTGTAACTCGCGATTAACTCAATTTGGTTAAAATAAGGTTTGGTTCCTGTTGAGTTAAACTTTGGCGTTGGTTTTAAACTTTAAACAGCCGAAGAACTGGTAGAATATTATTTTCCCTTGTCTCTTAACTTGATCTTATTTTGATGATTGATTATTGTTAGTTTGTGGAACGTTTCCAGAGTTGAGAGGAACGTTTCCAGAGTTGAGAGCAAAGGGTGCAGGTCCCCAAATCCATACCAGTTTAAATGGGTCGACCAATAAAACCTCTGCTAACGGGTAAAATGATATGTGCAAATCTTCTTATTTTCCGCCCATAATTTTTATAAATTGTATTTCACATGTGTGTTATGAATTGCCTCTTGGTGCTGCAGTCTTCTGGACCAATCAAACGCCAACTCAGGGTTAGAATCCTCAGGCAATGATCATCCCAGTTTCACCAACTCGAGTAGTGCTGTGCCTCACACCAGTAACGAGTTCATCGAGTCTACAGCTGATGCTGCAGATGTTGATTTTGTTCAGAACGGTACGAAAACGACATCAGAAGAGACAGAACAAGGTGCTCCAAAAGCATCCTATGTTCGGCGAGGTCGAAAAAGGGTGGTTCGAGGCACTAGAGGAAGAGCAAAGTAGAAGCATTTGCTGCTCTATATTGTTGTATATTCTAATATTAACGGCCCAAAAGGGCGGTATGATACCTAGGTTAATTAGAGTTAGCATCGATTGGTGCATTTCGAGATAAGGCATCGTGCACCCGCGCGTTGTATCCATGTTGTATTATTGTAGGCTTCTTAATGACCACGTTCCACGGTTTAGTTGTGATTACCAGGATCAGTAGCTGCGTTGTTTCCGTTTCAGCGTTACATAGGCTGCCATACAAACTTATGGGTAGTTTGTGCAGATGGAAGGACAATTGGATGATTGTATTGTAGCAGCAACAGGTAGTGAGTGTTCCAGTCATTTAAGTACCTGCAGTGACCGAGTTGTACCTGTGTATCGTGCAGTCGGTGGACGCTGAGACTTCCCGATGCAACCCTTGTTTTGTGCTTCAGATGTTCTGTTCATTTGCGTGAACTGGCTGTTAAGCTTGCATTTTGGAGTGGTAAGGGCGTGCAAGCATTACTACCAACCATGATGGCTGTGTCGCTTTGCACGTGTATTTGTTTACGCCGCTGACGCTGCCATGTTCAAAGGAGATGCTTCACTGTCGCAGGCGCGAACCTTTTGGTTCTGTAGCGGGCGACTACGGGTGAAACAAATGCTGTACTCGAATGATGCTAAGCCATGGAGAAACTGGTTCTCCCTCCTGAAGCTTCGTTCGTGACGTCTCTTGCAATCTATCTACCCTTGACTGCGCAAGGTGTCGAAGACAATTCGGTCGACTCGACCGTTTCTTACATGGAGATACATCTGATCGACCATGCATCACATCATCTCTTACTGCTCGTACCAGAATCGCGAGGAAAGAAGACGAGGCTATGTCTAGATACCAGGCATGCTACGCGACAAAGTCCAACCCAATTTCGCATCATAACCCAAATCAAGAGCCCCTATCCTAAAAGATCTTTGGTTCCCTTCCTGTTGTATACACATCACGATCCCGGCCAGGAAAGGGCCCGGGTGCAATGCATTACTCGTCCATTTCTTCAGCACCTGCTAATGGCTCCTGTATTGTACTCCTGCCTAAACAAAGCAACAGGAGCGATGACAAGGGGCTCTACCGCTAGCGATCAATCTAGCTAATCACCTAGATTACCGAACTCGAACAGGCTGATGAGTGCACTATTTCTACTGAGCCGTAATATGTGAGCTCCTTGATCATCTCATCGATGTACTCGTCGCCCTCGGCGCCGCCACCTTTCACTTCCTCATCTCGGCGGACGTCACCTCCCGCTCTTGCCGCTTTTGCCTCGCCTTGCACCGGTGATGGCGCCATACAGCATTGCTCCAGCTTGTCGCGCAGGGTCGGGGAGAGGCTGCCGCCCGAGCCGCCGGCGTTCAAAGGGAAGTTCGTGCGCGCCGTGGGCCCGCTGATCAGCCGCGCGGCCTCGTCGTAGGCCCGTGCCGCGTCCTCCGCCGTCTCGAACGTGCCAAGCCAGATCCTCGTCTTCCTGCACAACCAGAAACATAAGAACACGCACATACATGCTCGATCAGAGTATCGATCGCCTGTCTTCACACGCTTGACAGGAAGCTGCACCATCAGAGCAAAGCTGCTTGGATAAAGCTGCGACAGAGATAGAAAGATCTTTCCGAACATATAAAGAGCCAGTTATCGGTACAAGTCGTACAAGAGTGGGTGACGGATCTCGGAGACCCAGGAGCCCCAGTGTCGCTGCCTCACGCCTCTGTATTTTTGCAGCTTTGGCATGGCGATGGAGTAGTGGAATCTGGTCACTTGATGGCAGATATGCCTGATCAGGTGCTGCGCGCTAGCTTATATATTTGCGCCTAGGGAGCCGGTTGGGCTGCAAGAGATTGATAGGATGGATAGATAGATAGACGTGATCCTTCTCGAGATGCTACCTTAATTTGTGAGATATACTAGCATCACATTATACTAGCATCACATGGGCCTCACTAGCAACAAAGGTGGTGAATGATGTCACATAATTTTTTCTTAAGTATTCTCAAATTCCTCACTCCAGTAGTTATAGGGCTATGAAGATCAGAATTAAAAGCCTAAAAACAAAGCAACAACCTTAAACACTTAAGAGGGACAACTTTCAGCACTTTATCGGTTTGACCGCCACATAGGTGCAGTCTGACCGGCGAGCGATCTGACCAGCGTGCACCCAGTGGTATGACCGGCTTGACCACAGCGGTCCGACTAGTGGCCGGTAAGACCGGGCTTAGGAGCGGTCTGATCGCTCTCCTGTTTTCAAGAAAAACAATCAGTCCGAGTCAAGATCAAGAATGGCACAACTCCTAAAATCATGAACCAAATCTTATGCTTCTTAGGATAGATAGTGAATTCATTGGATAAATATTCTCTCCCATTGTCAGGGCGTAAGCATTTAATATTTTTGTCAAGTTCACTCTCCATTTTCTTCTTAAATTCCTTGAACTTCATAAAAGTTTCATATTTCTTTTTCATAAAGTAAACCCAAACATACATTGAGAAGTCGTCGATAAACGTCACCATGTACCTCATTCCTCCAAGTAATATTTGTTTGACTGGGGCAAACACATTTGAGTGTATGAGCTCCAAAGGTATTTTGGACTGATATTCTGACTCCTTGTATGGCAATTGGTGAGCCTTGCCATACTGACAGCTAGCATAGACTATATTTGTTCGGATGTCCAAATGAGGAAGTCCTTTCAACACATGCTTCTCTATCATTCCCTTCAACTTGTTGTAACTAATATGTCTAAGCCGCACATGCTAGAGATCAGATGTTTCATTCTTTCGAATCTTGTCAACATATGTTGACTCTGCAGAGAGCACATAAACAAACTGTCTTCTTCTTTCTTCCATGATAGGTGTGCCGATCACCTTTACTTTTCTAAAAACAACAACTTTTTCAGGGCTGAAGAGTATATAGTTCCCTTCTACTGTTAATTGAGGCACTGACAACATATTCTTTTTCAACCTTGGGACATGATAGACCTTCTCAAGATGAAGTTATGTTGGGCAGTACCTTTGAACAACTGTGTTCCCGATAGCTGTCAGCACCACTTTCTTTCCTTTGTACCCAGTCATATTTTGTAGCTTCTTGTCATCACTAGTCATATGGTTGGAGCAACCAGAATCGATAATCTAATCTTCCTTATAATTTATCCCTAGATATGTCGTTACTACAAAAGCTGGTGCTTCTATGTCCTTCTTAAGCTCCCCTTCTTCAACTTCTTGAGAAAATCTAGCTTCAGCGTCCCACTCTTCTTCACTTACAGATGCTTCTAAAGTGATCTCCTTCTTCTCCTTTGTGGTGGCCAAATTCCCTTCGAATCGGCTTCTCGGGTATCGGCAATCTCGAGCAAAGTGACTCTTCTTACCACAATTGAAGCATCCACTATATTGTTTCATCTCATTCTTCTCTTATTGTTGATCTTGTCTTCCTCATTAAGCTCCCCCTGAAGAGTTTCTTCTCTCTCTTGGATGTTGCTTGCCACCTTCTGTCCATCTTATTCTGGGCCTTCATGGTCTCCGAGGTGGACCATTCTTCTTGTTAGTGAAGAGTGCATCCTCTTCTTCCTTTATAGTAATACTCCCCATCTGCTTTGCTAACTCTTCTTGATTAGCCAATAAATTCTCCAACTCCACCAATGATGGCTACGACGACCATCCTCTTTTTGCGACCATAAACCTGTTCTACTTGGGTCTTAGGCCATGGATGATGATCTTCTTCATCCTTACCTCGCAAATTTTCTCCTCGGGATCAAGCTGAGATATCTCACGGCAAATATTTTTCACCTTCATAAAATACTGACTAATACACAAAGTGCCTTGTAAGATACCTGCTAGCTCATTCTCAAGGAGCTAGAGATGCGCCTTATTCTTCTTTGAGAACAATTTTGCCAAAGTCTCCTAAGCCGACTGTGGTGTCTTTTCATCACGAATGTGCTCTAGTAGGTCCTCCTCAATTGTTGTCTTCAGCACCAACAAGCTTTGCTAGTCTTTATGCGCCACTTCCGTAAAGCTTCTGCATTCTCCTTTGGTGGAGGAGGTGTCTCAATGCCCGCAACGACCTCCTATAGGTCCTGACCTTGTAGGTAGGACTCTATGTAGGTCTGCCAATAACCATAGTTATGGCTATTGAGCTTATTGATCCCACTGCTTGTGCTAGCAAGATCTACCATGATGACTGACGCCCGACATCAAGTAAGCTTTGGTCCCAGACCAACGAGCTTTACAGTCCCAGATTGTGCATCAGCAGTCTCCCCTTAGCGCCTCAAAGACTCCTCTCGATCCTAATGGTCCCGGACCGTTTGTTCTGATACCACTTGTTGAAACACATAGGTGGCAAGGCGATGGGAAGGTATGCAGGAAGAAGATGGCTACTACTTGAGTAGCTTTTTGTGGCTACACACACATATACTATTGGGGTACTGTCACATCATACATACACATGCATACAATGCTTTAGTCTGGGTACTACTAGTTACATTACTTCCATCAGCTCTTTGTTGAGGTACTACTAATTCATACATTGCAAGAAGACTTCGCGTCCTTTTATAGGCTACACCAACCGACTCAACATAGCTAGCAATGGATCACGTCCAGCCTTTTTGTTGACTACCGTTAGAGCATCTCCAGCAGGAGCCCTCAAATCAAGGCCCCTATTTTTGATTTGAGGGCTCTTTTAACATTTGAGAGCTTGATTTTTTTGCATCTACTCCAGTAGCAGCTCTCAAATCAGGGCCCTCAAATTCATCCTAATAGACACTGCCATGTAGGACCCATTCATCATCCTAAACCAAAATTTGAGAGCTAAGGACAAAAACACAGGTCCAGCAGGGTCCCTACTCAGGCTCTCAAAAGTAGGGGCCTCCTCCAGGGTCCCCAGGAATGAGGGTTTGATGGGTGAATTTGAGGGCTTCCTACTTTTGAGGGCCTGAGTAGGGACCCTGTTGGACCTGTGTTTTTGTCCTCAGCCCTCGAATTTTGGTTTAGGGGCTTGTTTGAGGGTCCTGCTGGAGTTGCTCTTAGCTGTTGATAGCAAACTGGATTCCTCAAGTGACTTATAGCTGCTGTCAACTTGATAAGTTGCCAGAATCTTTATGCAGTCAATAGGAAATATCCTCATGTGGCATTGACTAAAAGATAGCTCAAAGCTTAACTTATACGGCTAGTTACTTTCTTGCCGACATGGTGTCAATGAATCATCTAGAGTTAACTAGTCAAGGCTAGTTTTGTTTCTTACCTTAGTAGAGTATTTAATAACTCTTGAAGCTTCAAGTATGCATTGATATTTTTTTTAACAAGCAGTAAGCAGCCTTCGGTAAGCAGGCTTCGGGTTCACCGTCGAACAGATGCTTACAACATGCATGCATCGATCAGCCATCAGGACCAGGTCATCAGTTTCGTTCGCTAGGTTCTGAGCCTAACCTCATACCCATGGCATGTGTGGAATTAGATGGAACATGTGGTGCGTACGAGCGAGTGCCATGGGGAGCAGAATATGAGTTCGTAGGTATGTCCAATGCAAAGACATTTAGATAAATGTTTAAAGAGGGATAATGTCACATCATAAAATAGCTATATAAACGCTACAACCTCTAATACAAACAACTATTTTTTTTAAAAAAAAGAGTATTTTGTGAAAGCGCCACCTCTCCGGAGCATTTTTTTTCATGCGTGCGATCGACTTGCTCTAGCGTCGGCCTCCTCGTTAAGTGGTGAGTCCCGAGCAACTGTTAGCCGTGATGTCCACCGTGACAAAGTGACTTAGTTAATTTGCCCTAAGCACTCAATTAAGCCCTGCGTTGCACGTGGCCTGCAAGCGCTAGGTTAGGGGACGATGGCCTTATGGAATGGGGCTTCTCTACCGGTCTACCCCCCTCCCTATTCCCTCAATCTAAACCACTCAAATCTCATCCAATGGCTAGTTTTTTTTTATATTTTCACCATTTTCCCATCCATCATAAATTATAAAAAATAAAATTTATTTTTTATTATAATTTTTTTTACAGAAATTATAATTTTATTTTTTCTGTAAAAAATTGTAATAAAAAATAAATTTTATTTTTTTCTGTATTTTTTAATTATTTATGATGGATGGGTAAATAGTGAAAATATATAAAAAAACTAGCCATTGAATAAAATGTGAGTGATTTAGATTGAGGGAATAGGGAAGGGAATAAGGAGAGGGGGATAGGGAAGCCCATTCGGCCTTATGGGCAGCCAAGCTGCAAGCGCCAGGTTAGAGGACATGAGCAGATGGAGGCTCTGGTAGGCAGCATATATTATTGTGGTATTTTAAAACTAATATATATTCCTACTAATGATTCTCAGGTGCTTTAGAAACGTTGGAATGATAAAAAAGTTCAAAGCTAATATATATCTTTTATTAGGGAAAAACCAAAATACATCTTAAGAAAACATAATTGAAGAATAACTTTTGATTGAAAACTAAGTGAGCATGATACGCTATGACACCATCTGAAACATGGTAGTGAATATGCTTTTAGGGGAAACAATGATTCAATTTTTCAAGCAAGGCTCATTTTGGTTGAAACTTATCACTTTTCTAGTTCTCTATGCCCTTTAGGTGCCTCTATTTCATGCTTTAGTCCGAGTGCCGAGTCAGGAAAAAACGGTAAGACCAACATGGTGTGGACAACTGGTCGCAGCGAGAAAAGCACAATGACATTGAGGGCCATAACATCTAGCATTACTCTACTCTAGTTGTGGCCGCCATTATTTCCTTTCATGCTTTTCATCAAACTGTAGACAAACTTTGTCTTGCATTTGGTCATTGCATGCATGAGCATCAATGAAATAATTAATCTTCCAATAATCTGTTGGTCTCTTCTCGGACATGGCTACCTCGATTCTTTTGTCATATCCCTAAATGTCACTTCTATCTAGATCGAAAGAAAGCTCATATGCAACACATTGATAGCTCAACATCTACATGTTACAGATGGCTAAATGATGCCAATTTAGCCTTGATTGGTATTTCTATGGCATGAGAGGAACGGGTTTTATATATAAATTCTTTTTTGCCTTATATGGATTTATTTTCTTGGATGTTTAGATAATTATAGGTGCACACTATGATTTTTAAATTAAAATTAGAGTTATATTCGTCAATTATCATGGTATTCAAACATATTTTTATTTAATTTGCACCGTTATAATCTGGATGTACGAGAATCGATGTGTATTTTTTTTTCCTTTTCCACCAATCAATATGGTATTTTCTAGCTTTTAAGAGAGAACATTGTGGCTTCTTTGTTTTTTTGGATGGAATTTGATCAAGGCTATGCAATGGAACTAACTTTACTGGTTTGCTCTCCATGATGGACTATTACAGATGGCCCTCCCTGACTTTTCCTGACTTTTGCATGTGCAGATGATTGCTAGCCAAACGCTAGCACAAGCCACGTCCTTATTGGCACTCACGAAGTCGAGTTTTTACATGTTTTTTCACCATAAAATCCATCTTTTATTCACCGATTTGACCAACGTGTTGATAAACTTCGATCTTGGGAGGGCCTTCTCGTGGCTATCAGATATCCTTCTTCTCTATTGCTCTAATCATGGTTCTGCTTTCTCTCGTGTTGAGATGCTACATATATAGATTGACATCTCTAATTAATATGTGGTGTATGCCCTAGAACATTAATCCTATTTGTTATCAAAGTGTAATGTCTATTTATAGCCCATTAATCCACACCATTGTAATCTGGACCCACCATAATCGATGGTGTAGATATCTCTTTTTCATCGATTATGACAAGGATATAATAATCCTCTAATAATTACGTCATTGTATTCTCTAAGTACACCCCTTATCGATAAGGGAGAAGTTTCACAGAGTAGTCGTAAGTCCTTTTACGACCACATGATCATAAATCCTTCTACGACAGTCCTTCTACGATAACTCATTAGTCGTAAGTCTTTCTACAACCACATAATCATAAGTTAGTCTACGACCACATAGTCGTAAGTTGTCTTACAACCACCTTGTGGTCGTGGATCTTTCTACGACCAGTCTATCTCCGACTGGCTTATCTATGATGACCTACTACATCAATGGTCTATCTGACAAGGCAGTTAGAACGTGCGCTTATTTCTAATAACCGCACATAATCTCTCTTTGATAACAATAGCCAGAACGGGCCACCATGTCTCTCTAACAATAACTTCCGCCAGATGGTTATCTTCTGAAGCATTAAGATGTCTTTTGGCGCAAGACAACGGCCGTCGCTTCGCCAACTATATAAAGGTTAATGCTAGAGAGAAAGAGACGGAACCATATCAGATCAGGAGATAGTGCTAGGTATTTCGTATTACTCTTAGTTGTAATCAATTTCTCTGAGCGATAGCCACACATAAAGTAGGATTATTATTCTCTCAGGAAAAGGTCCAAACCTGTATAAAAAATTCATGTGCTTCTACTCTGCATGTTCATAGTCCGAGTCTTCTAGAGTTTTTTTTTAATCTAAACAAATCATACATAAGATTGATATTAAAATATCGACAGATTAACATGGTAATTTCTAGCATTTGAGAGCATGCATGATGGCTTTTTTATATTTGTATACTTTTGGATTTTATATGACATAGAGTTTTTTCAGTTTTAGGTTGGAATTTGAAAATAAATCCAATTGATATTTTTTAATTTCATTTTATTCCGAATTTAAGCTACTTAAGGATTTTTTATTCTGGAGTTTGTATGGAAATCAATTTGTTAATTTTATTTTGTTTTGTTTTTATTCTAAATTTTAGTTTTAGGTTCGAATTTGTATACAAACCCAACTATATTTATTTTTATTCTGGATTTCAGTTTTACTTTGAAGTTATTTGAAGCTCATATGAAAATCAAATTACTCATTTTATTATATTCTTTATTCCGAATTTCAGTTTCAGGTTAGAATCCAAACTTGTAATTTTCATTAAATTTTTATTGTGAATTTTAGTTTTTCTTTGGAGTTTATATGGAAATCAAAATACTAATTTTCTCTTACTTTTTATTCCGAATTTCAGTTATATTTTATTGTATTTGACATGAATTTTTTTAATCTAAACAAATTACTAGATGTAAACAACAACCAGCCCACATATATACCGTCGTCTCATCGCATTTCACACAGGCCCTGAGAGCAGGATCTGACCGTGCCATTTCTAGATTTTCATGTCACCTCAGTTGGCTTGTAGCTAACTGAACAGTTGGGGGGATATGGCGCATTCAATTCACCTGACCTGTATTTGTAGGCATCAACCCTTTGTTTGCTAGGTGCAGCCACGTGAGGTTTCGCCGGCCGGCATTCGTCAACATCTTGTCCGAAGGCCATGCATTCGTCAACATCAAGATTGGATGGCGCGTGGCGTGGTCAGTTAGACAATTTCGTCGAATTCTTTCATCGGCACCTGACTGAACGTGAGGCCGCTGCTCGTGTTGTCAGTTCATCATCCAAGATATAGCTAGCACGGCAGGGATTCGATATCATTCGGTTTCTTTTCCAAACATAGCTAGCTAGCTGGTGTTCTTTTCCAAATTGGTACTCGGAGAACTGATTCGTTAATGGTCGAGACCCTAGCAGGCAGGAAGTAAAACAAAGTTCCTGAATACTTGTCACCACCGTTAACTTTGAGTGATCAAGTTTTGACAATCACCTTTTTAAGCAACAAAAAAGCAAATAGCTCTAAATGTATAATATTAGTAAAACACTTTTGATTACAAATATAACGGCACCGCTTTTTATTGTTATATAATTAGATATTGTATGAACTATCATCGGTCGAAGCTTAATAAATCAAGGTCAACAGTGATAAGTATTCGTAGAGAGAAAGAGAGCACGACGAGAGGACCGGGTTTAAAAGACAGGGCGAAAGGAATCGGTAGAGATCTCTCAAAGAAAAAAGAAAGAGGAAATCGGCGGAGAGTTGAAACTTGGGCCGAGCGGTTGTAGCGAAACGGCCAGTCGTTAGATGCAGGAGAACCTGATGGCCTGACGCGCGGCACCCGGCTGGGCCTAGCCGAGAAGAAATTGTACGTGGGCCGGTGGGAATCCGAAAGGCTGGCCCTCCCGGACGCGAGTACGAGGCTGGTAGAGAGGTCCGGCGGTTTTTGGGTTGGCAGGTGATAGGCCCAGCAAAAAGAGACGTAAATTTTTGGGTGGCGGGTGAAGCCGTGGAATTAGAGCATGTTCTTTTGTGATTTTGGTTTCAGTTTTTATTTTTTTATAGTAACTAGTTTTTAAATAGAGTGATTTTTAAGATAAAATTTACTAGTTAATTATAGTATATATATATATTATACCGACTTTATTTATATCGGCAAAAGTCGTATGTGAATTTCAGTTACTCTATAATCTCTCATACGGACAGTCAAAAACCACAAGCCGCAGCATAGGCGGATCCCGGCGATTCTGGTTTGCACTGTGGAAGAGAAGACCGGCGATTTTTCGGTCGGCGCGTGGGAAAACGCTGCACGGTCTAGGCCGAGGCCTGGACCGGTGTGTCACGCGCGGTGGTCCGTGGGGAGGGAGGCGGCTCCCACGGTCAGAGACGAGAGCAGTGCAGAAAAGACGGCGTAGCGTAGCGCCTCAGGAGTTTTTTTTTCCTGGGCAAAAACTACCGAGTTGTTGCTCGCAGTTGCTACTCCACCACGGTCAATAAACTGTCAGATGGTAGCCAAGTAGGCATTCGCTGTTGCTGTGCGTGTGATGGATATTTTCCACAGCAGTCAACAACGTCGTCAGCTGCACGAATGGACAATCATTGGAATCTGTGTTGTTAATGTTGCTACCCTGCAGGCGTTTGCTGTGGATAAATCGACCCACGTGTGAAGAATTTGCTGTCGTGGAACAAGACTTCCGCACCATATACACGTTCAAAGTTCAATGTTCAAAGGCAACATGATAAAATCTTCTGAACTGGACGTTGGGCAAGATAAGGTCTGAGAGCCTAGCACTAGCACATACATGTATATATATTTCTTTGGCTAAAGAACCAGGCACCAAAAGCATGCATTAAAATTTTAAGATGTAAGCCAAGCCAAGGCTATAGATTATTTAGTTGCGGTCCCTACGTCGACGACACTACAGGGAGCATGAAGTAGCTCTACTAGCGACACATCAGGCCATTAACCCATTAACAATTTAACACACTGAGATCTAGTGACCCTGAGCTACCACCACGCTGTACGTCTGTAGTGGGTAAAACCAAACGCAGGCGAAGAGATTATAATGCCATTTGGGGGCGAGTAGATGACAAAGGTTGGTTTCCAAAGTATTCATGCTTGGCTAATAAGCGTCCCATTTGTGTTTGGTCACTTTGGTGCCATTTGTTAAGTGGTGAGATCATGTGGAGTTCTTCTATTGCACTGAATTTGACAGCTGCGGTGCAGCAAGTTCTGATATTTCGAGCCTTTTCAAGTTGACAAGGAAATGTCAGAAATAATAGTCCGTGGAATCCTCCAAAATCCAAATTTCACAATTCTTCCATCGGGGCTGCTGCTGAAACATTCGTACACAAATGAAGAAACTATCGTTGGATTACTATCTTGTTATTTAATATTCTCAAGCCTGCAGGTTCAGCACCGCAACTTTCTTCTTTCTGAACTATTTGCAGAAGATGTAAGCGAAGGCTTATTTTCTAGCGCTCCGAACTCAGATAGGCTGAAACCTGCCGAATTAAGGACATGGATTAAAGGAAGTGATGTACACTGAAGACAAGATGACAAGATATCATGGAGGAAATCAAATGCTCCCTAACTGAAAGCTGTATCAATTGTCAAAAGGAAGTGCTGCTACAGTAAGGTACAGCCTAGAAGTGATATATTCAAACTGCACCATCATACAGCAACGACTTCTAGGTTAATAATTGCTAGCAGTTAAGACATCGAAGACTTGTTCTAATTTACTTCGTATTCACAATGAATGCCTGCAATGACCTTCCTTTTGTTCTGGTCTCAAGACAATATCAGCACGCACAATCTCCACAAGTTACCGTAATGTCCCCATACGTGTTTGCTTCATGTCCACAGATGCTACAGTTTGTTTACTTTTCTAACACTTAAACGGCGTAATCACAGAGTTCTGAACTCAGATGGTGTGCAAAGTTTTTTATTCGCACCTTTAATTTCTACCTTACTTGACCTGGACTTGGAAGTTTTGCCTTTGGAAAATATTTTTCTAGCGCCCCCCCCCCCCCCCCCCCCCCCAATCTTATTCAGCATTGCCACCACAGGCTCAAACATCTTCGACACGTAATTTGTAAAACAAACGAAGGTCCAGACAACAACATATCTAGTTGAATTGTCTGTAATCTAATGGACTGTATCCAAGATTCCACTTTCTTTTTTTTCTCCATTTTCCTTTCCTTTTCATAATAAGATTCCTCTTTCTTGTTGCTCTTGTGCAACGAACTCACGCGCCCATGTGGAGCTCAAATTATGTGGCCGGCCTGAAGCATGAGATGATGAGGCTGCATGTAGTAGTGCCAGGCTGGTAGGTCAACCCTATCCAAGTATTATGGCATATGCCTTGATATTGCATATACTTTTTTTCTTCTCTTTGGTTACTAATTTTTGTAGCACTTTGTTATATATGAAATGAATGAGCAGGTGATCAAATCTGTATCTGAAAAGTAGCAAGAAATACTTCAGTGTGCATTCCATTACTACAATGCATGACACCAACTCGTTCTAGTGTACAGATTAAATAGTTTGCAAAAACAGAAAAAAAAACCCAACTCGAGTCAACTGTCAACCACCGAGCGTAGGAAATGGACCTTTGGGGAAAACAAGTACTAATAATTGACTTTTTGGGGCCTGATGTGTTAAATTAGGGAAAACAAGTACCGATAATTGAACTTCTTTTTGGGGCCTAATGTGTTAAATTAGCTCTTTGATTGGTTTGGAGGGCAACTGGGCAAGAGCTATGTTGGAAGTCAAACTAAATATAACGCTCCTGTTTCGAAAAGCATAGAATGATTTCTTCTTATCAAATCACCAAAAGGCTATTTCATTGCATAAACTAGTTTATCTAGAGGCCATAGTACATGTAGATTATTTGATTTGGAAGGCTTCCCCATACTGCAATAATATAGTAAAACTGCGTGTCCATGTAACCACCCTTCGTAGTATTTCTTTCTAAACGAAGCGGTCAGAAGTATGTTTTACAAACACTTCTCTGAGCTTTAGTTACTCACAAATGCACGATCTGATACGAAAGCATAGAAATGGAGTACCTTTCGTTCGAATCGTGGGTTAAGGAGTCATCAGTCAGTCTTACTCTGAAACTGAACATTGTGTAACTTTTTCCTCAGTAGGACGATGCAAGTAACTGTTGCTTGTGGATGCTGCCAACCATGCTAGCAATCCAAGGAGTCATCAGTCAAGTCTTGCACAAGTCGCCGCTGATTACATATACAGTATCAGAAGTATGTTTTACAAACACTTCTCTTAGCTTTAGTTACTCACAAATGCACGATCTGATACAAAAGCATAGAAATGGAGTACTTTTCGTTCGAACCATGGGTTAAGGAGTCATCAGTCAGTCTTGCTCTGAAACTGAACATTGTGTACCTTTTTCCTCAGTAGGACGATGCAAGTAACTGTTGCTTGTGGATGCTGCCAACCATGCTAGCCACCCAAGCAGTCATCAGTCAAGTCTGGCACAAGTCGCCGTTGATTACATGTACAGTATCAGTACAGACCGATGTCTTTGTCTTATTTGGCTTAAGGACTTGGTCAATCCGGTTCAATTAGAGGTCTAATACCCATGATTAACCTGGTTTGCTTTTCGAAATATATTTTTGCTGCCTGCTTCGATTTCCTAATTGCCCATGCTAGTACAGATCGATGGGTCCATGCGTGCAGGGTCGAAGTTAAGGTGTGTACGCGCGGAGGGCGTCGTCGATTCTAGATTGTTGTTAATTGCGTGTCTCGACTAGACGACCACCTAATTAGGGACCATGTTACTCTAACATGCCGCATCAATCAATCCTCGCAAAAGGAAAAGAGGAAAATGATCCGCCATCTTACAAGCCACGCCTACCGCCGGACACCTTAATTTCCTGAATCTCTCTAGCAGAAACAACTGATGATATGGTTTGTTGCCATCTCCTCAGTAGTTCTTGGATCAAGCAGCTAAACTATACCACTAGGCACTAGCTTATACAAAGCTACGAGGAGGAGGAGGAATAGTATACAAACCTGTAGTAGTAGCATGCGTCAAGAGCATGGAAAAGTCCCTGCTCCAGTGATTTCATAGACCTCATTGCTACACCTCGGAAAGAGTTGGCATATTCGGCTTTTAGAAGTCAACTTTTGAACATATTGACTTCTTAAGGTGATTTCTATATATCGTTTATAGAGGTTATTGTAGGAGTCATTTTAAATGAAATATTTCTCAATATGAGTATCCTTACTCTCTCTATCTTTCTCGTAATCAGTCAAAAGCCACAGCTAAAAACTACAACACTACAACACGTTTGAACAAACCCAAATCATTGCAAGATTTGATGGGTAAAAAACGAGATACTCCTAGCTAGCCACTTGCATGTGGACCAGGAAATTTCCAAGTGGGCGCTGTGGCATCTTCATATGCCTTTGGCTATGGCTGTGGCTATGGGAGATCGACTAACATGACGACGACCTGGCCTTGCCTAGTTGACCTGGAATACAGTTGGTCAGGTTCTTTTGAATTTAAAATTAGCTTATATTTATACTGTTTATAGTAAATAACTTTTAAACGATGCGTTTTTTAAGACGGGATCAATAGAAAAATTATAGTAAAAATGTACTGAATTCAGTTATACCGATTAAAATCATATACGGCTATTTTTTCTATACGTACTGCCTCTCATGAACAGTTAAAATTTAAATATATGAGTTATAAGCTATTAGTCAAAAAATTCACCCAGTGCTGTTACTTTTGGCTGCACAGCATACAATGTATGCAAAAAAGATTAGGAGTACAAGTCCGCCTTGGTGATGGTATTCTGGCAATATCAGTACGTGTCATGGGATCTCCCAATCCCGTGAACTTGCTTGTGCCAGCGTACTCAACACAACAATTATAGCTCAATTCGTAGTTCTTTGGATAACTAATCCGTAGTTGTATGCACTACTAAGCAATGTTGGGCCACAACTCACGAGTTGATTTGCTTGCTCCCAGGACTTCTGGGAGAGTTAAATTTCAACGGTTAATTAGAAGTGTATCGCGCGGTAGAACTGGATAGGCAACAAAGAGAGAGTAAATAGTATTTTTAAATTTTTCTCTCAAGTATTCACTTATCCTTTTCTTTGATAGCTATAAAGCTATGAAGATTAGGGTAACAATCTCACTTGAAAGCTAAAAAAACAGAGCCATGTACGACTTGAAAAGGCAGAGAACAAAGCTGAACACAATCAGTCAGCAGGGAAAGCAACGTGGTTGAAATCTGACAACCGAGAGGCCAATGACCAACACAACAAATTGCTAGGACCATCGATCACAAAGGCTATGACTACCGATTATCAAGGCTTACGACTACTGATTGCAGTGGCTTTCAGCTACTGATCACTGACCAAGCAGTCAGCTATGAACATCAACTAGCCAGTGAAGCTACGACCATCCGTGGTTGTTCTGCCGTGCTCGTCCTGCCATGGTCGATCTGTTATGCTTGACATACTGTGGTTGTTCTACCGATCTTGCACAATTGCCGATCAGACCTGCTGATTGGACCGATCAACACAATGCCGATTGAACTGTCTAACCACGAAGTCATAAACTTTGAATACTCTAATACTCGCAGTCAGACGAACTCGTAAACAACAAAGTCATCAGACAAAAGACGATCTTTCTCAAAATCCTCAAAAACCAAACTCAACCTCTATAGGTGCTCTAATCCAAAAGTCTATTACTCATCATAACTATGGGGTAACCTCCACATGGTCTCACAGACACCATGATTGATTGATTGTTAATGCTGCTTGACACTGGAAAACCGGTCAACTCCCGACAAATCGAGTTGCCATTAGCTTGGCTCGATGATCAATGGTAGAATAGTTGAACAAATCCTAATTCAGCTTAGCTCGGCTGTGTTCGGCATGAGGTAAGCCAACTGAGGTTTTCTCTGACCCTGGTTAGTGAGGACTCGTAATTCGATTGGGCGGAGAAAAATAAAATTAGGTTGATGAATTGTGTAGGACTGGTACGACAATAGCGGGAGTGAATGATGGCTTCAAATATTTTCCCAAGTATTCGTTGATCTTCACTCTAATAGCTATGAAAAACTATGGAGATCAGAGATCAATCACCACAAGAAAAGATCTAAGTGAAACTGAGCAAAACGACCTTTGACATACCCCAGGTGAGCGAACTAGATGAATAGTACCGGTCATACCAAACAAACAGTAGCGGTTAGACCAAAAAGTAAAATCAGCATTATTTCAAAACAAACAATCCATAAAACTTTTTATCCGTAAATCCAAATGACTTGAAACTTGGCATGAATCTTCTCTAGGATGTCACAAACCTATTCCAATCAACGATCGAGATAATCATTATCAAAGTTGTGATATTTTTCACTTGAAGGAAGGTTATATTAAAACAAGGCAAAAACCAAAAATTGTGAATATCACTTGTTCGTGGGTGGATGATGGACAAGATGGCTCGTGGGTGAAGAGACCAAATTAAGTGAAAACTAGGTAACTTCAAGAACTTGCTAAATCTGATACCTAGAAAGATGAGAATTGATTTCCAAGATATATCTCCATCACTTATCTTTAGCATCTAGTAAGATCAAGAAGGGAATAGAGAAGATCAAAATCAAGCAAATCAAGAGCAAATCAACTAAAATAAGAGATATTTTTCTTTTAACCGACCAAGCCATATGGTGCAACTCGTCACTCAAAATTCCTTTTAATATTTTCACCTTTCTCGTACCATACTTGAGCTCAGTCATCTCACCTAGCATCCTTGATTGTTTTGGGTCTCAGCTACTCCATGAGCGTAGCCCCAATCTTTGCTGTTGATCATGATTAACTCTAAACATACATGCACATCCAAAGACCAAGAAATCTTTTTCGGACATAAGTTCTTCATAGTTTAACTTACGTTAGCTAAACACATGCATTTTGAAACACATATGCACTGGCCTAGGTCGAACCAAAACACACCACAACTCAATTTCCCAAAAATCCCAAATTGGCGAAGCAACACGCCATAGCCAGTCAAACTCCAGTCCTGGTCAGTTAGACTGCTAGGGCCAGCCAGTCTAACCGATAACCGATCTGACCATCACCTCTAGCCGGTCAACTTAACAACCTCCCAGAAAAATTGCACATTTTCAAAATCTAAATTTTCACTTCTCTGAAATGGCGATGGTTCATCACAACATAATCTTAGACCTTTCCACTTGTTCTTTCAAATTGTGCAAATTTCTAAGAATTCAAATCCTATTTGTTAATTTATTATACTGTCTCTGAAGGCTTCATATTTTGTTTTATCATTGAGTCATCGTCAGGCAGGGTTTCAATCAAGTCAATCTTCTCTGATTGTGTTAAAATAAAAAAGAGAATACTTCCGTGAACCATGTTGCCGTAAGATTAATTAGCCGCCGTAACTATGGGTGCAAACAGAGTAGATAATTTTCATCTGACCGACCGGTGGCTCGTGGAGCGAATACGGAAGAGGTAAATGGGTATCCGGCACTATCTGTGCCTGGCTCTGACTTCGAGAAAAATAAATATGGAATAGGATACGGGATGAATGATATTCGTCCATATATATCCGTATGTCAAGTAATATGTGGAAATATATTGCGACTTTACTTAGGAACAAGATAACATATAGGCGAATTGTCACATCTAAACATGTAGGAAATACTGAGTATTCTTCCTTCGACATCTCGGCAATTAATGTCTCTGTGGTCGCTTTAATTGCACCCTAGTATACAATATCCTATGTAAAGAAGCGGATAATTTCTATCCGACCGACCATCCGAAAGCTTACAGGATAAATACGAAATGAAAAAAAATAGATATCTGATATTATTCGTATCTAACTTTGACTGTATCCGTTTGGATTGTACCTCTAGCCGTAACATGGACAACGGCCTCCTGGTTGATCTTTGTTCAAAGTCCATTGTCTCTATGTACGAGGGTCCCTTGATGGATGATGACATCTCACGGCCCATTTCTCTATCTACCAAAATGCGATATCTAATGAAATGTAGTACAACCTCTTTGTCTTTCGTTTTAGGTGCATATATACGATATAGCTATAGATTTATTGGAGAAAGTTGTAGGATTATATATATAGCCCCACTTTGAAATTCCAGTCTATTATATTGTTGATGCGTATACGAAATTAGCCCATGCATACAGCCAAAAATGCACCATCAAGGTGCAGTTCTTTCGATAAGCCTATCACATTTAAACTACTAGCTTATCTTGTCTACAAGCTTATCTTTATCATCTGTCAGTCAAGAGATTAGAGTCCCAGAGCAGAATCATCAAAAAAAAAAAAATTCTCTGGTCACATCTGCCAGTCTTTTCTTTTCTCCTATCCAATCTGCCAGTCAATGCATCAGATTAATTTGTTTTTCCAAAACGATGACACACTAAGGCCCTGTTTGGATCCCTCCATCTAAAGTTTAGTCACTAAAGTTTAGATCTAAAGTCTCCAAACAGGTGGTCTAAAGTTAGATCTAAACTTTAGCTAACCCCTAAAAACACTTTAGACCATTAGTCCACCAAAGTGAACTAAAGTGGTCTAAAGTTTTGGGTTCTTAGGCACAAAGACGTGTTTACCCATGTATGTTGGTCTCTCACCTCCCATTTAATGGCTGACGCACAAAACGAGGAGAGGTAGTATGACCTTTTTGAAACTTTAGTCCTATCCATTAGTACATGATCCAAACAGAACCTTCGACTAAAGTTTAGCCAACTAAAGTTTAGTCCAAAACTTTAGATAACTAAACTTTAGATCATGGGATCCAAACAGGGCCTAATTCATTTTCCAATCTCCGTAGTCGGTTTCGGTTCACCATTACCCACTTATATAGAATGGAAATAGAAAAAGCAAAATACTTTCCACACAACATATCTTCATTTTGATTACTTTCCACAACATACTTTCCACTCTTAGGGCGACATAATGCACATCTAGATATATGGACTAAGCTGTCAGGTGCCAAGGACTTGAAAATTGTGACCAAACCAAACCCCCAAATTCCTCCACTCTTCCTAATCCTGAGGATGAAACAAACAATTGTTCAGGCACTTAGATTTCTACCTGACCGAACACCTCCAGATACTTCATATCGGTTTTTATCATCATGAAAATCATATTAAAATGTCCATGTAAATAGCATTAGGCATAGTCAGGCATTGCATTTTTGGCCCAAAAATCCTGAAAATTGCCGATTTTTTGTTTTTTCGGCTCATGCTGATAGAAGCCTAAATCAAACAAAATTTTCGGCCCACTTTGAATTTTATCGGCACAAGGTATTACGCAGTAGCAGACTAGCGGTGTCTCTCTCTCTTCCCATTGCCATGAAACGACCTGCAAAGTGAAGCACCCCCCCGAGCTCCCCATTTGCACCTCGCGACTACATTGAGCGGCGGCTAGGGTTCCCCATGATGGAAGGTGAATCCGGTGGCGGAAAGGGAGGCGGAGGCAGCGCTAGCAAGGTTGTGGGCGGCAAAGGAGGGGGTGGAGGCGGTGCCACGGCTACAGGTTTAAGAGGGACATGTGGTGGTGGGAATGGAGGCGGAGGCGGAGGTGCTGTCAAGGAAGGGGGCAGAGGCGGCACTGGCAAGGCTGTGGACGGCGGAACAGCTGCAAGTTTAGATATTTGTTCTTGGCATCTTGGATTCTTGGTCATTTAAGTACCATCTATCTTCAATCCAAATACAGTTGAAGCCTTACTGCCATGAATATTTTTTATTTGAGTCCTCCAAATGGTAGTTTTTCCCTTTGAGGTTTGCTCGAAGAACCATGCGCCTGAGTGAGCATTGCTGCTATGAGTTAGTAATTATCAACATATTTTTTTCTGGTCCATGGCGAGGCACCAAACTTGAGGTTATTGTCGAGAAATCCAAAATTCTAAACGCAATTGATTTTGTTTGATTCAAACTGCGCGTTTGAATTTTTCGACCGAAATCCTCAGAAAAATACAAAATTTCTGAAATTTTCGAAAATCGGAAATCTCGGAGGGGTCCGATTTCTTTTATTTCCGAGAATGTAAAAACTCCTTTAGAATGCTTGCTCTGAACATCGTGTTGGAACTTTGTTGGACTGGACTGAATTTTCGACCACGTGGCCCTATCCGCTTGTGGCTAACAAAATATTGAGGGAGACTGGGAGAGAGACCAGTCCAAGAAGAACGCAGAGGAAAAAGGATAAAAGATAAGACGAAAGAGATCGCACGTTTTAGACTCTATTCGATCGGTAGGTTTCTTCCCAACAAAACTGACCGGATGAGATGAACAGCTCCTTTTGCAGTCGTTGATCGCCCACCTTTAATCATGCTTACATTAAAATTCTTGTAGTTCACAACCTTTTATTAGTGCCTATCTTAAGACCTTCCTAAAAGGCCATGGCATCAAACTATCAAAACCCACAAAAAATATTAACCCACTCAACTACAGCATAGGAGTTGAACACATACTCATCTAGTCATCTGAAAATATTTCAACTCGATGCATCAGTGTAACTGATGCTGACTTGCTGTAAATTGATTCTGTTGTTGTCGTAGTAGCAGTACCTAACAATGAATTGCCGTAAATAATTTCATGTCTATGCAAATAATATAAAAAATAAAATCAAGGTGCATTAACCCTCAGAAAGTACCGACTGATTCAGTGAAAAATGGCAGGCCAACAAAAAAAAGGGAAGAATAGAGTCTGCCCTTTCCGTCAGATCATTCGATATAGGAAGATGCCGTGAAGCTCAGACATTCAGAAAGGTGGCTTTTCTAACCAAGGGGAGGGTAAAATTGACCCGTGCTAATTATTTACCATCCAAAAGCCAAAAAGGAAAAAAAAACTCTTTCTCCCTCTCGGTCTTTGAAGCCATTAGAAGACCTTGAAAAATACTGAAAGGAAACACTTTCATCGTACGCAACAGCTGCACGGGGACACACCAAGATGAGGTTCGATCTGTAAAATATGCATCGTGCACAATTATTGAAGAAAAGAGCGAGAGAGAAAAAATAAAACGAGTGGCTAGAAAAAACGGTTGACCTTAGGCGTAATGTTTTGTATAATTTAGTTATCTTTTTCCTAGTGTTGATGTGGGCTCAGGCCTGAATGATGATGATATCGAGTGTTTTTCTGTAAAACAAAACGGTGTTATCTCTTAAATAATATTCCCTCCGGTCACAAATACATATCGTTTTGAGATGCATGCAGTCAAACTTTAAAATTTTGAAAATCAATATTTTTTTAAATATTTAGATTGAATATATAAAAATCCTATATATAGATTTATTTAAAAATACTTTTATAATATTATAATTTTATTAGGTTATATAAATATATTGTCACATAAATCAGTGGTCAGAGTTACATTTAAATTTAAATTTGAGAACGGTGTTAATGTCCAAAATGATATGTATTTTCGACGGGATGGAGTAGAGCATAATTCTCATAACAGTGACAATCACATTCTTTTGTTTTGGTTGGGTAATGCTAGTAATAATTGTGTTTACAAATGCAATTAGAGAAACAGATGATGCCTTGGTCTGACTTGCGTCGTGACAGTAGACTAACAAGTAGAAGCGCTCGGGTCAACCCTTCTCTATAGGCTCAAGTAGCGATAGGAAACTCCACCGAAAATGCTTACAGGGGGCCTGGAGCTACAAGCACTATGCTGACCATCCACCTGTCTCGAGAGTCGTGTGCCTCTCTCTCTTCCCTCTTCCCTCTCGCTTCTTCCCCCTCCATCTCTTACCGCGAAGTCTCGCCGCCAGAAGTCGCCCAGCCGCAGTCAGAAACATCGCTCTCTCTCTCGGCTGACGGCGTGAGATTTCCGACACCACACGGCTCACCGGAGAGAGGGGGAGAGATAGAGCGTACGAATCTCAAAGCAACCCAAGGTCTTGGATAGTGCATGCAGTTCCAACCCTCGTAGAAAAACTGCACTTACTCCACATCAAATTTACATTTAGGGATCAATTGCATACTTTGCATATAGGCTTATAGAGCCCGTTCTTTTGGGCTTTTGAAATCGGCTTTTGGCTTCTGCTATAGTTTCTAACTTTCAAACGGAGTATTTTCTCAAGACGGGGTCTACAAGTTAAACGATTTACACGTTAAAAGCCAACATTTGTACTAGCCAAAATCGCAAGTGAGTATCCGTCTCTCCGTAATCTGTACCATAAACAGCCA
Source organism: Dendrocalamus latiflorus (assembly GCA_017311315.1). Classification (NCBI taxonomy): domain Eukaryota; kingdom Viridiplantae; phylum Streptophyta; class Magnoliopsida; order Poales; family Poaceae; genus Dendrocalamus; species Dendrocalamus latiflorus. The sequence goes on from CM029637.1 coordinate 35,034,283, forward strand.
AAATTCAAAAATTTCAGCCATAAGCCATAAGCCGCAGCTGAAAAGAACAGACCCATAATAAAGATGGAGTGTGGAGGGAAAGATAGGGATGGGTTCTTTTTAACTGCTGTTTATAGTTTTTAGTTCTAGTACAAATAATTATGTGAATAAATTGAATGTCAATAAGACACTTCAAAAAATCTCAGTCTAAATTCGAAATTGATCAATCTGGCCTAATGGGTGGGTATTCCCATTCAAGGCCACATTAGCTCGAGGTATGTGATCGGCGACGACCACTTGGCCCTATGCAGTGAGAAGGACAGCCATTACCTGCATGCGCATATGGAAATTACACGCATTACTGGAAACTCTTGACAGAGCTACATTGTCCCCATCTTTAGATCTGAGAATAACTTTAGCATGTACCATCCTGTCACCCATGATCTGATCATAACAGAAGGGAAATGGATTGAACAATTGTCATGCATTAGCAAGAAACAGGGAACCTTCAAAAGTAGCATGATAGCCACGATGTACCATCTCAAGAAAAACAAGCCATTACATGTGAAATTCTTTTTTTTTTTTGCATGAGTTATTGTTATCCAATAATGGAGTATTTTTGTCAAATGTATGCATGGCTAATGTGAACAAAATATTAGAATTTTCAAGCTACAGCAGCTCGAGGAAGATTTAATTGCGCATTATGTCAGCATTATTGGGAGTTTTGAACTCGTGGAGTTTTGGTTCCTTGACCAAACAAAAGGCGGCTACTCGGAGGGGCCGGGAGAGCTACAACTGCTGAGGTCCTGTGCAGCCACCATTTGGAGGCTTGACCTTTGAGGCCAACTAAACCCAAGTCTGGAAATTTGTATTCAAAGTGTTCTATCTCAAAATAGAGGACACAATTGAATATCGCTATTAGATGTACTTTGAATCTTGGATTCCAAATCAAGAGTTTGAAGTATCGCAAATACTAGGTGAAGGTGTATGTACACCCTACAAACCATTTGGTGTAACAAAGGTGGATTTGAAGTTCAAAAAAAAATGTCAGGAACTAGGTCGTGAAAAAAATACATCTTAGAATTGTTTAGGTGTCACTCAACTCCTAAGCCAATAAGGTCCTTTGTTGCCGCCTCGCCAACAAGATCCTTTGTTGCTGCTGCGCTCGTAGATCATACTTTTGCCTTGGATTCGCCTTCGACACCGTAACAAGCAACTGAAAAACTTAACATCTCGTAATAGATTCTGCAGTGATAAAATTTGATTGATTTTTCAACAATTTTTCGTCGAGTGGTGTATAACAAATACGTACATCTTATATATTTGTCACAAACATAATCAATCGAACGTTTTACCATCGGTTGGATATAAAAAGGATCGCGTCGCAAAAGAACAAACAAACGGTTCATGCTCAACGAGAAAATTGCTATTATAGGACGCGAAACAATAGGCTTCGCTATTATAGGACTCCAAACGTCGACTTCGCTAAAACGACCCCTGAAACATTGACACTTTGTTATAGATGACATTTGGTCTTTTTAATCTCTTTCTCAACTAAAATACATGTATTTTGCCATGATATGACCGTATTGCCCTTCTGCCAGTATTTCACCAAACCTTAATATATAAAAGGATCTCCTCTTTTTTGCCTTCTGATGCGCCGTCTTCTCTCCCAGGTATATCTTCCTCTCAAACTTCTTCTTCTCTCTCCTAGGCACCCCAATCTCTCTCTCCTCCGTTTGTGGCCGCATGAGAGTGCATGGGGACTGCATGGCGCCGGCGTTGTGGGCGGTGGTGGCGGCGCCGCGGCCGGCGGTGAGGTTCATGCGGCGGCGCTGCGTTGCACACCTGCGTACGCGCCTGCGCTCTCGGCTTCCATGGCGTGGTAGCGGCGGCGGCCCGGCAGGGTTGGCGTCGGTGGCGGCGCGAGCAGCCGGCCGGTGCACGGCGGCGCCACGCCCTCTCGCCTACGCACGTGCTACGCAATACGGCAGAAGGGCAATACGATCACATCATGGCAAAATACATGTATTTTAGTTGAGAAAAGAGATTAAAAAGATCAAATGTCATCTATAACAAAGTGCCAATGTTTCAGGGGTCGTTTTAGCGAAGTCGACGTTTGGAGTCCTATAATAGCGAAGCCCATTGTTTCGCGTCCTATAATTGCAATTTTCTCCATGCTCAACCCCCCGACAAAACAAGAATAGCCAAACCGTCCGACTGTCGAGCACACCTAACGCACTGCGATGCCACGTATTTCCCATGTGAGATCGGAAAGGGGCTGCTATTTTGGGAATCATTTCGAGCATTACGAAGCTTTTTTGGTTTTCTACTCCACAAAACAAGTCAAACAACCATGCGCAGATCACAGATGTACTCTGACGTACTACTCACATATCATCTGAGCATTTTTGGCAGTTCTTGAAAAGATAATGTTGTAGTATGTGGTACGGAATGCCAAAAGATATTCTCCATTCCTGGCCGAATAGCAAAAGACATTCAGCTAAACTAAATGCTAAAACAACAAAACATCCTCGATTTTGTCACCATCAAGATCACCTCAAATTTGAGATCCTTGCATGGAAAAAGAAGCGAAATATACTAGAAGTAGTGCTTACTATTTTGTAAGGCATGCGTGCGCTCGCGTGCAATAAACTTGTTCTTTCGCGGATGCAACAGAATTTCTCGTGAAAACCGTGAAGACAAGGTAAAGGGATGAACAATGGACACATGAACGCCGGCGCTTTTTAGATCTCGAGTTGCCTTCACCGACCCGGTTATTGTCCACAGAGAATCATTTGGGAAGGATGCTTCCTCTCCTTGTACCCCTCCATTTAATTACTACTATTCCTACATGGTAGCTACATGCTACAATGTTTTTTAATTGCTGCTGCTGATGCTTCGGTCACCTGCAAATTGACCATTGGAGCCGGTATTTTTCAAGGTGAATTATTTGCCCATCATGCAGGGGAAAAAGTGTACTAACTACTAGTAAAATATTTCTAGAGAATTGTACAGGGTTCTTTTGTCCTTTTTCTTATGAGCAAGAGGGCTTAATTGACTTAGTTCATCCCTTGCATGGAAAACATGTACAGATGACAATAGCTTTGAACAATTGAACTAGCTAGACGCCTAGACCTCCACGGGAGCAACTAGGCACCTCTCGCTCTCTAGAAAAACACCAAGTAACTAGACACATTGTACCGAATTTTTTCTATTTTAGCCTTTTTTTAAAAACATATTTACATTTAGACAACTGATAGTTTTAATTCTGTTTTTGGACCCAGGGGGTCGGAGCCGTGACCCACGGCGCCGAGGTATCACGTCTCGGCGCCGTGGTCCACGGCGCCGAGGTGGCACGCCCGCACCAGCGTGGCGGCCCGCGTGGCGCCGACGTGGCAGGCACCTCGGAGCCGTGGATCACGGCGTCGAGCTCGGAGCCATGGATCACGGCTCCGAGCTGCCTGCCACGTGGCGCCTAGCTGCCTGCCACGTCTGCAGACATTCGGCTGTTTAGGGTTTGCACCGATCAGCCTTTTTTCGCAAAATGAATTACTAGTTGTATTTTTTATTTGGATTATTTAATTATAGTAATATTATGTAATATATTTATTTATAGAGAGCAAAAAATACGACATATGTTTTGAAAATTCGTTATGTATTGCAGATGATACATGTTGGAAATTTTTTGTAAATTGACATAGTTTTGTAGATTATTTAATTATAGCGGGATTTAATCCCGAACCGATGCTCGGATGGAACGAGATCGACGGCAGAGCGTCGTCGTCTTCCTCCCGACCCCCGACCGTGGCGGCAGAACAGAGTTCTTCACCGGTGGTGGCGCGGCGAGGACAGAGACGCTCACAGGGGATAGCTTTTACCAAAAGGTACGATTGTAAGTAGAGTTTCCATTTTGGCTTTTTTGGAAATGAGTGGAGAAATGGCCATGGCTGGCGGTGGCCAGAAAGGAGGTGGTGTTCGCGGTGGCGCCATTAACACCTAGAGGCTCATCGACTAAATTGAAGGCATTTTCACCATCTACGGACTCTAAGGAGTGTACTGGAGAAGGCGATTGACCTCGGGGACAGCTCGACTGGGCTGGCCACGGTGAGGGCTCTTCGGCCGACGGCGACCTCCGTTGCCCCGGGCCTAGGAAGACGCTCGAGCTCCGGCGGGTGCGCCATTGTGTTCCAGAGATAACGAGGATTATGTCAGTGCATTGAATTAGAAAATAATCGATTAAATCGGGAGAATGGCTCTAGGGCTCACCGACGCAGGAATGGCGATTGCCGGCGACTCGGGCGACGGAAGCTCGATTAACTGGAGGAGGGGATTTGTGAGGATGCCAGAAGTTGCTGGGAGGTGAAATTAGGCTCTTATAGCCAGCGCAAGGTGGGTTCCCCGGGAGATATTTCCCCGGCTGCGTTCGGCTCACGCGAAGCAGGGAGAGAGGAGATGCACTGAAGAGGTGCAGAGGCTGTGAGAGGGAGCTAGCATCTCCCCTCTGCCCCATGGTACGGTTGGTGGACTCCCCGAGAAGAGAGGTCGCGAGAAGGAGGTGAGCTGTAGCGGTGGCGGAGCTGCGCGCAGGCGCCGGCGCGCTGAGCGAGGGGAGGAGCGCAGGCGACATTGTCAAACTATGTCAATCTACAAAAAAAGTTCCAACATGTATCATCTACAATACATAACGAATTTTCAAAACATATGTCGTATTTTTTGCTCTCTATAAATAAATATATTACATAATATTACTATAATTAAATAATCCAAATAAAAAATACAACTAGTAATTCATTTTGCGAAAAAGGCTGATCGGTGCAAACCCTAAACAGCCGAGTGTCTGCAGACGTGGCAGGCAGCTAGGCGCCACGTGGCAGGCAGCTCGGAGCCGTGATCCACGGCTCCGAGGTGCCTGCCACGTCGGCGCCACGCGGGCCGCCACGCTAGTGCGGGCGTGCCACCTCGGCGCCGTGGACCACGGCGCCGAGACGTGATACCTCGGCACCGTGGGTCACGGCTCCGACCCCTTGGGTCCAAAAACAGAATTAAAACTACCATGGGTCTAAATGTGAATATTTTTTTTTAAAAAGGCTAAAATAGAAAAAATTCGGCACATTGTACGCCCAGAATGTGACCTCGAAACCCAGATTTCCACCCAAAACAACTGTAGTATATAGCCATTTTTCTATTTTGAACAGAACTATATGCATATCTTTATTAGCTAGATCATCAACTGTACATTTAGCTTCTAGCTTCTAACTTATAGAAATCAAAAGTCGGAATGAATATGTGAGTTTCTTAATTTTGATTTTTTTTGCTTTTCTTCTTTTGTTTTTTTGCTCCCCTGCCTTTTTCATTGTCCGTAAAGATATAATAATATTTTTATTCTTCTCATTTTTAATTAAAATGAATCAGAAAAGACTAATAGCTGCTATACTGCAATTTCAACTAATAGCTGGAAACCAAAAACCGCTAAAAAAACTGGAATGAACGGAGTACCAGGAGAGAAACAAATGGCTCTCCACTGATTAATCCTGCACTTTTTTAACTTGATTGATCCTGCACTTGTGTTTGGTCCACGGAGGTTAACTGCAATCAATCATGCGCGGTAGTTAAAAAGGAACGTGAATCGTTATCTCTCTAACATTACTTAAAACTCAGTTTTGGCCAAAATAATTTTAAACTGTCTATTCACCCGCCCCCTCTAGTTAACCTTCTTGAACTTTCAACTGGATTGTAGTTTTGGAGATAAATTGAGAGGGGAGGTGTCTGAGTGGGCTAAAATCTACTGGGGGTATAAATATGAAATATGTAGACTAAGTATAATATATATGCCAAATATATCTACTAAATAGAGAGTATTTCGTCTAAAAATTTGGATGTTTGATTGAACACCCATGAACTACATGGGATCCGCCCCTGACTACAATTGACATCCCTTTGATGCTTTAGAAGGAGCGGCACCAGGAGATGGAAGACACATATAGCTATATGAAGCGCAACATAGCTACACTCAGTTTTGTGTACTCTATTAATAATCTCTAACAATATAAGAATATAAAAATAAAGTTATTTTTGGAGAAGAAGATCTGAATTTGTGAAAAAGCGCCATGTCTTTTCCTCGATGATCTCGAGCGTCGTGTTCATCGCGACTACTCGATAAGGTCAGTGGCAATTCACCGACAGAGGTAGCAGCCGCACCGTACGATTTATATCCATCGCCTCTATAAGAGCATCTCCAATAGTGATTTATGAGCTAGCTCTAAGCATATTATTTTATATTTTAATAGAAGAGAGAGAAAAGCTAGCTCTTGATCAAGAGCTAGTCTCATACACACATTCCAAGATTATGTGAGAGTGTCATGTGAGGCTATTTATGTTATAAGCTATGTGCTAAAAGTTAGTACTATTAGAGAAGTTGTCTTAGAGCATCTCCAACAGTATGAGATAGTTACTAACTCTAAGACAACTTCTTCAATAGTACTAACTTTTAGCACATAGCTCATAACATAAATAGCCTCACATGACACTCTCACATAATCTTGGAATGTGTGTATGAGACTAGCTCTTGATCAAGAGATAGCTTTTCTCTCTCTTCTATTAAAATATGAAATAATATGTTTAGAGCTAGCTCATAAGTCATACTGTGATGCTCTAAAAGGATCTCCCTCCACGGCTCCACCCATGATCCAACACGCACGCGCACCGAACGGACTACCGGTGTAGTAATAAAATACACCGACCGACCAAACCCACACACACAACGCAAACGGCACCCGAAGCCGTTATCCCGTGATGCGGTGTGGGCCCACCACCAAGTCGCTGACATCCACGGCTCCTCGGGACGCGAGGCGGGCCCACACCCACCTTCCCAGAGTCAAATCCCGGGGGTATTTCTATCTCCACCCGCCCGCCTCTACGTCTTCGCACAGACACGTGGGCCCGAACATCACGTCCTCAGACACACCCCACCTGGGTGCGACCGGCCAGCCGCGTCACGTATTTTTTCTCCATCTCTCGGTGCGGCAGGAGGGAGGGACGGCCAAACTTAACGGAGCACGCGAACAGAGAGAGGGGAGGAACCCGGGCCCATCTGTCGGCCACGGGCCTGCCGTGGTGGGCCCTTCTTGTGGTCCGGTGCGAGCGGCACGTCCTATTATTTTGATTATTTTGTCTTTTGTTTGGACTTTTCCACAATCTAGAATAAATAGAATAGTTTATCAAAGTTGTTTCTTCAAATAACATTTTAAATCTAAAATTATGTATCTTTTACGTTAATATTGTACTATTCACATAATCTTAAAAACACAGTAAAAGACCATCCGTCACAAATCAAAAGAGAATAACAGACCAAAAAATAGAGGCCAAAAGAACGTACCCATAAAGCGGGGAGCGCTGTAGAGGGCTCCCCCACCCTCCTGTGCGGTGCTCACCACCACTGATATATCTTCCTTCCTTCTCCGGAGAAGAGAAGACGAGTGCCTCTTCCCGTGTGTGGCAGGTAGAGTTGGGTCTCGGGGCTCGGCTCTAGAGTCTGCTCTTTTCCGGGGAGGAACAACCGCACGCTGCTGCTGGTTCGGCGTAGCTAGAACCCAGCCCACCACCGTCAGCCATGGGTGGGCTCGAGGAGATCAAGAATGAGGCCGTCGATCTGGTGAGAGTCTGATCCTACCGCTGCTGCTACTCGATATCTGGTCCTTACTCCTTGGCATGGTGTTTGTTCCTCTTTTAAACTTGTCCATGCTTAGTTAGTCCGTCTGCATGTTACTTCTCTGGGTGAAGAATCATATCATAGGTTAGACATGGCTGTTGTTTTGAGAGTCGTTGTGTTCTTCTGTCTTCTCTGTTGGAGAGAAAGGAAAACAGCCAGGGATGGAATGGTCTGAAACCAATTTGATTTTGATTTAACTTTTGCAGAAACATAAGATTTTCTTTCATAAATACTTTCCATGCGAAGATTTTATACCTTTCCATCTTCGAATTAGTACGGCGTGGCTGAGTCCCGGCGGCCTTTTTCGATGATGCCGAGGGCCAACTGGCCATGGCCATGTTTCTTCCTTTATTTGCTCTTGTGAGCTGTCGCCTCAAATACTTACGCAGCTTGCTCCTCTGCATCCGGTACCTGTTTTTGGAGGAAAAATAATACTACTCACTGTTTCAATCTACCGTATTCAATACGTTTCCTTCCTCCTCCATGAAGCAAAATACCAGTACTGAATCTTAGATCTGTGCATAATTAAATCTCCAGCTATTACGCCGCTTTTTGAATCTTCTAGTATTACTTTTCTTCATTCGCAAATAAACAAGCAAGTAAATAAATACTACGAATATTGAGTAGTATTGGCGGATTACGAATTTGCACGTAAAGTCAAAAGATACTTAGCACGGGCGTACCAATCACGCTGCGCAGATTAGTGGCTAAACACGCATAGAGCACAGAGGAATCCGTGCGCTTGAGCGCCTGCTTTTTTCCGCTGCCTTCTTTTGGGCCGTGCCTCTAAGTCTTTTTACGATGGCTAGTAGATGTGATAAATAATCTGACTAATAAGAAGCGAAATCAAAAACTGATTGCAAAGCAAGAAAAAAAACGGTGCCTTTGTTTTTTCTTTGTTGACCAAGCGAACTGCAGCGCAGCGCAACCCAATCCTACAGCAGAACATGAGATGAGAGCGGAGCGGAGCAGTCGCTGCTTGCCGCTCTCGCTTCTCTCTCTTGTTTTGGCCACTTCGGTTCAGTTCACACCTGCGCCTGCACGCCTGAAAACGAAACCGCATCTTCCCCGCACGCTTCTCCAAGTGGCCCGTGGACACACCACCGCCACGAGGGGCCAGGGAAAGTTCGCACCAAGGACGTACACCCTGTCCTCTGCGGGCCCGCGCCGTCTGATCGCGATCAGACGGCCGTACTGTCCCCAGTCATTTGGCTCCCCCGTCCCAACTGCTTGTGTTGTCTGTTCTGGCTGTGGCTGACAGAGCGGGCCCACGCCTTGCAGGGTCTCGCTAATGGTGTGCCTCTGTGTGCAGGAGAACATTCCCGTGGAGGAGGTGTTCGAGCAGCTGAAATGCTCCCGCGAGGGGCTCTCCTCCGACGAGGGCGCGCAGCGTCTCACCATATTCGGCCCCAACAAGCTCGAGGAGAAGAAGGTACGATGAAAGTCTTGATTTGATCCAAGTTTGCTGCGTGCTTTTATCTCGATGAAATGCGTGCTTGTCTCGTATTAACTCTGCTGTCCGTCTTGTGAATTGTGATTGTGCAGGAGAGCAAGTTTCTCAAGTTCCTGGGGTTCATGTGGAACCCGCTGTCCTGGGTCATGGAGATGGCCGCCATCATGGCCATTGCGCTGGCCAACGGCGGCGGCAAGCCCCCGGACTGGCAGGACTTCGTCGGTATCATCGTCCTCCTGCTCATCAACTCCACCATCTCCTTCATCGAGGAGAATAACGCCGGCAACGCCGCCGCCGCGCTCATGGCCAACCTTGCCCCCAAGACCAAGGTGAGCACAGGAAGCAGCTCCGCAGGAGGAAATTAATGCACCGAACTGTTTGCGAACTTATTCCATAGTACGGTCGTTGCCACGATATTTCGATGGACTAGTTGCAGTATAGTGGAAGGAGGAATCTTTTTCGTACGTGCTTTATGGACGAAAACTTTCAAATATGAGGTGTCCAAAAACTGAGTTTCTGAAGGGCCCAATGGATCGGTGGGCATATATTCCATTATTGCCAACAAAAAAGGATAGGGACATGTCTCTTAGAATACTGTTTATTTGGCGTAAAGAATTAGAATAGTTTAGTGAACCTGACTTGGCAACTGCAGTTTATTTGAGGATAGTAGTTAGTACATAATTTCTCAGCTCTGGAACTGGATGTCTAGTTCCCATTTCTTTCTTGTATGTTAGGTAGTCTTATCTGTTGGAAATATACATGTGTGGTATCTTAGTAGGGTAGGATGGAGTATCGTCTTCCACATAGATTTATTGCATCATAATTCATATGGACTGGCACATAGTTCGTTCTCATCTAGGAGTCTTTTGGAAGGTGCTTCTATGTTTTTCTCAGTGATTTGTACAACTTTTAAAGCATAATTGAATGGTGAATAGTGATTACTTACCTCTTTCGTGTGCATTGAGATTAGTGTCATTTTTTATTAGAGAGAAAAGTATGGTAGCATTATTCGAGTCTCTTTCTTGTATTTTAAATTGATTGATGGAAGAAAAACATGGCAACGCACGCATGCACATCGGTGTCATGTGCACGTTTTATTCATCTTAGTTACAAGTCAAACCAGCCGAGATGGGTTAGGTACCAGGATGGAGTTATGTAGCAGTTGGCAACGTGGAATAAGCTGCAGTACCTGTATACCCAGTACCTTGCGTAATCTTGCATTTTTTTTTACCGTTCTGTTAATCAAATCTGATCTGTTTGCCTATTACAGGTGCTGAGGGATGGCCGATGGAGCGAGCAGGAGGCAGCAATCTTGGTCCCAGGTGACATAATCAGCATCAAGCTCGGTGACATCGTCCCTGCCGATGCTCGTCTCCTCGAGGGTGATCCGCTCAAGGTTGATCAGTCTGCGCTTACCGGAGAGTCCCTCCCGGTGACCAAGAACCCCGGTGATGAGGTCTTTTCCGGTTCGACGTGCAAGCAGGGTGAGATTGAGGCCGTGGTCATTGCCACCGGAGTGCACACGTTCTTCGGCAAGGCTGCTCATCTTGTCGACAGCACCAACCAAGTTGGCCACTTCCAGAAGGTCCTCACTGCGATCGGGAACTTCTGTATCTGCTCGATTGCGGTCGGCATCATCATTGAGATCATCGTCATGTTCCCGATCCAGCGCCGCAAATACCGCAGTGGCATTGAGAACCTGCTGGTCCTCTTGATCGGTGGTATCCCGATCGCCATGCCCACTGTGCTGTCAGTCACCATGGCCATTGGCTCTCACAAGCTGTCACAGCAGGGTGCTATCACGAAGAGGATGACTGCCATTGAGGAAATGGCTGGCATGGATGTGCTGTGCAGCGATAAGACTGGCACACTCACCCTTAACAAGCTCAGTGTCGACAAGAACCTCGTTGAGGTGTTTGCAAAAGGCGTTGACAAAGATCATGTTTTGTTGTTGGCCGCAAGGGCATCAAGGACTGAGAACCAGGACGCCATCGATGCTGCCATGGTTGGTATGCTTGCTGATCCTAAGGAGGCAAGAGCTGGAATCAGGGAAGTGCACTTCTTACCCTTCAACCCCGTTGATAAGAGGACTGCTCTAACGTACATTGATGCCGATGGTAACTGGCACCGTGCCAGCAAGGGTGCTCCTGAGCAGGTGAGTAAAAGTGCAGCGATGTTTCACTACATATCTACATTTCAGATGACTACTTTGTTCGTTAACGTTACTAATGAATTTTGTGATGAAACATGAACAGATTTTGACCCTGTGCAACTGCAAGGAGGATGTGAAGAGGAAGATGCACGCTGTGATTGACAAGTACGCCGAGCGTGGGCTACGTTCGCTTGCTGTTGCAAGACAGGTATCTTGATTCTTGGCTCCTGTACTTAAACATGCTATTGCAGTGATTAGTGAGTCATATTCTTATACGAAATGCGACTCTATCACAGGAAGTACCTGAGAAGTCAAAGGATTCTCCTGGTGGACCATGGCAATTCGTTGGTCTGTTGCCCTTGTTTGATCCCCCAAGGCACGACAGTGCTGAGACCATTCGCAAGGCTCTCCATCTTGGTGTCAATGTCAAGATGATCACCGGTACATAGCAAACATGCAATTACTAATCGCATTTTTGTTACACATGTTTGGTGTAATTGCTAAAGATTGTTGTTTTCGATGTACTTCAGGTGACCAACTTGCTATTGGAAAGGAGACGGGAAGGAGGCTTGGCATGGGCACAAACATGTATCCTTCCTCCTCATTGCTTGGCCAAAGCAAGGATTCTTCCCTTGAGGCACTTCCCGTGGATGAGCTCATCGAGAAGGCTGACGGTTTTGCTGGAGTTTTCCCTGGTACGTCTCGGCTGCATGCTTATGTGTTTATGCAAATGTTGCATTTGTTAATGGGATTCATGTTATGCAGAGCACAAGTATGAGATCGTGAAGAGGTTGCAGGAGAAGAAGCACATTGTCGGTATGACCGGAGATGGTGTCAATGATGCTCCTGCACTTAAGAAGGCCGATATTGGTATTGCTGTTGCTGATGCTACAGATGCTGCAAGAGGTGCTTCCGACATTGTGCTTACTGAGCCAGGTCTTAGTGTTATTATCAGTGCTGTCCTCACCAGCAGATGCATCTTCCAGAGGATGAAGAACTACACCGTAAGTTTTTTTTTCACCATCAATTAGTAGCCTTCTAAGCCTATGCTGACATCGCATTCTGACTATTTTCTCTGTTCCATCTTGTCCAACACCAGATTTATGCAGTTTCCATCACCATCCGTATTGTCGTAAGTACCTGACATAATTTTTTATTGAAATGTACGTGTTATTTCACAAATTTAATATCAAATTTATTTTGCAGCTGGGCTTTATGCTTATTGCTTTGATCTGGAAATATGATTTCTCACCCTTCATGGTCCTTATCATTGCCATTCTCAATGACGGTACGTGTTCTTTGTTTTCCTACTAGTAGCCATGCTCGTGTAACCGTCATTTCTCATGTCTCAAAAAAATTACAGGTACTATCATGACAATATCTAAGGACAGAGTTAAGCCGTCTCCCTTACCCGACAGCTGGAAGCTGAAGGAAATCTTTGCCACCGGTGTTGTGCTTGGAAGCTATCTTGCTCTGATGACTGTCATCTTCTTCTGGGCCATGCACAAGACCGACTTCTTCACAGTGAGTTCTCAAAACATTTCAAGAAAAATCTTTCAATCTTTGTCAAACTCCTTGATACAATTTTTCTGCTTGTTAGTTTGTTCTCACTAAGTGTGCTTGCGCAGGACAAATTCAATGTCAGGTCAATCAGGAACAGTGAGCATGAGATGATGTCCGCACTGTACCTCCAAGTCAGTATTGTGAGCCAGGCCCTCATCTTCGTCACCCGTTCTCGCAGCTGGTCCTTCGTCGAGCGCCCTGGTCTACTCTTGGTCACCGCATTCCTGCTCGCGCAGCTGGTATATACAAGACAGCTACTCAACAAACTAGCAAATTCAGTGCAATTCATGCTTAATATGAGCCTGAATTCTTTATGCAGGTTGCAACATTTATTGCTGTCTACGCCAACTGGGGCTTTGCCAGGATCAAGGGAATCGGGTGGGGCTGGGCCGGTGTTATCTGGCTCTACAGCATTGTGTTCTACTTCCCGCTCGACATCTTCAAGTTCTTCATCCGCTTTGTGCTGAGTGGAAGGGCCTGGGACAACCTCCTTGAGAACAAGGTACTGCTTTGATCCATACACATCCAGCTCTTTCAGTAGTTAGAATATTTGATAGCAACTTGACGAATTTCTGAACATTGTTCTGCAGATTGCATTCACCACCAAGAATGATTACGGTAGAGGGGAGAGGGAGGCACAATGGGCTACTGCGCAGAGAACGCTTCACGGCCTTCAGCCACCAGAGGTGGCCACCAACACACTGTTCGCCGACAAGAGCAGCTATCGCGAGCTTTCTGAGATTGCTGAGCAAGCCAAGAGAAGAGCTGAGATTGCAAGGTACAGTTTAAACTTTCACATTGCTACTAAATCATCAAATGTTAACTTTGCTGAAAAATAAACTTGTTTTTGGATCATGACCTGCAGGCTGAGAGAGCTGGGCACTCTGAAGGGCCATGTCGAATCGGTCGTGAAGCTGAAGGGGCTCGACATTGACACCATCCAGCAGAACTACACCGTGTGAGGGATTTCGGCATTCGGTGTAAACATGTGATTCGTATTGGAGCGGGATTGGCAATGGAGCTCCGGTTAATGAAAATTTTTGGTGAATGAATGAAAGAAACATGGCTGATCTGACCAGCCCTAGCTGTAAAGTGCTACCAAATATATGGTTCGGCTTCCGTCTCCTAGAGAGGTTTTACGTTCTAGTTGATTACCGTGTCGGAGTACGACTTGTTGTAATCGTTTTTTGCGCTTTCCCCTTTCCCCTAATTAGTCTGTGATCTTGCGGATGCAAGATGGAGAAATAATGAATGAAAAATTTTCTGCCACCTGCTCAAGCTTAAATTTGATACAAAAACACATGGTCGCCTGTGCTATCTGTGGATTCGACCTGTTCGAGCACAGGGCTTTCTTTTAGCTGCTGTCTTCGCTTGTTGTTCTGCACTTCTGCATCGACTTTTCAACTGTGTTGTTTTCGGGAATAGTTAGGCAAGTTAGATCGTGGCATGATTACTAGCCAGGCAAGGCAACAATGCAGCCCGATATGCAGTAATGCAAGTACTAAAATGTCTAGGAAACTAACAGATATATAGCTTCAAGCTACGTAAAGTACACAGCATATGGGTTGCAAAAGGGAAAACACGTCAGTAATCAAAGAGAATTTGATATGCATCGACTACATTTGAAGATTCTGTACGCCAGATGAGGACAGTGCCAATTCCAAATCCTCTCCAAAGCAGGGGAGAAGGCAGCCAAGTTGTTCCTTGCAAGGAGAGACATCCTTACAGACTAAAATGCTGACAATAATAATTGGCAACAAGAATACCGGCTATTCTTCCGTGCACAAAAGCTCTTCTCGCCACACATATTTTTGGAAAAGGGAATCTTTTCGAAACGAATCAAGCTAATCATTCCTAAAGAGATATAGTGGAATCGGTTCACCTCACACATAGAAAATGCCTTTCCCTTTTCGCTTTCCCTTTTACGTTCCAAAAACGCAGTGGCGGAGGATGGTTAGGACCAAGCGGGGCCATGGCCCCTCTAGCAACTAATTTTTCTTAAAGTGTGAGTCAAGTGCATAAAACTTATACTCAAGATGATTGCTTGATCTTTATGTGTGCAGGTGAATTGAAGAATGTTAGCGGTCGACGGTAATGAACCGGGACTAGGTAGAGGAGCTAAGGTCTGTGCAGCTATGAAAGTCCAGGTGAGACTATATGGCTCATGCGGGAAGCATAAAGAAGATCGAATGTGTGAAGATGTGACAGCTAGTCATTGAACATCATGGGTTATGTGTCAAAATATGCGAAAATGCTTTGAGGTAAAAGTGAAGATGAAGTCAAGGAAAGGTGCCTGGAAGCTTCGTTGAGGGTATTTTTGTAATTGGCCAAATACCAGGTTAGTGTCTTGATCAAAACTGTAGCGTGGGGAGACACAAAGGAGAAGTTGTTTAGGTCAAGGAGAGTTAGAATTTCCATGTATATCAATCACTACAAGGTTAGTGGATTGAGTCTTGTAAACGCTTTATAAGCATGCGTAAATGTGTAAAACCCGTGTTAGCAGGGTTAATGGGTTTTTCCGATAGGCTTAATGGGTCGGACCCATTATGACTTATTGCTAGTTATTAAAGGGGAGGAGGAGAGGTATTAAATCTAAGAATTTTAGAGTTTAGGTTTTTGTTCTACCACCTTATCTCCTTCTATGGTTGTGAGAGAGAAACTTGAGAGAGGAAAGAGTGGTATTTTGGTTGTACCTTGTAATTATTCATGAGTATATAAACTTCATCTTGTACTAGAAATAGATCAAAGTTTTATCTTAATCATATTTTTGTTTGTGTTCTTGGTTTTGCTTGTTCTTTAGCAAGATTTGTGATTTTGTGGAAGTTTTAGTCCGAACTCTTACTTAAATTACCTTGTTAGGATATAGGAGAATAGATCTAAAAGACATTATACCTTAGATCTTCACGAGCAAGAAGTAAGTTGAGTTTTAGAGTTTTTGGTGTTCTTATGATCTAGATTTGAATCTTTTCAATATAGTGAACCTGAGCCCAAAAACCTTGTGAGCCTTGAACAAGTTTCATGCAAAATTTGAAAGTGTTTGGATAAAAATTGAGCAAGTTCTTAAGATTCAAGTTTTATCCCGAAAGATTTCTAGGTCTAAGAATAGGAGACCAGTTAGACTGGCCCTGGCCTGAAGTCCTTGGGTATAGTAGGGGGTAGTGACGCGTTGCCAAAGAAAAGGCTACCACAACAGCGAAAAATGCCCGCCGTATGTTAGTTTAGGTTGCTGTGGCAGGGTTTTGGCGGGAAAGGCCGGCCGTGGTGCACGGTCGGTGCCGACGATCCGTGCCAAAGGACCCCCAAAATGGACCATGCGCAAGGCCAAAATCACGGAAAATTCCCCGTGCACACGTAAAAAAAATAGTAACCTCTCCGGTACCAATCACCCCTGAGACCATCCACATTCCCTATGGTCAGACCAAACTTGGTGGTTAGAACGGCCCATCTGTGGCGGTTTGACTGACCTTGTGCTGAAGGATGTTGATTTTGTTGGTTTAGCCCTCTAGCCTTATTTTGTAAAGTATAGTTGGTGCAATCTAAATTTGGTAACTCTCATTGTCACTTGAGTAAAAATTTTGAATAACTTTGAGGGAAAAGTTTTAAGAATCATTCTCGCATTCTGATTGCTTGCATCGGTCCTACAGATGATTTCCACATGTCCTAGCACTCCAGATCCCAGTGAGAACCAAACCAAAAACTCCTTAAAATAAGAAACCCTAATTTTCACCCTTTTCAACTCAAAACCAAGCAAAATTCAAGACCTTGCTTCAAGTATGCCTAGATGGATGTGAAATGAGCTCCTAGAGCCTACACCATCTCTTACATGTATTTAGCACAAAGCTTGATCAAGAAGAGAAGAAGAAAACGCAGGAAAACTACCAAAACAAGGAGACAACATTGGAAAACAAGAGCATAAACACTTGGACAAATTTGAGACCTCTATTTTTCATTTAAGGAGGAAAATTTTACAACTACCACCTATGAAGCACAAAAGCCACTAAGGCAACCCACTCAAGCTCTCTCTCCCACACAAACAAAACATAGGCTAATCTCTCTCTCAAGGCTTAGGATGGAGGTATACCTCTCATCCTCATTATATTGTGGAGGCTAAGTCTATCACTCTCTTATAAACCCTAATACATAATGGCACCTGTTAAGCCCCTAACAAACTGGTTTCATTCACTCAATACACACGCGCACACTTTTCAAAATGCATGATCGCTTGAAGCTCCGATATCCAAATTTGCTTGATCTTTCACCTTCCTTGACCTAAATTGCTTCCATCTCCGTTGCGGTTTTGTCACATAAAACATTCTGGTATTTGGCACTTTACCAAAATACCTTTCACCTCATCTTTTACTTTTCTTCAATTCAAAGCAATCCACATGGTTCGATAGGTAGCCTTGATGCTCCAATAACTCGTCATGTAACCGTCAAGTCTCTTTTGCTTCCAGATGCCACCGAACCACCACCACACTTGAACCGGTTCAAGCCAGTCGACGCAACACATTCACCAACTCGCTTCTCCATGATTCTTGTGTTCCTTCATCCTTGCTTGTGCTACACGATCTCACACGACATCCCACGATCATTCTGGATCTAAACTCTCATAGCTTAATCCTAGTCTCCTCGTCGTTGATCATCTTAATGGTCGATGCATACAACCTATATGCCCGAATTTTTTGTATTTAAGCCCTTTTTTTGAAAAATATTCACATTTAGACCCCTGGTGGTTTTAATTCCGTTTTTGGACCCAGGGAGTCGGAGCCGTGACCCACGGCGCCGAGGTAACACGTCTCGGCGCCGTGGTCCACGGCTCCGAGGTCGCAGGCCCACTCCAGCGTGGCGACCTGCGTGGCGCTGACGTGGCAAGAGCTCGGCGCCGTGGTCCATGGCTCCGAGCTCGGAGCCGTGGGTCATGGCTCCGAGCTCGGAGCCATGGACCACGGCGCCGAGCTCGGAGCCATGGATCTTGGCGCCGAGCATGCGGCCTTTTCCTGGGGCACGGCGGGTCACGGGTGCAGTTTATTTCCTCTGTCCGCTCTTGCCCGCCTCCGCGCCGCCGCCTCCCCTCCCCGCCGCCGCGGACGCCCGCCTCCCCTCCCCGCCCGCGTCCCCGGCCTCCCGCCGCCGCCCCCTTTGCCGCCCGGCCTCCCGCCTCCCCGCGTCTGCGCCCGGCCGCCGCCCCGCGTCTCCGGCCGCCGCCCCCTGGTGCCACCTGGCCTCCGGCCGCCTCCCCGCGTCTCCAGCCGCCCGCGTCTGCGCCCGGTCGCCCGCCTCCCCGCGCCTGCGCCCGGCCGCCGCCCCGCGTCTCCGGCCGCCGCCCCTGGTGCCGCCCGGCCTCCGGCCGCCCGCGTCTGCGCCCGGCCGCCTCCCCGTGTCTCCGACCGCCTGCACGGATCCTCCTCCCCTCCCCGCAAGGGAAGGAACTGCCGCAAAGGTAGATGCCCGTCAATCCTTTCCTGCTCTTCTCTGCCATGTTTTCTGTACAATGTGACCTTATGCTTTGCTTAAGAGTCTTAAGGACTACCAAAGCCATTCATTTGACAGAAACTAGCTAGACATATGGTTCTTGGTAGAAGTTCAATTCAACCACAGCAGCTTATAAACGCTAGGCATGTCAATGACAATGTGTTCTTTTTGGCCACCGGTAATAACTAGTTGGAGGAATTCGAAGAGCTTCTTGATGTGTCCCCAATGCAAGTTCATATGAGCTGTACTGTAATATTGGTGTGATTAATACAATATGTAGATAAATATTGGTGGTTCTGTTTGACTCCAAAAAAGACATTGTAGGCTGCATATTATAACTGAAAATCTCATGTGACTATATCTGGATCCTATTAGATATATAGATGTTTGAATGGGAAAGGGTTCATTTAGATATTTTATTGCTTAAACAAGTATGCATGTGATTTATCCAAAATTTCGCTTAAAGGTATTGAGTTTGGTTTTGTGTATGAACTAGATGGACAACGTAGTGACCCTATATCATGGAGGCAGTGTGACAAGTGATGATTATGGAAATGTTCAATTTGTTGAAATGCAAAGGGTGCCTCTGATGTTCAGTGATCGGCCGTCGTTTAGTGAGTTGGTTGCTAGGGCCCGGGAGAAGCTACATTGTCATGGAAACGAGGAGAGCATCACAGTTGAGGGGTTACTTCACTTCGGTTCGAAAGACACAATTCTCAGGCGGTTGATCTTAATTGGTTGTGAGGATGAGTGGGACAAATATGTCAAAGTGGTTATGAGGAATGAGTTAAAATGTTTGGACCTTGTTGTGCGGAAGGTGTCTATTGAACCAACCCCTCACGGTTATTCACCAGAACTAGGTGATCAGGCACCCTTTGACACTCCGTTACTGGATCTTGCGGTGGATGTGGAAGAAGTGTCTGAGGTGCCCGATGCTCTATCTGCCCCGAACGAGGTTCAGATTTCTCAACCAGTTCGAGTTGAATGTCGGACTGATGATGTCGTGGCGGCCCCTCAGGAGATGGGATTGACCCAGAATCATCCCAGTAAGTGTCGAGCAACACTTTAGCCTTTTGTCGTCATTGCTTTTTTTGTCTCAATCCCATCGTTTTCGTGCTTATGATGCAGAAGACATTCCTGATAATGTTGGTGTTCCTCCCGTTGCTCCATCTAGCAACGTTGAAGAAGTCTGCAGGGACTCCAATAGTGTGGATGATCTGCAGCCTTACGAGATCGCAAGGGCCGTTGAATCTGACGATGACCGCCCTTTTGGAGAGCTGATCGAAAGTGATATTGAGCTGATCAGGCGTTATTGCCCTGGCCGGGATCCACAGTTCATGAATTCAGCGATCTTAGGCATTCTCATGGGGCTTATGCAGAAGGAAGGGATGACGAGCTGCTAGATGCTCCTGAGGCGTTGGTTCCTTTGGCGTTTGCTTTGGTTGAGAGGGAGAACAAAGACAGCTGGGGATGGTTCTTGCGGCTCGTTCGGAGGCACGTGGTCGGCCCTGGTAGGGAGGTGGGTGTCATATCTGATAGACACCAGGGCATACTTACTGCCGTACAAGAGCAGATACCGGGGTATCCACCTTTGCACCACCGTTGGTGCACTCGGCATCTTGCCGAGAATCTACTCCGTAAAGATGGTAGGAAGGATAACTTTCCTCTGTTCGAGGAGGTCGCTCGAATGCTTGAGGTCAAGTTCTTCCAGGAGAAGTTGGAGCAGCTTAATACTGCAACTACCGCAGAAGGTAGACAGTGGTTGTCGGGATTGATGAGAGATGTAGACAAATGGACAAGGGCTCATGACGATGGTGGCTGGAGGTACGAGTTTCAGACAAGCAATATGGCCGAATCCTTCAATAACTTGCTTAGGGGTATACGTGGTATGCCCGTCAATGCTATAGTATCATTCACCTTTTACAAGCTTGTTGCCTGGTTCAACGAAAGACACACACATGCAATGGCGCTACAGAGTAAACAAGAGAGATGGGCGCCAAAACCGAAGCGTCACCTTGAAAAGGCAAAGGCGAGGGCTGAGGCACATGAGGTACAGTGTTTTGACAACTCCACGGGCACTTACGAGGTTGTAGAAAGGGGTGGTACAACGACCGATGGAGAGCTCCGGCCGACGAGGAGGCATAAGGTTGTCCTTATTGATTTCTCATGCACATGTGGTAAACCGAGGCAGTACCACTTTCCATGTTCTCATTATGTGGCAACAGCGAGGCATCGCAACTTTGACTACGAGAGCAAGATACCTCGGGAGTTCAGTGTTGACAACCTTGTGCTTACGTGGTCTCCCCGTTTCGAGCCTTATCGGGATGAGGGAGAGTGGCCACCGTATACCGGGCCCAAATACATTGCGGATACGGGTAGCCGTTGGAATAAACGTGGAACCAGGAAAAGGACGAGACACAAGATGGTTATGGATCAGCTTCAAGGAACAACGAGGCGAGGGAGAGCAACCCCCTTTCTTACTAACCCCGAGCAGAACCAATGTAGCAGATGTGGTAGACTTGGCCACAATTCACGCACATGCCATTGGCCACTTAGTCAGGTGCGAGTGCTTGTTATTCGTTATGTTTCATAGTTCGTCTAGTTATTTTTTTCATATGCAATTTGCTATGTTTATTGTTTAATTTCTTATTCTTTCCATATTTTATGCATGTTCACTTTGTTGTTTACTTATATGTTGGACTGACAAATTCAATTTTTGTTGTAGGATGGCGCAATTCCACCTGCTAGACGCGCACTACGAGGAGAACCACCGAGGACGGCTCACCGCGGAGGGGATGGTACTGGCTTCATCACTTCTTGTACAATTAATTATTTATTTTGATGCATTAACAAAAAAAGTGTTCTATTCTATACAGGAGCTGCCCATCCTTCGTCCTCGAACCCATGACGGGTTCCTGGACATGCGGTACGACGAGAGGTACACCCCCTTCCTGGAGAGGGCTGGCCTAGACGCCATCTCTTACCAGGTTCGCCGTGGGTTGCCCACCTTCAACCCCCCGGCCATCACTGCACTGATTGACAGGTATTCTCCTAAACCATTGCTCCACTTGCATGTTCATTGTTGGTCGGCTATGTGCGCCTCAAATTCTCTGACATGTACTCCTCTTTTTTGTATCGTGTAGGTGGAGACCGGAGACTCACAGCTTCCACCTCCCTTTTGGTGAGATGACTGTTACGCTCTAGGACACTCAGAAGATACTTGGTGTCGCCATTCACGGCCGTCCAGTGATCGAACCGTGCGTGCCTGCTGGTTGGAGAGCCCGAGTAGAGGCGTTCCTCGGGACAGAGCTTCCTGCTGAGGCAGTCCATCGTGGACACCACGTGTACGTTGAGGAGTGGGGACACTTTCAGGACCACGTGGACGACAACGACGAGCCGCACAGCAACGAGAACTTCCGGCGGTACCAAGCTTGGTACCAGCGTGCGACGCGGTCAAAGCTTAAGGGCCAATGGACTCAGGATGACTACGCCGACATTGCGTCCTCGGGCGACGAGGACACGCCGTACGACCAGTCGACTCGCCTTGGGACGCAGGTGGAGACGGCACCAGTCCTGGACCGTGTGGTAATGTTCAATCTCATTGCTTATTTTCCAATAGATATAAATATCACTATATAGCAAATTATCCATTCTTTTGCTTGTTTGCAGGGCAACACCCTGAAGCAGTCCGTACAGGACATAGAGCATTTCTCCAGGACAGTCGGCGACGCCCGGACGCTTACCTTCCTAGAGGTAAGCTTCGACAAAGCCACTTACAAAATTAGTACGTAATATCTTCGTATCTTGTTGGTTAACAAAATGTTGGATGACAGAGGCTAGCAGGTCGGCTACGTCGTGCGGCTAGTCGTTGTGGTTGCAGCACCGGCACGGGGAGGGACGTAGACGTGCCTACGACACGACTTTCAGACCCGACGCGACGAGGGTCTTACACGGCACAGAGCTCATCCCCCACGAGCGACACTTTCCCTGACGAGGGGGGTGAGGACGACGACGAGGTGGAGCAGCAGACTTACGATGAGATAGGCCCGTCTCAGCTCGTAGGCGCTCCTGAGACTCAGCCTTCACAGCCTGTACCACGCAGACGCCGCCGGGAGCCTAGCCGTTACACTCCAGGCACCGACGCCCTTGGTAAGGGTAAGGGTAAGGCTAGGAGGCAGTGATATTTATGTGTAGGCTTGTGGGTCGTGTTGTAATGAGCTACTTGTTTGTATGTATGTGTATATGTTATATTCATGTGATATTTATGTGTACTTTGCAATGAATTTATGTTTACTGCAAACGACTGCAAATGATACGAACTATGAATTTTTTGCTTATGAATTTATGCTTCCTGAAAAAGCACAATCGGCTGAAAAGGCTACGACCTAAAATAAAACAGCTTTGCCCAGTCACAACACGAAACAACACATAGATTGCACGTACATAAAATATAGCAAGTACTACAACCATCAACACAGCAACGACGGTAAACATGGAGGGTACCAAAAAATGACAACACAACCAAGTACTACAGCCATCAACACACCAACGAACACAACAACTAAAACACAACACAACCATACACCTTCTTACCTACATGCCAAACGAGCCTCGTGGCACCCACATGGAGAAATGTTGAGGGGGTCGCCTCGGACGTGGTTGTCCATCGTGGTAGTGGCATGCACATATGCAGCTCGAGTTCGCGCAGCAACATGTGGGATCATAAGAGCTTCCTATATTCACGACCTCCTCGTTGCCCCTCTCGCGTTGCATCTGTTCGCGGAGGTCGTTGTTCTCCTTAGTGAGATTCTCCATTCGGTACTCCAAGTCCCATATTCGAGCCCATAATGTACCCACATAACGATCAACATACCGTTCGTGAGGAGGGTCGATCCAGTAGGAGAAGTCGCATTTGGCCATCTGCACAAAAAATGACGGTAAACTTCGAGGGTCCATAAGTAATACAAAATGTAACATTACTAATTTGTACCCCGGAGCGTGAGCATCGGAAGAAACGTCGCCCGCCATCGTTCGGGGAATCCAAGATCTGGACGACCGCGTACTCATTGTGTCTGCATTTCGGCCACGGTGGTTGAGCACGCCGGCTTGGTATCAATCGGTACTGCGGACCGAACATATCCCTCGTTTCTAAGGGAATGTCGTCCTTCGGTGACCCAAATCCCACTGGCCCCTCGACTTCAGACATGGTATGTTTCACCACGAAAGAGAGGGTACTACTTTGTTCGATTCACAATGTCATGGGACCCCAACCCTGCTACTTATAGCAAAACGGGGCAGCTTAATGCAGTGACCACAAAAAAAGAGGCTTTTGCTCAGGGACATGACAACACGCCCCTGCTTTGCTCAGGGACATGACACAAGAGGTCAGCTTTTGCTCAGTGAGATGACAAAAGAGGGCAGCTTTGCTCAGTGACATGACAAAAGAGTTCAGATTTTGCTCAGTGACATGACAAAACGAGGCAGCATATGCCAGCTTTGCGCAGTGACGGAGTAGGCCTTTAGCCTGTACACATATAGGGCGTAGGTCTTTAGCCTTTACAGGAGTAGGCCTGTACACATATAGGGGCGTAGGTCTTTAGCTTTCTAGGCTTTGAATGGTCCAATCTCTGAAAAGGCTACAAACTATGAATTTATTACGAGACTATAGTCTCTGAAAAGCCTACATAGGGCCATTTATTGCAACACTGGAATCCAAGAAAAGCGAAAATATCCTCTCCATGGACTATGCCCACTGCACCAGATAACCTGCCTACATAAAGGCCTCCCTCCTATGTCTTTCATACCACATCTCCTCCTCAAGGCATCACAATACTACTACACAACAATGTCTTCCTGGAGGTCCGACCCATTTGGAGTGCCGGAGTGGCATGAGCGCCCGAAGTGCCATTGCGGCTTTAGGACGATGTTGGGAGTCTGGACTGATCGAGTACAACGAGCCAAATACGGCCGTAGGTTCTTCAAATGTCCTGACCTGGATGACGACTTCGTGGTAACGACCACAACTAAATCATTTGTTTCTCGTTATCTTTTTTCAACTTGATCGATGACATCTACCACGCCACACATAGGCTTGCAGGTTCATCGAATGGGTGGATCGGGTGTCGCCGGCATGGCCAAATAACCGGGCAGTGGAGGTGGAAAACAAAGCACAATACTTTGTCAAGATGACTCAGGCTCGCGAGGTGGAACGACAGATGCGGCTTGACCAAGAGCGTCGCGTGAGGGTGGCCCAAATCCGTCTGAAGGGCAAGGAGGATGAGCTGCAAAGGAGGCGGAAGCAGTTAAGTCTGCGTGAAGCTGCCATCAAGCGTCAGGAGGAGGAGCTTCAAGCTCGGGAGGCAGCTCTCAAGACCAAGAGTGACAGGAAGAAGGATGCAGCGGAGCCATCTTCAGGGCGTGACAAAAAGGGGAAACAACCACGCTATACCCAATAGACAAAATGTAATAGACCCAACAAGTTATTTTCCCTAAGGCATGCATGTTAGGACTAGTGGTGGAATTCTGAACATTAGAAGTACAGAGTTGCACACATGCCACATGCCTGCCATGTCAAAATATCACTCATTCGAAATATCACTTACCACTATATGCATCGATATTTCTACGCTCAATCCTTCGGCAAAAAAATTTAGCTTAATTTGGTTTGCATGTCCAACCTGCAATGAACATAAATTTTTATTACGACTTCATCAGATTCGTTCCCATATTACAACTACAAAATTACCAAACCTTGCAAAAACCACGGGAATTGCAAACCCTTAAAACATATCAAACCTTAAAAGACACTTACCATTTTATATATCGACCGTTCTACGCACAATCGTTCCTAAAAAAAATACCATATTTTTTTATGCATCTACAACGAGCCAATCAACATAAACTTGTTTTACAATTTTTTCAAATTGTTTTGTAATTCACAACTACAAAATTAACAAAACTTATAATCATTACAGTTCAAATTAACAAAATACAACTAGTAATTCTTTTTGCGACAACGTAAAGCTTGATCGGTGCAAACCCTAGACGCCGAGTGTCTGCAGACGTGGCAGGGAGCTCGACGCCACGTGGCAGGCATCTCGGCGCCACGATCTACGGCTCCGAGCTCGGCGCCACGACCCACGGCTCCGAGCTCGGCGCCACGACCCACGGCTCCGAGCTCGGAGCCACGATCCACGGCGCCGAGGTGCTGCCACGTCAGCGCCACGCAGGCCACCAGGCTGGAGTGGGCCTGCGACCTCGGAGCCATGGACCACGGCGCCGAGACGTGTTACCTCGGCGCCGTGGCTCACGGCTCCGACCCCCTGGGTCCAAAAACGGAATTAAAACCATCAAGGGTCTAAATGTGAATATTTTTCAAAAAAAGGGCTTAAATACAAAAAATTCGGCCTATATGCATCGACCATAAAACCATTAACACAAACCATACCTCCTACGCTCTCAAAAACCTACCTAATATGCAAATATTATGCTGATGGATCTTCCCCCAATCAAGATGGTCCTCCTAGGCTCCTACTTAAAAGTTAGTCCTTCTTAGTCAAAAAAATTGATCCACCCAAATCACTCCTCCATCCTGATAGTTATGAATTTGCATGGGCCTTTGCCCCACTACCCCCAAGAGCCTTGTAGATCAGAGCAGCAGCAGCAAAGTAGCAGTAAGAACACTACACACGGCGCGTGGCGTATCCCGTCATGTTCCTATCCCCCTCTTCGCCTTTCGATCGTTCCATCCCAGCCCGTTCGCTCCGCGCCACCGATAGTGCGCGTCGCTGCTGTTGCCGTCCTTGGCGATAGCCGCGTGCGCGCATCACCTCACTTGGCTGCAGCGCTACAGGCTACGACGGCCCGGGAAAAAAAGGCGGATTCCTCCGTGTTTTCTGCAGTTGCGTCCTCCCCAGTCATAGATCACATCATGCATCGCTTTCCGTCTGCTGTACCGGCGGGGAAAAAGAAGATCGGCTGCCGCATGCAGCTCACATTATTCCCTGGAGGCCTGGACTTTACAAGTTTGCATCGTTTTCGCGGGCGGCTCTGGGCACGAGCGTTGAAGTATGAGCAGTGGTACGTTCTGGCAGACGTACGCGCGCTGCTAGTTACAGTTCCAAGCTTCTAGATCGGCCGTGTGTCGTTGCGCTAGGGTGGTTACTGTGCCCGGCCTTCCTCTTCCCTTTGTAATTGGACAGTGAAGGGGGGAAAAGCTTGTAACTAAAACGACCCGTCACGGCAACGGTTTTTTTTTTTTTTTGGTCAGTACTAGTATGTTGGTGTTGCGACCAGCCACTAGAGCTCGTGAATCTGGCCTTTCTTTTTAGCAAAAGTGTGTGTGTGTTCTCATGTTCTGAACGACCTGCATGTATATTAAGATTTGATGGGGTCTCGGCCTCTCGAGGGCCCGGAAGTGACTGGAGGAGAGAGGCGGAGCTGAGTCCGTGCGCAGGATAAGATATCTCGATGGGAGTAGGAGAAGCAAATGGCATCTGACAGCGGCCAAAAGTCGAAGCTAGCTAGCTAGGATGGCTGATTCGATCAAAGGAAAAAGTCGAAGCTAGCTAGCTAGGATGGCTGATTCGATCAAAGGAAAAAGTCGAAGCTAGCTAGCTAGGATGGCTGATTCGATCAAAGGAAAAAAGTATGCATTACTCCAAGTCTCCAACCAGTGTAGGCAGGATCTCCAGTCCAGGTCGAGATCGGCGAGATGATCTTTCTCTGAATGAATGAGCACCGGTGGCTCAGCATCTGCAAACGTTGCGATGAAGATTGATTAGTAGCCGCCAGTGTTTGCAAATTTTTCCAAGTAAAGATGATAGATACGTAAGAAGTTCTCTGGTGTTGCTTCTTTTAAGAGCAAAAGGTTGTGATGAGCCCACGACCGGACCAAACCTGCTTGCGATTCCAAAGCGGGAATCAAGCTGTTGAGAACGAAGCTGTGATTACGGGGAATTAATCAGGATGATAAAGTTCCTGTTCTTTTGGTCTGTGCTCGAATAGTTTTTTGCTGTACTTTTTTAGAGAACGGTAAACGGTCAAGATACTGATATGTATGGCACACATAATTTTGAACTCAAAAAATTATTTGAAGAATTGTCTTTGAAAAATCACTCTCTATTTGTTTTGATTTAAAAAAAAACTAAAGCCAAAAGCAATGAAACGGGGCAAACACCGAAACACACTTTGCGATTGAAACTTGAAGCTTTCTACAACGAGCAAAGTGGGCTGGACGGGCCAGACTGTACACTCAACGTGAAAGTTTAATGGGACACGGGGGATAGTACTACTGGGCTTGTAGGGCCGAATTGAAGCCGTGATTTGCTCTTCTTATGTACCACGCTGTATTTCAACGTGATGCATTTATGTTCATCGTTCCATGATCTGAACGCTTCCATTTCGTATTCGCGCTCATCAGCGAATGCACTACTGTCGTTCGACGCAGAGTTTTTTTTACATCTTGCACCGTACGTGTACATGACAGTACACACCAATACCAGACACAGCTAATTGCAGCAGGCTGGTCGCCTAATCGGGCCGTGATGGCTGTCAGACTTCCGAAAAAACAGTCTGTTTCGATCATAACGCAGAACAAGCCTGCACTGCATGCAGGATGCATGTTTGTACCGTAGAATCTGGCGGTTTCGTACCCCTCTCTAGTCTCTACCCCTTGTTTTATAGACACAAGGTAGATTCCCAGCTTTATTGAAAGCTATAGGAAACTCTCCTTCCTTTCTGATGGATGAACGAGTACTGCTCCGTTTCCTGTTCAGCGATTCTATCGCCATGTGTTGGTCTGGCGTTCGCTGTCACTCCTACGTTTGGACACTGTAAAAGTGGGAGCAGGCTTCGTTTCCTTTTAACGGAAAGAAGGGAGACAAATGTCGCGCGGCCAGGCTTGACCGCCGTACGTACGCCGGGGCGGCGAAGTGTTCGTTGGCCGGCGCGTGTCGGCCGATGGCCGTAACCGAAGCCGACGGAGAAACCAGCATTCCAACAGCGTCTGCACAGCTCGTGCCGCCTGCCGCCGCCAGGCCACCGAGAGCCCACCACCCACAGGCTACTACTGGTCACCTCACCTCCTCTACCCAATCCATATGGTAGCTCGCCTCTCTCTCTCATCACTAATGTAGATCATATGCGGCTCACAAGCAGTACGTTCTATCTATATCGAAACCGAGTGACATGTGTATTTCCAAATTAATCCGATTCCAAGGACGAAATTAATTAGTTTGCAATTAATTCAAGTATATATTTGCAACGGATGCCATCACATCATATTCTATTGGTTCACAAAGACACGATTGCTGCATGCATGTGTCTCACCTGCTCAGATCCCCGTAGTTCTCATTTAGAAAGGGAAAGCTATCTACAATATTATTAAAATGATAAAAACAAGCCACCATATTTACTTTTAATGGCTAAAAATTATCACGGTAATTAGAGAGAGAAAAGAAAAAATCTACGCGGTCAATTATAGTGAATCCATATTGTAACCGTGTAGATTTATTGTATATAAATATTGTAACCGTTACAATTGTATAGGAAATATAATTATATTTCCATCATAACTATAAGAGATGAGTAACAGTATAACTCTATGTTTCGATATAAATACGTGTATTACAGTTATCAAGCCGCGTAATTGCATGAAAAATTTGGCTAGTTTGCTTTTATATAAACATCACAATTCTTCCTTTGACGTCCTGCACTACTATCTAAACAGTAGCAAGCTACCTTAATTCAGTCTAAAAACGAGAACACGCAGAAGGACTAGCCAAGTCTTTACCGCTACAGTACGTACACAATCTTTCCCTGTGTTAAGTCAGCTTAATTATGTACAACAATTAATACAGTAATCTCCTTGGCAGTACTAAAGAAAACCTGGAACTAACTACAAATATAATGGCTACAAGGTAAGCCAACATGACAAATCCGCCGTCCAAAAAGGTTCAGAGATTCTCGAACAGTGATACATACACATCACACACTGTTGATAGTTGTACAGAATGCAAATATGCGTGTTCGACCGTGATTGCCCATGCTTACAGCTAGCACCAGTCGCCGTCCGTCGCAACGATCGAATGTGACAAGATTCTGTTAGTAAAGCGTTCGTGCTTAATCAGCACGATGACACTAGCTAGCCACTCAATACATGTCAGGTTTTCGGTTACAGTGTTTTATATGTTATGACATTGCTCACAATCTAGCCGGTAGACACAACATATTTGCTTATCTACACTTCATCAAGTCACAAAGTACACCGGCAATTAGCTTAGATAATTGCTGGGTCCATTGGATAATTGCATTGGCAATTAGCTTAGATAATTGCTGGGTCCATTGGATAATTGCATTGGCAACTAGCTTAGATAATTGCTGGGTCCATTGGACAATTGCATTAACTAGCTGATACGAACAGTGCAATCATGGATAGCCAGTCGATTTCAGCAAATTGATGAAGTTTTGTTGCACGCATGGGGCAGGGCTGAAGCCTGCAAGCCCACACGCATGGGCATGGCCGAAGGCCGAAGCTAATTTTAGCAAAATTTTGTGCCTTGTACAGCAGCAGCCATGGCAGCCTCTGCCTCCGCCCGCATGCACGCCTTCTATTTTTCCGGGGGCGATGGAAACATCAAGATCGGCGGCCTATCTCCAGGACACTGCGCGCGCGGCCGTGGGCCTCGTAAGCATCATACGGCGCGCGACAATCACTGGCCGGCTGTGCTCAATTGCTCATGCGTGAATTTTCCTAGCACGGCGCGCGCCAAGCCAATGATTGTTTTTTTCCCCTTTCCTCCACCCAGCAATAGCAATGTGATGGGTCTGTTCTTTTTTTTGTTTCGACTTCTTCAAAAATCAAAATAAATAAAATAGTTTTAAATTTAAAATCATATATACTATTTATGATGATATTTCTATCATTTATCGTTATCTCAAAAATATAGACAAAATGTATTCGCCACGGCCATTAAGATAAAACGAAAGAGAAGTGCGTGCTTTGCGTAGTGATGCAGTCCGGACCAATAGGTGAAGTCCAAGTGTTCTAGTGGAAACTCAATCAAGAGAGTTACGACGCAATGTACCTGACGCAGGTTCTCAATTTTTTTTCTCTACCCATTCGTATGCTGTATGCATGTAGAAACTCAAGAAAGCGAGAATCAAATCAATTAACTTTATTGTCTTTAGGATCCTTGAGGACTATGTGAGAAGTTTTAGAATTTTATTGTGATGAACAATTGCTGAATTTATAGAGTGAAAAATATAAATTTTGCAAAGTTTGCATTTTAGTCAAGTTAGTTGTTTGATAGCTGGCTAACCACTGATCTGGACGCTGGCTTTTTGCAGGTCGGTCAGACCGTTGGTATGTTATCAGTCAGACCGCGCTGGGTGGTATGACTGTGGCGGTCAAACCGCTGGTTGTCATGATGTTATTTTATTACCGGTTGCAATTTTTCAGAGCGAGTTGTTCATGCATTCAGTCGTACTCGTACCACTCGCCGGTCAAACCGCCATCTTGCCACTGGTCAGACCACCAGGGCACCACCGATTAGATTGCCGTGTTGCCACCGATCGGACCGCACCTTAGTAGCTGGTCAGACCACTTTGGTGCTGAAGATTTTCTCTCCTTGGTTCTTGAGGTTGTTGTTTTCAAACTCTTCGGTCCATGTAAATAGTTGCAACTTCGTGGTTTCGTGTGCTTGCCTCATCATGTCACGAAGATTGTAGATGAGATGCATTAGTAGGCTTTTTCTCAGATTGAATATGTTTTGACCTGCAGTTTATTTTTGCAGCCGATTTAGATTCACGATGTCCGGCTTTAGCTATAGGGACCAACGATGGAATGCGAGAGAAGAGACGAACAAACTTACTCCGTAATCCTACGAGGAAGCTAAGCATTCTGATTTCTGATGGACGACATTACTGAGGATTTTTGGGAGAGGAATTAGCGACAAATGAACGTTCTTCCCCTAAGTCCAGTTTTTCTCTGGGATACGTGGACCTTTCCTATATGTCTAGGCTGGATCACTGTGTACCTTTTATGTACTCTGTTTCGGGAAGAGTAGGATTTCTGCCTCTAGCTTCAGGGAGACTGGAGTGCTGCCCCGAGCGCGCGTTGCATGATACGTATGCGTGCGTGCGTGTCAGCGAGCCCACACGTACGCGCCCGTGTGGCATCATGCAATGCAATGGCCGGCATGCATGCAGAGACAACGCGTTAAAATCCTTGCGATTCTTTAATTAGCTTTCTCACCGTGGCAGCAACGCAAGCTAGCAGCAGCATTGCAGTGTGCTAGTCAGTGGCACTGGGATTTTCCTTTGTCCTGACAGGAAAGCAACCACTCGAGAGATACACTGTGGCCAGTAGACTTGGTACTGTTGAGGGGCTTGCATATGTAATGCTTGTATGTTTGTCTCTGTGAGTCCCTTGGCACAGACACTCGGAGAGAGAGAGAGAGAGAGAGAGAGAGAGAGAGAGAGATGAGTTGCAGGAGATGCAGGCTGCATGAGGCAGGAAATGGCGTACGTGCGCAGGGTTGGTTTGCCACGATCATCCATGCACACGCGGCGGGGATTGGCCGAACTGATAGGTTTACGAGCCTCACCCCATTGCAGCCTTTCGTCCTATGCGAATTTATTTCATCCAATCCCTCGGCCGGGTTCTCAGTCCTTTTGGCTGTCGTCACGACTGATTATTTTTAACTAAAAATAAATAATAGTAATTAAAAAAATTTGTTTTTAAAATATAGGATACAAGCGGTAAAAAATAATAAAAGATATATACATAAGGTGGGAGAAAAAGCGTAGAATGTGTGATGTCTGTGATCACTGTCTTATCCTCCAAATGAGATGAACGAAGAAGCTGCTTCTAGAATCTAAACATTTATATTAACTTATGACTTTTTTAAGTAGAATTTAGAAGTAAAAAACTAATACGAACACCCTATATACAAAGAAGAGCTAACACCATACACATGCTAATTTTATAGTTTCGAGACGTCTCCCACAAAAGATCCGTCAGAAATGCGCAGGGTTTAGTTAGAACCAATGTGGTCAAAACCAATGGGGTCGGAAACCAGCGTGATCGAAAACCTGTGTGGTCGAACCGGACAATGTGGACAGAGACCAATGTAGTCGAAGATCTATGTGGTTGATTCGGACAACGTGGTGGGAGACCTGTGTGTTCAAACCGAACAGCGTGGTCGGAGACCTGAGTGGTCGGATCATCTGACGTGGTCGAGGACTAGGGTAGTCAATGATCAGAAGTTTCAACTCTGTGTAAGCGTCCGACCAGCAAGCGGTACTACTAGCTCTGTGTGAGCAGTACTTTCGATTTGCTAAACAACCGACTTGTGTAGCTGTACATTTTTTTCCAGAGAGACACCTTCATGGAGTCTTCTTGTCCATGAGGAAATCAGTAGTTCCGCTTGTGTGGCACAATACTTTTGATGATCGGTAGTACTGGACTTTAGCCGTCGGAACTAACAGATTAGCTGACAATGATTAATTTTCTGATCATTGCAGAGGGGGGCGGAACTACAATTCATAAGCAATGTTACTTCTGAAAATTCTATTTTTTTTGGAATTTTTTGTTTCCAACGGCTAGTTTTTATGATGTGGGTATATATACCCCCTTGTAGCCGGTTGAAGGAAAGTTTGTTGCATCCCTTGATATTTCTTTGAGCTAGTGTGAGATTCTCCTCTCAATTATGCATGTGTTGTACCTTGTGAGCAAGGAGGAAGGCTCTAGATTGTACGTGTTGCATCTAGAGGTAGATTGAGTATCCACTTGACCTTGTGCATTAGTTGCACGTGGTGAGAGCTAAAAAGAGCTACCACTAGTAGATTGAAGTGTTTCGGCTTAATTCATGTAGCCGGTCCAATTCGTTTGGGTTAACCTCAACATGGACTAGGGGAGATCGGCAAGTCTTTGAACACCACGGTAAAAAGGAACCGCGTCTTTGTGGTTTATTTTCTTGTGATCAATTTATATTCAAGCAATTTACATTCACAGGATTAAATTGACTGGTTGTCTTCATAGAATTGCAAACCTTTGACATAGCCTAAATTTGTTGGTGTACTTAGGTAATCATTCTTGTTTTAGGCTTTATTTGGGCTAAACCAAATATAGTTAACCTTCTACATTCTAAAATTTTAGTCTTAGCCAAATAATTGGAAGAAAATTTAAAACTGCCTATTCACCCCCTCTAGTCGGCCTCCTCGATCTTACAATAGTTCATATAAAATAAAACCTATCTTGAACTTATAAAGGCTAAAACCAAAATAGTTTTTAACATATAGGTATATGCATTTAAGAATGTCACACCATTCTTGAATTTCTATTTCTTTGATTGAATTCACAATTTTACATTCAAGTGCATTGTGCTAGGTAGTGCAAATTATAAATTAATATTAGAAGTCTTCTTAGGACAAAGAAGTTAATATTACCATGAAATATGTGGACATCATTTATCTAAATCAAAAATAAGTTGTGAGTTGTGACTTTATGTTGTCTAGTTTATGACTTCACTCCTCATAGCGATAGGGTATGACAATCAACTCAAATACATTCGATATTAACGAACTCTCCGATGTTCGAGGATAGCTCTCCACCTTCTTGATGATAGACATCATTGACCCGAAGAGAGAGTTCAACTCCACCAACAACAATTAATAGATATTCAAATATTTGATTCAAGTGTAATTCATTCAACTGTAACTCATTCAGTTGTAAGTCATTTGTGAGATCTATGTAATGATTGTCGTATGCTATAAGATCTGCAATTATCTGTGATTTGCTAACTTGTTTTCAGATGGCATAGCTAGCATTCCCGAGGCTAGCCAAAAAAAGAAAAAATTTCTATATATATACAACGAACTATCACAAACGGTTTTGTTGTATAAACCATCTGTGAATGTTTACTATCATAGACGGTTGTATGCACTATCCGCTTGTGATAGTTGGTCTTCACAGACGATTCTTTATACGAACCATCTGTGATAATCGCCTGTTATCACAAAACATAAAAATTTAGATGATTAAGAAAGCATCTGTGATGAGGATTTAGGACTGTCTGTGATAACCCTTTATGTGGTAGTAGGAATAGATGATACTTGTGTACGAAGGAATCGGACGGATTCTCACCAGTCATGATGAACCACGGCAGAGAAGCTTGACAGCACTGCAGAAAAAGACTTGCGATTAAGAGCACTTGTCAGCATGAAACTCAAATTAATTTCGAGATATGAAAGTGGAAATTCTAGAACACGTTGTGATGTGGACGGTTTTGAGAAGAGTAAATAGGAGAAAGGGGTTGACTAGTGGGCCTTTCTTTTTTATTTTTTCCTAATCTGATAAAAGTATCGCTAAAAGACGATGCCACATCACTTTACATTATGTATTAGGATATCGCGCTAGCGTGCATTATCTATTAGGATGGCGTTGAAGCTAAAACCATCGCCAAGTCAGAATCAAACTAACACAGTTCCTTGCTGTTGCCCACTCGTTGATGCCAAAGCCGACCTTCCTCTCATCAACACAATCACCGATGACGACAGCAACAGCAACAATGGCGTGTTGGAGTACGAGGCTCTTATGAGGAGTGAACCGCATGACTTCAACATCAGGTGGCCCTCACGAATAAAAGATTTACGAAGAAAAGACCATTATATATATCCTCATAAATTAATGGTTAGATTCAGTTTCTACTTACTACTCTTCTACTATCAGTAGAACGTACTGTAAAAATTTCTCTAAATAAAAGTCCATTTTTCTCCGTGAAAATTAGTCGATCACCCTTTCCTCTGAAAGTTTCTCGATCGAAAACGCGTGGCGCTGCCTGCTGGCCCCACTAGTTGCATATAAATCCACCGCTGTCCTGCACTGCTTTCTTTCAGGACGTCCTTCGGATCGATTTTTCTACAACATATCGTTCGATAAAGATATCCTCATGCAACGGCACTGTTCTCTTTTTTGTAAATTTACTCGGGCGCGTTCGGTAGTAGTTCACATGTGTGTACCAGTGAAAGAGAGTAAAAGAGTGGTAGTACTCGATCAAGCCCCGCGCGGGCGGTCCCCTACAAATGTTGCGCAAAAGCTGCCGAAGCCAATTATTGGGACGGACGATAGGATCAACCACGCATCAGCTAAGCTCGATCGTGGCGATCGATCGAGCCCAATCGCATACGCAGAGGATGGCCGGTTTTCCCCAATCGAATCAGGACTTAGTGGACTTCAAGTGACAGTGTGTTGCCCTCCTCTTTCTTTCTTTCATTCGAGTCAGAGCAGCTGTTCCTGCATGCATGTGCATTGCCTGTCCGAGCGAAAGCTCAACAATGCATGCTAGGACTTGTATCGATCCCAATCAGATCTTGGTGGCTACAGTTGTCTCACTCAAACTTATGGACGGCGCCACGCTGCAAGGAAAGTCTTGCTATTCCACATTTATAACAACATAGAAAATCTCCATGGAATAAATAGGAGGAAGTTGTCTTGGAACCGACCAGCTAAGCCAGGCTGGGGCAGGCTCACCCGGACTTAATTTGTTTTGACTAGCGTGCAAAATCCGCCTGGAAACAGCTCTCAGCTACGGGGAGGATCTTCAAAACCTTTGACGTTTATCCAATCAATTTATTTGACAAATTATACGAGGGGAAATCAATGCGATGTTGTACATCATGTGGAAGAAATCGCCATCAGTTTAGTTTCTTCTTCTTCTTTTTTTTACTCGGTTGGCTCTATGTTCTTATCTGCTGGGTTTTTTTTTTACTCCGTTGGCTCTACTTTCTAGTGGTATGTCAGGATCGCCCTTCAGCCGTTTTACCCTGGATGAAGATTAAAGAGAGAAAGACAGGAAAGGGAAAAAAAAAGCAACCATGGGAGATGTACAACAGGTACCAAATAGTCGACTAAGAAAAGGCACTATTTATTGTGACTATTGTCCTATTTGCCTCGGTGTTCATGTCCAAAATGGGTGAATTAAGCAATGACGAATATAAGACCTCGGCCTCTTGTCCATTTGGATCAGTTACTTTTACCAGCTGCTGCCTTTTTACCTTGGAGCAGCTCTGTTCACCTCCAAAGTAACGCATCCAGACGCATGTCCGTACGCCTCGGCCTCCCCATGGACAAGCAGACGTGGTCTTTCATGCCACTGCCACTTTGTACGGCGGTTTGCGGCTACGTCGGATCGTTTGCGTCACATACGGCCGTTTCTAGGAAAGAGTGAATCTTCGGCGCCTAGAAATCCTAGTAGAATCTCTCTTGCAAGTTACAAAGGTGGAAATGATCCAGGAAGAAACGGTAAGAGTGAACTTCAGCCAAGATATCTTTGAATTTTGAAAACTTACGAAGTAGCCATGTGATGTTTACATGTGAGACCTAATTATATTTGTTTAGATGGTTTAGCGGACAGTATAAAAACAGTTCTCTTTGATCATTTCGTCGTGACAATGATGCGTGAGAGAAACAAAATGAAACCGATAGACTACCATGGTCGGTTACAGGCCCACGAAACTTCGATCACCTAATCAATATCGCGATGTTTGACGCTGAGAAGTACTTTCCCAGCACAGGGAGGGAGCTCGCAGCCTCCCCGGGACACATGTCCTGGTGGTAAACTTGTGAGGGCGGCGCAGAAGATCCGAGGGGGTCCGTGGACCAAAGGGCAGGCTCTTCCACAATCCCGGGTCTGGTGACATGAGCCACAGTCGTGGCCCAACAAAGTGACGTGTGTCGAGCGGAAGGGGCGGCCCCATACACATGCATGCGCTCGCGCGGAGGAGCATTTCCCTTCCCTTGTACCCATCCCCTCCCCAAAGCCAACGCTGCTGGCCCGGTCCGGTCTGCCTGCCAAAAGCCAACGCTGGCCGGCGCCTCCGACGGCTGGACCTCGACTCGACGTGCTCGCTGCATACGTATTCCAAGCATGACATGCTTGCATGTTGAACATCGCTATAGACCTAGCTAGCTACTATATATTGCTCGCTTCTGTATCTGTAAAGAAAGAGAGAGAGAGAGAGAGAGAGAGAGAGAGGAGTCCCGGCCTCTTTGGTAGGTGACTGTTTTCTGAATGCACATCGATCTCTCGACGTGTAAATTAGAAAATCCGCTGGTTTGCCGTATGTTAATATTGGCAAAAAAAGGACCAAGGTGGCCCTGGTGTCGCTGACAATGACGCTGTGCTGGAGAGATAGGAGGCCACCGGTGATCTGGAGGAAGGGAGAGCTAGGGGTTGAGTGAGGCTGAAAAGTATGTGCCATGTGTCTATCGCCATGTAGATGATCGATTGTGCCCCCACTGATACAAACATGAGACATTCGCAACAAATTAGTGAGAAAATAATATGATAGCTGAAAGTGGTAATACTAGGTACTCCCTCCGTTGAGAAATATAAAGCTTATAGTTTGAATAAACTTGTTGAGAAATATAAGATATACATATAAATTTGATGAGGTGTTTTTTTTATTATGCCCCTATTTATTTTCTCTTAACCGTAAGTATTTATTCATTTCCACCCACACATAAAGTATTCGCTCTTATCTTTTCAAGAAAACTATGAGGAGAATCTAAATCATTTTCTTTCATATCTTTTTCGATTTCATCGTCACTTTAGGTGGTGATCGGTTCGGCTGAAAAGCTCGTGGCTTATGGCTGAAAACACTGTAGCTGGCTGAAAAAAGCACTGTAGCTGACAGAGGCTTATTTAGCATAATTAAATTTAAAAAATTTAAAAATAAAAAAATATGTTAGCCCATTACGTATAATACAAACAAATACGGGAAAAAAAGAATCGGCAAAAAAGCTCAACAAAAAGACAAAAGTTCAGAAAAAGACGAAACTTATGAATAGTGAAAAATAAGCCAGAAGCCGAAGCCGAGTTGATCAGGATGTAAAGTTATGATGTAAAGTCAAAATATGTTTTATATTTATCAACGGAGAGAGTAGTAAATAAACTTATATGGGTGTTCACGAACCAAAATGGTTTGTTGGGGTAAGTGAAATTGAACTTGGGACTTCTGGGGTTTGAATTTTTCCTTAAAAATTGGGCTTCATGAACCGCTCGTTGTAGTGGTGTTAGACTACTATGCATAGGCAGCGGAGCCTAAGCCCCCTAAGAAACCCAATCGGGCGGAACGTCTTGGACGTTTCCGATGTTTATACCAAATAAACTGTGTCAAAGCTGGTCCTCGTTCTAGCTACATGGGCACGTTCGCTCCACAATCACATCATCGAAGCAAGACGACGATAGTCCTGACAGATGAGTACATAATAAACTAGGCCTG
Organism: Dendrocalamus latiflorus; assembly: GCA_017311315.1. Taxonomy (NCBI): domain Eukaryota; kingdom Viridiplantae; phylum Streptophyta; class Magnoliopsida; order Poales; family Poaceae; genus Dendrocalamus; species Dendrocalamus latiflorus. The sequence continues at coordinate 35,072,899 of CM029637.1, forward strand.
CATCCAGATCTCCTCTAGCATCAATGTGATGCAAAGAGGAGGTACGTCGTACCCTTCAAGGCGCAGCAGCTAGCTAGCTCGCCCCCCACCCCACCCCACCCCACCCCAGCCCAGCTAGGTAGCAGGTACGTCGTAACACGACGGACGGACGGATCCAATGCTGTGCGTGCAGCCAGCTGAGGCGGCAGCGGCCGGCCGGCCGGCGACCTGCATGTCTCTCGAGTTAATTGCGACTGTTCGACCCCCACACACACGCACGCACGCATGCAGCGCAGAGGCGACGCGCGCGCCCGGCCCTGGCCAGCCTGCCTGCCCGCCCGGCCGGCCGGCCGCGCGCGCTGGCCTGCACGCTAGCTGATGCTGCCTGCAACCATCCAAATCCACCGAAACAACGGTTTCAGGTGGCAGGTGCTCTCCTAAGCTACAGCGATCCGCCTGCTCACGCACTGTGAAATCGTCAAGAGGTTTGCCTTTAATTGAGAACCCATGCCTGCGTGCATTGCTTCCGTCGTCGCTTCTTCCTGCCGCTCCACCAGCGTCCTGTCCCCCGAACGATCGACTAGCTGCATGCCCCTCCTCCCCTGCCTTTTCTTTCTCTCTGCTGAATTCTGAATCCGATATATGCTGCGCTGCATGTGCTTGCATGCGTATGTGAATCTCGATGCGACCCTGCGTCCAATCACGCCGTTTTGAGTCGTTCTACTCGCACGAACTTTTCGCGCGGCGGACACTGGACATGCAGCACCACCACACTATCGGCCGACCATGCATGTACAGTGCAGCCTCCCTCTCTCTCTATATATATTAGACTTGTACGTATCTAAAAGTAATCTAAAAACAATAAAATTTGATGTCCAGATCAACATCATGATGCCCCATTTCAACGTCGTATACATATTAATCATAGAGTCTGCAACACCATATTATCACTATTATTTATATTATATATATACACATGTGAATGAGGCGTGCATATATACAAAATCTCGTGCATCCGGATTGTTCAGATGCGGAGAGCAGAAGACATGGATTGCGACCTGACAGGGTCGATATGTATACGTGCAGACAAGTTAATTTGTGCTGGTGTTTTTATTAATGTGCACTGATATGTGTAAGATCCTGCACTGTGAGTGAGTCAATGCGAATGATGCCACCACAGTGAAGTTGGATAGGTGGCCGGTCGAGATCAGCTGCGCACTGAAAAATCCCTGCTGCGCCCGGGCTCGCCACTCTGTTCATCTGACGACGCCGGATCGAGATCGAGCCATACACACTTGCTTCCTTGACGTATACATACATAAATGTATGTACGATGTATACGTGCTTCCCATATACTAGTATAGTAGTACTACGTAGGAACCGTTTCACCCCTAATTTAATGTACATCTGTTGAGATTTTGTTCTGTTAACAGCTAGTACCCTTACTAGCGAAAAAATATCGGCATTTTTTTTACTTAATTTGGTGGTAATCAAGACAAGTCGTGTGGGGACAGACATAGCATAGTACGTGCCAACTGGGATGATTCGCGAGTGAATGTGCTAATAGCGTGTTTGGCTCGAGAGGACTGCCATATTGTTCAAGTGGAGCATTTCTTCCTACAGGCTTTTGTTCGGCTAATCTTTACTCATTGTCTATATATCTACAAACAAGTGCAGATATTTAGAAAAATTTCACAATAATACTTAAATCAGAAAAGCAAAAACCCTAGAAATCCTCTCACTATTTGAGAGAAAAAGAGAAGATCTACACAACTTATTTTAGTGAGATTAGATTATAACAGTACAGATTAATCATGTATACACATTAAAACTATTGCAATTGTATGATAAATACAACTATATTTTCAAGAGGAGTTATATAACAAATAAAATATATTGCAATATGTAGCCGCACAATTATATGGATAATTCCACTAGTTACCCATTTATTACTAAAAATCGATGACATGCATTTTAGAGTCGCTAAAAAAGAGAGAAAAAGCTAGAAATTCTCACAAAAAAGCAAAATAGCTGCTCTTAATCAAGCGGGTCCTAATTAAGTAAAATTATAGTAGCAGTCAGATATTTTTCTTAAAGATATATTTCTTCTTAATTTAAAAGAGATGATAATCCCCTCCCTCCCCAACCTCTAAAAAAGAGAAATAGCTAGAAATTCTCACAAAAAAAGAAAAAATATCTAACCTTTGATTTGGTGGAACCAAATATTAATACCAACATCTAACCATCTATTGTGTATATAGCAGATAGATTAATTAGATTAGTTTGATCTAATCTATAACATATCACGGGAAAGAAAGTATATATATAGTATATGAACAAACTCTAGGTATTAAGGGAAGTTAAAAAAAACTCTAGCTATTAAGGTGTCTTTTCATGAAACAACAAACGGAATATATGTTTCAATTAAAAGAAAAGAAATGCCGTCATGAACAAATGGGACGGGTTGGACTTAGGAGACATTATATATTATTGAATGAGAAAAGGCTGCCCCGACCGAGGGAGACAGACCTGATCGATGGTTTTGGCGGTGGAGTCGTCGTAGTTCTTGGTGACCTCGAGGCAGTAGAGCACCCCAAAGTGGTGTTTGAGGGAGTTGAGCTTGACCGTGTTCTGCGGCGAGAAGGAGGACCTCCAGTTGTTGATGAGGCCCACGGCGGCGGTGACGAAGCCCTCAATGTAGTTGAACCGACGACCGCCGTGCAGGGAGATGAGCCGCTCCTGGTCCGTCGTGAACTCGCTGAAGTTGGAGTAGAGCGCCTGGATCCAACAAACCTGATGACCAATGACCACAATGCAGATAATCAAATTAGCCCAGCCACCATGCTGATTAGAGAGCTTAATCAGCGTAGATCACAGTCTGATTAATTAGCATGGATTTATCGGATGCACGAAAGATCTGACAGTGTTTCCAAGAACCTTCTGTTTGGTTTGTGATTTTTTTTTATTTTCAGCGTGAAAAAATTAAATGGTGTGCTTGAGCAAATATATGTTGCCAAAATGCATAACTTTTTTTATAGAATTTTTTCTTACTTTGTATAATAATTTATATAGAGTTAACTATCGGTCATCGGTGCAATCGCACAGGCAACTGGGCTAGTTTATTATGAAAAGAGATAATTGGTGGTTGTGACGGCAGGTTCTACCATCCCTCTAATCTTCTCCCCTCACTTCAAAATATTTTTTGTAGTTGGAACTACGTATATATGTATGTGTTATTTATAGGATATTTTCTAAAAGATTGCATCGTCTGCATACGTGTATACGTATGTGGCCGGTTGATCTGATGTAAATTATGTATGCATTTTTTTTAGATTTGAGGATAATTATTTTTTGCATTTTTTAAGTTTAAAAGTTATCGTATATTTGTTTGAGATCCGGCAACGTACGGACACTACGCTTGCAGGATGAAATTACCCCAATTATATATGCTTGTGTTTGGTTTGAGGAAAGAACGGTCAATCACGGTCTAACACAAAACTCATTCATACTAGAAAACATGATTAATTTGCTTAGCTCCATTTGAACCAAAAAAAGCAAGATGGAAGCGCCCAAATATCTTCGTGAAAGTAAACAGTCCGTAAAATCCTAATTAGAACACACGAATTTCCTAGAAAATTTAAAGGAAACGGTTTGATTTGCACAAGAATGAAAGGAAATTCCCACGTTCCATGTATCAATCGCATTAATATTAGATTTATTAAGACCATTATCTGATCAATATGTTTGTACTAAGATATTAGGAAAAACAATAAGCTAAAAAAATTTACAAGTACTGATCAATATTAATTGCGACGTTTATTTTCTTTTGTTTCTTCTTGAAAGACCACATGAGAAGTTCCATAGTTTTTTTATGATAAATCATTGTCATTTTGGATGAGTAAAAATTTAGAATTTGCAGATTTTTTAGACAGCTTGCAGAAATAGATGATTTTGAGAAATTTGAGTCATGAGATGATTTAGTGACTTAGATCAGTGGTTACAGGTTGCATAAGATATTTTATTACTAATGTGGGTTATGTTGTGAAGAACTTGTGTCCGAAAACGATTTTTTTGTCTTTTGGATGTGTAGAGTCACTTGGAGTCAATAATGGTCAACAAAGAGGATCGAGTTACGCTTATAGAGGAGCTGAGGCCCAAAATGATCAAGAATACTGGGTGAGATGAATGAGCTCAATCATGGCACAAAGAAGGCGTGAAATATTGAACATAAGTTCGAATGACAGATTGCACCATGCAGCTTAGTTGGTCCAAGTGCAACGTGGTCTGGCAGAACTGGAACGAGAGAGACTTTTCGATGCGTAACAAGCTAGTGGTGCACCTACACATAGCGAGCATGACAATTGCTTGTAATGGAAGGAGATGAACGGGTCAAAAAAGAGTATTTTAGTAGTTTGACCAAAATACCAATAACTACCTTAGAGCAAAATCATGGCGCTTGAGTGGCGATTGGGAGAGTGGTTTAGGTCAAAGAAAAGTTAGCAGATTTGGGCTTTTACATTTTGGAAAGCATGCACAAGTGTAGTGTGTGAATTAAAACATGTGTGGGGTTATCGAGTTTTTCCTATATGTGCTAAGTGGATAGTATCGACTAAAGGTTAGATGGAACTGGCTAGCCATCTATTTAACAGGTTAGGATAAAGACTTGTAGTTAACTATCAAACCATCATCTCTTAAGACCAAAGGTTCTTAAGTTCTGGAGTTAGGGTTTGAGAGAAGTTGGGTGCTATGGTGTGTTCTCTTGTCCTCCAAGTGGAGTGGCTGTAAAACCTATATCTTTAAGTAGTGATACATTAATCTTTGTTCATCTCCATGTATCCATCTTATGTTGATTGATTTACTCTTGATTTGATAGGTTTTTGCTCTTCTCTGTTCTCTGTTCTCTTCTTGATCTTGCAGTGCCAACGATGTGCAAAAGATGGAGATAACCTTTGAAAATCAATCTTCATCTCTCTAGCCATTTGATTGGCAAGTTTGTGAAGAAACCCGGTTTTTACTCTTTTTAGTCTCACTGAGTGATTTCTTGATCCAACTATTTATACCTTAATTTCTTTGGTGTTTTAACTTGCTGTGACATGTGAGAATATATTTAAAACTTGATCGTGGCTGCGGCAAAGCTTACAGGAGCCTAGCGGAGCAGCGATGAAGGAATTTTACATCTTAAGAGACATCTCTATCTTATCCTCGGTCTAATTTATAACCTTTTATCTTGAGATCTGTGTATGTATATATTGAAAAATAGAAAAATATAGTAAAAACAAAATAGTACGAATCTTGAAACAAAAATGGCAGCGGATGATATGGGAGGTTAGGTAAAGCTTTTCCCATGAAGTGATTATATATCAACTAATAGAGCAAGCATTCTTTGTTCGTTTTCTGCGCGCTTCTGCGTCTGCGAGCTCCTTTACATGAACACATATATTCTTACGTACTCTGCTTTTCTGGTTTTCAAAAGAGGCGTTGGATCTCTAATCCAACGGTTCGAAATTTGGATAATTGCTAGGAAAAAAATATCCAGGTGATACCTATATACACCCATTAAATAAAGTGTACCATAGATCGCCGGTGCTTTCCCTGTGGCTTGCCACAAATTTAAAAAAAAATCCTGTTCAAACTTACCTAAATCTCTAATGATGGGAAGCTAATCTATGGCCAGATAGTTAGGCATGTTGGTGTGTACTTAATTAGCCCGTCAGGGTTTAAGTCTGTGAAATCTTAGGTGTCTCCGATAACACATGAATACATGTGTGTGGATGATATGCGTTGAGTATGTGTGTTTGACTAGTATTTTTTTTAAAAAAAATCTCCAACGATGGGCTGAGCCTATACGTCAGGCCGCCGGTAATTTGGGGCATGCAGGGCGTTACACCACACGCATGTGTGTTGCATGTATGTCGCGGTGCATCGAACAGTCAATGACCGCGAAAGATAGCTAGGCCGGTGGGCGACGAGGTCACCACTAATCTTGTTGCTTCCAGCCAACTGTCATACGTGCGCCGCGCCCGCGCGTGCCGTGGTGATCGAGGCGAGGCGAGGCGCGTGCGTGCGTACGTACGTACATGCGTGTCCCCAACCGGCAAGCGGCGATTGTCCAGCGCGCCACCCGCCAACCTCGTCGCGTCCTCGCCGCCCGTACGTACCTTCGCCGCATGCGCCGGCGGACAACCAAACCAAAAGCAATATTTGGTCTCTTTTCCATGTCGACGTTGAGCTGAGCACCGGTACGTACTTAATTTATATGCAGGGGCATGTAGTTGACGGGCTAGAATTATTAGAGTCGGTACACACAAATTTTCTTCCTAGATATTATGTACAGGTGAGTAAAAGCTAGCAAGTAAATCTGCTTGGACTCGGCGTCAAAAAAATGACCTCGTCGATCGTTTGGCTCGGATGTAACGGGTAGGGCTAGCTGTCAATGAGCCAACGCGATCGAGCGGGCCCGGCTAGGATTCTGTCCGGCTTGAACGTTGAAAGTGGCTCCAACTCAGCTCTAAAAGAGCTCATCAGTATGCTCAACCTGAGTTTGAATACGTTGCATATAATTCAAATTTACAAACCACAAAAACGAAATTTAACGTCGTGCCTTGGGCTCGACTTGGTTATAGGCCTTTTGTGGAAAATATTTTTAAAAATACACAAGTGACAAATCCCATGCAGTTGCATGAATAGGTAGTGCGTTATACAGGGGCGGACCCACCGGGGGGTCAGCCGGGGCTGGCGCCCCCCTACGGCTGGGCCACCTCTGGATGAGGGTTGTTTTTTTTTCATTTCGCGTCATGTAATTCTTGTATTGTTTGTGCACACTGGCTGCCTCTTTTTCCCCAATTGCTGCGTCTGAATTTCTCACTTCCTCGTTCTATGGCGTTATTTCTTCTTCTTGTCTGTATATAACTCTACGCTTGCCGCTTTGCCAGCCCTGTAGCTTTACTGAGCTCATGGCTTTTGGAACTCTGCCCTTCTCACTTGTTTTGTTGGGTCCCCAAAATTGCTAATGATGTAAATTAATCTCAATCGAGGAGCTCGTGGTTTATCACGAGATGGGAAATGGCAGCGAACACTTTCTTCGCTCCCGACTCGACCACACACACAACTTATGTTGATCATATTATTTTTAGCTGTGATTGATGACTTTTGTCACAGATGGAACACAACTCATTCCTTTACCCGCCCTTTGTTCTTCCTGGACACACTTGCCATGCATGGCTGATCCTACTGCCTAGCTTAATTTCAACGAAAAATCCATTGGTTCGTCGTTGTATTTCTCCCTCATAACTATTTGCATATATATATATATATATATATATATATATATATATATATATATATATATATATATATATATATATATATATATATATATATATATATATATATATATATATATATATATATATATATATGAGAATGCATGCTTAACCGCTCGATGATGATGGGAGGCAGACGCAAATCCACCAGGGATCAGCCCCCCCTAAATTTTGATCCTGGGTCCGCCACTGGCGTTATATTTTTATATTTAAATAGAGTTGTATTCATCATAGAATTCTAAATTATTTTACTAAACAAACATTTTTACATCTTATATTTAAAAAACAAATTAACCTGTCTCAAACTTATTTTGTAAAAGCCCTCAACGCCGCGAACCTCGTTGTAAGTGAATTTTGCAACACCACGGATAATTCCAAACTTATCTCGGGCTCTCAACCCCTACTTGCCCTGCAACCATGGCCCTATGGCCTTGCAAGGTTCACTTGTTGCAATAGGTTTCATCTTTAGAAATAAGTTTGGAAGACGTTTTATTTTAACATGTTATTTAAATAAAATTCCATTTAATATTGTATTTTTTTGAGAGAAATGGGAGGTGAGGCCTCTACTGTGCTATATATTAATATAAATATAGGGAGGTATTTACAGTAGAAAAACGAAAGAATGTACAAGAAAGCCAAGCTTAGTTAACTAAAGCAACGTAAGCCAAGCTACAAAGTCATCTCTCAGGGAAGGTTTGACTCTACGGATAACTACGGCAAAAGTTTCCTGAACTCCGTTTTCCAAGCCGCAAGCCAAAGAACTCCATCGTCAAAGATTATCTTGTTTCCGTGTTTCCAGATAGTCCATCAAGTGAGAATGATAATTTCTTTAAAGCATTTGCCCCCTCAACCTGCACTTCCCATCGAATACTATAATATCTACTTCTAATAATTATATCTAAAATCTGTATCATTATAATTTAGATCCATAGAAAATAAGCTATGTAGATCACCGCTAGATTTTTTTGTCCTCTCAGAGAGAACATGCATGGAAGCTCCTTTAGCATCATCTCAATTGTATGAGCGAATTCATGTGTATTATTTTTTTGTTGGCAAGAAGATCTGGTATTTTGACATCCCTAAATGCAACTGGTGCCCTATCAAAAAAAAAAGTGATCTAACGGCTTCTTTTTTTGGAGGAGGAAAGATTTTGTTAGGGAGGAATTCATGGCTGTTTGATCTATAATCTAATGATCACAAATCTGGATGATAGTTATGAAGAAAACATCTGAGTGATACTTATCAACATTCCAAAAAAGAAGAAGAAGAGAGAAGCAACAAGTGGCGTGACGCGCAAACTTAATTGCCAAAATTATGATGGTATTTCCGTCGATCAATGAATATTTACACCTGGATGGATGTACTTGCCCATCTGTAAAAGGAATTACTAGCCGTAGAATATGACAGGGTACGCACGTGCGTATCCACCTCATTACGCAAATACAGTTGATCATGAAATTATTACATATGTAGAAACCCATGCATTGAGCGAGTCTGGATGGCACCTGTAGGAGATGGAGGCCCTCCTACACGTACTTGTCCATGAGATCACATCTCATGAATGGCAATCGTCCGGGCGTCCCCGGCGTCACGTAACGTACGTCCATCGGTGCAAGCGCCATGTACGTACCATGCCACCTTCTCCTCTCCTCCTCTCTCTAGCTCACTTGCATTATTATACATGCCGGGCATGCATACGATCATCTTCAAGGCACACATGCGGCAGCTCGTACGTTACGTTGAAACAACTACTACCCGCCTAATATACGGACCGAAGCAAAGGAAAAACGGTGGCCAAACATTAAGCAGCAGCAGCAGCAGCAGCAGCTATCACCCCTCACCAACTCCAATTAAGATAGCTCCCGGCACAGCCCCCCTTGCTACAGAGCTTCTCTCCTCCTCCTCCTCCTCCTCCTCCTCCTCCTCCTCTCTCTCTCTACTGGCCCTACCAGCGAGGTGGCTAGATATAACCCAAAACTCACCCCAACCCATCCTCCTCACCACTCGTTCTTGGAGCCCTAGATGAAAAGTACCTACCTCCACTCCACCCAGCAAGCAGCAAAAAGAAGGGAGCTAGCTCTTGTGTGCGCATATGTTGTGTCATCACCATCACCCATGGCGCGCGCACATGCATGTTCGATCCCCCCATAGTGTCTAGCGAGCGAGCGAGCAAGCCAAGGGCGGCCGGGGAGAGATAATGTCCTTGCCGAGTCCTCTCCTCCATTCCTAATCCCTTTCCGTGTGCTGTGTGCGTGCCACAGATAAAGCAGGAGGACAGGCCGGGAAGATGATGAACGTACCCGCTGCAAACTCTTGCGACGAGTTCGGCTATGTTCCTCCCAATCCGACCCCGCCGCCTCCTTCTCTTCTCCCAATCATGGATCAAGAGAGCAGCATCCAGAGGGAGCAGCTCGGCTACAACCTGGAGGCCAATTCCCTGGCTCTCCTCCCCCCTTCCAACGCCGCCCACCACACCACCATCGCCCACACTCCCCATGACATCCTCCAATTCTACCCTACCTCGCACTACCTCGCCGGCAACCCCTACAGCCACTTCCCCGGGAGCACCTTCCAGTCGTACTACCAGCAGGCGCCGGCCGCGCCGGAGTACTACTTCCCCACCTTGGTCAGCTCGGCCGAGGAGAACATGGCCAGCTTCGCGGCGACGCAGCTGGGGCTCAACCTCGGCTACCGGACCTACTTCCCGCCGAGAGGGGGATACACGTACGGGCACCACCCCCCGCGGTGCCAGGCCGAGGGATGCAAGGCTGACCTCTCGAGCGCAAAGCGCTATCACCGGCGGCACAAGGTGTGCGAGCACCACTCCAAGGCGCCGGTCGTCGTCACCGCTGGAGGCCTGCACCAGAGGTTCTGCCAGCAGTGCAGCAGGTTAGTAGATTCATTAATCCATTTCCCTAAAGAGGTCGAGTTGCATATTTGATCAATTGGTTCAATTAATGAGATAGATCTTGTAGAGATGTGTTTAATTGGGGAGTGTGATTTCTGAAATCATGAGTTGCATCAAGTGACCTTTTCATTCAGTTCAGTATTACTGTTGACAAGGTTGGAACAGCGAGGTATATATTGATCAACTCATCTTATTCTATTTCTGACACAAAATTAGTCTTCTAAGCTAGGATTTATTAGTAGAAGCTTTTGAGAAAAGTAATTTCAGCTCGTGTTATATGATCGCCTATTCACCTCAAGTAATTACTTTTAGTTGCAAAAGTAAAATAAAATAGAAGATGAATATTTTTGCTTTGAATTTGGATGATATCATTTTTGCCTTGTTTTTCTAACCTTTTTGCACTGCATCTTAAAATAATCTGCAGCAGCTGAATGTTTGATCTACATTTTAGCTAGATTTCCATTTCATAGATGTTCCTACAGTTATCCCATGCTTCACTGCACGCTAGAATGAAACAACTAATATTTCTTGAGTGAAATATTCGCATACCCGTTCTCACACATTAAATTCCCATCGAAGTACTTAGAAAACTACTACTGTACTATATATGATACAGCACAAAGAAACGGCTTAGCAATTAGTACAAGGAGAAAAACTTGCAATGAAGAAATTGCACCCCCTTTCAACGTGCATAAATAGTGCCTGTAGTATAAGAAAATTCATGTACTAATTATTCGACTGGATCACAATGTGAGTTAATGTTGAATGCTCATAAACATTCACTTCGTAAAACAAAATGATAAGTGCTATGGATCTCAGTTTATCCAAGCGATGAAAGATTCATGTGCTATCCTCTTTCTACATATTTCCCTATTTTGAATCGCTTCTAGTACTTGAAAGATTCATGTACATATTTTGGGAACCAATAGCAGACATCTTGTCCTTGAGTTGCTTCTTTTCTTCTTTGGTTGTTCCTTGGCGCTACTCCTTTCCATTTATTTTGCTTGACTTCTCCTTCTCATGTTTGAGTGGTTACTTCAAACAATGTGAGCTGTCTGTACATGTATTGGCCTCTCTACCTTCTTCCTAAGTACTGCAAGACTTTGTACAGCCCGCGTACGTACGTACGTACCAGCACAAGTTGCAATTGCAAGCAACGCTCTCTCTCTCTCTCTCTCTCTCTCTCTCTCTCTCTCTCTCATTCCTTCCAGGCTTCCCCTGCATGTGGCTGGTAGCCTGGTAGTAACAATCGATTGGCCAGCTTATAATGTCTATTAAACCATTTACCTGCCCTCACTGAGATGAACGGCTCGGAGGATTGTACCATCGATCTCTGTTCAAGCATGCACGTGTGAAGTGACCAGCAATGCATTTAAGGGTAAACAGGATATCTTGCAGTATGACACACCATAAGGAGACACTCCATATGAGTCAGCTGCAAAACTCCAAGCTGTCTGTGGGATAGAACAGTTTAGATCAATGTTTCTCATGTTCAGAATCATCATTAGCTACATATTGGTCCCCAGAATGTTCTTTCAGTTCTGAACTGAAGTTTGATCATGAGTCATGCACTAATATGTATATTACGTACGAATTACAGCTAGCTAGCTCGTGCTGCTCCTAGAATGATTATATCTTCTCTTTACGATTATACCTTATTAGTATTTCATGTGTATGTCTTCATACAGCCCTCTCTTTTCTCTTTGCTACCTCCAAACTTTTTTCATTCAGATTCCATCTACTTGATGAGTTCGACGACGCCAAGAAGAGCTGCAGGAAGCGCCTCGCGGACCACAACCGCCGTCGAAGGAAATCAAAGCCATCCGACGCCGATGCCGTCGACAAGAGAAGGGCGCAGGCCAACAAAGCAGCAGCAACTAAAGACAGTACGTGATATATACGCATACTCTATTTAATCATGCATGCATGCACATATTCTAGCTAGCTTGTGCGATTCCCAAGTAATCAACATCATTTCCTTCGAAACATCTCAACAGAAGTAGGAAGTAGCAGCAAGAACACCAGCATTGGAGACGGGCTGGAGACACAAGGACTGGGAAGTGCACACCTGTCCAAAGATCAAGATCACACCATGGGTCTTGGAGAGGTGGTGAAAGAAGTGGTAGATCCCAAGGGGAAAGCATCAATTCAGCAGCAAGCACACCATGGCCTTCATCAGCAGAGCCACCATGGCTTCCCTTTTCCTTCATCGTCAGGCTCGTGCTTCCCTCAGAGCCAAGCAGTGTCAAGTCCTGATAACACATCAAATATAGCTCAAGTGCAAGAACAAAGCTTAGCCTTCCATCAGCACCACCAACACAGCAACATCCTTCAGCTCGGACAGGCGATGTTTGATCTCGACTTCGATCACTAGTATAATTAATATTTGATCGTACGTCTCTCTCTCTCTCTCTCGATCGTACGTGTGTGTACGTCCGAACATTTTTTTATCTTGTCTATTAATTACTGTAATTTGGTATAATAATGATAGTTTATGCAGTGCCAATCTTCTATATAATTTATTGAGTTGCATGCACGGACCAATTTACTCAAAAGCTTAAGCTAATAAGAAAAGACAAGTAATTCATTTATACTTTAACGCTTCTCCTCACGTGTAGACTCCCACAGGCTTAAGATGTGGAATAGAAGTGGGCTGCAATTATTTTTAATTATGCCAATCAGGTTTTGAACTAAAGACCTTTTGGTTCTGATATCATATTAAGTTGTATGCACTAGTTATCCAAAAACTTAAGTTAATGAGAAAAAACAAACAATTTACTTATACTTCAACGTAATTGGTGAGAGGTGTTACAATATTTTCCCTAGAAGTAATATTATTCATATTAGTACTTTTGCTACATGTACTTGCAGTTTTGCTCTTTTTGGAGAAGCTGGTTAGTTGGTACATATATGAGAGAGAGAGAGAGAGAGAGAGATCTTTTTATCCTTGTTAAAGACGTGTCAATTCATTTATTGGATGACCACTCTCTTGTGCTACTCCGAAGATTCAACGCATGAGAAAAAGCATGCTGAATTTGTACATCAGAGCTAGGTCGCGCTAAAACATTCTCCCTTTTTGCGAGCGCAAGAAATATCCTAAATTGAATCCAAATATTTAAACTTTTATACGCAACTAGTGCAAAGCTGCACAGCTAAGCAGCTAGATGGTAGAATACATATATCTCTAGATTGGAAATAGAGTTGCATGTATTCGTATTCGTCCCATATAACCCTAACACCCGGAGGATTCTTTTGTTGCACCATTATAATTAATTAAGTCCCACTAAATAAATGGTTTAGATCTTTCTTGTTTCTCACCATATATTGTGCCTCGTGATTCGTGCTTTAACTTCCTCACATGCTCCTCCTTCACTTGGGAATGACGACCCGATATCGAAGTTGCATTGGTGGGGACTTGGGAGGAAGAGACGATTTATGACAAATTGTTTGTGTCAAGGTAGAATAAGGGAGGAAAGTTTAGATCCGCGGTTTAATTTTGATCGAACGACTGAAAACTAACTATTTTTTAAAAAGAAAACAGCTAATTGTTTATACTACGTCTCCTTTTTCTGATTTATGATATACACATATAGTAGTTAAGCAGTCTAACTATTTATATATTATAGTTGGTGAAACTCAATTTAATTAGTGCATTACGGCCCAGGGTATATATAGTAGCACTACTACAAAAAGGGTCATCCTAGACATCTCATCACAGACGGTTCAACACAAACCGTCAGTGATAAAGTTACCACAGACGGATCAACACAAACCGTCAGTGATAAAGTTACCACAGACGATTTTATAAGATGGACTGTCTAAATTCACCGCGATGAAAAGAACTGTCTGTGATGACCTATGTATCACAGACAGTTTTTGTTTTGAACCGTCCATGATACATCACAGACGGTTCAGAATAAAAATTGTCTGTGTTATCTGTACTTACCACAAACGATTTTTTAAACCGTCTGTGATGTATCACAGATGGTTCGGAACAAAAACCGTATGGGATGACAAGTTCTTTACCAAAAACCGTCTGTGATAATATTTCAACTTACCTGCTCTCGTCGAATTTGAATTTTTCGCTCATCTCACTGTATTTGCTCTTTAAAATAGAAGGCTCGGCTGTTCTTATCCTCATCTCGTCTTCTCTTCTTACTTCTCCTACACTCCTTATCTCTTCATCTCTCTTCTCACTTCTCCTCTACTTCTCCTATCCAAATTTTTCCTTAAAAATAGAAAGCTTGGACGACTACCTCCCCAAGCTCCTCCGCCTCTAGTTGTGATGCCATGGTTCACTGTATAAGGAACTATTGTTGTAAGATTGTCTTGTGCAATGTCACCATCGTGACACAACAGTGACGCCGCTGTCGTCGACCTCTCCTTCAACACCGGTGATATATCCCCCGCCCCTCCCCTCTCTTCCTTAATGCTTTGATATGAAATTATGAAATTGTTGGATGGTTAGGGTTTCGGCCATGTAAATCTTGTCTCCCTAAACTTGCATCGCCGGGGATATACCCCCACCACTTTACTCTGAGAACTTATATTTTACTCTATCGGCTGTCTAAACCCGTGTCAGTTTGCACTGTAAGTCATTTACTCCATTTGCTAATAGAATTTGTTGATGTGGCGCACATGGCTACTAATAGAATAGGTACATACGACCATGGCTCATGACCGTGTGCCAACGACCACGCCTATTTACGAGGACGCGAGAACGCAATTACAAACGGATTTTAACTAGAATCGTTTGTGATAATAGACTATCACAGACAGTTCTTAACTAGAATTATTTGTGATATTAGACTATCACAGACGGTTCTTAACTAAAACCATGTGTGTTGTAACTTACACAGATGGTTCGAGAGCCGTATGTGATAATCACACATAAATTCAGATGGTTAGAAACTGTCTGTGATGCCCTTTTCTATGGTAGTGTATAGTACTAAAATATGTTTCCTAATCAATCAGTACAAGGCAAGCATGCCCCCACACACACCTATATATACTCTACCAGTTGGTGGTTATTGGTTCACAACAAGTCCAAATTTAGCTATTCTTGGTAGGAAAAAATGTACGGTTGAAAATTTTATCAGGGCATAGCAATACAACCGGTTTACTAGATTTTTTGGATGAAAATTTTGAATTGAAATTTTTATTTTTTTTAATTTTAGATGAATCCAAAATTTTTTGACCGGTATAAATTTTTATCAGTACCCACCGATAAGTCCGGTAACCAATGATTACTAGTGAAATACTAGTGAAATTTCAGCTATAGAAATTTCCCTGATTCTTAGCAGTTTCCAGATGCATAAGTGCTAACATCTAAAATTAGTGAATTTCTATGATATGATCGACTAAAAGGTAGACAATACTCGTTGCTAGTAAACACATTAAATTGTTTTAGGATTTCAATGGTTTAGTTTTGAAGAGTTTGAAAGCACTGCAAAGAAAATTGGAGACTCAGCATGTTTTGATCCATATACCGATTATGTTTTTTTTCCCAATCCATTTTGTAAATTGATGCTTTTCATTTGACGAAAGCAACATATTAACCAGTCAAAGATTAGCATCACTTTGATTTATTGGAGTTTGTGAAAAAATAATACCAACTATTCAGTTATGTCCACTCAACATCATTCTGGATACAATATTCCACCTTTGATCAGGATTTCTCCATCGTAACCGGCCTATTAATTTTCCTCGGTTTGAAGGACCACATATAGGATGGAGATTGATCGTGGGGGTACAACCATTATGCATGCATGCACTCTTTCACGTGAATCTTAGCTATTTTTATGATGAAACATCCTTGTAAACTAACAATGTGTTGCTTTAACTTTTTCTTATAACACACTAACATATTAATCCGAACAAAACGCCATCTTAGCCTATGGGCTTTTAGATACCTGCAAATGTAATGATATATAATATATTAGGCAAATCCGTTAACATTCATTAATTGGAAAAGACATCGATTTGACAAGGAAACCATTGATTTGGCATGCCGAATCAATCATTGATGGAAAGTCTTAATCATAAATGTATATATAGATTAAGACTTTCCATCAATGATTAAGTCTTAATCAACATCCTCTATATGTGTGTGTGTAGGACGCTGAAATGGGGAAACATGGTGTCTGGGCACCAAGCCTCCCTGCCTTTGGATTGCTTTTAGATGCGTGCAAGTGCAATGATATGTAATATATCAGGATGAAAAGTCTTAATCATGGATAGAAAGTCTCAATCATGGATAGAAAATCTCAATTATGGAGCCTGGGCACTATGGTGCCCCTGTTATTTATACTACACAAACACATATACACACACACATAGAGGATGTTGAAATAGGGCATCATGGTGTCTGAGCACCAAGCCTCTATGTCTTTGGATTACTTTTAAATGTGTACAAGTGCAATGATATATATATATATATATATATATATATATATATATATATATATATATATATATATATATATATATATATATATATATATAGCATAGCCAGTTCCCCCGCCTCGACCAAGCCTATCCCCACTAATCGGTTCCTACCCGCTCGCAACACTTACGGGCCACGAACCAATATCTCGCCTGTCTCCACTCGCTTGCGGTTCATCTTGAAAGTAAATTGATATACATCTGGATGTAAATATGGTATCTTTTTTTACTTTCGCCATCATATGCCAAGCATTCATCACGGTAGGTATGTCGGTAAACTTTAACGACGCGTCTAGTAAACTCATCAGTACAGTAAAAGCCATTTTATCTAGCCATAAATTGATATGCATCTGATCATGATTGTGGTTTCTAATTTTGTTGTTACCGTCACATGGCCAGCGTGCACCATAGCTAATTGTGGCAATAAAATCTAACAACGCATCCAGTAAATTCGTCAATATAGTAAGAGTGGTTTCATCTGACCGCAAATTTGTACATATCTGGTCGTAAAAGAGGTTGTGCAGGGCGCCTAGGATCGCTCACAGCTAGGTCAGACGATTCATCTGGATGCAATTTTGGTATGTATCTGGACGTAAATAAAGTATGCTTTTTACTACCACCATCACATAGTCAACATGCGTCATGGTAGTTATGTCAGTAAACTCCAATGATATGTCCAACAATTTCGTCAATACAATATAAGAAGTTCCATCTAGTCATAAAATAGAATATTTGGTAGTAATTGCAGTTTCCAATTTCATTGCCACCATCAAATGGCTGCATATGCCATGGCTTGGTGTGGCAGTAATCTCTAACAACATGTGCAATAAATTCATCAGTATAGTAAAAGTGATTTTATTTGGTGATAAATTTGGTATGTATTTGATCATAAATGTGATTTTTATTTTTATTGCTATCATCACACAGCTATGGCGTTGACATGGGAGACAGCGGCAGTGCGATGGTGGAAAAACCACATGACACTGGTGGCGGTGACCGATTACTAACGATCGGTGGCTTACTGAGCCCGCGTGTGGATGGCCTCATGCATTTTACTGTTGATTGCCATGCGGCTCGGTTGAAGGGTGGCGACGGTGGATGAGGATGGCATCCAGAGTGGTTTTTAGAGGTGGTTGCCTGGAATCGCTCGTGTATGGGAGACCTGATTTTACGATCGGATGAGAATTGCTTATTATGCGCGCCGACCAGATGAGTGTGCCTAACCGACCCCACATCCACCCATGTTGTACGGGAACTAAGCCAATTAGTGACACATAGCCATCCAAGTAATAAATATAGTTTTTTTATTAGTAATAGAATGTTCCTTTTCTTGTTTTAACCATAACTTTTGACTGGTAGCTTCAATTCATGAACGATTTTCACCATAACTTACTGACAACGAGAGAAATAGAATGATATAAGGCTCACAAATAAACGATAGATGTAGCTACATTGTAATAAAAACTAAAGGATGATGCAGTAATGCACAAAAAAAGGGCAATAAAAGAACTAGGTATATCCCAACGTAGTAAAAACATGTTTGTACATTTACTGTGTCATTGAAATGGAATTATCGCAACCTCTTTGTGAGCTTTATTGCACCTCTATCGTACATTTACTACAACCTCCTAATGTTTACTGCATCACTAAAAGAGATTTACTATGACCTTCGTATACATTTACTGTATCGTTACAAAAGGTTTTTAATGATCTTATTGTGCGTTTACTGAATCTGTACAACATATTTATTGCAACCTCTTTCTGCATCTACAACACCGTTGCAAGATATTTACTACGACCTCATTGTGCTTTTGATAAACCTGTACAATAGATTTGCTACGACCTTCTTATGATTTTAATGCAGTACTATAGGAGATTTACTGCGATCTTTTTGTTCATTTACTGCACCTTCACAAGACGGATACTATCGCACTTAATATTACTAGACTCCTTATGCTTTTACTGTATTTTTGTTGGAGATTTACTATCGTGCTTAGCATAGAGGGGTGGGTGGAGAGGGAAACTTGGGATGATTGCAAACTTTGAACAACGATATCTTCTGATGATTGCAAACTTTGAACAACGATATCTTCTAAACTATTTATCCTATTTACAATCCGTTTGAAGTGTTTTGCTAGAAAAAATATGCTAAACAAAAAGAGATCTATGATGAATATGTTTTAACAATGTAAAAAAGATTACTACACTAAAAGTTCAAATTTATTGTACCTAACTCAGTCAATTACTACACTGCCTGAGCACGAAAAAGGTGGGTGGAGGGCGACATAGGAGTTGACAGAGGTGAAAGGCAGTAGATTTTCTTTGACCAAGGTGGAATGTGAGTTTTGATCCAAGGTGGTGGAGCGTAGAATAATTTATTCTACGTTCAAGTGTAGAATAGTGTATGTGTGTGTATATGTATGTATTTATTTATGTAAAAGTGAATTAGCTAGGCAAGAGTCGTGACAAAATGCCTCTACCAGACTACCCTTTACTAACTAACAGGTACCACGTGTTGAGGAACCGTCGCTAGCGAGTCCAGTCTGATCGATTCCTCTCCTATGCAAAGAGACAGATCAATCACAGAGTAATGCAAATAGTAGATTGAAACACAGAGATAGGTGGGAGAACTCCTATTCTTTTCTTTATTGTTTTCTCTTTCATACATGTACAAAATAGCTAATGAGACTCCCTATATATAGCCTAGTGATGAGGTGACCACCATGGATCAAGGCTTCAAACTCAGGCCTAGGTTTCCCAACACCACGATCGCTTGAAAATAGGTTCGCTTTAGAACGTATGAAGTCAAACTTTGGAAGCTTGCATCACTTATATACAGAAAAATATGTAGATTGGATGTGTGTGAAAAATATTGATACATAGATTTGTCACTGATCAAAAGTACTTTCAAAGATTTATTGTCTTTTATAATTTTTATAACATACTACTATTAGTAAAAAAAAAGTGGTAACAGGTGCACATATAGTGTTTAAAACGGTATCGATCTTATTTTGAAAATGAATGAGTATTTGTTTATTCTTATTGACATGTGGATTTGATATGATATTGTTTTCTAGAAAAAAGGGTGGAGCCTATTGCTTGGCCCATCAACCTAATCGTGGAATTATACCCGACGACGCTAATTAAGTTACGGTACCGGTTGTTGAGTGTTGACTTATGCATGCAACTAACCCCGGGTGACTTAATGATCAGCTCGGCCTTATTTATTAAGTGAAGCAAGCAAGGCATCAATGCCAGACAGTAATGCTCCGATCCGTGTTGTGTACCTTATATTCTAGTGGATTTACTGCCATTAATGAGCGTACGTGGCGTTACAGTTATTTGTACACACGTACGGTGTGTTTGCAAACTGAAAGGCACTGTTGTTGGCTGCGATCCATCGAACATGTTCAAACATGAATGTGATTTGTTCGCTCAGTGATAGTTACTCTGCGGTGTCGTTTCCGTAACGGTAATTTAACCGCGGAAGCTGTCGATACTGCAAGGACGTACATGTTGGTTGTGGCCGGTGTATGTCACATGCATTTCACAGGTAGAGCCCCTCCAGCATGCAGTGCTTTGGTACAACGAGCATGCATGCAAGTGGAATCCCATACGCACCGAGCACGAGCTTGGAAATTAATTAAGAGAAACAAGTTTGAGACGTGAGAGAGAAGAAGACGACGACTACAGATGTACCGTACGTTAATTGCTCTTTCCGGCCTTTCCATGGCCGTCATGGGGAGAATGGAGTACATGGTCGCGATCGAGCTTTCCCCGGCCCGCAGAACCCTAGCCGGCTAGTCCCAAACAACGCAACCCCGCTCGTACATATCTTCGCTAGCTGCACAATCAGGGGCGGATGCGTATGCACCGGTGAGGCGCACAGACTCCTAGGTTGATTTTAATTTTTATTACTTAGCCAACCAAAATAGGTACTAAATTTTGTGATTTAAATTTTACGGTTTTAACTCTATAATCTTTAAAATATTTATGGACCAGGGCTTTAAAATTAGAATGCACTATTTCGATTTTTGCAACAATTGAATTAGAAAAATTTTCAATGTGTTTCAATATCTAATTCAATGTGTTCTAACTTTCAATAATTGTCATCTCCCTATGACAAATAGTCTATAGTCATAAAACTATTTCTAAAAAGAAAAATACTTGAATAATGGGTCTTACCAACCTTCTGCATATGATTTTCCATAGACAATATTTAGGAAGAACAAGAGAAGATTTAACCCTATACGGTTTGATCAATATGTCAGTTAGCTTGAGTATGGCTAGTCAAAAACTATAAAATTTAGAACACATTACTATCTACTATATTATTGATGAATATATCGATAAATACACGTATGGATCGGAGTACGAGGCCTCCGCGTTATTTTTTGTTAGATCTTGTCTCCGTGCACAATGCGCACATGCGGCGCGGAGCATGCAGCTGCCGACGGCGTACGTACGTCGGCGCTTACGCCATGTGATGCTAGTTTGTTGGGCTCAACGGTGCACGCACGCACGGCACGCTCCCCATCTCTCTCGCTCGTAGGCGCGCGCGCGGCCGCGGCAGCTGGCTTCGGCTCCATCCGCGGCACGTCTACGCGCGGGGAGCAATTGCGATGCCCGTACACCGGGGATCCGTACGTGTCACACGAATCCAGGTAAGGTACGGCGTTTTACAAGTACCGGGTAATGGGACCCTTCCCCTGGCCTCACCCGACATCGAAGCCTGAGATTCCAGATGGAAAGCTAGCCTGCCAGCCAGAGAGGACCGATCGTGGAGGCTGTGCATGCATGTACGTCCCGTGGGGGCGGAGCTTGCGCCGTACGTATAACTCCGGTGGGGTTACGACGTACATGGACGTGGCGATCCACAAGGGGGCGTACTCGATCACGGACGTACGTAGGTGATTAATTGGTAGCCTGTCATGTTGATCGATCATTAATTACGCCCCCTCGCGCCGTTTCACAGAGGGTGGGAGCTAGCTGACTATTTCCTAGTGTCGTATATAGGTCGATCTGTTGGCTGAATTCATGTTTTTTCTTTCTCTTGCCTTACCCGTGCTTTGAAAGCTGGGAGATGTGGTGTACTGTGGTAGGTCGGTGGCAGTTAAGGAGAGGTATGGTGTACGCGATGGGCAGGGCAGGGAGAGGTAGCAGATCGACTGTGCGGTGGGCCGTAACGCCGGAGAATGGTCCCGGCGGCGGGCGGGGCTGTTGCGTGCGGTGCGGCCGCCCACCCCACAGCAAACAATTGGGCCGAAAGGCCAGCCGCGCTGAGGCGTTGCTTCGATGCTTGGCAGGCCGCAGCCCAGGATTGCATGCCCCGCGCGCCCCTACTGGTGGGGTGGGATGGGTGGGTTCTGCCGAAATTTTGATGAGCTGGGAGGGCCGCGGGGGAGTTGCCCGGCCCACGGTAGCGATGGGAAAGTCGCTTTGCATCTCCAGTTGCCACCGGCCCACAAGGGAAATCCAAATGAGTTTTGGCTTAAGTCCTTTACACTTTTACAGTCTACCTACAAATAAATAGGACGACTTCTTCATCGTTATTTTAAAACAGTTTATCAAGATAGTTTTTTTAAATAATTTATCGGTATTAATTTATTCATATAAACAGTTCTTTACAGCTTGCCAACAAACAATACGACTTCTTCATCGCTATTTTAAAACAGTTTATTGGGACAGTCTTTTCGAAACAATTTATCGATATTTGGTCATTCCCTCACAGCGGAAAAGAACCCACCATTCCTTGCCTTACTAGGAGAACTGCCGGATTAAACCATTCAGGTCATTTTCCTCAAATAATAATAATAATAATAATAATAATAATAATAATAATAATAATAATAATAATAATAATAATAATAATAATAATTCATTCAGATCATGTTCCCGTTGCCAACCCCTGGAATGCGGCATGTGACATGTTCTCATTCCTGTTTACATGTGATATGTTCTGACCAGTACCAGTGTACTACGAGTCCGCGTCCACTGATGACTAGATCTGCACTTATGCATTCACGACACCTCAGAGCAACTCCAAGAGAAGAGCTAAATCATTTTCTAAAGGTAAATTTGGCTATTATTGGAGAAAAAACGTCTCCAATAGACTCTGTAAATGACTCTCCAAATTTAGTAGCTCTCCATCCCTCCTCCTTCGCTCTCTATTTTTGGATAGCCTACCTCGCTCACCATCCAGCCTCTTGGCGCGGTCGGCGTTTCCTTCCCGCACGCTGCGCCCCATTCCCGCGCGTACGCGACCCACCGCGCGCCCTCTAGTTTAGATAGCCTGTTGGAGTAGTCTTGTTTTTTTAGATGAGATTTATTTTAGAGAATAGCTAAATCACTAAATTTAGATACTTCTTTTGGTTAATCTCTTGGAGTTGCTCTCATACAACAACCCATGTATCGTCAACAAACAAAGTTCCGTTCATTGAGAAATCCAAAACCGACATCGTTCGCTAGCATGCACTAGGCTGCTGTTATTTCCTTTCCGTACAAACTGGGGCGTGTTAAGTTGATTTCGCAACAAAAAAAAAAGTAGTAGAAGTAGACGGCAACTGACACTTCAGGCCGCGAACGACAGCCCAGGCCGAGAGCGCGCATGCCTCACGGAGGAAGACTCTACCCTTTCAAGTTGTAACACCAAAATGCAATGGGCTTGGCGAAGAGTAGGGATGGCAATTGTGTCTGATCCTCAGTGAGCAAAACTCTAAAGAAGACGGGCATGTTCTTCTTTTCTTGCCCACAGGTATGGTTGTGGAAGCAAATCTTTGTCCATCGGACAAACGAGCGTTGGTATGAGTGAGCTCCACATGTGCACGTCTCATCCGTTTACCTGGCAACTACCTAGATGAGTGTCCCTTGAGAAAACCCTAACCTCTAGGTGCTCCACCCAACCACCCCCACTCGACCCCCTCTCCTAATTTCTCTCCCAAGTGCACCGCTTCCCTCAGTACGCATCTGCGTCTCCTCTCGATCTTTCTCTCCTGAATTTTGACTCTCGCACCAGAGCCTGTCGCACGCCGACTCTCTCCACCCTCATCTCACATCGATGGTTAGCCCAGTGCCCTCTGTAGTCCCAAGTTGGCTCCCTCCGCCCTCATCCGTTCATCCCACCCCCCCACCAGACGGCGCCCCTGCGCTTGAAGAAGTCAAGCACGCCACCAGAAGAGGCTGCCGCCAACACCATATGAGGTTCAATTTTCACCCATTCCCCCTCCCAAATCCCAATCTATTGCTTGTGATTTGTGTTGAATCTCATACTTGCGAGATATTATTTTTTTTCTTAGATGGCTATATGGTTTTGTCTTGTTTTGCTTCTCTGTCTCTGGTTAACAAGATGGATGGTGCACTCCAGACTAGCGGGTACACGGGCATGCCCACGAGCATCAGGTACCCGCAAGCGACAGATATTGATGCAAACTATCTGCAATCAAATATAATTGCATTGCACACATCCATTGTAGCTTTTCACCTGAGAATTTTATGTATCGAATACACATAGAACGGGCTAATGATGACCTTACAGTTTTCTAATCAATAATAATCTAACTACACCCAATGTAACTAGAATAAGGGAATTGATAGTTTAGATCCAACTATGTAACTAAGCACAAACTAGTTAAGCAAATAGTAGGCAATAGTAGATCGGTAATGAGAACTTAGAATCCTATATGGTAATGATAATACAGGAACAAAAAACCATAATGCAATATCGATTCCGGAAAGATAGAAGTTAGAACACATATGCAAGCCTAGACTAGAGCTGTTGTCACCTTCATGTTGTCACTATCCATCGGATCCACATCCTCTCTAGCTAAACAGACATAAATATCCTAAATAATTATTAATAAGATAGAGCCTCTTACATCGTCTTAGACACAAATTAAATTGTTCATAGAATTCACACCCTCTCTAATCTTACTCATAAATTCACACGTAAGAATCAACTAATCTATCTAATCACCACGACTAAATAGACAGCTAGCATACAACAATCCTACAAGCATGAGAATTAAAACATTGCGCAATGAAATAATCATCCAAAACATAGATGCATATATAAATCAAAACACTATAGCAAAGCCTTAATAGAGGTAGTGCTGAGAAATGCTTACAACCAAGAAGTTGCAAAGACCGCGAATCTTGGCAGCCTTCCAATGTAGATGCTCATAATCTTGGCTCTAATTAGAGCCCTCTCTAATTACCTCTCCAATCTAGATATAATTATTAACAAATATGGCTAAGCAATGGGGGATAGAACTCGAAGATTGGATGCTTTGGAGGGCACCCCTGGGTCCTATTTAAAGGCCAAGGGTCTGGAGGGTCATGGCTTGGACATGATACCATTGGAAACAACCAATTTGGAAAGTTTGAATTTGGATTTTTCTTCATATTCAAGTTGGTTTACACTTTCTTTTTGTGCAGCGAACATTTCAGAGACCATATCTCTGTCATATAAACTCTAAATTAGCTATTTCTTTTGTTTTACATTTATATAATATGTATATATATATAACTTTTTAGTTGTGGAGAAGTTCTAAAAACGTCGTATTCATTACCAAACATGACTTGGAATTTCATTATGTTGTAGAATCTAATTCTCTATGCAGCCTACCTAACAGGGCTCATATCTCTCATGTCTAAACTCCAAAGTAAGTCAATGAGAACTCTAAATTGGATTACCCTCCCATCTCTACTCTCTATTTAGTTATCGAGGGGCTATTTTTCTCGCGCCCTCATCCCCACCGGGGGTTTTAGCGGGGAACATGGCCCATCAAGAACCTAAATTTCAATGACATTAAAGGTAATTTCATATATTTATCGTATGGTTATAGAGAAATTAATAAATTTATTAATATATGAGACGGTAGAATAATACTAAATGAGATGTATACCATATATCATACCAAATATATTAGGATCGAGACAAAATACCTATATTTTAGGTATATGGAAGTATTAATCTACACATATGTGGGTATATATCAGGCGATAGCAGGAATCGAAGACGGGAGAGACATTCCCATCCCTATCACTATATAATCTAGCAGAGATAAACTCTTCATCATACTCATCCCTTTATAGGGGAATTCCCCACAGGTCACCAGGCAATTGCCATCCCTAGTCGCTGGTATGTTTTTCCCTTTTAGGTCGGACGCTTCAGCGAGGGTGGTTTCCAACATGGGCGTTGGCCTGGCAGAGCAAACCCGCATATGATGGGCCAAATTAGATCGCGCATTTTTATCCTTTTTTAGATAACGGACATGACAGCATTGCACATTTCTCACTGGCCTAATTTGGATTGCGATTTAATCTGTGTTCCAAATTTAGCCGGCTCATCTATTGCATATTTTTAGTTTTACATTACAGTAACTCATATATCTCTCTTATTCAGGATCTCCTCTCCAAGTCCAGACCGTACAAAGGTTTTTATACTTTAACTGACCGTGCATGTTATACTAGGGAGCTCATCGATCCAACGTTCCCAGAGATGTCCCGGATCAGGAGTCAGGATCGATCTACTTCTTCCTCCTGTAAATCTTCTTCAGAAAGGACTTCAAGATCTCCCGAATTGCACGGTCCGGCTCCGCGTCGATGGTCGAGACCAGCTGCTTGTAAACTCTTGACTCGTACTCCAAAAATATGTCCTACGTTCAGGAGGAGCAATACGAAGAGATCTCATCAGATTGGTGGTTTTCAGTGGCGAGAAAATGCGTCTTGAAGTCGCATGCAGCAGTAAGCATCAGGCTAAGACAGGATCAAAAGAGTCTTCTGAAAAGGATACGACATTTCATCCCTTGGTGCGTTTTGATCCGTTTGAAGAATGCAAAATCTTGTCGGAAAGAGTTATACCTGAAGATCAAGCTCCTTATAAACATTCTTCACTGCTGCAACACATTTTGGGTCAGACTTGCCATAGTTCTCCTGAGAAATTAATACGGTACATGCAGATATATGCTGTTAGTAATTAGTACTAGCAAGTTCATGGATGTTTCACTGAGCATATCTGAAAAGTCAAATGGGTGGCTTTGTTACGTATAATATTTTCATCTCATTCTCATTAGCCAGCTCCATAGCTTGGACTATTAGCCAGGAGCACTTGTAGTCTTCGATGTCTGTTCCAACCTGCATCACATTGAAACAGTACAATAGCACCTTTTACCAGAAGGCTGAAGCAAGCAACAATTGTAAGGACGAGAGATGGGTCAATCTATTGTACCTTGCCAATAACTTCAGGGTCACCGAAGCAATCCAGGTAGTCATCCTGAAAAGTACTTTTCAGTCGTACTAGTTGAAGTTGATGACAAGATTACAAAAGAATCATTTAGCAAGGGAAGCATACAAACCTGGATTTGAAAGTATACTCCCATTTCAATAAGTACATTTTTCAACTCAACATAGTCGCTCAGTTTCGCGCCATTCAGGAGCAATGCGCAGGCGACCTATACGGAAGTATTAATTCAGAATTGTTATGCATTGCCGCAAACTATATGGTGGTTTCGTGACTTTCGTCAAATATGTGTTCTCTGCAGACCGACAATTAGTAAATACCGCAGTCTAAGTTCTACGGGACAATATCCGAATGACTACAAAATATTCAGTATAAGTTTGTCCTACAGTCTAGCTGATAAGAGAAGCCTGAACTAGTCAATAGACAGAAGATGTGCAGTTTCAAGCAGCTTGATTTGGTTTTCAAGATCAGACTCACCGGCAGGTAGAAGGAATAGTAGGATGTCTTGTACTTGACTATACGGCGGTATCTGTTAGAAACGGAGGGATATTAGTTAAGCAAAACCGTTTAATTAAAGACAACAACATTACAGTAATCGATAATTCTGCTGTTCTTACAGTTCAAAAAAATCTGCTGTTTTTCATTACAAAGTAGATGTAATTGTGCTTACGAAACTTGTGAAGAGGAAATGCCAGATTGGTGTTTGATAGACTTCAGTAAACTTGTTAAATCAGTACATACATACCCTTGAATTCTGTATCTTGCGAGATCCTTTGCACCAGTATGAGTAGTGATGAGATCCAGCATCTGCCCCATGGCAGTCTGCAAGCCTATCTGTCCAAACAAGACAGCGTCCAGCAAACTGTGTTATACTAGGATCAAAACTGTGGAAATGTCATATAAAAAACTTGTGGAAATGAATGATGCATTTGATAATGTCCTCTAATTACCTCGTTCCATAGCTCCATGAGGTCCAGGAAGTAGAACTTTTCCTTGAAGTATCTCTTGATGATTGCCTGGACGTGGCATTTCAGCAGCACACCATCGTTTATAGCAGACAGACCAACCTGACATCGAACATGTTAGTGATTGTCTTTCATGAGATCTACTAAATCCATTCCACATAAATAACGAAGAACGCCACTTGAAAGAAGTGAACTCACCGTGGGTAGCTTGTACCAGCAAAGGTTGTCCCGCCTTGTGTACGCATTGTCAGTGATGTCATCCAGAACAAGGGCAGATGCTTGGAGCTGCAGATTGATGTTTACCAAAGAGGCAGAAATGTTGTCGCAAACGAGCATTAAAATTTGTCATAGAGAAGCACTAAAATGTCACAGAACAGCCAAGACTCGAGTTCTGATGTTTACCCATTCGACGCACCAACCAAGCACGCAGGCGAGGTAGAAGTCTTCGTCGTCAACCTCGGTTCCTTCTCTTAGCAGCATGTAGCTGTCGATCACCGAGAGCCCACGGTTCAATTTACCTTCAGAAAACGGCAAGAGACATGTCAAAGCAAGAGCAAATGTTGATACGTTGGTACTGGTACTCCATGTTAAGTAATTTCACCGCATATTTATTTCTTTGTTTAAAGTTCTTTCGGTCATACATAAGTCGGTTAGAAGTAGGAGTTAAATTTATATTAAGAATTTGTTTAGTGATCGTTTCTCAGCATTAAAAAAAACTCGACCTGCGGGGGTAAGACGGCCCCCGGGCATTATCATTAAGAAGAAGATCTTCTCACGTAGATCGAGAAAACCCCCGAACCCCTGCTCCATCCTTACATAGCGTCACCATCGCCCGCGTGAGAACGACCAACGACCTGGGCGGGCCTTAGACCTGTGCTTTGGTGTGGTAGCAGGCGAGGGGATTTTTTCCCCAGCCTGAAATTTGCTCCCACTGGGAGTCGAACCAGGACCTGGGGGTGCTACTAGAGCGCTTTAGCCATTACGCTAGAGGCCCGTTCGCGTTTCTCAGCATTTAGCTCTCTGCATTAGTTGAATGTTGGATCTTGCCATGGTCGAATACACGTGAGCACATAGTTATTGTACTGACTCGACACCTTGATCGTGACGCCTCGACCACGGCACATGGCACTTCGACTACGGCACCACGACCACAACACTTACCAATTGTTGGATCTTACTATGGTTGAACACACATGAGCACGTTGTTACTGTAGCTTATGACTACCGACCGGTTCACTGACTCGACACCTCGATCATGGCACTTCGACCACGGCACCATAACCATAGCACTTACCAAATGTTGGATCTTACTGTGGTCGAACACACGCGAGCACGTGGTTACTGTAGCTTACGACTACCAACCGGTTCACTGGTTCAATGCCTCAATCACGGTGCCTCGATTACGGTCCCACAACCACGTATGTTCGATCACGGTAAGATCCAACACACCACCCATACTGACACTGAAGAACTTCCAAAGTGCATAGTACTTATTAGTTATTACAATCGTGCAGTGATCACATTTGTTTGCCTTTTTAAATATGTGCAATCATCATTCAACTGATACTCGTTATGTAAAGGCAGATGGAAGACTGTGTTGCAACAGGTTCTGTATGTGGATTGCCTGCTCAGTGCTCACCTCCAGGTACATTGTAGTCCATCATCTGCAAAAGCAAAGAACAACAACAGAGGTCATTACATTTTATTGTCATTACAAATAGGAGATTTATTGTACCTGAGAAACAATGCAAATGCAAGATATGCCAAAAACAACAAAACCATCAAGGTTAACATGTCTCTGCAAAGGGCGGCTGGATTTTTTAGAAGGTTAGGTTGCTGTGGAGACCCTGGTTTAATCTGGCTACCTTGCTATTGGAGATGTGCCTGGCGTCTAGCTTCTTTTTTTTTCTTCGTCTAGAAAAGCCTGGCGTCTAGCTAACGTACAGAAAAGGAGTAGCTCAGCCATGGAGAGGATCATTGCTCGGTGGCTTCGCAAGCAAGAGGTTACATTGTGGCCACGATCTGCCAGCTCCATGGAACCTGGAGAGTAGTGGTGGATCGAGACCCAGGGCTGTCTGGACTTCAGCCCTAGGTCTAAGATCAAAAGCTCATTATAAAGTTTTAAAAAAATATCTTATATATAGTGAATGTCACTTATGATGAACTGTCCAGCTCGAAGCGTTGCTCCAATCTAGCTCCGCCCCTGCTGAAGAGGAGTTTTATTGGGCGACCAGGCCAAGTTCTGTACAGGGCCGGCTCGGCCAGCTGACTAGCAGTCTTGGGCCTTGCATGGTGTGTTTTTCTAACGAAAATTGCCCTTCCCTTCATTTGCCATAGAATTCGCCCAAGTTTTCCTGTCCCGGTCGGCTTATCCCCGTAAATATCGCCGATGATACGGACGTCTGTGAATGGAGAGAAGTGGCACTTCACAACCACAAGAGCCCTGTAGTTGTAACTAAAGCCGTAAGCATCTTCTGGACGTCTAGCGTCCAGTCACGCACGTACGTCCACATTTTGAGGCCTCTATCACGAAGCCGGGTCTGCAAACAGGTGATCAACATGACCCTGTTGTCCTAACCGACGATTCCGAAGCATAATAATATTCCATTGTTGTCTACATGTGTAAGTCTGACAAAACACGGACATTTGAGCCCGGATACTCTAATCCGGAATGAACGTGTTAGATTTTTAATTTTGATTTTTTTTCTTTTTATTATCTATGAAGATGTAATGGAGTTTTTTTTTATTTTTTTCATTTTCTAATTGAATGCCAAAATGAATGGAGAAACTACTGTGGAGCAAGGAGCAGGGCACGGGGCGCGTGCGTACCTTGGCGACCCACTGCCTGGTCTCTTCGGTGAAGTCGAAGTTGAAGGCGCGGTCGTTGAGGAGCTCGCTCTTGAGCCGCTCGTACGCGCGCAGGAACCTGTCCCGCGTGTGCTCCGCCTTGCCCTTCTCCGCCCCCGCCCGGCCTCCGGCGCCGTTCGTCCGGAGCAGCTCCTTGAGCTCGTCCTCCAGCCGCGCCGCCCTCCGGACGATCTCGCCGGGGCTCGCCAGCACCGCCAGGCCCGCGCTCAGCAGCCCCGACGGCACGTGCGACGCGATGGACGCCGCCAAGGCCCCCATTCGATGATTTCTTTGCAGGAACACCAACCGCCTGGCTTCGCTTGTACTGTGTGATGATGATCCAACGAGCGATCAAGCGATATGCCCTGGTTTACTTGGTTTTCAGATGCTCAGGGTGAGGTGAATGGGGTAGATCGCCGAGCTGAGGTAGCTAGCTATCGCGTATTCACGTGAGTGGGTGGTGTTGGCTGCAGGTTACAAGTGAACAGAAGCTTTGTGGCGCGCGCGCGAGCGAGAAGCGTCGGTTACTGAGTGGTGCACACCGCGCTCGCAGGAGGAGACGACGATGGACATGCCCAGATATAGGAGAGGCAGCGGCGCGAGGGCGAGGCCTTGCACGTTCGTGTCACTCTAAGTCTGGGCGATCACTGGTCTCGGATGCCACCGTAACGTTTGGTCGTCGGTTCCATGTTTGGGTTGCTTTCAAACACGTACACCACATGTTACCGACCGGTCTTTGCATGTATCTTTTTGTCATTTTCTAAAAAAAAATTTCTCTTGCTCTGCCGATGTATGTACGAGTGCAAGTTTGAAATACAAGCCACAAAAAACAACAGGGAACACTCAACAGAAGCTTGTTCGATCAAGATATTTTGAGTTATGGCCTTTGTGGCTTTGAAATTGCAAGCCGGTGATTATGGAATGAGAGAAAGGTGGAATCTTTCAGCAGGTTGAACGCCCTCATAACGTACTAATTCAATTAATTAATCAAGCATAAAATCCACTCTTAGATAGATAGTCACTAAACATTTACAACAATTAGTTCTTTCTAGCTCTCTCTTTTTAGGTAAAGGATATAAAATCCGGCCTCTATATCCACGAGGGATATATGCAGCCAAAAGTTACACGAGCTCTTAGGCTCAAATCCTCAAAACTGAGGAGCATGAAACAACAAAAAGAACAGCTTAAGGACTATGAAAAAAAGCTAGATAGACTGAGCTTCCGCACTTTTCTTCGTCCTTGCTTTCAACCAAATCTCTATCTTCATCCGGTTGAGCCATCTGAGTCTGCTTTGCGTGAAGATAGACCTCCGAGGCGACGTCTCCAAGGAGGCGACAAGGGTCGCCGACGCCGCCTGCCTCACCGAGGCAAGGTTTTCACCTGGAGATCAGTAAACATGAGGACTATTGAGTGCCAAGACAACACCTCCAGGAAGGACTATGGCGCTCGAAGGCGTCATCGTTGTCGAGACCGGTAAGATCACCTGCAAGGCTTTCGCCAGCACCTCCACAGCACCCCACGCACTACCCATACACACAAAAGACCGCCACCAACACATTGGAGCCCAGCACGCCTCAAGGCCATGGCATAGCCACCCTTGAACTCCACGACGAGCAAACCCGTCGCTGAGACAGCACCGCTCCTGCGCGCACCACCCTATTGCGGGGAGCAGAACGACAGCACGGCGCACCATGTCGCCTCTCCCGCTGCTCCCACGCATGCGCTCGCCCAGCTCGACCAGAAGCGCGCCCGCGGCCAAGTAAATTACATCACAGGGCATACAACTTATAAAATAGGCACAAGTAAATCATACAACTGTCATTTTGCTCCCTTAAGTCACTAATTTTGTTTGAGTGATATAAAGAGGTACCAAACGTGGTCGAAGGGGTTGCCTAGCCTTCGACCATATTGGTCTTGATCATGCTAGTTTTGATCACATTGTTTCGATCATGTTTTTTCGATCACCTTTTTTTGAATACGTTGTTTCGATCATGTTGTCGAAACAGGTACCAAACGAGATTGAACAATGTAGTCAAACCAATGTGATAAAAAAAACGCGATCGAAGCCAACGTGATCGAAGACTAGACAACCCTTTCGACCACGTTTGATAGCTCTTTGCACCACTCAAACAAAATTAGTGATATAAAAGAGAAAAATGATAGTTGTATGACCTATTTATATCTATCTTACAAGTTATGTCACCTGTAATGTAATTTACTCAAAAAAATTCAGACCAGAATTTTTATCGATTCAGATTCAGTCTCGGCCTGTTAGAAAATCTGAACCTACTGTAAGTTTTTTGCGCTCTTTCCGGACCTGTCGATCGGGAGCACTACTGGTAGTCATCTGTATTTAATTGCACGTTAGAGGACACTTCTCAGTTCTGAACCTCCACGTCTGAATGCATCCTGCCTGCCTGTCTGCAGCTGAACGATGTCAGGTCTGTCGCATCATATAATTCTACGTGCACAACCGTGATTTTGCCCCCTTTTCAATGACCCCTTGACTCTATCTAAGATCGTACTAGTACTACGTCTACCTCTGCATTGAAGTCCATAACACGGGGCACACCGACACACGTAACACTTCGATCGATCGAGGAACACGTTTTTTCAACTTGATTTGCACGCACATAAACTGGGCACGAATGGACCCTTCTCGTTTTTGAAGAGATCATCGAGAAGTTTACTGTGTCAGCTACTTCATGTTACATGATGGCATGATGCTCCTATCAATTTTGCGTGCATCGTCTCTCTCAATCGGCGAAGCCTCTAGGTAGCATTATCTACTTCGCACTTTCGGTACTTCACATAATCAAAAGGAGAAGGATCCAAAATATACTATTCATGTATGACGTACGGGAACTATCTACGTTTGAAGACCACATGAAAGTGCCTGGAATCAAAATA
The DNA here is from genome assembly GCA_017311315.1 of Dendrocalamus latiflorus. Lineage (NCBI taxonomy): Eukaryota > Viridiplantae > Streptophyta > Magnoliopsida > Poales > Poaceae > Dendrocalamus > Dendrocalamus latiflorus. The sequence goes on from CM029637.1 coordinate 35,106,514, forward strand.
CTCCGAACTGTCCGGTACAGTTTTCATGTGGTTTCTTATGAGAACTTCGTAACTTGTGAGAACTTCACACCACATAGGTTTTATGTGGATGAGACCAGCTGCAAACCTCACTCACCATTGCTATGGGGACCCTCAAGTACCGTGATCGAACAACCGTAGTTTTGCACGAAACATGGCCATCGGGAACGCCAGAACACGTACGTACGCGTGCAACGTGTTCGGTACTGTCATGGCTGTGCTGTTCAGAGCTCCAGAACGAGTACACGGCTCAGGCGTTCGTGTTCTGTGACAAGGCGGTGGACGCGGATCTGATCGTGGTGGCGTTCCGCGGGACGAGGCCGTTCCACGTGGACCCGTCGTGGTACAAGATCCCGCACGTACGTCAATGTCGCGTCTGAATTCTTACACACTGTAGGACTGAAATGGCGACAGAGGGGGGTTAATATCGCTATTTTTGGAAACTTCCTAATAAAAATTCTTCTCCTGTAGTAATGAATACTATGAAGAAAGAGATTTGGCTTACTGAAAACTCGCATTCACAGAGAGTGAGGACATGGCAAATAACCCAAAACAAATCACCAAGAAATGTCAAAAGATTCAACAGCTCGAGAATATACTAAAAACTCTGAAACTTCAGTACTCTTTCAGACTTTCAAAAGATAGAGTAAATGATGGAATTCTTGGATTCTTTTTAGACCACAAGCATCAGACTATAATCCAAATAGCCTAGGGACTACAAACACCAAGGGAAATGAACACCAACACAAGAATTTCAGAATTTGGGGAAAAACTAAAAAACAACAGAGGCAATACCAAAGTTTGAATTTCTCCTCAATCATTGAAGCTTTGGTCATGTGCTTTTGAAGATAGGTTAGCAATAACCTCTGGACAACATGTGCCAAGTTCCATGCCATCTTGAGAAGGGGAACATGAAAAGCATCAAAACCCTAGAATGTGCAAATGAGAACCAGAGGAGCACTTAAAACCAAATTTCTCAACAACCCTTCAATCTTTGCTCATGAAATTTTGCAGATATGTTAGCAATACATAGAGGACTCCTCAGACTAGAAATTGAGACATCTCTTGAAGGGGAACAGAAAATACCTCAAAACCTAGAACAGACAAAGAATGAGCAGAGGCGGCTCAAAAACTAAAACTGAAATTAAACGAAGTTAGCTCTTGGAAGAACCAATCAAATCATCTTGAGGCACTATCCCATCATAGAGCAACACATTTTGGCACTCCCCAGCAACAAACAACAAGAAATCAAGAAAACTCAGAAATCACCAGAAGACACCATCGAAGGAAAACATGCAACAGAGAACTGAAGACTCAATCTAGCTTAAATAAAATCATCTTGGATTGATAATGAGGAAGAGAGATACATGATTACACAGAGTATCAGCTCATACCATCTCTACAACCTCATACATGCTTGGATTGAGAGCACAAGCTACATCCTTCTCACAAGAACACAGGAACACTCAAGAGGAGTACACAGAGAAAGACATCGAAGGGAACAACTCTCTGCCTCTCCTACCCACTCTCAACTACTAAAGAGCCAAAGGTAAAACCACCTCTAAAGCCTCTTTTGACTCACAAAACCCTAATTCACTCCCAAGTCCATTTGGAGGCATGCAACCCCTCCAATCCTATTTATAGCCCCTTGCTAACGGGTCTCCAACCCGTTACGCCGGCTAAATCCAACGGAGCCCGCTCCCGCTTGTGCAGCCTTGCGAAATTCCCGTTTCGCCCCTCCTGCACCTTCCGGGAAGCTTCCGCGCTCCTTGTCGTCCAAGCCTCGCAACCACCTCGAGTCTACACCGTCTTCGACACATCCCGACCGTTCTGACCTCGACAACGCCCGTGTCTAGTCCGGTCACCTCGTGTCTCACCACGGCTCCGCCTCGACGTCCTGCAGCTACACAGACAAGAAACACGTCAAATAGCACCGCTTGATACATGAAAACGTAAATAACATCATACTTACCAAGATGAAGTCCAAACATGTCGAATCACAGAATATACATCCTAATCCATACGACCAAGTTTGACCAAGTCCGACCGAGCCCGATTGCACCACGCAACGTCAAGGTCCGAACCACCCAAACCAAACTCGACTCACTTAAACCGATGTCAATTACTCATCACTCACACGAGATGACCTCCACATGGTCTCTCACACACATACTGCACTGCATGTATGTGTTTATGTCTAATAGATCTCGATGAACATTATGTTATCTGTTTTGTTTTGCAGGTTTACGCGTACTACATGATCCGTGACGCGGTGGAGGAGTTGCTGGAGGCGAACAAGAAGGCGAGGCTGCTGGTGACGGGCAGTGACCGGGGACGGGTTCGGCGGCGCGCTGGCGGTGCTGTTCCCGACGATCCTGGCGTACCACAAGGAGAAGCCGGTGCTGGACCGGCTGGCCGGGGTGTACACGTTCGGGCAGCCGCGGGTCGGGGATGCCATCCTCGCCATGTTCGTGGAGAGCGACCTGGACCGGTCCAAGAAGCGGCATTTTCGTATCACCTACGGCGACGACCCTCTGCCGGGGCTGCCCGACGACAACTCGATCCGCCGTCCATTTCCTGCACTTCGGGCTCGGCCTCCACTTCGATAGCTCTTACAAGCTCAAGGTGATCGACGCTTCTCTTCTCCTGTCTGTCTGTTTTTGCCCAGGGAACATTACTTGTCGCGAGTTCAGTTTTCTCACTGCATGCTAGCTAGATTTTGCAAGTAGCTAGGAAAGTCATACGACTACGATTTCAGAATTTGAAGCGGATTTAATTGGATGAAGGGCCAAAACTATAGCATGACCTGTGTTTGATCAAATGACGGGTGTTATACACGCATACACAGTACATTTAATTATTTAAAAAAACAATTTTGAATTTTGGCTCATTTTTCGTGGAACAGGAGCACACGAACAATCCAGAACGGGCATCCAGGTGAAAGGGAACTTTTGTTCGGCTCTAGATATCGATCTTTCTAATCATTGACGATGCAAGGTCACAAAATTTTGGCTTTATTCTTCTAAAGTGAGTAGATAAATGAAATGTGGCGGAAACGAACCGAGGTGCCTGAATTCATTGACAGCCACCGAACCGCGTTCGTGAGCTCCAAAACTGTCTGCACCGAAATGAAAGAAAAGGAAAAGACGGAACATAATCCACAGTGCCATTTTGGCCTGGCAAGACGCGAACCCATTCATTTTAGATTTTTACTCGATCCATGGCCATAACTGTCCTGTCCGTGTGTTTGTTAACCTCGCACAGGTGCTCAGGGAGATGCCGGGCGAGGCGAGCGCCTCCTCGCCGCCGGGCTTCGTGACGAGCCGCGTCAACTCGGCATGGGAGCTCGCACGGAGCGTTTACCAGGGCTACTGGACGAGCCCGTAGCGCCGGGAAGGGTGGATGCTGCTACTCATGAGGGTACTGGCGCTGGCGCTGCCCGGCCTGCCGTTCCGCAGGGTGCAGGACTACGTCAACGCCATCGTGCTGGGCGCGTCCAGTCCCAAGGATAACTGATGATGCGTTTGTGGTGGTCCGTGTCATTATCCTCAGATTATAACACGGTTCACTTTGGTTATTGCTCTATAGAAACACCGTCCAATCAAATAATAACCAAAACATAGTAGGGTAGTGGAGCAATAATTAGATGCTGTAAATTTATTACAACACTGCCACGCAAGGCTAGTAGTATTTAATCTGGACTCACAAGTTAGCTTGAGAATATTATAGTAATTATAGAAAGTCTGAGAAGAAAATATTAAAATATAGTACGTACTAGTACGAGGAATTGGGAATCAACTAGTTCTCCCAAATATTGTATAAGGCCTCCACCTCGCTAGACTCCTAGTCAGTGACAGCTGGGTGTCCCACGGTGTCTGCATTTTCAAACCCGCCCTCGTTAGTTCTTAAATAATACCCTTCTGCAAAAGGCTCTAAAGGGGGGGTTATAGTAATAGTGAGTTATAGCAAAAGTTTTTAATAGTGAATGCATGCAATATTAATCATATTTTTTCCTCGTTTCTTTCCTTCCCTAATTCCTTTATCTTTACTTACTCTTTCTTTTATTTGCCAACATTTATCAAAATTTAAGGGATTAGTATGTTTTAAAGCTCTAAGAAAACCTGCAAAGACACTCCAGAGAAAAAGATGACCATAATATCCCATGGACTCTTTTCTGAGAGACTTGGCATGAATTCATGATTTGATTAAAGTACTATGCAGGCTTGTATAAGTCATAGTTATTATGAAAGTTGGACATTTTGAGGAAAACCTATATTTTTGGTGGTGGAAATATCCAAGTTCAGAATATAAAATATTTTCCCAGATTTTGTCCTTATGTCTCCATCAACTATAAATAATCATTGGTCGAGCAGGTTAAGCTCAACACTCCACTATGCTAATAATAGACATTAGGGGATATGTCTCTTTATGGCCCACGGTCCAATTAAGACCCCACCCTATCTTCTCTAGTATCTACTTACTTACTCATTGTGGAGAATATAATTGCAAAATAAGATAGATACATGACACCCATTGATAAATGAGAATATGACCAATAAGGATTATGGTTTAATCCAGAATAAAAGATGTTCTTAGTCCTTATATGATATCCCTAGGTAGATGGTCCCATACCTTATCCATTTCTTCTTCCTTCTAGGGCGTCCTCCACTCTATCTATTACGTTATTTATGCAGGCCACTTCTTCATCAATGGTTGCTGCCTTTTCTATCTACCCAATTTATTTTGATCCTTAATCCCACTCATTATTAGAAAGTATTGCTTTGATGCAAGGTGGTAGAAACTAATAAAGTTTTTAAAATAAAAATAACTAGATGAGATGCACAACAAATTTGCCTGGATATGAATGCTGAAGGGCTACCTCAGTGGTAGTATGACTATTTTTCTTCCCTTCGACCCATTCTCCTCCTGCATAATTTAAGACAATTGAATCATTGCCATCTAATGTACTTGTCAATGTTGGGAATGAAGCGAAATGTTGTAACGTACTAGAAGTGCTTACACATGCAACAATACTCCCTCATTATTCCCTGGGGGATTTGCCCTCGAGGAGCACTGCCATGTTAGCAAATATGCAAAAAAGCCCTTCGGTTTCCTGAAATGGCGTATGAGCCCTTGGCTTTTATAGAAAACCCCATCACGTCAGCAATTTCGAGAGCGATGCCACATCGGCAAATATGCGAAAAAGTCCTCTAGTTTCTTGAAATGGCATACGGGTCCTTGGTGTTTACTAAAAGCCATTGCCACGTTAGCAATTTCACGAAAGGCTATCTGATTTTGCAAAATTCCTCAAATTTTTCAAAGAGGCCATCCTTTTACGTGATTAAGTCCCGCACTTTCCTCAGAATTACATAAGCCCTCTGTTTTTTCAGAAAAGCCCTTCGCTTTCTCGGGAAATATATTTGAGTCCTTGTTTTTTTTCATAAAAGCTCCTCTACGAATTGTAACTCTTGCTTTGGTCGATGTGATAGCTAGCGAGACGTTGTGCCGCACATTCACAAAAGGTATATATTATAGCGAGAGAGCGCCTGCTGGCTAGCTGCTGCATCAGCTGCATCATGCATGAGCACCTGCCGTACTAGTACTGAACTGTGTGAGCAAATAAAGTACTAATAAGATAATATACTATGTGCACATTGACTAGCTCCTTGAGTATATTGTACCATGGACCACGGCCATTTTTGTTCAAGAAAGCAACTTAATTTGCAGGTAACTGCACCTTTGGCAGTTCGAATATAGGAACAGTAAAATGACTGTAAAACGCGCTACAACTGCCTAGCCGATCGCGGCCGCAGCCTTGCCCGCTGGTGCAAAATTTCTGAACTGTACGCGTGAAATTGGGATTGACAGAGAAATATCTCGTTTAAGCGAGGGGTAGGTGTAAAAAAGACAGTATTTGGATAGGCCGATAAGGCTGGTAGCCTGGTACTGGGTTGGTCGAGGACGAGGAGAATAGGAAATCAAGGTGGTCTTTCAGCCTCTCGGAGCGGATAATTGGCAGCAGGAAGGCAGCAACTAATGGAAGGCGCAGCCGCCCAATTCGCCGTTCCAATCCTCGGCATCGTCGCCGCCGCCGCCGTGACCTTCTACGCTGTCAGCTTCATGGAGCTCCGAGAGGTGTGCCTTTTGCTAGTTCTTCCTTCCCTCTTCATGTCAGTGTCTTCCATATTCATATTCACTTTTTTTTCTCCCTTTTGTTATACACGCGATGACGCAGAAATCTTTCGAGGAGCTTGACGACAAGTACTCGGAGATTGAGGAGACCGGCGGGCGGCAGCGCCGGGCGCGACGGAGGGCTGGTCAGCGCGGAGCAAAGAAACGAAATGACTGACCTCTTCTAGCTAGTTACGATCAGCCTGAGAGGAAATGAAACGGATGCCGTTGCTACTTTGCTAGTAAATAATCGAAAAAATCTGTTCATACATTTGTGTCAGTGACGTGCTGTTTAGTTAATCGAGTCTACCTTATCCCAGGAGATGGAAGTTGTAATATGTATTATTAGCTTGCTTATTGTCAAGTCCTTTTGTACGGCCAGCTCGATGCTGGTGAAGATATTTTTTCCTTGAATCCATAGTTTCAGAAATCAGACAGGAGATCGAACCGGCGAGGCTGCCAGTTCAACGGTTCAACCTCCGGGTCACCGGTTGAAGCGCCTGTTCACTAAGTATTAATATTGTATTAATTTGACATTACTTTCTAAAGAGATAGATTAATATGGAGGTTGAACCGCCTGTTCACTAAGTATTAATATTGTATTAATTAGACATTACTTTCTAAAGGGAAATAGATTAATATAATGTAGAGAAGTGGCAAACATAGAACTATTTTGTCAAGATCGGACAGTGGGAAGAATGCACTGTTGTATTCAGAAAACAAATCGAGGTGTGATAATACCAATTACCAAACACTAGGTGTTAATCTCTAGTCCTTTGGGACCTCCTAGGGTAGATCTAGTGGGGTTATTCTCTAGGGTTCTTGAGGTAATCCGAGAGGGAGAGAGAGAGAGGTACCAACCTTCCGGTGTAGAGGATGAAGAGCCGGCCATTGTGGTTCGTCGGCGAAGCTCTGCGCACGGGCAGCGACGGTCGGGGAAGAGGAGCGGCGGTGGCATCTCCCGGTGGCGACGATCTCCCTGGCCGGTGGTGGCTTCCCGTCGCTTCAGCGCTCCCCTCTAACAGATCGGTCTAGGGTTTGTCGGTGGGGTGACGGCGGCGCGGTCAACCTCGTGATGCGTGCTGCCCGGCCCCCACCTCTGTATTTATAGCGCTGGCGACAGGGGCCCACCAGCCAAACGGGCTGGGCGCCCCTGATCAGGGCGCGGTCAAGGGATGGGCTTTGGCCGTTGGGCCAAAGCCCTGAGATCACTCTAACATTCTCCCCCTTGATCTCAATCTATACTTTATCTTTAATTACTTTTGACTTTACACATTCCATCACAGATTAGTGCATAGAACATGTCTCATCGTCACGGTCAATCGCCGATAGATTCAACAGTTACAATACACCTCTCTGTTCTGAAATAGTTACTTTAATCTTTGGGCCATCTTTTAGTCCAGGAATCATAGGCTTTCCCTTAAACCCATGCCGGCTACATGTTCTCTGAACACGTTGGGTGGTAAGCCTTTAGTAAGTGGATCCGCTAACATCTTTGCGGTACTTATATGCTCTAGACTTATAATTTGATCCCGAACTTTGTCTTTCACAACATAGTACTTTATGTCAATGTGTTTGGCAGCACCACTTGACTTATTGTTGTGGGCATACGTTACTGCGGGTTCATTATCGCAGTACAACTTAAGTGGTCTATTGATGTCGTCAACCACTTTTAAACCGGGTATGAACTTCTTTAGCCAGTTCACCTGCCCCGTAGCCTCATAACATGCTACAAACTCGGCATACATTGTGGACGATGTAGTGACGGTTTGTTTTGAGCTTTTCCACGATATAGCTCCTTTAGCGAGAGTGAACACATATCCGGATGTAGACTTTCTATCATCTCCCGCAAAATCAGAATCTGTATACCCCACTATATGGAGTGAATCTGATCTTCTGTATGTCATCATGAGGCGGCAAATAACGCAAGACTTTCTTTATCAATTTCCAATGTTCTATTCCAGGATTGCTCTGGAATCTGCCAAGTAACCCGGTAACAAATGCTAAGTCAGGGCGTGTGCACACTTGAGCATACTGTAAGCTTCCGACAGCTGAAGCATATGGAACCGCTTTCATTTGATCGATCTCATACTGGTTCCTCGGGCATTGAAAATCCCCATATCTGTCGCCCTTGACTATAGGTGCAGGTGATGGACTACATTTATGCATACCAAATTTCTTTAAGACTTTCTCTATGTATGCCTTTTGTGACAGTCCCAAAACCCCTTTGTTTCTATCTCGGTGAATTTCGATCCCTAGAACGAATGAAGCTTCACCAAGGTCTTTCATATCGAAGTTTGAGGACAGAAACTTCTTTGTCTCCAGTAGCAGACTGACATCACTACTAGCCAGTAGGATATCATCCACATACAGGATTAGGAAGATAAACTTCCCATCTTTAAACTTTGCATAAACACAGTTGTCCTCTACATTCTCTTTAAACCCAAATTTTCTTATTGTACTGTCAAACTTCAAGTACCACTGTCTTGAAGCTTGCTTTAACCCATAAATCGATTTCTTTAGGCGGCATCCCATTCTTTCATTTCCTTCCACGACAAAACCTTTCGGTTGTGCCATGTAAACATTTTCCTCCAAATCCCCATTAAGAAATGTCGTCTTTACATCCATCTGATGTAATTCTAAATCATAATGTGCTACTAATGCCATTATGATTCTGAAGGAATCTTTACATGAGACTGGAGAAAATGTCTCATTGTAATCAATCTCTTCTCTTTGCGTAAAGCCTTTCGCCACAAGTCGCGCTTTGTATCTTTCTACATTCCCTTGGGAGTCAAGCTTTGTCTTGTAGACCCATTTATAGCCTACTGTTTTGGCTCCTTTAGGAATAATTTCCAAGTCCCAGACTTTATTAGTCTTCATGGACCTCATTTCCTCTTCCATGGCATCAAGCCATTTTGAGGAATTTTCGCTTCTCATGGCTTCTTCAAATGAGGTGGGATCATCCTCCATTTGAAATTCCTCTGTATGATAAATCTGATAATCATCAGAAATAGCTGATTTTCTTACTCTTTGAGACCTCCTCGGGGCCTCCTCATTTGGTACATCTACTGTTTGAGGCTGCTGTTGCTCCCCCTCATCTGTGGCAATAGGTTCTATATGATCCTGAAGAACAAGTTCTTCATTCTCATTCATTGTTGCCACGGGAGGAACAATAACAGGTGCTGGCACCACAGTGTCTTGCACCGTCGGTGCAGCGACAGCAGGTAGTGTGAAGAATGGCTCTTGAATCATCGGAGTGGGCGCATACACCCGCTTCTCTTCAAGGTCAATCTCTCGAGCTACCATGCTCCCCCTCATCATCTCATCCTCTAAGAAGACAGCGTGTCTCATTTCTACAAACTTTGTATATCTGTCTGGACAGTAGAAACGATAACCTTTTGACTTTTCAGGGTAGCCAATGAAATGGCAACTTACTGTTTTGGGATCAAGTTTCGCAAGGTTTGGGTTAAATACTTTAGCCTCAGCAGGACTCCCCCACACACGTAAGTGGTTTAGTGAGGGAACTCTTCTTGTCCACAACTCGTACGGTGTTTTGGGCACCGACTTACTAGGCACTCTGTTGAGAATATGAATGGCGGTTTTCAACGCCTCCATCCATAAACTCAATGGGAGTGTGGAGTAGCTCATCATACTTCGCACCATATCCATCAGGGTACGGTTGCGTCTTTCAGCTACTCCATTTTGCTGAGGTTCGCCCGGCATAGAATACTGGGCCACTATGCCATTTTCCTGTAAAAACCTTGCAAAAGGTCCAGGAACTTGTCCATATGGGGTATGTCGACCGTAGTACTCCCCCCACGATCAGATCGGACTATCTTAATCTTTAAATCGTGTTGGTTTTCAATTTCAGCCTTAAATATCTTGAATTTATCCAAGGCTTCATTTCTTTCTTTGATTGGATAAATATATCCATAACGGGAGTAATCATCCGTGAATGTTATGAACGAGTCATAACCATCCACACTTTTCACAGGAAAAGGACCACAAATGTCTGTGTGAACAATTTGTAGAACTCCTGTGCTTCTTTTAGCGTCTTTTTTTAATTTTCTTTACATATTTTCCTTTAATGCATTCTCTGCATTGTTCTAAGTCTGAGAACTCTAATGGAGGAAGAATATCATTCTTAACTAGTCTTTCTATTCCCCCCCTCGAAATATGGCCTAAACGACAGTGCCATAATTTCGACGACTCATCTAGAGTTCTCTTTCGTTTTCTGTTTACATTCGTAGACGAGGATTCAATCACTTTCTCGCACGCAACATTCTCATTATCGCATACGACATTCACATCATCACATAATGATAACAAATAAAGCTCATTCTGTAGTATGGCAAAACCAACACATTCTTTATTAAACATTATTTCGCACTTGCCATTTCCAAAATTGCAATCATAACCATCTTTGTCCAAATTTGACACACTAATCAAATTTCTCTGTAAAGAGGGTACAAAAAGGACATCTCTAAGTAAAAGAGTGGAGCCATTAGCTAATTCTAATGAAAGATCGCCAACGGCTTCAACTTCAGCTTCGACTCCATTTGCAACTTTAATGCATCTTTCTTTTCTTTGCGTAGTCCTCGTCGAACGGAATCCCTGTAATGAATTAGCAACATGAACAGTTGCTCCTGAGTCAATCCACCAAGTGGATTTCGAATATTTCACATACAGGCATTCATTAATAAAGGTAATAATATTCTCACCTTTCTTAGCCATTATCATCTTTAAGTAGTCAGGACAGTTTTTCTTGTAGTGTCCCGTCTTCTTGCAGTGAAGGCACTGGTCTTTGTCTACAGCAAATTTATTCTGTTGAGGCTGATGTACAGAGGTTTTGCCCTTGTTCTTTGAGAAGGGGTTACTGTGGTAATTCTTTTTCTTGTTTTCCCTCACAAAGTTGATAGAACCACCATGTGAGGTTTTGATTCTTTCCTCCTCTTGCACGCACATGGCTATGCACTTTTCCATGTCCCATTTTTCGGGCTGCATATTATAGTTGACAACAAAAGTGTCAAACTCTTTTGGCAAAGAAGCAAAAACCAAATGAATAAGGAACTCATCCTTGAGAGCCAAATCCATCGGTTTCAGTTTAGATGCCAAGTTGCTCATTCTAAGAATGTGCTCTCTTATGCCATTCCCACCGCCAGAATACCTCTCTGTTACCAGCTGCTTAATCAGCTGTGTAGCATAAGTCTTTGAAGAGCCAGTGAACTGACTCTTTATTTTATCAAGGTATTCAGTGACAGTGTCACACTCTGCAATTGAGCCCAGAATAGCAGGCTCAATTGTGTTCTTTATCACAGCCATACATTTCTTGTTGGCTGTGGTCCATTTCTTATGATCAAGATCATAAGACATCTGTAAGGGAGCATGATCCCTCTGTCTTTTCTACCATGCAGTGTCATCCTCATTCTGTTCCCTCACTGGCGCCAGAGGCTCAGTGGGACGTGCTGTAGTGAGGACCCAGTCCACCTCAGCCAAGATAAAAGCTAAATCTAACTTTTTCTTCCACTCTCCATAATTATCACCTTTGAGAGTGGGGATTTCTCTAATACAACTCATTAAGTTGTATCCTCCTGAAAAAATATTTCAAATACAGTGAGAACGTAACATCAAAATCATATGCCTTATTTTCAACGTTGGTCAAAAATACGACATACAATTTAAAACCAATTCTATCATACATTAAATCTACATCACCGTTGGGCAGAAATAGAAATAATGCATGAAATCAACATTAAAAAATTTATAATACTGTTATTAACAACGTTGGTCAGAAAATAACAATATTATAAATCTCTGGAAATTTTATCTATTTTTTTCCAAAATTAAATTCTCCCGTTGGTTCGAATTTAATAATGAAAAACAATTAACATTAACTTTTGCAGCGGAAACTGTAATTATTCAAAAAATAATTCATTATTCAGATGCATCATAACTGTACTCTTTTAATCTCTGAAAAATTAACACGTTGGTGCAAAAATTACAGAGATTTTAAATCAAATTTCAATCAAATTGGCTCATAAAAGCTTCTGAAAAACAATAAAATTCATTTTTTTTAATTTACTGTTCAAACTGGCCATTCGGCCTGCTCTGCGCGGTTGCAGCCCACGGCGGCCCGGCCCAGCCGAGCGCGCTCGCGCCGCTCCTCCCCGCGCCCCGGCCTGCCCAGTGCCGCGCCGGCCCACTCGCCCACGCGCGCCACGGCCCAGACGAGCACGCGCGCTGCGCCTCGCCCGCGTCCCGGCCTGCCTCCCGCCGGCCCAGGTGGCCACCGCGCGCGCGCATCCTTCACGGCCGTTCATCACAATCGGACGGTCGGGAGAGTCTTTCGCCGGATCAAAATCCGGCGTCCCCTTGCAAACCCTAACCCTCATTTCTCCTCCTCTCCACCCGGGAAAAAAGGAGCGGCGACCCGCAGCGGCGGCTAGCTCGCGCGACGCCCGCGCTGGCCGGAGGCGGCCCCGACGGCGGCCCCGAGCAAGGCGGCGGCGCTCCATCGGCGAAGCAGCAACGCGCGGGCGACGGCGCGCTCATGAGGAGGCTGCGGGGCGGGGCGCAAGGCGCGGCCGCACGGCGCACGCGACGACGGCGCCAACCGGAGCGACAGCGCGCGGCGGCGGGCGGCGCAACCGGTAAGCCCCGATCCCCTTCTCCTTTTCTTTGCCGATTTCTCGGGTTGGAGATTTGATCCGTTCCCCTCTCTTTTCTTTTTGCCATTTTTCTAGGGTTAGGAGGGGGGCTCTGTTCTTTTCTATTTCCCGTCTAGATCTACCACTAGGGTGGCTCTGATACCAATGTTAATCTCTAGTCCTTTGGGACCTCCTAGGGTAGATCTAGCGGGGTTATTCTCTAGGGTTCTTGAGGTAATCCGAGAGGGAGAGAGAGAGAGGTACCAACCTTCCGGTGTAGAGGATGAAGAGCCGGCCATTGTGGTTCGTCGGCGAAGCTCTGCGCACGGGCAGCGACGGTCGGGGAAGAGGAGCGGCGGTGGCGTCTCCCGGTGGCGACGATCTCCCTGGCCGGTGGTGGCTTCCCGTCGCTTCAGCGCTCCCCTCTAACAGATCGGTCTAGGGTTTGTCGGTGGGGTGACGGCGGCGCGGTCAACCTCGTGATGCGTGCCGCTCGGCCCCCACCTCTGTATTTATAGCGCTGGCGACAGGGGCCCACCAGCCAAACGGACTGGGCGCCCCCGATCAGGGCGCGATCAAGGGATGGGCTTTGGCCGTTGGGCCAAAGCCCTGAGATCACTCTAACACTAGGCACTAGGCATAGCAAATCCAATTTCTAAACCGTAGCAATTCTTCCTTGGATCAGCACGGCGCATCCAAACCCAATAAAAATTCCATCAACATGTAAATCCAAACATGGCTTTCTCACCTAATCAAACTTCCACATGCGAATCCAAAAGCTGGATGTTTCCAATGCCATGGTCATCGTCGCCGAAGTGCCAAACGCTCGCCACGTGAGAGCCGCCGCCACCACCATCCTCCATGGCTCCACCTCGTGCCACGGAAGCTGTGGCTGCTCCGCCAACGGCAAGAAGACGCGTGTGCTTTCTAGATCTGCGCATAGAACAAAGATAGCTCACAGTGTTTGGACCGGAGCCGCCGCCGGCGTGACGAGGGAAGGAATGGAGGAGCGAGGGGAGGCACGGAGGAAGGGAAGGGAGCCTAGCATGTGCGTGGCGGGCCGGCTGAGCCGAGACAGCCTAAGCGGCTAGTCCCCGCCATTTTTCGGTGCTTTATCAGTGTAGCACAGAACTGGCCGGTTCGACGGTTTCTGGTTAAACCCGTTTTTCTCTGGTCCGATTGAATGAACAGTCTTAGAACGGAACTGGACCAGCCGGTTCAGTTTTTTTTAAAATTAGCCGCCAGTCCTGTCTGATTTTTTAAACTACTAGACTACTAGTTGAATGCTACGTATAAAACCAATACTAAATACTTTGAAACCATGACAGCTATTTTTGTTAACCTATCCCGGTCATTAGTGATTCACTCACACAATCATGTCTAGTAAATTGCTGGTTGTACTTCTCACAATAAAACATTTAGGGGGTATTTGGGACCGCTCCGCTCCACGTTTTTCAGCTCCGCTCCACGTTTTTTAGCCAAACGGTTTCAACTGTTGAAAATATAAGCACATGTAGGTTCAATTTATTTCATAAATAAATCATGACATCATGCACGCAAAATAACAGAACCATCACAGGCATAAAAGATCTAGACATGTAAACCAGGAAACTGTACATGAACAGATCTAATACGGAGAACATGACTGTTACGTACCGATGGTTCTGTTCTGATCGGTTTGCCGATGTAGACGCCGCAGGCACGGTGAGGATGACACGAAGTCGATGACGATTCGCCGAAGCCGAACGACGAGGAAGACGAGCCAGAGCTACAGCGAGCAGTCGCGCAGAGCGCTTCCCAAAAACCTTATTCGCTCTCTCCCGGTGCAAGACTTCGAAGGCGACGGTTCCGGAGACCTGCTCTCCCGAACGGCAGTGCACGCCGGCGGACGGGACGGAGTAGACTACGTGGGACGGCGCAGCACAATGGATGGAGGAGGCAAAACCCTAGATTGATTTTCGCATATGCTGTATGAAGGCGGCGACTCCGTATTTATAGAAAACCAGGACGCGTGATCAAGACGCCTGCACGTTCTCCATAACTCGTAAGCGAACCGGATTAGTCACGCGTAACCGATCCGGATTCACCGCCACTCAAAACAGCAAAATAAAACTGCAAAAGGAAGCCGCGTCTGCGCAAGCACCTGGAGCCGATTTTGGCGGACCTGGAGCGCGTGCGTGTTATCCTCTAGTTCTCTCCCACACATGCCTCAAGTGGTTAGGAGTGCACCATCCCTTTTAAGGTGGTCTTCCTCTCCTAGAACTAGCAATATGGTACTAAATGTCACATGCATGCCTCCTTTGCATGAGTGGGCCTTTGAGATTTAATAGGAATTATTCTTATTATATGGGCTTGGCCCACATAATCCAACATCAGCTCCACGCACCCTGTTCGAGGAAAAAAGGTGAAGTTGTGAGAGCACCTAAACAGGTACTTCACAAACTCCAGTTTTTTGTGGAGCTGCTCCACGGTGGAGTTTGTGGAGCAGTCCTCAGAAAATTGGAATATACGGAGACATACTGTGCCTAACGATTGTTGTGTGATTACCGTATATAACCATTCCATTATGTCGCACAGTTAAGTCAATAATTTTGTCGCAAGTGACCATAATAAACGCTTTTAGCCATCCTTTACAAAAGTACACACATCTATGGATTACATATACGATGATACATGTGAGATAAGGAACTTTAAATTTTACAAAATAAATCTCATTGTGAGAGAGATGCAGGAAGGGAGAAGTGAGTGTGCGACGAGGGGAGCAAAGAGAGTGGAATTCTGACCTCTGCCGGCCCCCAATGGAAGGGACATAACGAGAGCATGCTGGAAAAGCCAGGGAGTTTGGGGAATACAGGGAAATACTGTACACACGCATCTCGAAACGTTATGGACGGTAGATGGCGGGGTAGGACATCCTCTGGGTAGGATAACTGCATTCCTCCTCTCATTTGTTCGATTAAGACGAAGCAACCGTAAACTAAGAATATGTACCCAGAAAAATTGCTTTATGTTGAAAGTCTCGAACAATACTTTTGAGAGACCTTGGAAGTCTTCTGATTGGCCATACATGTGAAGCATATGTGCATATATTATGTCTCAAAATATTGTTGGAACTTGGCCGTGTCCGGCAGTTGCAAATTACATCACCAACAGTACTCCCATAGATGATCATGCTTTATCCGATTGCACTATCTGTTTTGTTGGTGGCAACGTATCTTGAGCAAAAGGACAATCGTGCACCTCCCCCGCCGGCAGCACCGCCGACGACATGGCGATCGCTATGAAGGCCAGTGCCTTGCTGCAGCCCTAACCTCCTCGGCGTGTGCGCCCCAGTAAGTCGGCCTCGGTCACCTCTGCTCCGGCGTGTAGCGTTGGCGGGGAGGTAAGGGTGGGGCATGCAGTTTGGGACGAGCCCGTGCACGTGTACTGCCCGAAGCCGACGGGCGCGTGCAGCGCCGAGATGACCCGGGTGACGGTGGTGCAGGTCTCCACGAGGTCGGCGAGGCAGTCCAGCGCCGCCCACCAGGGTTCGTTTTGCAAGTCGCTGTGTCTGACGTGCCGCACCTTCCTCCACCACCTTACTGTCACGCTGAAATTTGAACACACACACACATATATATCTACAGAAGTGCTATACGTCATTTAACTGTTTTTTGAAGAGAAATTAGTCAAATTTCATATCATTCGATGTGCACCAAGATTCATACTTCCATCCATCTCCATTTCCAGTGAAGATCCGATGAGACTCCCCATTGTCTTTTTCTCCGGCCACCATCATCGTCAGTATCTTCAACAGAGGCACCGAGTTAGGGTTAGGATTCACCGGTTAAGGTTGTGGTTCACTGGTAGCCACTGGGCTTAGAGGGATGTCGGGGTGGTCATGGACAGATGGTGGGCGGCGGTGAGCAGCCATAGGATTGGAGGAGGGCGGTGGAGGCGGCTGGGGCGGCAAGAGCCAATGAGCAATTAGGAAGCGGCGCTGGCAAATTCGGCAGCGGTGGCCATCAGAGATAGGAAGAAGGGTGGCAGTGGTGGTGATGGGAGGTTGAGATGCGACAAAGGAGGATTGGAGGTGGGCGGTGGTAGCCGGTGGGCCTCGTCGGCATTAGAATGGCATAAGTGAGGCGGGGAGGGGGGTGTCTGAGAGAGAGGGAGGGATTAGGTTAGGGTTGGGAATAAGGGATGTATATGATTTGGTGGGTTTATTTGGGGTGATGAATCTCCATTTGACACTTAAAAAATCTGATTGTTTTGAAGGAAAAAATAGTAACATGTTGTATAGATAAACCCATATATGTAAGTGAAGTGGGTGAGCACCGCATATCTTTTCGTTTCTCCTCCCTCCGCGATCAAATCCAATTCAACGGCCGGACGAAAAAAACCCTCGAAGAAGCACAAAAAGAAGAGAAAAAAACATAGTCGCAAAAAAAAAGGAAAACGAGAGACAGCCCAAGCCGAGAAGGACACGAAGAAGCAAGGAGCGAAGCAAGAGCACATCCACCCCACGAAGCACCAGCCCCGCCTCGCCGCGCGCCGAGCAAGCGCGAAGCAATCCGCCGCTGCGAGAATCCGGCAGCCGGGAGCAGCGCGGTGCAATCCTTCGGCTGGTCTCCAATCGGGTCCCGCCAATCCCAATTGCTCCCCGGAGGTCAGCTCGATTCTTGCTGTTTCTTGGATTCGATTCGGTTCGGCCCGGCCCGTCGCACTTCTCGCCGGAGATCCAGGTGATACGAGCTCGCCGGAGCTCGACGGTGTCGGGATCATGCCTCCATTGTTCTAGGGTTTGGGCGGGTAATCCAATTGGCTCGCCCCAAGTCGCCGCCTGTATGCTTGATTCGGGCTAGCTGCACCGCTTCCGTGGCAGGCCCTTGGTTTCGCGACAATTGGTGCGGTGCCAGTGGAGATGAGATCACCTCCATGGCCGGGGAGCTGGGAATTGGGCTACGGGCTCGCGCTCTGCAGGAAGCGGCGCAAGCCCTAGTGGTTTGATCCGAGCTGGGTAGGGTGCGCTATCCCCGATTTGTGATTTCTGTTCTCCCAATCCGATATTGTGGTTCGCGGGGGTGGTAACTGTATGGACACCGTGCGGGAGGAGGCGAGGCCACTGGCCGCACCGCAGCAGCAGCCGCAACAGCCAACGGCGCCTCTGCTACCACAGCAGCATCAGCAGCAGAATGGTCGTATTGATCTCCGGGAGCTGAAGGCTCAGATGGAGAAGCGGCTTGGTCCGGACCATTCGCGGTGGTACTTCAGCTACTTGAATGGCTACCTGTTGCAAAGGCTCAGTAAGCCAGATTTTGACAAACTATGCCTGCTTATCCTGGGGCGGGAGAACATACGGCTGCACAACCGTCTAATCCGCTCAATTCTCTACAATGCGTACCAGGCACAGTGCCCACCTCCACCACCTGATGAGGGGAGGTCCGTGGGAACATCGGTGAAGAAGGTTTCTCAGGCTGCTGAAGCGTTCAATTCTTGCAATGGGGACGTCGGGCTGTTACAGGTGCAGGGATCGAGGCCTATGGGCACAGTGCAAGATCATCAGCTAAAAGACCGGATGAAAAACATGGGCCCAAATGGTAGGGTGGAGGCTGCTGTCAATCACACCCAGGTTGCTCATGGTGGAACTGCTGTACCAGAGAATGGCACCCTAAGTTCACTTGAGTTGAAGAGATCGGTGTGTTTTCAACAATGTGAACCTGCAGAGCCATTGGCAAAGCACCGGCATGTGGACCAGTTGGCGCCTGAAAGCATGCTTAAGCAGAGAAGAAATATGAGCGATACTACTGATCATTCTTCTGAGATGTTGAAAAGTCCTGTACGGGCTCCACTTGGAATTCCTTTTTGTTCAGCCAGTGTGGGTGGGGCAAGGAAATTACTGCCGCCACCAGTTAGTGCAGGTGAAGATCTCTTTAGAAGCTGTTGTGAGCATCATGAGCTGTTGAACACAGAGGTGTTGTGTAGGCGGATGGAGAAAACAGCAGAAACACTGGGTCTAGCAGGTGTCACAATGGATTGTGCTGACCTTCTGAATAATGGCTTGGACAAGTATTTGAAGAACCTGGTTAGGTCATCTGTTGAGTTAATAGGAGCTAGTGTTCAAAGTGATGTAAGAAAAGGGGCATCATACAAGCAACATGCCTATGGAAAGCAGATTAATGGTGTTTGGTTGCCGAACCATTTTCAGATGCAATCAAGCAGTGGACCATCAGGAGCCACAACTGAGATCAGAAGTAACCATTTGATTTCTGTTGATGATTTCAAGGTTGCTATGCAGCTAAACCCTCAACAGCTTGGGGAGGACTGGCCAATCCTTCTTGAGAAGATATGTCTATGTTCCTCAGAGCAAAATGGCTGACAGATGGAACTTCCTACTTCAAATGAAATTTTGTACAGATGTGCTTCTTGGTGCCCATCTGATGTACATGTGAGCTGAAGTGACAACACTGCAGTCACATCACAGAAGATGCACGTTTGGGATCAAATCAGAATTCTGCCATCGGATTTGTAGTGAAAGAAAGTCATTCTTTTGTCCTGATAAATGATGCCCAAATAAAGGAAATCATCATCTGTTCAGGCTGCTTAGGCCTCATTAGCACTCCTGAGGTGGAGACTGTTACATCCAAAAGTCCCAACTTCTATGTAACATCTAGCATAAAGGGACAGAAGACAGCAAAATGCAAGTGCTGTCTTGTAACTTATAGGAAAATGTTCTGTAAGTTTCTAGGTCAGGATGTACATTATTGATTGCAAAAGTTTCTAGGGTATCTTCAGTACTAATTTCAGGGATCTTGGATGTTACGTTTATTTAAATTCTTTTGTAACTGTGTTTTGAAAGTTATATTTTAGATCACTAATGCTTCTCCTTTTCTCTCTCGATGTGCATGTGTCTGTTCGGGAGTGGGTGGGTGTTTCCATAAGTCCTTTTGTGTCATTACTCCAGATATGAAAAAGTATATATATATTCATGGTTGAATTGTGTATCATGATCGTGATCCTCACTTAGACAGTCGTCTGAAGCAAAAGGATTCCCTGTTGTAAATTGTGATATTTGATTTTTTGAAAAAAAATATGTTTTATTGTCAATATTTACTTTTGGAAGGGGAAAAAATATGCCTGGTGCAAGCATTTTGTATGTTGATAGTCGCATGTATCTGAATTTTATCTTCTGCTCGATCTAAACTTCCAAAGTCACTTAGAAGAAGTTCTATTCAATCAACTGTAAACACGTGTGGACTGTCTCAGTAAGCTATACCATCTTCAATTGTTTCATTTCCCTAGTGTTCTGCATAATGTGATTAAAATTTTCAACCGATTGTCTTATTGCTGCATGGAGTGGTATGTGCCTTTATTCAATCCCCAGCACATTAATTGCAAATTTACAATCCATAAAGTGGAGGAAGAAGAACATCTGTAGCTGACTTTGTTAATCTGAGTATGTTTTAGACTTTTAGGATTGATCTGCTGAAATTGCCTCTGTAAATAGCTGATACAGTGGCACTTTTTATTTTTTTTGTGGAGTTGGTGCAGAACTTCTTTGACTCATCTTATGTGGAATTGGTGTACAGGTACAATTTGCGGACTTATAATTGAAGTCCACTTCCCCTCTTAGCTTATCTGAAACCTATGGCGCCATTAGATTATTTGAGATGTTATTAATACAATGTGCCTCATTCATGTCATCTTTATTTTCCATGGTATGTCATTGGATTGCTGTCTTCATCACACAGTTTGTGGTAGAATTTTCATATTTTGTTAAATATCTTCTTTGGCATGCTTAGTATAGACGTCTCTATCTTGTGTGTTACTGCATGAGTAGCTTGAACGCTCTGTGTTGTTAAGTTTCAACTGTGAAGAGGCTCACCGATTGTCCAATATATCCTAGTTCAACATGGTAAAAGAACCATGGATAGCTTTGATGCATATTATCCGTGGATGGAGAACTTATTTTGCTGGTGTGTTAACAAGATGTGTAAGAATGTCTGTATTTGTTGCAGAGTATTGGGTGCATCTGATCACCATGGACATTGCTGGCTTACTTTTTTTTGTCTCGGGAGCATCCAACAATTCTGAACCGAATTTGGCTTTGCTCTTGTGCTCTTCATTGTGCAGATATGCTTGTGAAGAGGTTTTTTTTAGAAACCTTAAATGTAATTTGAATTGTGCAGATCAACTTTTCTTTGTAGAGGTAACCAAATGTTCCTGCAGTTTATGCTGGAGCATCTCTAATGAGGACGAGATCGATGGCTAGCCCCAGCCTGAACTGAACTGAATATTTGGTTGCTTTGTAGTGCCTGAGCGATGATGGCAGAGCAGGCTGCTGGTAGTTCTGAAACTAATGAAAGACTGCCGCAGGAGTACAAAACTGGTATGACTGCAAATATTTACATCCAGTAAAGAAAGGCGCAGCATCTAGAGGAGCTGTACAGCGGCATGACTCCCTCCATGGTCTGCCTATGACAGGGCGATCGAAGCTGCCGCGGCGCCGCCGGCCGGGAGGTCCATGCCCTCACTCAGCACCGTCGCCGCAAGCCCATGTTGTGGTGGTGCCGCGACGTCGAGGCAGCGCAGCCCAGCCAGACCAGCGCGCGGGCTCCCCTGGACGGCGGCTCGCGCGCCAGCTTCTCCGTCTCCGGCCGCTGCAGGATGTCCCACATCACCTGCACGTCCTCATACGCGCACGTCTGGACATCGTCGTGGAGCTTCACAAGAACGCCGCGGCCATCTGAGGAAAGTTTCATCAGCAGCAGCAGTACCATCGGTCAGTGTGCATGGTTGCAAGAGTAAAATAAAAATCAACGGCAACCTTTGGATAATCCAAAGTTCGATTCCCACCACCTACATGTTGTCCTAGTAAACGATGGATAATTGCGGAAATAATTGAAGGACCTGATCATACAGCAGTAAGGCGGTTTGCGTCTTAAGATAGATGTGCTAATCGACCATTCCTGTCTATATAATAAGAGATGAATGTGTGATGTAGAGTCCTGAATTATCGAGGGGTTTGCCGCTTGCAAGGTTGGATCCACGCGGAAAGCAAATCCTGCCACCTTTGTACGAGTGTGGCGCGAAAAAAATTTGGATTTGATGCTTCTGGCCTTCATTCCTGCGACCATCTGAAAGATGCCATCACGGCGCTGCTACCGCACGAGCATTGGGTGTTACGTAGGTAACCTCCAGCTGCTTTTGGTCTAGTACTGAATTATTGGCCGAGTTAGCAAAGCTGGCTCCTCTGTCACGGGACGCAGCAAGCGTTAATAGGCACTCTGTCGCTTTAATATGCGCTATTCATGTAAATCCTTACCAAATTACGCACAAAATGTGTGATGAACATACTGTAAATGCTTTCTAAATTCTCGCTCCAATACGCGCTATTTCTGTAAATGCTTTCTAAATTCTCGCTCCAAACTGCGGAGTACCTTTTTTTTTTGCGCATTACTTCTCGACTGGTTGTTATATTCAGAGAAAACATGTAAGCCAATTTTTGCCTCTAAGCTGTATTCAGAGAGAGCTAATTAAGCTGCGCCTTCACTTACAGTACCGTCCCAGTGCGTGCCAAAGATCGATCAAAGTGGAAGACAAAAAAAATTTCGTAAGGAGATCACGCTCGAGCTCCTTTTCTTTTTTTTTTGCTCCAGAACACTCGAGTGCCTGTGCAGCTCGGCATGAGAAAACGACCCACGTACTAAACTATGCATGGGTGACCGATGCCTGCTCAGCTAAAACTGATCAATAATCACTCGAACCCAATTACTTGCTTAACTGCAGCGCACCAGATGCTGGGCTATGCAGCAACATGACAAGTACACGCGCGCAGCCACGATCACGTATCCTTTTGACTTCTGATTAGTGATGCATGCATTGGATTCTTCCCTTCTCTTGTACGACACCCGACATGCAGCCACGTGCCACAGAAATATTTTCTTTCTTGCACGAAAAAAAAAATGCTGCAAAGTTCCACGCATGTGTACTGACCTTATGGGCTGTTCAAATTAGCTTCGTCTAAATTTAAACATCCAGATTCTAAAATCGGCTTTCTCATATCGTTTCTAAATGTCGCCGATCGGCCTCCTTCGTTCCCTCTATGTCTGTGTCTTCCAAAAATTGTTTTAAAATTTTTATTTTAAAAACTATTTATTTCAACTATTACTATTCTATTTTAACTAAAAAACCAAAAACTTCAGACAAAAACCATCGTTCTGTTGCGCAAAAGGAAAACGACGGCCACGCATGTCTCATGATATACATCCTAGCTCACTATCTTTTATATATATATATATATATATATATATATATATATATATATATATATATATATATATATATATATATATATATATATATATATATATATATATATATATATATTGTGTGTGTGTGTGAGCATGTTCTTTTCGGTTTTTGAAACTAGCTTTTGGTTTTTACTATAATACCTAACTTTTAAACGGATTATTTTTTCAAAACAGGGTCTACAAGTTAATTATAACACACGTTAAAAGCCCAACATCTGTACCATCCAAAATCACAAGTGAGTATCTCTTTCTCCATAATCTCTGTCGCAAACAGCTAAAGTTCAAAAATTTTAGCCAAAAACTATAGGTTACAACCACAAAAAAACAGTACCTATATATGGTTAGCTTATTAGATGTGACGTGTGCGTTGATGAAGGGCATAAGTTGGTGCCAAATGTCGGGAGGAATCAACACTAACACTAGTTATGGAATCAGATCTCATGCTATCTAGATTGTAACTCGAGGCCTGTCAAAGCCTATGTAAAATTTATGAAAAATCATAAAAAAATAGAGTTAGTATAAGAACAGCTGGTCTAGTTTGAGACTTAGGCTTAGGCTGGTTCCACCCCTGCTAACACGCCGTAAAATTTTCTATACATTGCAATCTTACTGGAATCTTAATCTAACGCTGGATGTATGATGCAGGAAACAGAAAG
This sequence comes from Dendrocalamus latiflorus, assembly GCA_017311315.1. Taxonomy (NCBI): domain Eukaryota; kingdom Viridiplantae; phylum Streptophyta; class Magnoliopsida; order Poales; family Poaceae; genus Dendrocalamus; species Dendrocalamus latiflorus. The sequence continues at coordinate 35,130,298 of CM029637.1, forward strand.
GAGATGAAGCATTAATTGCCACTTATCCATCAATGATCAGAAGAGGAAATAAACCGACATGCTGAATCATCACAAACTCGATCAGAAGAAGATATAAACCGGCCGGCAAGTTGAAGCAGTGGGTGTGATGGTCGATCTTACCGTCTTTCTTGCGACGCAGCCGGGCGGCGATGACGATCCACGCGCGCCTCACCGGCACGACGACCGCCTTCTGCCACCACTCCATCGATCCCGGCCAATCGCCGGCGACTCTCTTATATCTTTTATGGTCTCTATCGGAGAGCGGGAGGAGAGAGAGGAAACAGGAAAGGGATGGTGAAGAGAAGAGAGTGGCTTATATGGAGCGGGGATGTCACCCTACCCCTGTTGGCTACTCTCCACGTTGCCTCGGGCCAGCGCCAGGCGCCCATTCCTAATACGCCCGCTCGAGGCTCATGACTCATCATCGTCTTTACCTGGGAACAAAGCTTTATTAAGCTTAAGCAATCGCATGCATGGCCGTTTGTGACTGACCACTTTGTTCGTTATTCTGCCACAAGCAAGCAGAGTGCAAACTTGTTTTTATTTGGTCTGGCCGGTTCAAGATTTACCTCTGTTGTTTGTATCATTCCTTGCTTTTTTTAGACAATGTATCATGCAGATTTCTGTAAAATTTACGCGAAATTCTTACTTTTTAAATAGGATCTAGATGGTTTGCAAGCTAGCGTACGTGGATCACACGAGTCCGTGCATATATATATCATGTGATTTTCTGATTTTTTTTAAAAAAAGATGCATATACCTTTGTCCATATAATCCTTCCCATCTGATAATTTAAACAAAGCCTCAGCGGGATTATGATGCCCTTCGGACGCTTTCGCTCGGACTCATTTTGTTAGACAGCCCTATAGTCTATAAAGTCAACCGGGCATCTGCAGTCCAAAGCGTAGAAAAACCTGGGTGATGGAGCTTTCACCTTTTTCTAGGCTAATAAAAGGTTTCAAGGTCAAGGCATATGTGATCTCGCCCTGATTTTTATAGATTTTGATTAAAAACTCTCGCAAAAAGCAAACCCTCATTAGAAAAACGTTGTTTAATCACCAATGGTTGGCTGACCTTTAAGGGTTCTCTGCATGGGCCACTGCTGAGTACCTCAACTTATGCTCGCTTCTCGGCCAAGTCCAGCTACAAGACGGAGTTAAGGATGATATTTATGGCGTTGGACATCCGATGGTTCATATTCACCTAAATCCACGCATCAGGCCTTGTGCCAAGAAGCTACTTTCCTCCCCCGCGCCAATTTGCTACGAAAATGCGCGGCTCCTCTGAAAGCCAAAATGTTTACGTGGCTAGCGCTAAAGAGGCATGTTTGGAGTTTTTCAAGGCTGCGGAAACGCAACATCCCTACGCCTTCAGCTTGCCTCTTTTGCGGTCAAGAACCCAAGACGATCGACCACCTTCTAGTGTTGTGCCTTGTGGTTCGCAAGATCTGGCACCAGATGTTCTCCTGGTTTTCACTTTGCACTTCTTATCAGCTAACCAAACAATTCCTTCAGGACCTCTGGTCAGTTGTCAGAGGTCTGGCTCCTTGTCCCAAGAGAAAAGGAGTTGACACCCTCATCATTCTAGTCATATGGATGACATGGAAGGAGAGAAATTCTTTGCACCATGGCCAATGGAGACTAAACACTGACGACTTCCTCCAGCGCGTTTAGTAGGAGTTCATGTCGTAGTCCTCCGCTGCGAGTTTAGAGCTACATTCGTTGTCGTGCGACCCCGACCCCCCCCCCCCCCCCCGACGCCGTTCAACCTCTTGTCTTCCTCTCTTTTCTCTCTGTCGTCCCTCTTTTTTATTTTGCGACTGAGTTGTGAGCTTATAATCTAACCTTCTTAGATCCTCCCATGATTTCCATGTCATGTTTGTACCTCCTCTTTGTTAATGAATGAAATGCATATCACTGGCGCTAGGGCAACGCACGGTCCCACGGCCGGCCTGTATGTATGTGTGTGTGTGTGTGTGTGTGTGTGTGTTGGATATTGAAATGGACACTTATGATATTTGAGCACTAAGCCTTTTTGTTTTTAGATTGCTTTTAGATATGTGTAAATGTAATATATCAGGCAAATCTGTTAACATTCATTAATTCAAAAATGTGTCAATTTAGAAAGGAAGTTATTGGTTTAGCATGTTGAATCAATCATGGATGAAAAATTTTAATCATAGGTGGAAAGTCTCAATTATAAATCCTAGACACCATAGTGTCCCTATTATATATACTATGTATATATGTATACATATATATAGACATATGTATATATGTTTTATGTGTGTGTGTGTATATATATATGTATGTAGACATATATATTTATAAATATATGTATGTATACATGCACACACATATATGTGTATGTATATGTATGTGTATGTGTATATGTATACATACCTAACAATGGATGAATAAATCCTCATTTTCCACCGAAACTGTTAGAAATAATCTTGACTTAGAGTCAGTGGCGGAGGACCCGATAGGGCAAGGCCTAGCGTGCGCCAGACCTTGATGCGGGCGGTGGGAGGCGGGACTCGGGAGGCGGCCGACGGGAGGCGGGAGGCAGGCGGGCGGCCGACGGGAGGCGGGAGGCAGGCGGGCGGCCGGCGGGAGGCGGGCGATCCGCCCCACCTCATTTTTTTCCCGTCCTCCGCCACTGCTTAGAGTCCATGTCGTAGTAGAGTTCGTTTCCGAGTATAACTCAAGTTAAAGTTGAGACCAACTTGAAGTCCGAATTGAAATAGGAGTAGGAGAGTTTTATCCCTATATATTGGGGGAACTTGTACCCAGTTTTGTATCCAAGGAAGAAAAGCAAGAAAGAGGGGGAGCAAATAAGAGAATAAAGAAATTCAGAAATTTCTTCTGTGTTCTCTTAGATTATTTGCGATGTGCGCGTTTTCTCCTGGATCGAAGTTGTAACAAGTGGTATCAGAGCCAAGGCGAGAACCGAGTCGCTGGAAAAATCGTCTTGGCGATTCCGATTTCAGTGCATCTCACGCGGCGCTTCTGAGGCGCACGTCGCTCATCTTCGCGCAGCTCTTCCGGGAAAAAGACGCTCGCGGCACGTCCTTCCGTTCCCTTGGTCCAAGAGCAACTTCAAAGTAGCCCGAGATCTTGATTCGTGCTCAAGATCATGTCGCGTTCTTCGGGAAGTGATGTCACTGGTGACGATACATCATCTAGTATGATGGCGAAGGAGAGTTCCACTATCTCGCTGCATTATCCGATGCTCACGATGAGCAATTATGCAGCATGAGCAATCAAGATGAAGGTGTACATGAAGGCGCAAGGAGTGTTGGACGTTGAGAAGATGTGTTCGCCATCCAAACTCAAGTAAGCAGAGTTGAGATCGGAACGTCGAGGAGATGTGTCACCGTTCCGTGTCAAAGTATGAGTTTAATAAGCCGTAGTTGAGTCCGACTACCTCAATGTTTTAGAATCTTTGCATCTAGATGGACCCGTACCAATTGAGTTGAGTTCTTACGTGTAGCTTGCATGTAGAACACTTCATATGTAGGCGTGCTGGTAGTTCATAATGTATTGAGACTAAAACTAGAGTGTGTCAAGTCAAGATTAAGGGGGAGATTGTTAGAAATAATCTTGACTTAGAGTCCATGTTGTAGTAGAGTTCGTTTCCGAGTATAACTCAAGTTAAAGTTGAGATCAACTTGAAGTCCGAATTGGAATAGGAGTAGGAGAGTTTTATCCCTATATATTGGGGAAACTTGTACCCAGTTTTGGATCTAAGGAAAGAAAAACAAGAAAGAGGGGGAGCAAATAAGAGAATAAAGAAATTCAGAAATTTCTTCTGTGTTCTCTCAGATTATTTGCGATGTGCACGTTTTCTCCTGGGATCAAAAGTAACAGTAGAGCTTTCCTACCCACGAAAACTCGCTATTTCCCCATTTGAAATCTCAGTCAGTGGTGGCCTACGGAGTGTTCAAATCAGCTTCGCCCTCTAGTTTCTGTTTAAAGAGACCAGAAGCCGATTTGAACATCTTGACTTCTAAAAGTAGCTTTTCTAGGCTATTTCCAAAAGCCGTCGGCCGGCTTTCGTCACCTCCTCCATGTCCACGTCTTCCAAAAACCATTTTTTTAATTTTATTTCAAAACCTACTCCTTTCGGCTGTTATATTTTATTTCAATCAAAAACTCTACCTAAAAGCCATTAGGTCCAGCCGATTAACACACTCTGCATCACCTCATTTCCAACACCGATCAGTATGTGGAGTAAGGGCCTGTTTGGGAGAGCTCCACCAACTCCAGATTCACGAAAAACGTGGATCTGGAGCTGGATTCACCGTGGAGCAGCTCCATGGTAGATCTGGGATTCGTCAAAGTGTTTGGGAGAGCTCCACCTCGCTCTCTATCTCACTTCCACCTGGGCCCCACGCGTCAGCAAGCAAAATGAAAAAAAAATTCCCGGCGGGCGCGGCCCCGGCGGGCGCAGGCGCGGCAACGGCCGGCGGGCGCAGCCGCAGGCGAGGCGGAGAAGAGGAGGAGGCGGCGCAGGCGCGGCCCTGGCCGGCGCAGGCGGACGAGGGGGAGGCGGACGCGGGGGAGGCGGCTGAGGCCCGGGAGGAGGCGGGGGAGGCGGCGCCGGCCCGGGAGGAGACGCGGGAGGCGGCGCCGGCCCGGGAGGAGGCGGGGGAGGCGGCGCCGGCGCGGGAGGAGGCGGGGGAGGCGCGACGGTGGAGGGAGGAGGCGGAGGCCCGGGAGGAGACCGCGGCGGTGGAGGGAGAAGGCGGAGGAGGCGGCGGTGGAGGAGGGAGGCGGAGGAGGCGGGGGAGGCGCGACGGTGGAGGCGGAGGCCCGGGAGGAGACCGCGGCGGTGGAGGGAGAAGGCGGAGGAGGCGGCGGTGGAGGAGGAAGGCGGAGGAGGCGGCGCCGGCGCGGGGGGAGGCGGACGCGGGGGAGGCGGCGCCGGCCCGGGAGGAGGCGGAGGCGGGCGAGGCGGCGCTGGCGCGGGAGGAGGCGGGGGAGGCGGCGCCGGCGCGGGGGGAGGCGGACGCGGGGGAGGCAGCGCCGGCGCGGGAGGAGGCGGGGGAGGCGGCGCCGGCGCGGGGGGAGGCGGACGCGGGGGAGGCGGCGTCGCCGAGAGGACGGGAAGGAGGCGCGCGGCTGGGCGGTGGAAGGGGTGGAGACGCGCGGTGGAGAGGACGGGCGACGGGAAGAGGGAAATAAGATCGAACCGTTTTTTTTTTGTGTAATGGGTGGCATGGTGGGTAATTTTCCCCAACTCCACCAACTTGAATTTGGTGGAGCACCCCTTGAGGTGCTCCATGGATTTGGTGGATCTGGAGCCAGATCCATGATTTTGGTGGAGCAGATCCACGGTGGAGCTGCTGGAGCTGGAGGTGTTTGGCTTGGAAAAGTGGATCTGAATCTGTTTTTTGTGAATCTGGAGCTGGTGGAGCTCTCCCAAACAGGCCCTAAGTTGGCCTTCCCTAAACATTCAAACTTTCAATATACATAGCAACTTGATACGTTGGCAGTTTGGCACATCCATCTATACATGTATCTTCCCAACTTTTTTACCCTATTATTACTACAAATATATCTGTATCAGCACTATATGTATGTGACCCATTGACATTTACAAGCAACCATGTCCTGTATTACACATACACGCGATGAACGAGTATTATCTATCGAAGAAGCCCGCCCTCGCCGGCAACTTTCCGTGTACAGAAGCAAGATCGAGACAGAAGAGATGAACGCCGCGTCGTCAGCTAGACCGCGGTGTGACGACGCTGCCGCAGCCTCGTGATCCGTGCGCGCTCTCCTCTAGGAAGATCAGGTCCCTCCGATGCCTCGCCGCCTCGAGATACCCGACCCGGTCCACCAAGCCATCCGTCGACCACCGCTCACTCGGGTGGTCACACCGGTGCACTGCGATCCGCACCTCCGACTCACCGGTCGAGTGGCGGCCGGGGACCCTCCTGGCGAGCGGCGCCGGGTTGCCGTGACTCTCGCCGGAGTCCAGCCGGGTCAGCTCCAGCTCGGGGAGCACGACGAAGACGTCCTCCTTCCCGACGCGCCGGCGGCAGACCGGGCACGTCGAGTGCGCCTGCAGCCACGCGTCGACGCAGTCCGCGTGGAACGCGTGCTGGCACTTGGGCAGGACTCGGATCAGCTCGGCCGCGTCGAACGCGCCCAGGCACACCGCGCACTCGTGCGCGGCGTCCCTCGCCGCGCCCACGTCGCCGAACAGGAACACCGGGAGCGAGTCCACGACGGAGCGGCTCAGGCCGGAGCGGCACCGCTCGCACGGCGAGGGCGGGAACCCGAGGCCCAGGCCGGCCACGCCGCGGGCGCCGGGGGCGCGGTGCTTGCAGTGCTTGGCGTAGATCAGGAAGAGGAAGAGGACGAGGAGGACGGCGGTGAGCACGCCCACGATGACGGCCACGTCCACGGCCAGGGGCGGAGGCAGTGGGGGCGCCGCCCCCGACTTGTCTACGGTGTGGCGGGCCGGCCACGGCGCCGGCGGGGAGGATGCCAAAGGCGGGATCATCTTGTTTCGGTCATGGATAGCACCCGAGATAAATCGTTCGCGAAAAAAAAAGGTTGCATGACAAGGCGTAGTGCGAGTGATATAGATGGTGCAGAGGCAAACCGGGCTTCGCTCCGATCTTCTTCCTACATAGCATGGCTTAAAAATAGAGGAAGCTATCTTTCATCGTGGCAATTTTTAGTTTCTTCTTTTTCGATTTTCGATTGTTTTGCGTTACCACAACTTAATTTTGGTGAAATGGCGTGACCAAGTGGTAGCATCGTTTATCACAAGAAAGAATCCCAGTAATACTACTCATAAGCACGCATCAAGATCACAATTTATAGCTGATGTGACATTCATTGCAATGGGGTATTAGCAATGAATTTGCATGTATAATTAGTGGCGAACCGGAGATTCAGAGTAATCGTGACGGCTATCTCACGAAAGCGAGCACTCGGGAGGGAAGCTACCGGGGTACTTGATCTCGTCCTCGCAGTAATCGTAGGACAAGTTATTATGTACGTGGCGTGGACCGAAACCACTTGAGCCTCTGCAGCCCGGCGGCGCTCAGCCGTTGGCTGCAGGGCCGGCCTTGGGCCTGGGCAGCAGGGGTAACTGCTTAGGGCCCATAAAAAATAGGGCCCCTAGTCCAAGCCCATGTATATATACATGAATACATGAATTATTTTGATTAGTCTACGTATTGGAGTTCTGCCGTTCTGTATATTCTTTGATTGGGCCAGCTAAAGACAATAACGGCCCAATCCATTGAACCCCCATTATCTAGCGCGGATGCCTGAGAGACGCATCGATTTCGATTCACCAGATCCCCATTCCCCAATTGCACGCCGCCTCCAAAGTGGGGAGCAATAGAAGCAGTGATGGAGTCAGGGTGTGCGTCACCGGGGGCGCCGGCTTCATCAGCTCCTGGCTCATGAAGAAGCTCCTCGAGAAGGGATACATCGTGCACGCCACCCTGCAGAGCATCGGTACACGCGCGAGTTGATTTCGATGGATGGTGATTCGATTTTTGTGTGGAAATTCAGCGAAAGGAGCGGAGCGGAGGGTGGCTGATCGATTCTTGTGTTATTGGTCTTGATTGAATGGTTGGGTTCGATTTCTGGCTGCAGGAGACGAGAAGAAGGCAGGGCTGCTGCAGCAGCTCATCCCCAGTGAGGTGTTGGAGGCCGGACGGCCGCAGCGGCTGTAGCTGTTCGAGGCTGACCTTTACGACGCCGCCACGGTGCCACCTTCGCTACTTTTTGCTAGCTTTACAACCTTTTGCTAGCAGTACAAGAACACGGCCGAAGCAGCTGTGGATGCAGTGAGTGTGATCCTCCGGCAATGCGCGGAATCCAAGACGGTGAAGTGCGTAATCCACACCGCATCGCTAACGACCGCTTCGCCACTGAAGGAGGTCTCCGGCACTGGGTACAAAGATTTTATCAGTGAATCTTGCTGGACGCCACTCGACGGCGACTATCCTCTCCAGAGCACGCACTTCGATATAAGTCGTCTCTTTCTACGAAATGAAAGTAGTCTCTGAACTTCTGTTGCAAAATGGCCATTTCGATACTTACAAAATTCATGACAACATGTGAAGTTTAGTATATATAATCTTACTCATACAATAGAAAGTTGGTTATTTAGAATTATTTACACTTGTTATTGGTATACATTAGATTTTGATCATATAAATGTCTGATCAATCGACAACAAAACTGTTTGAACATGAGTAAAATCGATCGATATGCACGTAGCTACGGGAGTTCATGTCATTCGTGATGATTTCTACTTTTGTCTAAAATTAATATAAATATCTAATTTTTTAAAGCAGATTCTTCACTCATCTCATTTCTGTTTCATTCCGAGGGTATGTCAGGAGTCACGAGCATATTATGTACTCTATTCCTCTTACTTCTGTCTTACGCACGTATACTTTTCTCATTTTTTTTGTACCACTTGCTCCTTCATTCTAAATTCTACTTTTTTAGCTGTTACTGTTTATCTTTAAACAAAAATCATCATTCGTAGCTAATAGACATAAGCAAAAATCAAGAAGAAAGCCCTTATTCCTCAATGTTGTTCGGGCTCCACGGGAGGGAGTAGGTGTGGAAGTACACCTTGGTGGGGTCGAGCTAGAGGTGGAACTGCTGCTCCCTGTCGCCTACGCCCTGCGTGAACATGCTGGCGTACGGCTGTCCGCCGTTGAGGAACAAGTCGTCAATGAAGCTCCGGACGCGAGCTCCGGCCCGCTGGCAGCAGCAGTACTCACTAAAGCAAAAAATATTGGAAGCGAAGAGCAACGTTGTGCAGCGGCTCATGTTTGGACAGGTAGAGGGGGGCGAAGAATAGACCACAGAAGTGGAGCAAGGTGAATGAGAAGATTTGCTCAGGAAAATGACACGAAACAGCTAGAATAATGCATGTTTTTTTAAGATCAAAAGGTTTCAGAAATCAGAACGGCTCGGAAGTCAATGTTGCCCTGAAAGATTTGGCAGTTGCGCCATCTTTTGTTATAATGTGCTATTGATTTCCTGTTTTCCTTGGGTTTCCACGCGGAGGCAGTGTATGTGGTTCATTGTGGGGAATATGCCAAGCTGAGGAGACATCAAGCCACTTTCACATAACACTAGTGAAATCACAGAAGATATATCATTCTGCATCCGTATGTAACAAACAAACTCTAAATTTCAACATAAACTTTGCATTCAATCGAGTGGGGCATTGCGCATCAAAGTATAATCACAGAAGCAGAACATATCAAGCGCTATCTTCTTTATGCAAATCATATTTCTTCCCAGAAGCAAAACATAGACCAGCAGCCTTAATAAGCTATTGCGTTGTCTAAGAAAGAGGTTCCTCAAAAGGGAACATCATCACTGAGAAGAGTTCTTCATCACTAACAATATGCCATGTGCATGCAGTTTATAGGAAGCAACCCATATTAGCAAACCAGTACATTGTTGGCAATAGCAAGAAGGTGAATAGTTGTTACTTAGAACAGAACAGGATCCATCTAAGAGCCTCGTACAATATTGAGCGATAAAGGCTACTGCTATTACCTAATAGTGATCACCCCATGATTATCATGAATGCACTATGACAAGACATATCATTAAACAATCCATCAAATATGAAAAGATAGCAGAGTCAACAGAGTATAAGACTAACCTACAACGCGAACAAGAATTAAAGTAATAACAAAACACAATTGAAAAGGCACAAAGGTATGATTGTTGTGGTGCCATACATTCAAGAGTTCATGCAGAGAAGCTTTGCAACTTCCGCAAACGCTTCACAGCTGAGGAAGGTTTCTTCTTCAAAATCTTCTTTGCAGATTTTGCTTTGGGCTTAGTCTTCTTCACCGGCGTGGGGGTTTCCTTTATAGGCCCAGGCTGAACTCCCTTTTTTAGTGCACTCCCTCTTGGAGTAGCAGATGGTGGCAGCCTCAGGCACTGAGGTGGTAAAGGATTGTGAGGCTTCCAAACTAGATTATTCTTCATCGAGAACCTCACTTTCTTACCGCTCTTCTCTCCGTCCTGGGCAAGAACATTACCTTCGCTACCATCATCTCCATCAGAAACTTCTGATAACCTATCCGCGGATTTTGCCCGCTTCCTCTTCTTCGCCACTTTCCCACCAGCTGGCGTCACTGGTGAAGTGCTTGAGCTGCTGCTTCCATTGGCTATCCCGGCTTCAACTGCAGCCTTCTCAAACTGCTTCTGGAGATTGGACATCAATGCCTCATCAAATGTAATGGCATCAGTACCATCACCCATCTGCTCAGCCACATCCCCTCCATCAACAACCTCCACCTTCTTTTTCTTCTTCTCTTTCTTCTCCTTTTTCTCCTTCTTCTCCTTGTCTTTCTTTACCTTCTTCTCATGCTTCGTAGCCTTGGTCCCCTCCTCCTCACTTTCGGTCAATGTTGCCTTCTTCACCTTTTTCTTCTTCTTTTCCACCTTCACCTCATCCAAATCCATGCCATTCTCCACCCCTGTCACCATTGGCACCTCAGTACCCTCAAACTCCGGCACACGAATCCCAACCCCAGACAGCTCCAATCCCTTCTCGACCTTCACAAATGCATCCCTCAACCCAAACACAATCTTCCGGTTCGCCTGCACGGTCTCTACCTTTGCCCCAATATCCAAGAACCTCTTGCTGAATCCAAACAGCAGCCCGACCTTCCCAAGCTTCTCCTCCACACTCCCCTTCTCCACCTCCTCCCCTTTCTTCACCATCTCAAGCAATTGCTTGCCGCTCTCCAGGAACCTCTCAAACACACTGGATTTAACCTTATTCAACATCACCCTATCGGAAGACTTCTCCAAAACAGTAAAGAAAGGAGCCAACAGTAAGTCCATTGATTGTAAGCTCACCGGGAGCACGGGCAAGAGCTCGTCAAGAAACGCCTCGGCCACATGGTACCCAAGGCCTCGGGAGCCGGCGGCGACGTTGTCGGCTTCCGGCAGGATGGCCTTCTCTGAGAGGATGGATATGATCTGGGTGGTGAGGCCAGGGGCGAAGGAGTGGGCGCTGAGGAGGAGGAAGGCGTGGTGGAGGAATCGGCGGTTGAGCAGGTAGAACTTATCGAGGCGGTGGGCGTCGATGTGGGGCCACTCGCGGCGGAGGGTGGAGAGGTAGGCGACGAGGAAGGCGGCGGCCGCGTCGGGCGAGGAGGCGGAGGAGACGGCGGTGGCGAGGCGGGAGGCGAGGGCGGACTGGTAGAGCGGCTTGTCGGAGTGCCAGAAGCAGAAGAAGAGGCCCTTCCAGAGCTTGAGGAGGTCGGTGGGAGAAAGGTGCGGCGCGGAGGCCGGGAGGAAGGCGGAGAGGAGGTGCCGGACGGCGCGCTCGCGGGCGGAGGCGTTGCAGGAGGCCAGGCGCCGGGCGATGGCGGCGGCCTCGGCGGAGGCGTCGGAGGTGGCGGCGGCGGCCATGGGGAGCGGGGAGGAGGAGGGGAAGGTGGAAACCCTAGTGTTTGATCCGGGGGAGGGATTCGGTTTTTGAAATGACCTTGTTTGGTTTTTATTTTCGGGTGCCGGTCGGGTCGGGTCTGGTACTGGCGTGGTTCCGTGCTTCTGCTCGGCTCTGACAGGTGGGTGTGGCGTGTCTCTGGACGGGTGGATCCAAGTTAGGGCATGCCGCGATGCACCGAATCTCGCGCCAGTTGGATAGAAAACCAACGATCTACATCATAATGGTGTTAGTAATGCCACCGGGAATGGCCAGGGGCCACGTAGGTACTGGTTCAAATTTCATGGAGAATGGGGGCCGGCACCCATCAAAAATCGATAAGCTGTTTTAATTTTAAAACAATAATAGAGAAACATCTCGTTTTCTTGTTTAAGGTTATTAGAGTTTCATGGCGTTGTTTCCAAGACTGCCACATCATGTAAAATGAAATGAAACATCCATCCTCAATGCATAGTTTCATTCTATTGTTTCATAGATATTTAATTTCATGACTCATATAGAGAGTTTCGTGTGCCATATCATCAAAAATGTCTATGTGGCAGCCTATTAAATGCAGGTGAAACTCCCACTGAGACTGACATTAGAGAAGTCATAAGTAATAAATCGAAAAAAGTAGAACAGCCAAACAATGGCTTCAATGAGTCGTCCAAACAATCTATAGTGTATCACTACTTTTCCCATGAGAAAAAAAGCGAGGTGCTCATTCATGCCAGATTTACAATAATTACATCACTGGCATTCTGGCAAGATCTTGTGCACATTTGAGACACTTGTGCAATGTCTAAATCTACGAGCAAATACATGGAGCAATTTTATTTCTTTCTCGTCTATCTTTAGTTAAACAACTTCAAACTTAATGGTATACCAGAGCGTAAGAGAACAAGTGCTTGTTACAGAAAGGCTAGACTCTTAAGGAAAACACTAGTGTATGCGAAAAGTAATAGGCTTCAAATAGCCATGTTTGGCTTACCTTCTTTTTTTCTGGTGCCAAAGTGGGGTAAGCCAAAAAAAAACAGATCGATCGCTAGAAAGTGGCAAATTTAGCGAAAAATATGAGTTCACGAGGGGCGGGTCGCCTGTTTATATTTGTATATTTTTTTGAGGACGAATTTGTGATAGACGAGTTATGCTAAAAAATTGTTCGCTTGGGTGCCACTGTTTGTTCTGGTGTGGGCCGTCATTCCTAGACGAAGTCGTCCATGCTAAAAGTGGGCTGTGCTGGCCCACTATCATCGGCCATAGCCACCGCATTCACCACCACTTGTGAGGCGGCCGCAGGGCCGTCCCTGGCAACATGGCGTCCGTCTAGGGTACGTGCACAACGGGTTACTCCTACCCCTCCGTGGAAAAATATAAGGCTATAGTTTAAATAAATTTACTGAGAAATATAAGATTTGTATGCAGATTTAATGAGATGTTTTGCATAATACCCCTATTTATTCTTTCTTAATCATAAGCATTTATTCATTGCCATATATGCAAAGTATTCTCTCTCATCTTTCTAAGATAATTACGAGAGGTATCTAAGCCATTTTCTTTTATGCATTTCTCAATTTCTTCATTGTCTTAATCCTAACGAAAGTTAAAATACGATTTATATTATCAACGGAGGGAGTATTCAAGAAATTAGGATACACCTTAAGAAAACAAATTGGGGGTACGTACGGATGCAATGTCGTTACCATGTATACACATGGGAGTGCTGGTTTTCATTTTTTTTTAATAAAACGGTTGGTTTTCACTTTTTCTGGTGTTACATCGCGTGGGAATTAGGACCCACATCGGTTTGTAAGTCATCGCTCGTCTACTAGGCCACGATAGTCGGCAATCTCTGCGCATGCATGATAAATTTGGTCCTGATCAACTCGGTTTCGGCTTCTGACTTATTTTTTACTATTTATAAGTTTCGTCTTTTTCTGAACTTTTGGTTTTTTGTTGAGCTTTTTTTGCCGGTTCTTTTTTTTCCGTATTTGTTTGTATTATACATAATGGGCTAACATATTTTTTTTATTTTTAAATTTTTTTAAATTTAATTATGCTAAATAAGCCTCTGTCAGCTACAGTTCTTTTTCAGCCAGCTACAGTGTTTTCAGCCATAAGCCACGAGCTTTTCAGCCGAACCGATCACCACCAAAAAGAAGTCTTGCGATCGAGGGAGGTGTTCCTAATCTCATGGTGCAGGAGAAACAAGAATAAGGCTTGTTCTTTTCGGTTTTTAAAAACTGTTTTTCAATTTTTCTATAGTAATTAACTTTTAAATGAAGTATATTTTTAAAATAGGGTCTACTAGTTAATTGTAATACACACTGTATCGACTTCATTTATATCGAAAAAAATCATACATGAGTTTATGTTATTCTGTAATCTCTCGTACGAACAGTCCAAAAATCACAACCCGCAACCAAAACAAATAGGACCATAGTTCGGGCTCGCGCTACCGTAGCGGACACAGTCCCATCCAAGTTGGATCTTCGGCACTGAATTCATGTGTAAGTAGTGAAAAAACATGTGTTTGAGTTTGATAAAGTCTTAACGACTTGGCAAAATTTATAAACATGTATTACAAAACGTACACACGTGTGTGATGACGTGAGTTATGTGTATGCATCTAGCCCGTACCCTGTCAAAAAATATCTCATGGTGGAGCCGAGCGGTACATAATCGTAACTAATTGTGTGATCACTCATCAGAATGAATGGACGCCATGTATAACGAACAGACGCATAACATTGCAAAAGCTAGTACGAACCGTAGGGAAAGCATGCAGTAAGACGAAGCAGGAACACACACTTGCCCGCCGTCGCGGCTGGCGATTGCCGCACCGCGCGACGCCGCCACCCGCTCGTCACCATGCCCACCGACGCACGCCTCGCCGTCAAGCGAAAACCGCCGGGCCCCGACTCCTCCAACTCGGCTTATTGATTAGTCAATCCGCGACGGGTTCCACGCCAAAAACTTTTTGCGATTAACAACGCGCATTACGTCGCTGTCGCCGAGGCATTGCCCGCCACCTGAGTACTCTATCCGTATTTCCCTCGCAAGTAGCGCGCGCGGCCGGCAGCGCCAGCACCCGCGCCAACGCCACCACCGCGTGTGCTGCGGATCGGACACGCGCGGCCCCTCGGAGAAACCGATAACTATGTCCTCGCCTCGGCATTGGAAGCCTCCCCCCTCTCGCTCGCTCGCTTTCCAGGGCTTACGGATGTGCAGAGGCGAAGCCGGGGGACTAGAGGCGTGCGTGGTAGTGGTCCGGAGGAGGCGACGAGGGTGCGTCTCGGCGTCTGGTGATCGTCGCCGTTCGATCGGGATCTGAGGTGCAAGGTATGTACTTTGGTGGGTGCACCTACGTCTCAGCTCAGCTGCTCAGATTACTGTGCTCAGCTAGAACTAGGATGTTCCTAGGTATGCTGGCAAGTAGAAGGCACCTGGAGTGGTGTGCATGTCTGTGTGAAAGTTGTGTGCTCCTCCTAGCGTTCAGTAAAATTTACTCGAAGAGATGGTTCTGTAGTTTGGTGGAGAGGAATTGTCAAAATCTCATCTTATTTCTGGTTTGATTTGCTAGAATGCGTAATTACGAGGCCATGCCTTGCAAACTCTGAATTTCCGATTAATCTGGGTAGGTGGAGTTGATTTCTGCTTGCTTGTACAACCGATTAATTGTCAAAAGAGCTTTTAAACAATTTGCTGTTGAAATTCTGAGCTTGTTGATGCTTGCATATGGATATGCAGAAATAGACAGACAGCAGCAATGGCAATTCCAAAAACCAGTGCTGTCTTCCTGGCCTTCATCTTCATTCTCGTCGTAGTCATCTTAATCCTGCTTGGTATCTGCTGGAAGTTCATCAGACCAGATATCATGAGGAGATTGATGAGGCCAAAGAAAGCTCCTTCAGGTGAATGTGTCATTCTCACTGTGGGTGCATATTAAGAACTTTTACAAGAACCAGAATTGTCATAAGCTTTTTATTAAGCTGTGCAATTATTTTTTTGTGCATAACAGAGGTCCCCGAGTACTTCAGCAGCAATATGAGTGGCAATCTCCGGACGATTACTTATTTTGATTATGCAACACTGAAGAAGGCCACCAGGGATTTCCACCAGAAAAATCAGCTTGGGAGAGGAGGCTTTGGGCCTGTTTATCTGGTACTTTTTTTTACTGGCAGTGCATTTGTACTGTACTTAGCCACAAGGGATTTCATATGGTGATTGTTGTCTTCAAAAAAAAAAAAAAATAGTGATTGTTGCAATGCTTCTGTTGACCAGGGAAAACTAGACGATGGCAGGAAAGTTGCTGTGAAGCAACTGAGCGTCGGCAAGTCTGGGCAGGGCGAATCCGAGTTCTTCGTTGAAGTGAACATGATAACAAGCATCCAGCACAAGAATCTTGTTCGCCTTGTAGGGTGCTGCTCGGAGGGACCGCAACGGCTGCTCGTCTACGAGTACATGAAGAACAAAAGTTTGGACAAGATATTATTTAGTAAGGATTCCTCATACAGAACTTATCTACTTGGCACGGGTAAAGACTGTAGGGTTAGAGGGGATGAATGACTCCTTAAAATTTTTCTCTAGGTATTATCAATTTTATATAGCGGAAATACAAACTCACTAAAGTCAAGATCAAGGATCACAAAGATTGATGTGACTTCCTATCCCAACTAGTCTAACCGCTAACCAATCTGACCGCCAGTCGCTCCGGTCTAACCGAGAACAGTTGGTCTAACTACTCGGCGAGGCACAGTGCAGAAATGCATTGCATACAATCCAAGAAACAAGCTAACTTTTAAAACACTGATCCAAATGCATTGAAATTTGGCATAAGCCCTCCAAATGCTGTGACACTTGGCATAAACCATCCCTAAAATATCAGAAACCTATTCTAATTATGAAAGGTGAAGATCAATACCAAAATTTCGACCATAAGCCCCCAAATGCAATGAAACTTGGCATAAACCATCCCTAGAATGTCAGGAACATATTCCAATCATGAAAGATGAAAATCGATATAAAAATTTTGACTTTTATCCAAAACAAGGAATATTGCACTAAAATCAGATAAAAGAGAGAAACCTTTATATACCCTTGCTTGTGAATTCTTGGTGATCTAGATGATCTTAGATAAGTTCTCACATTTTATAACAAGCTAGATCGCAGTAAGAACTAAAGCCAAAACATCCACAAGAGTAAAACCCCAAAATCACTTCTTTTGAAGAAAAGAAGGCAAACTCAAGAAGTCTCCCTAGAAGGTAGATGTGATCTAATGTCCAAGAACTATCTTCCTTAGCACCAAGATAGATCAAGAAGAGAGAAATATAAACAAAAAAGCCAAGCAAATTAAAAGCACAAAAAATGATTCATAACACAACTCACTTGGACAAACTTTGGATACATATTTCACTTGAAGAGAAATATTTTACAGCCGCTCCCTTATGAAGAATAGAGCTCTAAGCCCATGAACACATACACAAGATTCCAAACAAAGAAAATTGATACAACCCAATTAGTAAAATAGCGGACACACTTACAATGACCCAATCTTTCACGGCACTCTCCCAAGAACAGCAACCTTCTTTTCAGATCTTGTACGCCAACAAGATGAACAGGTATGTCTGTATGCGCAACAACGTAGGTGCCTTTGGTTGAGCTTTTGGGAGCTACTTTTGCTTTCAAAAAGCCAAAAGCCAACCAAAGGGGTGGAAACCAGAAGCTGCTTTTTCAGAAGCAGCTACTTTTGGGTAGTACAGTTTTAAAAGCATCTTGGACCCTGCTTTTGGCTTTTGGCTTTCTGCTTTTGAAAATAGAGAGTTGTTTCACAGTTGTTTCAAGGAAAATAGAGATAGGAGGTAAGTTTTATACTTGTTTGAACCAAACAGCTTACAGCTTTTCCACAGCCCACAACCTACAGCAGCTTTTTCACAGCCCACAGTTCACAGCAGCTTTTTCAGAAGCCATAGCTCAACCAAACACACTCTTAGTCGGCTCCAAGTAATTCTCCACACGGAAGCAGTAAGGATTGAAGGAAAAGAGCTACAGATAACCAAGAAATCTAGTTCACCAAGTCGGCTGGTTCTCTTATGTGGATCAAGGACCAATCAACAGCAGCAGCGTAGATAGATGGGTAGGCGAGTGGTGCTGGCCCTGTTCTTTCTGCTATCTGGCTTATAGCTTATGATATAGGAACTAGCTTTCAAATAGAGTGTCTTTTTAAGATCGAGTCTACAAGTCGATTGTAGTAGACAATGTACCAACTTCAACTATATTGGCCAAAATTGTACGGGACCGTCTCTCTCCGTACTCTCTCTTGCGAATATCCAAAATTCAAAAAGCTATAAGCCACAGCCGAAAAGAACGAGCCCTCTATAAGACCATGTCCCACCCGAGCACACGTCAGCACAACAATTAGAGGATCACACGAACCTGCAGGCAAACACCCAACACAACAATTAGATTCCACACGCAACAATGAAATCCTGGGCAGGAATTCACATAAACAAGGCACACGATATGGCCGCCATGCTCGAAGATTTTCTAGTATTTTTTTCTCTATGCCAAAAACCTTGATACCAGGGGAACTGGCCCTAGTCTTTTATACCCTAACCCTATCACGCATGCCAGTCTCTGGTCGCGCAAGTTACGCCCTAGTCTGAACTTGGGTTCAGACTCAACTCCCTAAGAACACCAGCACGATTTTGTACAGAACTCACCCAAACCAACTCACCTACCGACACATTTATCAGAAACAAAACTCTAAATAAAAATAAACGCAAGCTATAACCAACTAGTACTCTCCTGGGGCAATCATACAGCAATTTGGAAAGAGAGCTAAATAATTAACCGTATCCAAACTGACCTATTCGTAATCCAATGTGCTTTCTTCTTTTGGTTGGCTCTTTCCTTCTAATGCCCTGTTTGGAATGCGGGAATTTTTCCCGATTCCTACGGGAATTGAACTGTTTCCTGCAAAATTCCTACAAAATTCCTGTGAAATTCCTCTGTTCCAAACATGCCTTAAATCTGTACATGCATGACTTCCTCTGTTATCTTCCTTGTGTATTGGTGCACTCCCACACGCATACATGCAGATTGGTACAGGAGATTGTTTTACATGCCACATCAACCCAATATGACCAATAGGAACATCATGTACTACAGTGTGCGCACTCTTCTTCTTGGCTTGGTCATTGCCTTCTTTCTCATGTTGCGGCGCCGCCCCGTTCATTTCAGCTTCAGCTTTTGGCTTCTAGTTTATTTTTCACTATTCATAAATTTCGTCTTTTTCTGAACTTTTGGCTTTTTTGAGCTTTTTTTGCCGGTCCTTTTTCCTCGTATTCGTTTGTGTTGTCCGTGTTGAGCTAGCATATTTTTTCTGTTTTTAAATTTTTTTAGATTTAATTACACCAAATAAGCCACTTTCAGCTACAGTCAAATTTTAGCCGCTACAGTACAATTTCAGCCATAAACCACAGTTTTTACCTCTCATCTTTTTCCATGGATGCCACGTAGGAACAACAGACATGCTTTGGGGCACCGTCGCCCACGGCACGCTAGCTCTTCTAGCTTTCTTTATTTCCTTGGATCCATGGCCTGTCATACTCTTTTTGTGCGCCGTTGGGCAAGGCATACAAGTACCCGCTATATGTTATTTTCCATGCCGTCCTCCCTCACCTTCCTCTTGGCACTAAGAAGTATTTCTTCAATTAGAAAAGACTTAACACCACTTACAACATTTATGGTTTTTAGGCCGATATCATCCCCTCCTCTTTAAGCAAGCCGTCCTTGGCTTTTGAGGAATCTTTAGAGTCTTCTTCTTTACTGAAATTTCTTCATCAATATAGATAGGATTCTCCAATTTCAGTTTTAGCATATGTTTCTTTCCCCATATACAAAGGTATATGTGTTGGATCAGCCCTCATGTGTAGCATTGTGATCATATTACCATGGCCTTCTCGAATCCCGACAATAACCCACATGCATCCATTGGATCTACGTCACAATCTACCTTGTCAACATAGTTACTAGTACAAATGAAACATGCACCTTATGAGTTTTTTTAGCCTCCTGGAGTTATATAGCCACTTGTGGCTAAGAATGGCTCCACATGAACAACCCCAAAGTGTACACCAAGTCCTTTTAATTGCTTTGGTGAAGCTCACACCATCTACGATCAACTTGATCAACTTGCGCAATTTTTCTTGATTTGGCACTCCGTTTGGAAGACATTCTAACGCGGCCCTTTAGCTTTAGTTTTCTGCACATTCACTTTCTTGATGAGCTTGTTTCATCTCTTTGGCATTGGCACTTGTCTGATTAGTTTGGATGAAGATCCTAGAACTATGCCATGGAAGGAATACTTCATAGGTTTTATTTTGGACTTGAAATCTTGCATTTCTTCGATAGCTTCCATAAATAAAATACTAAGAGAACCACCCCCATCAACTAGAATTCAATTAACTTTGTAGTTATTAATAATAGATTATACTATAATAGGAAACCTACCCGATTGAGTCGAAGGGTTGTGATAGTCTTCTCTACCAAAGGAGATGGTAGTTTCAGACCACCTAAAGGGCTTAACGGTGATTGGAGCATCAATCAGATTCACATCTTGTTTTATGGTCTTCATGTGTCTTCTGGACTCATAGGAGGCTGATCTATCAAAGATCACATCAATGATGTGCTTTGGCTCTTGATACTCCATTTCTTTGTCTTCATCTTTGTCCTTTATGGTGCTCAGTTCTTCGACATCCTGGATAGAAGGAAGAGGCCCCTTACCTGATAATAGTCCTCAAACTTCTTCTGTCAAGCATTGCAGTTGTGGAGATCGTGTCCTGCCATTTGGTGGAGTGGACACCATCGCTTACTTTTCTTAGATTCATCAATCAGAGCATTTCCATTGTTCTGATCGGAATAATTCTTCTGACCTTTAGAGTATTTTTCTAGGATCGCAAGAGCTTCCTTTGTGTTAGATTTGTGATTCTTCTGCGCCTTCTTAGCTTTCTTTTCTTTTTTTCTCTAGGCCTAGTTGGGAAAACTTTTCTGTTCGATCGATAGCCTTATTCCACTCAACCACTTCACTAGCAGTGGTGTACTTGTCAGCCATGTCAAATAGCTCGATGATTGTTTGTGGAGTATTCATAGCGATGTCCTACGTAAATCGCTTATTCTTAGTCCAGTCTTGAATGCCTAAATAATAGAAGAATTGGCTATTTCCATAATAGAATTATGAACCTGACTAAACCCTTGATATACTACCATAGAGTTTTGTCAGGTTCTTATTGGATCCGGTGACGGTCGTCTTCCTTGCCAGGTCAATCGTATGTACCTTGAAAGTTGGTGATCAGCAATCACAGAGTTGTTCCCAAGTGTAAATCATTCCAGCCGGTTGATTAAGCAACTATGACCGAGCAGAACCCTCGAGAATGGTTGGCAAATAGTTTGCCATCACGTTGTCGTCGCTTTCCATAGCCCTTATTGAGGTCGTATAAATCTGTAAGAATTCCAATGGGTTCTATTTCCTATCAAATTTATCAAGATTACCTAGTCAGAACCTATATGGCCAATGTACTGCCTACAGGCATGTTGAGAAAGCTCGATAACCCTTGATCAAATCATAGTGCCTTCTCTGAAAAGGAGTCAAATAGTAGTCTACCAGAGATCTGTTTATCCAGTAGTTGTAATGGCGGGCTGGTACCCCAACCCAGTCGTGGACACTTGTATGGTGTCTCCAACCCGATGTTCAGTTCAGATGATGTCGTAGTTCACCTGGACCGTGTCCCCAATTTTGTCCCTCGTGATGAGGGGTAGGGGTTGTTTCATTGTTGAAGAGCATTCTTCCCTTATGGTTTCCTTGATGGAACATTCAAGAAGGTCTTACACTTGCTGATGGATGATTGTTAGTATGACCCTGTTGACTTCTGCAGTGTGAGGTGTGCATAGAGGAAGTTAAGGTCTAGCTCTGTGACTACCTCTACTTCCAATACATCTCGGTGTGTTGCATGGTTCGTTAGAGGATCTTCGATATCTGACTGGCAACTTAGGTATACCCTGGGGTTTCTACCAAAGCAAGGTCTGGGTTCTTAAGAATATCATGGACACGTTACAGGTTTTGAATAGTTATCAAAGGTCTTGGTGCATTCTTATTGGCGTAAGGAGAGGAGTACGATGCCCTGAGTTTCGCCCTAAGCTTTTTGATCGGTCAACGCGACTTAGTAGATATGGAGGGGGAGGAACAAATAGATTAGGTGGTGTATTTCCACCAGATCCGTCATTTCCTACTCCTCTGGGTGACGTAGGAGTATTTATAGCATCTTGACCAATAGATCGTGGGGGGACCTGTCATGAAGGGTCTTGCATGGTATTTGCAACGATATCACCAATTGTAATAACCTTGTGGCCAGTTATCTGGTCGTAGAGCCTCCGAGTAGTGGCTGGTCGAGTAAATAAGAGTAATCCTCTAACCAGGGCCGGTCAGACTGTTGTCTACATAACAGCAAAATCCAGAGATCAAATGACACAAAATCAAAAATCAAACATTGATAATAAAGCATAAGCAAAGTCAAATACTCATTATCAACATAAGGCTATCACCACATAGTCTTATAAAGATTGTTAATCACTCATATTTTTCTTTGAAAGGTTACCGAAAGTGTTTCGTTCATGTATTTTTTTTCCCACGGGCAAAATTTTGCAGGCGCTGATGGTTCACCGTTTCTGAACTGGAAAACCCGGCACCAGATCATCATTGGCATCGCGCGAGGTCTGCAGTACCTTCACGAGGAGTCAAACCTGAGGATTGTTCATCGCGACATCAAGGCCAGCAACATCCTCCTGGATGACAAGTTGCAGCCCAAGATCAGTGATTTTGGCCTGGCCAGGTTCTTCCCTGAGGACCAAACATACCTTAGTACTGCATTTGCCGGCACATTGTAAGTCACCAGTACCCAAACTCACTTCGCAACAGTAGATGACTACGCTGCAATAACTTCCGAGAACAATTTGTGATCCATACATCAGGGGCTACACTGCGCCTGAGTATGCCATCAAAGGGGAGCTCACAGTGAAAGCCGACACCTACAGTTTCGGCGTGCTTGTGCTCGAGATCATCAGCAGCAGGAAGAACACAGATCTCTCGCTTCCAAACGAAATGCAGTACCTGCCTGAACATGTACGCTACTTTCTGAATCCAACTCTACGATACAGCACGGAATCATAGAAACAAAAAAATTTGGCCTGAACAATCCTTCCTTCCTTTGAACTTTTCAGGCATGGAGGCTGTACGAACAATCCAAGATACTGGAGCTCGTTGATCCGAAGGTGCAGACCGACGGGTTCGACGAGAAGGAGGTCACGCAGGTGTGCCAGATCGCACTCCTCTGCGTGCAGCCGTACCCAAACCTGAGGCCGGCGATGTCGGAAGTCGTGCTGCAGCTCACGATGAAGACCGAGCAGTCCATCCCTCCGCCGGTGAAGCCGGCGTTTCTGGACAGGAAGAACCTGAAGGACAAGAACGCTGTGTCGGATACGGCGGCCGAGATGAGGTCGACGTCGTATTGGCTCAGCACGCCGTCACCTCTGGTCGACAGGCCGTACGACATGAGCTGTGGCATATAATGACGCAACATTGTGATGGGTGCGGTACAAGCAAGATCAAGCACTGAAAAGTCGCATTGTGATGGTGAAATGGTAAGAACTGTTTCATATACAGTGAAATCATATGTATTTCAGCGATACAAGTTGCTGGGATGGTTTTGTGTACACACTTAGTTTTGTACAAACTCGCTTACTGGTAGCTTTACAAAATAAGGAGAGAGGAGCGGTGACTCAGAACTGAAAGAAAATGTTCATTCCAATAATTTGCACTTTTCATGGCTAGGAACTGAGAATACACGGTGATCCAGCGTTATACAACATATTGCATACTAGGTTAAAATGTGTGGTGTTTTTATCTTCCACATTTCTCCAATGTTTGGAGTTTTCATGTATTAAGAGTTTACCTGCTTGCCTTTCATGTAGATATTAACATTTTTTGAACGAAACAATTGACTGGTGCATTCAGTAAAATGTGGTGCTTTTTTTCATTTTGAAATAAATGTACGGTACCTTGATTCATGCCATGTTCAAACAAGAATATAATAAAGGTTAGCTTTTGGGGGGGGGGGGACATGACCAGATAGTATATATCGTTGTGAAAATTGGTACTACTACTATGAAGTGAAGCATTTAAAAAAAAAAGACTTAATACCAGTAAGGGTAGTGCAGAATCTAGTTGCGGTGCTCCAATATTTTTTAAAAGATTTACTTGAAACACCTTTTTTTTATCTTCTGCAATATTAGTACTATGGCGAGATTATCAGATGCCAGGAGTGGCTTTGTTCATGATGTGATAGTGAAATGGTCAATACCGAGTAGAGCACGCTCCAAAATGATGGTTGGAATTTCCAAGGATTTGAGTAGGCCACAAGTAAGCAGCACGGCATGACCGGCTTTGTAGTTTGCCCACTCCTGCATCGGTGCATTCAACGACCATCAACAAATGTAATCACGTCAAAATCATTCAGCCTCTGCTTTGACCTGCCTTCACGTACACACTGCCCAAAGTAACTCACCATGAGATGAGATAACACCTAATGTCTGTGTCTACTCTAGTAAGTCAATAGTGCTGGCCGAAGTGAAACATATGGTGGTTTTTTCTTTGCTTTTGCTTATATTTAAATTTTTAAATTCTGATTATTTGTGAGAGACAGTACGTAGAGAAAAATAGTCACATATAAATTTAGACGGTACATCTGAACTTAGTACACTTTTTTACTGCAATCTTTGTGTTGACCTCATCTTAAAAAACACACCGTTTAAAAGCTAATTATTGTAGCATGTATAAGCCAAAACCGACTTTGAGTCCATTCGAGCCCACCCATAAACTTGCCCTTTTTGCAGAATCTTCTGAATGCAAAAGTATCTCCAAATAAATACGAAATTCCATAAGAAAATTGTTGACATGGGTCTTCTAAATTCCAGTAATGTATACTACTGCTAAGCCTACCGCATAGTTACTGTAGCAGCACTGTACTCCCTCCGTTCCGTAATATAAGTCATCATTCTTAGGAAGCATCGTCTCATAATATAAGTCCATTACGGATACTAAAAGTGTAGTTATTATAATATTTCCACTATATAGCTCTACTTTAATGCTGAAAAAAATAAATGAATAGTTGTAGTATACCATTTAATAGAGGTATGCATGGCCCATGGTATTATTTTTCTAAAATTTAATGTCTCCTTGATCTATGCGCATAATGAGTTTTGGATTTATATTGCGAGACGGAAGGAGTAATGCTATCTTTGCTATAGGTCCTATTGCAATATTATCAGTGAATTACCATTGATCTTACAAAATAAATATGAGAAACATGGCACTCGAGATCGCGCAGGAATACATAGGGCTTTTTGATGGATTTATGTCTTCTTCGGAAAGAATAATAACTCTACTTCACGTATTCTATATTTACTGGATATTATAATGGGGTGTACAAGGCTATGGCTACAAAAATTATGCATCTATCTTGCGCTCCATATGCTTCTGTCTCTTCCATCTCCTGGCGCTACTCCTTATAAAGCGTTGAAGGGGTGGCAGTTGCAGCTCACAGGGAGGCACTGCATCAGTTCATGAATCCCGAACGTGGTCAGTGGTCACCAGTTATTGTTAGCGAGACTTCTGTCCACGCATGATAGTTGAGCAGTTATTGCTAGAGACGCAGGTTTGATATTGGTTATGTTAGAGAGATAAAGGCACATGTCCCCTTTTACTACCGCACATAGTTAATCGCGGTGGATTTAGTATACCGTAAGAGGATATGGTCTACATATATGATTATGTACCCCTCCGACAAGGGGTGGTCGATATACGGCTTGGTCCGAGCACATTCTTTATGACCATAGTTACTTGAAGGAAAGGATTAATTAATTATCATCAAATGTAAATTTTGATGTGAATTGCATTGTATGCGCCCTCGACAAATATAGTTACCAACTGAGTGCCACACCAGCTACTAGGTTAGCTTTCCAGTGTATTGGATGTACTAATCTTGTGTGTTTGAGAGTAATTTGGCAGATAGGACTCCTTATGCTATATACAATGGTGTGATGTCAGTTATCTATAGATCTTGCTATGTAGGACAAGAGATGATATGGAAGAGAGAGAAAGAGCATAGAGAATAGGGACATCTCTCATGCAGTAGTCATGTCAGACCCGGATTTTTCAATCCGAATCTTACTGTGTTTCACTGCACTAATCCCTGGATCAGTAGTTAGTGCACACAGGTACATTGCTGAATCATTTCATACATCGCATAATCAACCATTATATTACATAAATTGAAATACACCACGTCGGGTGATAGAGTTTACAAAAGGGGCCGATCAGGCCAACTGTCTTTATTACAAATACGCACAGCGGAATCATAACAAAAGCAAACCCAAATCCATAGGCAAGCGACTGGAAAGTACTGTGTACATTATATGTCACCAGCTAACTAGTAACATACATGCACACAACGCCATATGTCTACTTGTCCATGACTAAACAACGAAGCCTACGCCTTAGTTTTCTCCGTCATTCTTCTCCTCCGTAGCGGGGGCTTCCTCGTAGGCGTAGTGGTCTTGCGCTCCTGTTTCTGGATTTTTGCCGCAAAGCGAGCGTGAGCACTCCGACCCCGTGCTCAGCGAATCAACACACAGAATGCAGTATATATAACATGTATGGCTAATCAAGGATGGCTTAAGTTTATTTTCTTTTGCTAAGAGTGCTTTTGAATACAATTATATAAAAATTCCTTAAGACCTAGCATTTTGAACACACGTATATGTTGAATGCAGTAATAATAGTGATTCAGATTCCATCCACCATTACATGGCATCTGCACCATATAGCATTTCTTCAGCGTTATAGCCGCTTAACTTACCACTGGGACGACACCCAGGACAATTCCAAACTAGGGCAGTCCATCGCCCTTTCACTTTTCCATTCCCAGTTTTTCAATATTTTTAAAATAGAACTATATCTAGTTAAGTTCCCATGTCCGCCCTTGACCGTGGGCACAGCTATTCGAATAGTTTTGACTCTGCAGAGTTTGTACACTTTCACCACAAGAGACAATCAACTCGTTGCCCCACACGATTCCTTAGACGTGTGGTTGAGCAGACCATCACAGTGACTTTTCAAAGTATCTAGACCCTTTTGCCATCTCACCCAATGGGAGACTGCCCACTAGCGGTGGGTCCCATATGTTGCACGGGATGTTCCCCACAGCTACTAGCGTACGGGCTCCACTCCCCTCTGCGCTAGCACGACTGGGAAACTTCACCCTCCACTCGGTGTCCCTTTGGGTCTTCCCTTGCCCTTGCATAATCACTTCTATCTCCTACTAGCGAGATGAGTCCGGGGCTTTCGATAAATCTACTTAGCCAAGTTGTAGTTTACAGACTTGTGGTTGTACTGTTTTACACGGGTGACATGACAAGATTCGATCCTTAGGGTTATCTGGGCGGTCTACCATTAATCCACTTTGTGCTTCCACTGCACCACATATTCACACACTCGAACTAGTCCGCCCAGATATTTAAGCATGTTGAGATTTTGGGAGCAAAATATATCCATAACCAAGTATACCAGTCATTCCCACCATGACTGCCCAAACCAGTTTCTTACGATTAAAAGTGACAATGAAACTTGGGGCATTTCAGCGCCCCGTGTATAACTATGCAGTACTAAGCGTAGCATATCATTAGGGACTTATTTTCGAAATGTTAGTGGTATAATTTTACTAGGGCGACAAGGTTCATACATTCAATCATTTCAATGGAGGGGGTATTATTATTCAAGGTAAACCACAGCATATAACTAGAGTATTAAATTGAACATGAATTTGTATATAACATACAGCATGCAATTTGTTAATTTAAAACAAAGTAATTTGCATGAAATGTAGGTT
The DNA here is from genome assembly GCA_017311315.1 of Dendrocalamus latiflorus. Taxonomy (NCBI): domain Eukaryota; kingdom Viridiplantae; phylum Streptophyta; class Magnoliopsida; order Poales; family Poaceae; genus Dendrocalamus; species Dendrocalamus latiflorus. Next base: position 35,157,780 of record CM029637.1, read on the forward strand.
CAACATGATCAAAGTATTGACTCGCCTTGGTCACAGCGGTCGGGATCCGGATTCTCTAGTGCTTCTAGTGTCGCAGCTTCGATCTCTTCTTCTTGTGCCTCGTATGCTATTTTAGCGCGCGCCAAAAATTTGTACAAAAAGAAAAGCAGCAAATCAAACCAAATAACACCAGAAATTCAAATGAACTCTAAAATTTAGGATTTCCGTTCCATTGAATAGATCTCGATTTTAGATGAATTTAGAAATTTGTCTCACTCAATTTGGAGTTAAAATGAATAAGTTATGATCATTTGAAGTTCTCAGTTCAGTAAATTCCAAAAATTATTAAATTTCTGACAGTGGGTCCCACATGTCAGTTTCTTTTTATTTAATTCTTTTTATTGCGGTGTCGCTGACAAGTGGGTCCAGGTACTGTTTACTGGGGTCCATCTGTCAGTAGGTGCTCAGTACAGACGTGTCACTGACCCGTGGGGCCCAGGGGTCAGCGGTTGCTCCAGCTGCACAGGCCGACAGGTGGGGCCCACCTGTCAGCGGGAGTTTTTCTCGAACGCGCGCCGCGGGAGCGAGGGGAGGGAAAGAGTAACACTGGAAGCCACTCGGTTCGCCCGAGCGTTGCTTACCCTATAGGGGTAAGTAATCCCCTTGAAGTAGCTCCGGGAGGGGCTGGGCAGAAGAAGAAGAAGACTGTGGCGTCGGCGGCGAGCGGCGGCCGGAGAGGCTCGGGAGTTGCGTGGAATACAACCCCCGGGTGACGGTGAGGCTTCTGGTGCAGACGGCCGGGGTGGAGGAGCACGGTGGCGGGCCGGCGGCGTGCGACGGCGGAGGTTCGAGGAGGTGATCGACGCCGGCGTTACTCCGGCGATGGGAGGTCCGGGGAAGGAGGGGGTTGGCTTCACCGCGCACCCGTGAAGCTCTGGGAGCTTGGGGATTGCCCGGAGGTGGCCGGAATCGGCGGGGAGGGTGGTGCCGGAGCTCGGGAAGAAGGAGGGAGCCGACGGCGATTGAAGGCTCTCGGTTCGATTGCTTACGGGGGAGGGTGGAGGAAAGTAGTGCGGCGCGTTCGGGGCTCCCAGGCGCGGCTTTTATAGCCGGAAGAGGCGCGCACGGCGAGCTCGACACATGGCTCCGCCCTGCTCACGCCGGCGGGGGGAATGAACCAAATCCCGCCGGGATTTTGTAGGAGAGAGGTGGCGGAAGAGGTGCTTCCCCCCTCCTGTAGCCGTACTTTTTAAATTTGTCTGCGAGGTGAGAGAGGGAGAGGGGATTTGCTGCGGCAGAGCGCAAGCGCGAGAGAGAGGCTGCGTGCGCGTGGAGATGAGAAGGAGGAAGGAGAAAGAGCTGACGGCTCAGGCCTGCGGCGCAGAGGGAAAGGCGCGGGTGGAGGCGGGCCACCAGCCAGCGGAGAGAGGCGCCTGGCGTGTGGGGGCGCGCGGTAGCGAGACGTGGGTGCGGGTCCACTGGCCAGCGGAAGCGGGCGATCGGGGCGCGGGCGCGGGCGCGGGCGCAGGCGCGCTGGGCCGCGCGTGCGTCGGCCCACGCAGGCGCGCTGGCCGCGTGCGGAGAGAGAGGCTGGGCCGGGGTGATGGCTGGCCCGGCTTTCCTTTTTATTTTGCTCAACTCTTTTATTTTGCTTTTGTATTAAAAATTGCATGTATATACATTTTCATTTTTCTCTGATTTTTGGTATATGTACACATATGTTTGTTTACTTACTCTTTCATATAATATACATGTGTATTTATACATATATATATCTTTATATACATTGATATTCATATGGATTTGCATATATGTTAATTTCCTATAATTTGCTTGCCCAAAATTTCTAGGAATAATATTTCATGCTTAATTACATTTCTCCTTTGTTATTTTATGGATCATCTTTTCAGATTCTATATTTGATGCTCACGTTGTAGCATTTTATGTGTGGATTTCTTTCCTCTTTTTACTTTTAAAATTCCTTTATATTTACAAAAAGCCAATAAACTCCAAATTCAAATGTAAAGTAAAAATAATCCAAAAGTCTAGCAAATTACTATTTATATTTTTCAGGATGTTACAAGTCACTACTACAAAAGAGGCTATACTAGACGCTTACATCACAAACGGTTCTTAGGAACCATCTATGCTGTAATTATCACAGACGATTCATACAAATAACCGTCTATGGTATTTTCACAGATGGTTTTAGTTATAAATCGTTTATGATAATGCAAGACATCACAGACAGTTCTTATTAATTACCTTTTTGATAATTCACAGACGGTTATTGATAAACACCATCTGTGATAATGACAGACATCACAGACAGTTATTTATTTAAACCGTTTGTGATACGTCACAGACGGTTTGTATTAAAACCATATGTGATAATGAAGTTATCACAAACGGTTTGTATTAAAAACTGTCTGTGATATGTTTCTCGCCTCGCAATCCCCAAATTTTCATAATCTTCCGGTTAAGTTTGAGTAGGATTTTGTTCCGAGACACATTTAGTAAAATGGGCATAACTTTTGCATACGATGTCTGTTTTTTATGTTGTTGTACTCATTGGAAAGCTAACGATGAGCCCGATAAAAAAAACTGACCTTCTTGTGCTAGTCAGTCTATAAGAGCCCTAAGATTGACCATATTTGGCTCTGAATTTGCATCGCAACTTTTCGGTTTCTGTTTTTGCCCCTTTTTGTCTTCCCTTCAGAATTTGGGTTTCACCTCAACTGCAAATTTGTAGATCTCATCGAAACCTTTGAAACGAGCATATGTAAGCCATATAAAACTTTGCTATTTTATCTTTTGAGACTAACTATTTATATTGCACCGATATATTGTCTTTGTGATTTACCATTTGGCCGTTATTACCGATGGTTTTTAACAAAAACCGTCTGTGATATCTTCTGTTAATATAGACGGTTTTTGTTTATGAATTGTCTGTGATATCTCTATCATAGACAGTTTGTAATCTGAACCATCCGTGATGCCTCACCACGTTTCTAATCCACGACATATCCCCTAGGATCCTGATCTCACCCGTCCATTCTCTCCACATCGAACGGCAGGCACCAGTCTCCTCTCCACCTCTCGCCCCTTATTAACTCCCCTCTCCCTACTCGAAGAACCAACACCACTAGTACTACTCCAACTCATTTGTGCGTGGCAAGGGTGAGAAGGGGTTCGGCAAGGACAGCTGAAATTTCACATGAAGCGAGATGGAAAGGAAGAAGGCAATGGCAAATCTGGACTATTCCAAATCATAGGCATAGAAGCTGTTGATTTTGGTATAGAAACCAAAAATAAAAAAATAGGTATAGAATGAACTATCACAAATAGTTTTGTGGTATGAACCATCTGTTACGGATTATCACAGACGGCTCAAACCAAAAACCGTCTGTGATATTCGCACATCACAGACGGTTCTATCTATCAGCCGTTTGTGATACTCGCTCATCACAGATGGTTGGTAGCTAGAATCTATGTTATGTGGGAGTATTACAGATAGTTTTTTGTTCGAGCTGTCTGTGATAGTGTTCTTCACAAACGGTTCTAGTTACAAACCGTCTGTGTTGTATTTATCACAGATCGCTTACAAACCATCTATGAGACTATGATAACCTCTAATTATCACTAACGCATAAATCCAGATGGTTCAAAAAAAAACCGTCTGTGATGACAGTTCTGAACCGTTTGTGATGACCTTTTCTGTAGTAGTGAGTCGACTGTAACACGATAAATAAGATACATTATGTCATGTAGAAACTGTCTATAGAGACATGTAAAAAGCCAACCTATTGTATGAGCTGCCTTTAGTGCCGTCTATAGATGATATGGATGATATTATAGATAACCTTCATGTGTATTATTATACGCCCTAATTAGGTTAGGTGTCCACAGTACATTTATGCTACTCTGTATCCCAGGCCTGTTTGCTCTGAGACGACATAGCACGGCAAAAGAGAGGAGCATTTACTGCTCGTTTTCAAATTTTCCTACTTTAACAGAGGATCTAACTGGATTTATTGGTGTAGGCAGTAATTAATAATGCGCTTCGTCTGAAAGAATGGTTTGAATCTGAATTCTCATCAAAAGCTTCAGATCACACCCCCGTACGTAGGCAGCAACCGGCTAATAGCAATCAGATGCGGTAATGACTGTCCTTGTAGGATAGTAGTACTACTCGTGGAACGCGGTTGGAGGATTGGGGCACTATAATCCTGTAATTCTGCAGTAGGAGCAGTATTCTTCAACAGTGCGAGGATACCTTTATTGGTGAAGAAAAATTCAGCTCTGCAACAACTTCTTGCATTTAGTGCTTTGGGTTGAAAAACAACTATACTCCGCATAGGGTATACGAAGTATTTTCTCTTGATACAAAGACAAAAGAGATATTAAAAATAATTAGACTATCCATAATTATTATTTTTAAGTACTATATTCAATACATATATGTAGAGAATATAAAATAAAGTTAGATATTTATTAGAGGTATAGAGAGAACATGCTATTAATTTTATAATAAAATATGAAATATACCTTATATTTTAGGTAAAATCATTCAAAAAAATATATCCTATAAACCAGAGAGATTATAATTAATCTTTTTCAACTAGCACTAGTGGTACGAGTGCTACATTGCTCGATAGGGCCAATCCCAATCTCCTAGTACTAGTAGTACGAGTGCTACATTGCATGATAGTATCACAGGTTTTCCTCTCTACTCTATAGTATGGCTGTAAATAAGCTGAGCTTAAGCGAGTATGAGCTTTCAAGCTTAAGCTCGATAGAAGCTTGAGCGAGCCTGAGTTGGAGCCTGAGCCTAGAGTTCAGCTCGGCCCAAACTCGAGTTCGACTCGAATAAGCTCAATAATAGTTAAAATAATTTAATATACACTAATTTCTAACAATAAGAAAAACTTGATCTCGAGCTCGGCTCGAGTAAACTCGATAATAGTAAAGAATAATTTAACACAAGCTAATTTTCAATAATAGAAAGGCTCGAGCCTCAGCTCCGCTCAAGTAAACTCGATAAGAGTTAATTGTAAGAAAAGTTCAAGACTTACGAGCTATTCGTGCTCGACTCGTTACAACTCGCGAATTTAGAATCAAGTTTGTGCTCAGTTCGTTTGGAACTCGAGCCTAGAGCGACTGAGCTTGAGCAGCTTAGAGCAAGTATTATAAGAGGCTGTAAGCTGGCTGTATGCTGAGGTGGAGGAGAGAGAGGTGGAGAGAGAAGAGAGGTGTGCTGTAAGCTTACAGCCAGCTGAAGCACAAGAACCAAGAAACTTTGTAAGAGGAAGGGGTAAGTCATACAGCCTTCAGCTGGCTGTAACTACTATATGAGTAGGCTGAAAAGTGAGCTGTAAGTATTCATACAGTCAACTAAAGGCTGTATTATAAGACTTGCTCTTATGAATCCCGAGTTTTTTTACAGCCGTACTCTAGAGTCAATAGCATCCGCTGACTGAGAAAATCAAAGGCATTTTGTTAGTACGCATTGCGAAATTCCGCTCCCATTGAAGGCAGCTGTTGGTCCGATGGGTGGCAATCGACTCCAGCCTCTCTCCACTGGCAGAGGATGCGGGTAGTTTATAGGGTGTTCACGTGCTACTGCTTCCGGCCGGCCCTGTCTCCAACCTCCACTTGTGTGCTGTGCACCGCTTCTTACCGAAAGAATTCTCTCTGTACCACTCGAAATGATAGCCTTGTTCAGAATTGTCAATTCAAAGAATAATTTCCATGGTATCCCCTCTAAAGAAGATTAGATTCAGTACATAATATTTTTTTCTTTTTTTATAAATTAAAACATTTTTACCCTTTTATGGCTATAGGAAAGTATTATTTTGCCATGTGTGTCATATTTTATGATTTCTTGAAATCCACGCAAGCATCTTTTGATCTTGTTGCGATCACTTTCGAGACTATGTCATTTTCATCGGTTTATAGTTTGCATGTAGCTGTATTGGCCTGGACGATACCGACCGGCCTCACTTCAGGTCCATGGAGACCATGTTGAGATATCGAACTAAAGACATGGCAGAGCTTTACATTTTTGAACACAACAAAAGATCTTCGGCACTCATCAAACCAAAGTTATGTCTTTTTAAAATAGAAAAATATGGCATTCCCAATGAATGAATTTGCAACTCTCCTGATTTTCATAAAAATATATAAAATATATCGTTAGGCATGGAGAGACTCGATCACACCGCAATAGAAATGTTGGTTTGGTTGCATGGCTTTATATGGTATTTCTTGGAATCATAAAAACATAATATACATGGCAAATCAGTCCTTTCCTATGGCAAAAAGGGTGAAAATGCTTTAATTTGCAACAAAATAGACAAAATGACATATGCTGAATCTAAACTCCTTTTATAGCTGTATATAATGGAAGCCATTCTTCATACTAGCATTTCAGTTTACATCATTCTTTGGAATAGTATATCATAAGTTACCCTTTTTCTTTTCCCCCTTCCTTGCTTGAATCATATCTGTGTCCACATCACACCACTCACCGATCCTTCCTCCCCAGAATAGTAGCTGCGAAGAAAATTCTCGAGAGAAATACAGAGCAAAGTTTCCGTTTTTACATCATGTTGTCCTCCAAAAAACTCCCTGCCGCATGTACCTCGTCCATCTAACGGCACTTGAATGTTGAAACGCGTAGATGTTGGACTGTTGCATGCTTAAGGGATCCTCGATTCCACTGGATGGTGGATACTATTTGTACCAATTAACAGTACTGCCTATGCTGAAAAAGATTTCTAAGCTGTTTGTCACCTGCTATAGGATTGCTCCAAACGGATTGAGTTTGTGGTTTCTTGTTTTTTTTTAATCTTTTTTGCTTCTTTTTTTTTTGCTTTTTTCTCTTATTCTAAATTGTCCGTGATAATATTTTTATTTTTAAATTTAATTACTCAGAAAAGACTAACAGTCGCTATAATGCATTTTTAGCCGCTACAGTGCAAAAGAAAAAAAAAGCAACGGCTTATAAGCCAGTTAAAGCACGGCCATAGATCTTTATAGCTAATGGTATTGTATAGCACCTAATACTTGTATATCATGACAATTCCTTGCCAAGGCTATAGGGAGATCAACATTTCTGCCTCTACTGCAACTTCATGTGCTAATTGGTTGCACAATACTATAGATGTGTTCTTTTCGACTGCTTTATGACTTATGGTTGTGACTGATAATTTTTGGCACTAGCACAATGCTCGTGCGAATAAACCGAATACCGATAAGTCGATAAGCCGCTATGAAAAAGTTATCCCGATAAGTCGTTTCAAAATGGCGACGAAGAAACCGTTATGTTTATTTGTTTGAGAGAAGCCATAAGCCGAAAAGAACAGAACCTATATCGGGCCTGTTCTTTTTTGCTGCGGCTTATGGCTTTTGGTTTCGGCTTATGACTTTTGGGCTGTTTGTACGAGAGATTGCAGAGTAACAGAAACTTATGTATGGTTATTACCGATATAAATGAAGTCAGTAAAGTATGTACTATAATTAACTAGTAGACCATATTTTAAAAAAATACTCCGTTTAAAAGCTAGTTACTGTAGAAAAGCCGAAAAGCAGCTTTTAGAAACTGAAAAGAATAGGCCCATCAACTCCTCATGAAGCCTTTTACCCATCAGAAAGCATGTACGTGATAGCTTAGACCCCATTTAGAACTGACTTTATGGCTCTGTTCTTTTGGGCTACGACTGATGACTTTTAGCTATCGTGGATGGTTTTTGTTTGTGTTTTTTGAGACTACAGCAGATGGCGGGGACGTCAACACGGATGGTGCATACGATTTTGAGTTCGGGAAGCCATTTAAAAACTTCGTTTCAAGAATCTGTCTCGTTTGTTTTGACTTTTAAAGAAGCAAAAAACCAAAATCCAAAAACCTATCTCGAGCGTCGTTTCAGGTTGCACGATACTAAGGGCATCTCCAATGGTCTGAGTCAGCTAGCTATATGCATGTACACATCAGCATATATCCTATGTGGAGGAAAGAGAGTATGCAAAAAAAAATCGAGTCATCCCTTCCTTAAGCACTAGTCTATAACGCCAAACGAGGTAACCTCTATAAATTCTGTGTGTGCATGTAAGCATCAAATAGCTATCCTTATAGATAGTTCTTTAGAATGCTAGCTTTAGTGTGTACTATATAAATGATGTGGAAGTCTTATAGTTAGTTGCTAGCTATAACCATTGGAGATACCCTAAGCTGTGCAGCACCAATGCAAGAGTCCTGTAGCAGGACAATCACCATGCTACCTAGCGATTAAGGAGCCTAGCTAGCCTGCAGACACATAAAACCGCTCTAGCAACAACAATAAGGCTTAGTTTTTTTTGGGCTTATGCTTTGGATTCTATTTCTACGGAAACTCGTCGTTAAGCGATGTGTTTTTCAATATGGGGTTTACAGATAAATTATTGTACAAACTATACTGAATTCAACTGTACTAGGCAAAATCGCATGCGACTATTTTTCTCTACATACTGTTTCTTACAAACAGATCAAAATTCAAAAACTATAGCCATGAGCTATAACTCTCAATCCAAAAAAAATCCACCCAAAACTGCTTGGGCCACCAGGGATAGCAACGGACGGCAATTAAACATCAAATCAACACCGCCACTTCATCGGATTAAGCCCTGCCAACGGTGACAGACGGATGGATCTCAACCTGGAGGATCCAGTCTTTGTGTATAGTTCTTATCGACAACGCTGACAAGAAATCCATCGATGTTGGATAGATTTGTGCGGGTCATCCCGGGCAATTACTGCCATCAAATCACATCGGGCATTTATGAAAGCCAGAAAAAAAAAATCCAACCAGCTAAATTAAATCCGGGCACATGGTGGATTTTGTTTTCCCCATTTTTTTTCATTTGCTGCAAAACTTTGCTTACTACATAAATCAATGTTCGAAATAAATATCATGAAATTTTAATAGAAACTGGTGCAATTCTTATTTACTCAGCACGTATTTTCCATATATTTAAATTACCAGGAGTTTGTTCTCTAAGTTGGCCTTCTATTTCTAACAGAAAAGTAGTTCTATATGAAAAAAAGGTAGAATATACTCCACAGAGAGAGAGAGAGAGAGAGAGCGCGCGCGAGCGAGAGAGAGGTCAGAGGAGTATACTCCTAAAAAATTGGTGGATACGAAAAGGCAATATGCAAAAGGTCAAGAAAGAAAAATCAAATTCCTGCTAAAATTTAAAAGTGCATTCGCATTGGAGGTGATCGACTAACGTGCTCATCACTTCCCAACTTTTTAAAGAAAGAACACTTTTATCTTAATCTCTTCTTCTAGAAGACTCCCTTTAATCCATTCCCTTATTGATGTACTGCTTTTTTGAAACGATATCGTATCCTTCAATCCATAACACTTTCCTCTTTTCCGTTTCACTTTTTCCCTACGTGCTCCTCCCGTGCACAGATGCACCCTCATGCATATGTGCACTCTCGTTATCTTGCCTTGACCTATATATTCAACGAAACCAAAAGCTTCCTCAAACATTTTACAGCCAAGATGATGTAATTAATTAAATTAACTCTGTAATCGCACGCAGCAAGAACATGCATGTCGTCAATATACCAACATAATCACGAAAAAAAAAGGTGACTAGCTAGGGCAAACAAGAAACACTATACATATCTCTATCTCTTTCAATCAACAGAATAGCCTTGCTGTCCAGTTCACAAACCAATCAATACAGGAAAAATAAGAAGAAAAAAAAGGCAACCAAAAAGAAAAAGAAAAACCAGGGGGGAAAAGAAGAAAGGGAAGCAGAAGGGAATAATACTACAGGCTCCTCTCCTCTCCTTCCCATTCTTCTCCTCCTCGATCGTCGTCGCCACGCACGCACGCAAGAGCTCGCGCCCACTAATGGCAATGGACGCTGGCTAGCTCTCCAAGCCAACCGGTGATGATTAGCTACCTACTCATCTGTTGTGCAGCGGGTTGGGACCCGTGGGCACGCGCCGCTTGTCGTCGTCGACCAGATCGTCGCCGCCGCCGGCACGCCACCGCCGGCCGAGACCGATGCTCACGAGGCCGACGACCATCACGTCGAACGCGCTCCTATGCCTGGCGCTGTCGCCGCTACGGGTGCTCGTGCTCGTGCCGCCAGCCGGCAGCAGCGCGCGTGATGACTCGGCGCACGCGGCGGCGAGGAGCACTAAGCACGCGAGGACGGCCGCGCGAGACCACCGCCTCCTCATGACGCAGCGCAAGATGACGGCCGGCGATCGACGATGCGCGCGCGCGGCAAGCTCGATCAACCAGCAAGTGAAGGTGAAGGTTTCGGACGACGTGTGGAGCTGCTGGGAGGAGGAGGAGCTAGCTAGGGTGGTTGGGGGCAGTGGAGTGGAGTCAAAGTGGGTAAAAGCTGGCTGGATGAGTAGCTAGCTAGCCTGCTGCCTTGCAAACCGCAAAGGGGTTTTATGTAGGTGGGTGGGGTCAGGGTTATCAAAACGGTTTTGAATTTTTACAGAGACCCGGTAAAATCGGTAGCACTGAATTTCAGAAAAATCTTAATAGGTTTTGGATCAGAATTTTCAAATAAAAATAAAATAGCTTTAAATCGGTCTAAGGTGGTGATCGGTTCGGCTGAAAAGCTCATGGCTCATGGCTGAAAACACTGTAGCTGGATGAAAAAAGCACTGTAGCTGACAGAGGCTTATTTAGCATAATTAAATTTAAAAAAAATTAAAAATATAAAAAATATGTTAGCCCATTACGTATAATACAAACAAATACGGGAAAAAAAGAACCGGCAAAAAAGCTCAACAAAAAGCCAAAAGTTCAGAAAAAGACGAAACTTATGAATAGTGAAAAATAAGCCAGAAGCCAAAACCGAGTTGATCAGGGCAAATCGAAGGAAATCGGATGGACTTAGAGTAACTCAGAGTAAAACAAAATATTTTAAATCGGTTTATACTTTAACCGAGGATGATCGGTAAGACTAATTTTCACTAATTGTCGGCTGATTTTCGTAACCCGTGGGGTGGGATGTGCAAATGCAATGGCCATGCATTGTGCGTAGGGGTGGAAAAAAAGCTCGTTAGTAGGGCTCGTTGGCTCGGTTCAAAATTACTTCAATTATACTTGTTAATTGGTTAAACATTAAAATGAGTTGATTTCAAATGAATTTGAATTTTGCTCAACCTCGGCTCGGCTCGGCTCGTTAGCTCGTTTCTAAAAATACTTTTAAATTATATGTAAAATGATATTAAATCAAACTGTGTCATTTTTAGAAAAAGCTCGATAAGACGAGGAGTTGGCTCGATATCCACCCCTAATTGTGCGTGTTGCACCCATCCACCCACACATCGCTGGGCCAGTGTGGGGATGCCACCAAACCACATTTAAGGATCTTCAATTCGCTGCTACTCCCTGCCACTGTCTCACCTGTAGAGAGAGAGAAGGAAACACCCAATGGCCACTTTCACGGAGTAAAAACTGAGTACTTTTTTATCATAGCAGAAAACTCGACTGATACAAAGTTCTAGGTGGGTTTTTCTGCGATTTATGATTTTTTATTTAAATTTTTGAATTTTAATTGTTTACGAAAAAAGTATGAAAAAAGATATTTGTGTGTGATTTTAGCTGATATAGATAAAGTCGATATAGTGTTTATTACAATTAAATTGTAGACTCCACTTTAAAAAGACATATCGTTTAAAAACTAGTTAATAAAAATAAATCAAAAGCCATATGCCATACTTTCTTTTATCTTTCTAAGAGCTGTCTGATCTTTTGAATTCTTTTATTTTTAATAACCCCGAATAAGATATTTAATTAAATTTCTTTCTTTCACTTGCGGATGTCTCCAGTCCTAGATATCAGCCGGATTTTGCTCATCACTGAGACCCAGCTCTTGCATGAATTTGTCAGCGAATTTCGTGTAGACATGTTGGACACTTGGAATAAAAAGGGAAAGATTCCCACAAACCCTAGAAAAAAGAAAAATCACTGGTCAACCAAACACAAATAAAAGAAGCATGGAACGAGCCTTGTCTACGAAGCTTCACTTCATCATCTTGCTTGCTTCTGGTGAAGCTTAACGCACTACAACATACATGCATGCATGATGGTATGGCAAGAAGACTCTTTCTAAGGCTGACCACTGCATAGGAGCGAAGTGCGATGGGAGCCAAGCCGTCAAAAGAAAAGGCGAGCAGCCCTTATTGCAATGGCAAACGGCCTACTTATAGCCCTATTTATACTCTTTCTCGGGGATATTTAGGCCCTGTTTGGCAGAGCTCTAGCTCTAGAAAATCTATAGATTTCCTAGAGCTGGTCATCTGTAGCTCTAGGAAATCCTGGATCTAGAGTTGCAGACATGTTAAGTGCATTTACATGACTCATTTCATTTATATTATATATTAAATAAAAATATTTAAATCACTTTAATTTAGTCAACAAACTACAGATCCAACATAGATCTCGGAGCTAGAGCTGTGCCAAACGGGGCCTTACAAGCTAGATTGCAATTCTTCACCTTTTCCTCGGTACAGTGGGAATGAATTTTCTTACTAGATTGACATCGACAGATACGCGTGGTGGGGAGGAAATGGAAAGTTTGGTGAGTAGGGGCTCCCACTGTCCCACATACACTCGTCGTTTCTCTCTCCAAGGATCATGGTTTGAGAGGCTAGCTACCTAGCTAGCTCCACTGTTTTCAGAGGAGCGCGATTCCTTCAATTTGACACCATGGTAAAAATGCAACTAGTTCTTTTCTAAAAAGTATGGTATACTTCTTGATTAAGCCTTAGGTTTTGCTTGCTGGCTAGCTACTCAAAATCTTTAGCCATGATTTCTCTACTCAGTATTTGACGGAGTATATATAACTGCACTCTTTCATTTGGTCAGTCTGCAATGTAAGTATAGCCTGGCTTGAGTGAGGTAATGACTTGTGTGGCCGGCTGTCAAAACAACCTTTCAAAAGGTCCTGCCGATTGTTGCCACATGCCCACGGCACATCTCACCCAGATGGGGTGAATAATTGTCTCCACCTCAATACCTAAAAAACAAATCTTAAACTAAAATAAAAGCAATCTAAAATACCGACTATAAATTTCGACCGCAAGCCATTCGACTGCTTGCTATTTCGAACACTTCGTCGTTTGAATGAATACAAGCCGAAGACAACACCATGCTCGTAGCAAGCTAGATCACGATGCGTTAGCACGCAGCTAAGAACACAGAAAAGCAAAGCTCAAGAAAACATGTCACTGATGAACTTTTCTTAGAATAGATCTGATCTATTATTTCTATATCATATTTGTGGCTACAAAGTGCCCTCATGGTACCCATGAAAACTCTCGCAAAAAAAGCCTCACAAAGTCACAGCTAAAACCCTTAGCCTACCTCTACTTTTATATGCTAGAGCTCTAAACCGTATTCGACTCAAACACAAACACATAATCTTATCTCTACCTCAAATCAAGGGACCCGAAACCCCTCCTAAAACGGGTTTTAACCAAACTCTATCTTTTCCAAGTTATGGACTCCATCAACAACTCCCAACTCAATACAAGACGGAGCCACCAAGATTACACCTCCTGTATCTTCATCACGCCTCAACAACTTCTGTGTCGAAGCCTTCAGGACCACACCGCCCGTAGCTCTTCCACGCATCACCACCTTTGATCTCCGTGTACTCCAGCGCTAGCCCGACTATCTCGCGTGACATCCTCAATCGTCTGGACCTCAGATCTCTCCATCCTGGTCCCGGTCCTCTTCGTCACTGACCATGATCATCTCCACGCCATCCTGCATATGCAAAGACCAAAGAAACATTTCTCGACACAAGTTCTACATAACTTGACCGTCATTAGCACACCACTCACACCACCCTTGTCCATCCATAGATAAGAACAAACTGTCCATGACCATCAACCAGGTTGTCTTCGACCACATATTCCATCGCTTACCGCAAATCAGCTCCAGACAACTTCTTACGATCGCTAGCTCAATGAATACTTGAAAATCACAAGTACTCGGGAAATACTATCATTTCACTCCAAACACCTAGGGATACCACGCATCGCTACCAACCAAAATCATCAAGTACTGAGCCAAGTCTATGACTACCGATCAACTACCAATCACCGCACCATCGATCACCGAGCACCGAGTATCACCAACGACGAATCCGACTAGATCAGTCAACCACTGACCCAACACAGGTACTCGAAGATCATGGGAATTAAAGCACTCGTACTGACCACGAACTCTACGAGTACCGACCGCGAAGCCTACAGCAACCGATCGCAAAGTCTTCGACTACTGAAGATAACGATAACAGACTGAAAAGTCTATGACTATGAGAACAAAACTGTGAAGTCTATGACCATAATAGTAGTCTGCAAAGTCTATGACCATCGACTACAAAACCTTCGACTATCAACCAGTAAAATCTATGACTGTCGAGTACCGAACAGGTACTGTAGCTATGACCATGAAAAAGTATTGTGACTACGATTACCTTCAATGGCCGTTCTATCGTGGTTGAAGTCGAACGCGCTCAAATTGTCGTAGTCAATATTCTGTGGTCAACGCCGGACGTGGTTGAAGTAGAACATAGTCATCGTCGAATGTGATCATGAACGACTCTGAGTCGTAACTAACGTGGTCGAAGTCTAACGTGGTCAAAGTCCGCTATGATCGAAAGCCGCCGTGGTCGAAGTCTGCCGTGGTCGTTCAGTCATGCGATCCTCTGATGCCACTCGAGTGCCGTCCGATATTCCGGAGTTACTCGAATACCATCCGATGCCACTCGGACCCGATCGGACTGGTCCAAACTATTCGGAGCAACCAAAAACACTTGCAGAAGATAAAAAACCATTCGGAACAAACTGAAACCACTTGAACTTGAAACATTCGACCGTGATCTACCAAAACTTTCACAAACGTAAAATCCAAAGCAATCCAAATGTCAATTATTCATCATCACTTTATTTATAATCATCCACATAATCTAACACAATAAATATACAAGCAGCCCACTTATGAAAATGTAAGGTTTCTCTTCGGGTAGCTTGCTGCATAGTAGCTATCCATGCATGGCAGTGGAATTGAACTAGGTAGCTACTAGGTCAGTATTGTAGCCTAATCCGACATGGTGGTGGAACAATTTGTTTGAAATTCTGTGGCTTTAATTCGTTGACTCTGTGAAAACACTTATCATGCGCATGCTACACTGTTAGGGTTTAACAATATGGAGTCATCTAATCCAAAATATGGGATTGTAATTTTCTAATTTGGATTTTGAAAATAAGCAACCTGGGCCATGCATGGGGCACTAAGTTTATAGGCCATATTTGTTTTGGCTTCTATAAATTGTTTTTCTATAGTAAATAATTTTTCTATATAATCTAACTTTTAAACGGAGTGTATTTTTAAGATAAGGTCTACTAGTCGATTGTAGTACACACTATAGTAATTTTACTTATATCGGCCAAAATCACATATAAATATCTCTCTACAAGCTTATCTACAAGTATTCTTTCTAAGGACCTTGAGGCCCCATATATACAAGCTAGGGTTAGCTATGATCACTATGCAGTATGATAGTTTCGCCGTTGGTTGTCATGTTATGCTAGTAGTACTCATTTTGGTTGCTTTGGGGCCTAGCAAATCTTCTAATTAAATGCTTCTTTATGGCACAACCTGTCTGCGGTATACAATAACTCAAATGATCAAAGTTTTTCTTTTCTTTTCTTTTATTTATTTTCTCCAAGTACATTCAATATGATCCGGTAGCTATTTGCGTGTCTTTGCATGCATCCGTAAATTAGGGGATGGAAAGTACAGATATCTGAGACGTTCCGGTGAGCAGTCAGAAATTGTTTATAGCATCACAGATGAAGGGGCCTTGTCTACGACCAACGACAGAACTGCGATCATCAAATGGAAAATCTAAAGCGCATGCTCCTTAATTAATGGCCCTGCCTAATTGAAACTACATAGACCAGGAATAATCAAGGAGCTACCAATATACACCCCAAGCTCAGTTGTTGGATGGGGATCCAACGATTCATGTCCGAAAGGGAAATTTGAGGTAAGCCACGGCAAAATTCATTTGGACCCGCACGTACGCAGGTGAGACATGCATCTTTCAGTGCCCGAAAATTTGCAGTGGCATTTTACTGATTTTTCGCTAGAAAGGGATAAGGAGATGTTGATTTAACGATGTTTCATCACGTACACTCAGTGGTGGAACTTGGGCAAATATTAAGTAGGGGCCAACACTTAAAAAGTGAAATTGCACAGGCCAAACAGTTGTCAAGAGTAGACCTAGCTAATATAGGGAGTTTACTGCTGGAGCTGGAGCAGTGGAGTCGCCATCCCCCTTGACGCGTATCGTGAGGAGGTTAGCTAGCTAGCCAAAAGCTGCTATAGTTTATGATTTTTAGTTTTAACATGAGTGTTTATGTGAATATATCAAATGACAATAAACCCTTTTAAAATAACGACGAAAAAATCGTTTTATTTGTTTATTTAAAAAAGATATAAACTATAAATCATTAAGTTATACGTCGAAAAGAGCTGAGCCATGCAGCAGCAGATATAGCTCAATTGGGAAAGGAAAAGGCACGTATAGGAATCAGACAGCAGATCATGCATTTGTACGCGCTGTTTCAACTGTGAGGTCGAGACAAGCGCACAGAGCCACGCACCGTTCAATCCAGCAAGCGCACTCACCGACCATGCATGAGATGGGCCGGGGGGACACACCATCCACGTAACGGCAGGAACGGTGAAGTGTTCACCTGGAGGCACATTTCAAAAAGCGTAAAGGTTTATGCTTGTGCATGGTGCTCTACTGTGTTGCGAGTATTAAGGTCTGTTTTTTGGCTACGACTTTTGATTTTTAGCTATAGATTATCAGTCTAATAAATAATTATTACGAAGAGAAGCTAAAAGCTGTTTAAAAGCAAAAAAGAATGGGCCTTATTGTTATGTAAACGGTGAATAAACGACCATTTTTTAACGAATTGAAGGAACAATAGTTAATTACATGGAAAATAATATGTATATCGAAAGGAATTTTCCGGAACGAGCCTAGAAATGTTTGTCGTGGAAAATTTTCACGTACTCTACATGGGCTGGAACCGACACGATCTCTAGAGGCCCGCATTTGGATCCACTGTCGGTCCGCCGCGTTCCACTAGCAGAGATGAGCCGAACTAGCTAAGCCTTATCTCGGATGATGTCCATGATCAGAAATCGTTTGCCTACAGAGAATTAAGTTAAACCTCTTAAGCTGATCGGGCGTGCTCCCAAAAGAGTAATGACATTTCTTCTTTAATTTTCTGTATCCTTTTTTTTTCTTCTGAAATGTCTTCCTGTTAAGTAGCTAGGCAAGTAGTATCCTGTGAAGAGCCGCGGTAGTGCCCTCACAGCTAACGTACGTACGTCTGGTTAAACTTGAGGGAAGTGGTGAAGATAAAAGTTTCCATCGCGCATATGTGGGCCTGTTCTTTTCGGCTGTGCCTTATGGTTTTTGGTTGAAATTTTTGAATTTTATCTGTTTACAGTACAGATTATGAAGAGACAGATATTAACTTGCGATTTTGGTTGGTACAGATATTGGTCTTTTAACGTGTAGATCGTTTAATTTGTAGATCCCGTCTTAAGAAAATACTCCATTTAAAAGTTAGATACTGTAGTAAAAACTAAATGCCATCAGCTTGTGAGATAAAGAACAGACCCACAACCTCCTTGGTTTCTCACGTACGTTTTACAATCATGCTGTCTTGTGCATTGCGGCCATTGGTTAGGAAGAAATGAGAGTACCGTATCGCTCGCTAGCTGGTACATGCCTGGGCCAATAACGCACTGATACTCTCGATCGCCACGTCCGACCTCTCCTTCCATCCGCCGTGCGCGCACGCGATTTACTCCGAAACAGTAGTAGTACTACTATGGATTGCCCCGCTGTCCAAATAATGTGCGTGGAAACGCTTGCAGTAATTCACCGTGAGGGTCGTGCGTAGCGTAGAAATGGAAGAAGACTTCTCTCGGTCTCCTCGGGCTGTTTTTCGGGTTTTTTTATACTAACTAACTTTTTCAATAAAATATCTTTTGAAAACGAAGTTAACAAATTAATCAGAGTATATATTGTAGCGACTTCATTTATATTAGTCATACAGGTTAATTATAGTACACATTATATCAACTTCATCTATATTAGTTAAAACCGCACCGCACGCGAGTTCTATTACTTTATACTCTTTCACAAATAGCCTATAAGACATAAACCACAGTCAAACAAAGAAAAAAACAGGGTTTTGGCGAGGGGCGGCGGCAGAGGTTGGCGGACATGCTAAGAAAAAATTATATTGTATCCCCGTTGCCCTAAAAAATAATATTTCTATTTTGCTACAGTACCGGATCGTACGGAAAAATATTTTTAAAATAGTTGCTACATTTTTTTTACCACGTGTCATCACTCTATTTGCTCGTTATACAAATCGAATTGTACAGCAGGAATACACTAGAATTTTTCCATGCCAAAGGGACGCGGGCGAGAGCGCTGACGACGCGCAACGCGTTGCCCTGCGAACGGCGCCCGCCCGCGCGCCGCGGTGCCGAACGAACGCGAGGCAAGCGCTAGCTCACGACGCGTTTGTGGGAACCGTGCCGTGCGGTGTGAGGCGGGGGGGCACGACCGCCCGAGCAGCCAGCGCCTCTCGCGGTTGCGCCAGACAGTTGTGGTCTTCTGGACACGCAGCACGCTGCGCTAGCTAGCGGCGGCACAGATAGCGCGCTCGAGCCGCGGCATGGTTCCCGCTGCTCCAACGGCGCGGTTTGCGGCGCAGCGCA
The DNA here is from genome assembly GCA_017311315.1 of Dendrocalamus latiflorus. NCBI lineage: Eukaryota > Viridiplantae > Streptophyta > Magnoliopsida > Poales > Poaceae > Dendrocalamus > Dendrocalamus latiflorus. The sequence goes on from CM029637.1 coordinate 35,176,610, forward strand.
CGTCCGGCACGGGCCAAAATGGCCAGAGACAACGTAATCGAGGAACAGAGTATCCTCTACGCTGAACCAGAATGAGCAACAGGGGAACGGCCAAAGGACAAGACAAGCGTATCCTCTCGCCGGATAGGCTTTCTGCTAAAAAATGATGTTGGTCACATGGCGTTGCATCCATGTCAGTTGTGACCATATTCTTCTGAGACTACACGACTACCGTTCGAGTATACTTTCATATATACTTCTTCACCGTACGGCTATAAGGCTATTCGGATACATGCGCGAAGGATAAGAAAATGACGGCTGCTGGGAATATAGCTAATATGATTAGTACTAGTGCATTGGTGTTGTTTGGTTGACACAGAATATAAGCTAGTACATACATTGTTGTTGCAAATTCTAATCACAAACAAACACAGGGAGGAAATCAATAAGCGCCGGACCTGTCCAAATTGACAAGAAACAATAATGCTATTGGTTGCTGGCAAGTTTTTTAGTTGACATGTCCATATGGAATCAAGAAAACTGGACAGCTCCGTGACTAGCAAGAGACAAGGCAGGTCTGATAAAACAAGCCTTCTTGAGCTTGACCTCGTTGTCTCGAGCCCCCCATACTGGCTCACGCCATACTCTAATCAAGCAAAATTAATAAGCTGCATCAACTTTACAACAATACAAGCTAACATGCCAACACATACTGCCAAGCATACCTCCAATCCATAGATGTCGACATAAAGATACAGATTTGGGATTGCCTTCTCATTGTTAGGCATGCACCAAATCCGAGTAGCTATTGGTCATCAGCCCTGTTCTGGTTAGCTCAAATTGTTGGACGCTATCTTGGCTCATAACATTACATGTTCACTGATCATAGGAAGTGCCATGAATGATCACTGTTAAGTTCGGTTCTATAACTAACTCCTAATAACAACAAGGCAACACACGGTACCGAAACAGGTCACGTCAAAGCTGCCAAGCACCACTGAGATGGCCAATCAGCCTGAGACAGCAGCAGCCTCTTGTGCAAAGAGTAATCTCTCCTCCTGGCTTTCGGTCCTAACCATCTGACAGCACGCATGCATGCAGCAAGCAGCATGGCACAGAAGATAAGCCATCGCACAGACAATGCGTCCACCATAACATCAACATGAGAAAACTTGAGAAGCATTGGTCGGTCATCAGGCTGGTAATGCAGATAGCATTTGGTCAATAGAGCAGCATTTTGAGTGTGCTTGCGTGATTGCTGGGTCCTCTTCAGTTTTGTCATATTTTCGTTCGTTTCGGCTTCAGCTTCTGATTCTGACTTTTAGTTTATTATTCATTAATTTCGTTTTTTTCTGACTTTTGACTTTTTTTTCCTTTTCTTTTTTGTATTCGTTTGTATTATTCGTGATGGGATAATCTATTTTTTTATTTCTAAAATTTTTAAATTTATTACGTAAAAAAAGTCACAAGTAGTTATAGTGTAAATAAGCTATAAGCAACCAAAAAAAAGCCCAAGTGAGGGGCCTCTCAAGAAAAAAGCCTACAGCAAGTAGCCAAATGTTCCTGTTCCCCATGCCCCTACCTAATAATTGTACATAGAACATTTGCTCACTCACATGTGACGTTATGGTCCACAAAACTAAAGCTGATCATGATAACAGTGCCGCAGTTTTGGCATGTTTGCATGATGGTGCTTAGATTTCAATCGTGCTAATGGCTAGCTTTTCTTTTTGCGAACAAACCTCCTTGCAAGTTTTCTAAATGATGCCTAATTTGCAATTATGTCAAAGTGAAGACGCCATGGTGCATTTTGTCCCTGCAAGGCAGCAACCGTCTCCAATTTATACCTAGGGAAGACATATGGAGGAGAGCCTGCAACAAGAGCTTCCTCTCCTAGCTAGCTCTCCATCGCCGGTCACCACCACCACCGTCATGGAGAAGCTACTTTGTGCGGTATTTGTCTCAAGCCTTCTTCTAGCCACTCTTGCAGATGATGCCTCCTCTTCTCTTTTTTCCTCTCTGAGCAAGCAACAAGCTCAAGTTCTAGGTCGCAAAGGCAGAGAACTAGACTTGTTGGGATACCATTACCGGCATGAAGGCAAACACAAGAAGCAGGCTGAGGTTAGTTCATATGTCCCCCAAAATTCAGAACACAGAATTGAACTTTCATGCCTATTTTGCGCCAAGTGCAGGTCAATACCTGAAGCTATTAGCCGTGTGCATGTCTCTGCACACAACATGCTTTTGTCAGAACACACACACACACACACACACACACACACACACTATCCTAACATCTTCAGCTATGTACAAGAACAACAAGAAGGCAATATATATGGTACTAGTTCATGATCTGTCCATGTTCAGGAAGTTGTGACCATGCAAGTGAAGGAGACTGCAGAGACGAAGGCCGGTCGGGCGGATCAGGATGAGGATGCCAAGGAAGGGTTGATCTACAGCGCGGACTACAGCGGGGTGACCATGCACTCTCGCTCTCCGCCGATGCACAAGCATCCGAAACCATAGAACGTCTGTTCGTGTACAATCTTATATCTAGTTTAGTATCCTCTTTGTGCCTTCCGTTACGGATTGTACCCTTGCCGTCTTTGTAAAAGATGCTCTGCTGCTTCTATTGATGTGGCTCTGCTCATGCATCATCACATTGGTCTGCAGAGATGTCACAGCTCACAAGAAAATACTCAGTCCATGACTTGATCTGCACATTGTAATGGCACTGGGTCGTACGTAAAAATCGTTTGCAACTCTCTGAAATTAACCTTGGGAAGTTGTTTTGTTTAGAAAAATCCTCTGCCTTGTATTAATAACACAAGGCTAAAGTTTATGTTGAAGATTCTAGACGGAGATAACATAATTCCTTGAGTTGATGAATGTGTTGATGATGACATGATTGGTAGCGATCACGACAATGGGAAGTAGATTGCCAAGGATGTCTACGGATGTGTGGGACGTTCGCCTCAATAAAACCATGGAAGATTTATCTGTACCCAACTCGGCTAAGTGTTGATCCCAGGCATAGGCGTCACGGTCATTGTTCCGGTTAAGTCGGTTTGACCAGATCCATTACGGGTAAAGAAAATATGGCGGTGGACTTGCCGCAAAAGGAAAACAAACGAAAAACTAAAGAAAACTAAATTCACTTCTGGAAATCAACGACGACGAGCTTGCTGTCGTTGAGGCAGAAGGAATCCTAACCTTGGGAAGTTTGGATTGTGATAGCGTCGATCGCTTGTGTTTGAGGCTGAGCCCAGGTGTCCCAGGAACCTTACAGGCGCGCACGCAGCCGCCGGCGGCAGGCGCTGCGGTACGTACGGCGCGGTGGCCGCATGGGCGTGGCTGGCGATGGCGCCCCAGTGGCATGGAAGAGGCAGATCGCGCACCTTCGTCATCGTCATTCCTACGTGCCAGGCGCAGCGGCGTACTCGCCTCGGCCTCTTCACGCGCCGCACTGTCTTCCCAGAACACGCGTCGCTTCCTTGTAACAACGGGAAGCGGCGTTCTATGGAATGGGCGGGTGCTGAAGTGGATTTAGGATGAACTGGACACAGATTTTAAAGCAGTCACTAGCCTCTAGCGGGTCAAAACGAGGCAAGGCGCAGCTGAAACTGGCGTGATTTTAGCCCGGAATAGAAAAGAACCACAAGCTTATTTTGGATGACGCAGCAAAACTGAATAGCAGCCCTTGAATGTGTTTCGTCGTACCTTACTGTCTCAAATACAGACCCAGATCAAGTGTGATGTTCAAGCAAAAAAAGTCAACCGATGAAGCAAAGGCAACGTGGTTCTAGAAACTGTAAATTTGTACAGACAATGGCCCAAACAGAAAATACAGGATCAAGACCGATGGACAACAAACAATGTTGTTGTGGATTTATTTGCCCCCAAATCATCCTTCAGGTCTTTCATACCTTCAGCGCCAGCTTCTTAGCAGCAAGAGCCTCCGCTTCAAGGGTTGGCTGCCACAGAATTGTGGTTTCAGCCAGTAGCGATGTCACAACATATGGGTCCATGTTGGAGGCCGGACGACGGTCTTCCAGGTATCCTGTTAGCCAAGAAGGTATAATAAAGGAAGTCATTTCGAGTCGAAAATGCAAATTACTAAGTTGCACATGTATGGATTTGGTGCTGCCGTATTTTTTTTCTTTCAACAGTGATGCAGGCATATGGCGACTGGATGTATACATGACTGTAATGAGTTAACAAAAACAAAAGCAAATTTGTGTTTTCAACTGAACACCTAAATTACGTATTAGAAACATATAATGTCATATTGCAGTACTGAATTACGAAATAACAAATAAAAGGTCTAGCCAGTTATTGTATGATGCCCTTATTCCCTAAAAACAATAAGTTTCCTGCATTGTTGTGTTTTTGGCAGGCACAAATTCTTAAAACAGATTACGAAATATGTAGCTGGCAACTCAGGAAAGGTTGTTTATTCCATAGAACGAACAGTGGTCCGATACTCAACAGCTGAATTGAAGCACTCGAAGCCTACGAGTACCGACTGTGAAGTCTACGATTACCAATCACAAAGCCTACGACTACCAACCGCAAAGTCTACGACTACCGATCACAAAGTCTATGACTACAGATCACAGAGTCTACCACTATCGACCACCGAGTATGACCCAAATGTCAATTAATCATTATCACTAAATTCACGACCTATCCACATGGTCTAACAAAATATATCATATGGCCATTTGGATAGAGTGGGGCCGAGATCCTAAGACCCAAGTTAAGAGCTTTAGGGGTTTTCTACTCTGCAAGCTAGTTTTGCCTAATGTCCTAGTGGATTTTATTTTTGGGGATAATTCTCTTTTTTTCTTGTGAATTTCCAAACATTTTAAGTAATTTCGGGAATATGGAAGAACATATACCTTTCCCTTTTGCCTCGGTATCTCGCCCCACCCGAATAGAGCAGCCACGATTTGCCACACCCTGATAAATAGTGTTTCATTAACTTGTAAATAAGCATGCATTAGAAGACAACAGAAAGATAAAGAAAGGTTGCTCCACCCATACCCATGAGAAACTGTCTATGCTAGCTGTCTCATGTAATCCTGTCAACCTCCGCTCATTTCCTTCACCGTATGCACTTATATGCAAATCATGGCGAAGCGAAAGGTTCAGAATTGCTTTCTTGATCACTTCAAATCCTCCATCTTCGCGCATGCTCTTTGTGCTACATTTGCAATAAATTCAGATCGTTTCTCAGTTGCATATTAAGGACAACTCATATCAGGTATTGTGAAAAACTCCTAAATAAAGCAGTTTAGAAATTAATCCAAGTGAATACAGGCCTATTCTGGATTAATTCACACTTGGTAACAATTTAACAATCACCTACTAATGTTTAACGTTGGGCCCTGTTTGGAATACAGGAATTTTGGAGGAACTTTTGTCTATTAGGTCTCAGCATATGTTCTCTTTCCTACAAAACTCCCATTGAATTTCTGTGTCCGAAACAAGCCCTTAATTTATTTAACAAATCTATAATAGGTGGTATGAATTTTTGTTCATATACAACAATATATACTCCATAAAGATAATGCAGGATAATAACATTAACAGAAAAGTGTGGAACCTGTAATTTGTGTGGCAGCCAGCTCCGTTCCAGTCACCCTATCATCAGATTATATTTCAGTCTCCTTTAATTCTAATATATAAATTGCCTCGAATAACTTACTGGGATATACCTGAATTGGTTTTGGATCAAGAGTGAGCACCACACCAGCTTGCTCTGTGATTCTCTGATTAAGATGAGTCGGATGATCATTAGAACTGCTTACACTGATGTGAAAATTGACATCAACTAAAAGATGGTCGATCATGGGCTTCGGACTTCTGATGTTTTGAAGAAAACAGGTATTGTGGTTTTCAAAAGGGGAATTCTTTATAAAAACAACAAAACCTTTTGTCCCAAATAAGTTGAGGTAGATTATGAATGAAACCTCCTTAAGGTATCAATTTTGGGTTTCATTCCATGGAAATATTTTTTTTTTACGTTGGCCCGCCGAGCCTGACAAAACACTTCAAAATGGGAATTCTTTAAAGGGGTAAAAACCATAAAATGTCAAAATAGATCATAATATGTGCACCTATAAAGAGCTTACCAATAATGTAACAAACTGCTGGACTTTTTAACCATACTCTTATAATTAAATGAAAAGAATCAAAGCTTCATGATACCAGGCAATCATGGATTATTATTTGAAGTACCTCGAGAATATATCTTGAACACCATATGTGATCTCCTGCTTCAATACCAACACTAGGTCCGACCTGATACTCCCACTGCATGAATAAGGTTTATGATGAAGTTGCACTTATTAAACACTTTGATCTATCCTTTGAAAGAAGAGGTTAAATATATTGCACTGAGTCATGAAAGCTAAGAATACATGTGTGTATGCAAATACCAAAGACATACCTGACCAGGCATGACCTCCCCATTTGTTCCACTAATGTTAATTCCAGCGTAAAGACATGCCTTGTAATGAGCATCTGATATGTCACGGCCAAATGACTTGTCTGATCCTACGGCGCAGTAGTATGGACCCTACAATATTTTGGCACAATATTACTACTCAATATAGCGTTTAATTAAGCCTATGCAAGCATATATTTCAACCAGCATGAGCTTTATATTTGTATATGATAAACCAAACTTCTTGTTCAATACAATACCTGGGGGCCAGGGTAGCCTCCAACAGGCCAGCCAAGAGGCCAGTTCACATCTCTCTGGAGTGTACTCTTGTTCTATTCCATACCTAGAAAGATAGGGCATAGCAAATGCTTCTGTTAGAATGATCTCAGGGGATTTGGCCCAACGGCCAAATCCCCCCTTGCTCGCGCCCTGATCGGGGGCGCCCAGCCCATTATGGCTGGTGGGCCCCTGTCGCCAGCGCCATATAAAGAGGTGGGGGCCGGGGCGGCACGGAACACGAGGTTCACCGTGCCGCCGCCAGACCCACCGACAAACCCTAACCGATCTAGAGGGGGGCGCTCCAGCGACGGGAACACCACCGGCTCCTCTGCCTCTTCTCCAGATCACCGCCGCCAGGAGCCGCCGCCGCCCGGGACGCGCCGCCGCCCAAGTAGCTCCGCACCCTTCTCCGACCGTCGCTGCCCGTGCGCAGATCTTCACCGACGTACCCGCGAGATGGCCAACTCCTCCTCCTCTACGTCCGACGGTTAGTACCCCTATCCCTCTCGGTATCTCTCAAGAATCAAGAACCCTAGAGAAAAGGATAGCCCTGCTAGATCTAACCTTAGAGATCCTAAAGACCTAGAACTTACATTGGTATCAGAGCAACTAGGCTTAGATCTAGATGCGGGAAAAAGAAAAGAAAAGAATCTCGAACCCTAGCCCACCGGATCGGCAAAAGAAAAGAAAGAAATGGGAAAGGGGAGGGATTGGGACTCACGGGTGAGGTCGCCGCCGTGCGCTGCGTCGGTCGCAGCCGGCCGGCGCCTCGGGCCGCCGTCGCGTGCGCCGGGTAGCCGCGCCGCCGCTCCGGCTCGGGGTTGCCCCTCCGTGCGCCCCGCCTCCCATGGAGCAGTCGTGCTCCGCGTCGGGGGCCGCCGCTGTCGGCTCGTCCCAATGGCGCCGCCACTCCGCGGGAGCCCACCGCCGACGCCCTGGCGCCGCCGCTCCGCGGGAGCCCGCCGCCGACGCCGCTCCGCTGCCGAGCCGCTGCAGCTCCTCTCCGTGCGCGGGCCGCCGCCGCCGTCGCCCGTCCGATTTTTTCGGGTGGAGGCCGGCTTTTGGCATTAGGGTTAGGGTTTTTGGTGGGGGGCGTTTTTTGTCCTGGCGATTTTCCCTCTCAGCCGTCCGATGAAATCAACAACCGTGATGAAAAGAGGGCTGCGGGCTAAGTGGGCCGGCCTGTGCGCAAGGGGTGGCGCGCGCGCTCGAGCGCGCTGAGCGGGCCGGCTGGGCCGCGGCCGAAAGAATGGGCCAAAATGGCCGTTTAAACAGTATTTTTGTTAAATGGATTTTAATTGTTTTCAGAAGTATTTATTGAATGAAAATTGAATCAAATCTCTGTAATTTTTTGCACCAACGTGTTAAATTTCCAGAGATTAAAAGAGTACAGTTATGATGCTTCTGTATAATGAATTATTTTAGAATAATTTATTGTTTCCGCTGCAAAAGTTAATGTTGATTGATTTTTCATTATTAAATTCGAACCAACGGGAGAATTTAATTTTGGAAAAATAGAGATAAATCCCAGATAATTATGATATTGTTATTTTCTGACCAACGTTGATAATAACAATATTATAATTTTTAATTGATGATTTTATGCATTATTTCTATTTCTGCCCAACGGTGATGTAGATTTAATGTATAGATAAAATGATTTAAATTGTATGTCGTATTTTTGACCAACGTTGGAAATAAGGCATATGATTTTGCTGTTACGTTCTCACTTTATTTGAAATATTTTTCAGGCGGATACAACTTGATGAGTTGTATCAGAGAGATCCCCACTCTCAAAGGTGATAATTATGGAGAGTGGAAGAAAAAGATAGACTTAGCGTTTATCTTGGCTGAGGTGGACTGAGTCCTCACTACAGCACGTCCCACTGAGCCTTTGGCACCAGTGAGGGAACAAAATGAGGATGATACTGCATGGCAGAAAAGACAGAGGGATCATGCTCCCTTACAGATGTCTTATGACCTTGATCATAAGAAATGGACCACAGCCAACAAAAAATGTATGGCTGTGATAAAGAACACAATTGAGCCTGCAATTGTGGGCTCAATTGCAGAGTGTGACACTGTCACAGAATATCTTGATAAAATAAAGAGTCAGTTCACTGGCTCTTCAAAGACTTATGCTACACAGCTGATTAAGCAGCTGGTAACAGAAAGGTATTCTGGCAGTGGCAATGGCATAAGAGAGCACATTCTTAGGATGAGCAACTTGGCATCTAAACTTAAACCAATGGATTTGGCTCTCAAGGATGAGTTCCTTATTCACTTGGTTTTTGCTTCCTTGCCCAAAGAGTTTGACACTTTTGTTGTCAACTACAATATGCAGCCCGAGAAATGGGACTTGGAAAAGTGCATAGCCATGTGTGTGCAAGAGGAGGAAAGAATCAAATCCTCACATGGTGGTTCTATCAACTATGTGAAGGATAACAAGAAAAAGAACTTCAACAGTACCTCCTTCTCAAAGAACAAGGGAAAAGCCTCTGTCCATCAGCCTCAACAGAACAAATTTACTGTAGACAAAGACCAGTGTCTTCACTGCAAAAAGACGGGACACTACAAGAAGAACTGTCCTGATTATTTAAAGATGATAATGACAAAGAAAGGTGAGAACATTATTACCTTTATAAATGAATCCCTGTATGTGCAATATTCGAAATCCACTTGGTGGATTGACTCAGGAGCAACTATTCATGTTGCTAATTCTTTACAGGGATTCCGTTCGACGAGGACTACGCAAAGAAACGAAAGATGCATTAAAGTTGCAAATGGAGTCCAAACTGAAGTTGAAGCCGTTGGCGATCTTTCATTAGAGTTAGCTAATGGCTCCAATCTTTTACTTAGAGATGTCCTTTTTGTTCCTTCCTTACAGAGGAATTTGATTAGTGTTTCAAAATTGGACAAAGATGGTTATGATTGTAATTTTGGAAATGGCAAGTGTGAAATAATGTTTAATAAAGAATGTGTTGGTCTTGCCATCTTACAGAATGAGCTTTATTTGTTATCATTATGTGATGATGTGAATGTCGTATGCGATAATGAGAATGTTGCGTGCGAGAAAGTGATTGAATCCTCGTCTACGAATGTAAACAGAAAACGAAAGAGAACTCTAGATGAGTCGTCGAAATTATGGCACTGTCGTTTAGGCCATATTTCGAGGGGGAGAATAGAAAGACTAGTTAAGAATGATATTCTTCCTCCATTAGAGTTCTCAGACTTAGAACAATGCAGAGAATGCATTAAAGGAAAATATGTAAAGAAAATTAAAAAAAGACGCTAAAAGAAGCACAGGAGTTCTACAAATTGTTCACACAGACATTTGTGGTCCTTTTCCTGTGAAAAGTGTGGATGGTTATGACTCGTTCATAACATTCACGGATGATTACTCCCGTTATGGATATATTTATCCAATCAAAGAAAGAAATGAAGCCTTGGATAAATTCAAGATATTTAAGGCTGAAATTGAAAACCAACACGATTTAAAGATTAAGATAGTCCGATCTGATCGTGGGGGGGAGTACTACGGTCGACATACCCCATATGGACAAGTTCCTGGACCTTTTGCAAGGTTTTTACAGGAAAATGGCATAGTGGCCCAGTATTCTATGCCGGGCGAACCTCAGCAAAATGGAGTAGCTGAAAGACGCAACCGTACCCTGATGGATATGGTGCGAAGTATGATGAGCTACTCCACACTCCCATTGAGTTTATGGATGGAGGCGTTGAAAACCGCCATTCATATTCTCAACAGAGTGCCTAGTAAGTCGGTGCCCAAAACACCGTACGAGTTGTGGACAGGAAGAGTTCCCTCACTAAACCACTTACGTGTGTGGGGGAGTCCTGCTGAGGCTAAAGCATTTAACCCAAACCTTGGGAAACTTGATCCCAAAACAGTAAGTTGTCATTTCATTGGCTATCCTGAAAAGTCAAAAGGTTATCGTTTCTACTGTCCAGACAAATATACAAAGTTTGTAGAAACGAGACACGCTGTCTTCTTAGAGGATGAAATGATGAGGGGGGCATGGTAGCTCGAGAGATTGACCTTGAAGAGAAGCGGGTGTATGCGCCCACTCCGATGATTCAAGAGCCATTCTTCACACTACCTGCTGTCGCTGCACCGACGGTGCAAGACACTGTGGTGCCAGCACCTGTTATTGTTCCTCCCGTGGCAACAATGAATGAGAATGAAGAACCTGTTCTTCAGGATCATATAGAACTTATTGCCACAGATGAGGGGTAGCAACAGCAGCCTCAAACAGTAGATGTACCAAATGAGGAGGCCCCGAGGAGGTCTCAAAGAGTAAGAAGATCAGCTATTTCTGATGATTATCAGATTTATCATACAGAGGATGATCCCACCTCATTTGAAGAAGCCATGAGAAGCGAAAATTCCTCAAAATGGCTTGAGGCCATGGAAGAGGAGATGAGGTCCATGAAGACTAATAAAGTCTGGGACTTGAAAATTATTCCTAAAGGAGCCAAAACAGTAGGCTGTAAATGGATCTACAAGACAAAGCATGACTCCCAAGGGAATGTAGAAAGATACAAAGCGCGACTTGTGGCAAAAGGATTTACGCAAAGAGAAGGGATTGATTACAATGAGACCTTTTCTCCAGTCTCATGTAAAGATTCATTCAGAATCATAATGGCATTAGTAGCACATTATGATTTAGAGTTACATCAGATGGATGTAAAGACGGCATTTCTTAATGGGGACTTGGAGGAAAATGTTTACATGGCACAACCGAAAGGTTTTGTCGTGGAAGGAAATGAAAGAATGGGATGCCGCCTAAAGAAATCGATTTATGGGTTAAAGCAAACTTCAAGACAATGGTACTTGAAGTTTGACAGTACAATAAGAAAATTTGGATTTAAAGAGAATGTTGAGGACAACTGTGTTTATGCAAAGTTTAAAGATGGGAAGTTTATCTTCCTAATCCTGTATGTGGATGATATCCTACTAGCTAGTAGTGATGTCAGTCTGCTACTGGAGACAAAGAAGTTTTTGTACTCAAACTTTGATATGAAAGATCTTGGTGAAGCTTCGTTCGTTCTAGGGATCGAAATTCACCGGAATAGAAACAAGGGGATATTGGGACTGTCACAAAAGGCATACATAGAGAAAGTCTTAAAGAAATTTGGTATGCATAAATGTAGTCCTTCACCTGCACCTATATTCAAGGGCGACAGATATGGGGATTTTCAATGCCCCAGGAACCAGTACGAGCTCGAACAAATGAAAGCGGTTCCATATGCTTCAGCTGTCAGAAGCTTACAGTATGCTCAAGTGTGCACACGCCCTGACTTAGCATTTGTTACCGGGTTACTTGGCAGATTCCAGAGCAATCCTGGAATAGAACATTGGAAATTGATAAAGAAAGTCTTGCGTTATTTGCAAGGAACAAAAGGCCTCATGATGACATACAGAAGATCAGATTTACTCCATATAGTGGGGTATACAGATTCTGATTTTGCGGGAGATGATAGAAAGTCTACATCCGGATATGTATTCACTCTCGCAGGAGGAGCTATATCGTGGAAAAGCTCAAAGCAAACCGTCACTACATCGTCCACAATGTATGCCGAGTTTGTAGCATGTTATGAGGCTACGGGGCAGGTGAACTGGCTAAAGAAGTTCATACCCGGTTTAAAAGTGGTTGACGACATCAATAGACCACTTAAGTTGTACTGCGATAATGAACCCGCAGTAACGTATGCCCACAACAATAAGTCAAGTGGTGCTGCCAAACACATTGACATAAAGTACTATGTTGTGAAAGATAAAGTTCGGGATCAAATTATAAGTCTTAAGCATATAAGTACCGCAAAGATGTTAGCGGATCCGCTTACTAAAGGCATACCACCTAACGTGTTCAGAGAACATGTAGCCGGCATGGGTTTAAGGGAAAGCCTATGATTCCTGGACTAAAAGATGGCCCAAAAGTTTAAAGTAACGATTTCAGAACAGTGAAGTGTATTGTAGCTGTTGAATCTATCGGCGATTGACCGTGACGATGAGACATGTTCTATGCACTAATCTGTGATGGAATGTGTAAAGTCAAAAGTAATTAAAGATAAAGTATAGATTGAGATCAAGGGGGAGAATGTTAGAATGATCTCAGGGGATTTGGCCCAACGGCCAAATCCCCCCCTTGCTCGCGCCCTGATCGGGGGCGCCCAGCCCATTATGGCTGGTGGGCCCCTGTCGCCAGCGCCATATAAAGAGGTGGGGGCCGGGGCGGCACGGAACACGAGGTTCACCGTGCCACCGCCAGACCCACCGACAAACCCTAACCGATCTAGAGGGGGGCGCTCCAGCGACGGGAACACCACCGGCTCCTCTGCCTCTTCTCCAGATCACCGCCGCCAGGAGCTGCCGCCGCCCGGGACGCGCCGCCGCCCAAGTAGCTCCGCACCCTTCTCTGACCGTCGCTGCCCGTGCGCAGATCTTCACTGACGAACCCGCGAGATGGCCAACTCCTCCTCCTCTACGTCCGACGGTTAGTACCCCTATCCCTCTCGGTATCTCTCAAGAATCAAGAACCCTAGAGAAAAGGATAGCCCCGCTAGATCTAACCTTAGAGATCCTAAAGACCTAGAACTTACAGCTTCAACTTTGTATGTAAACAAAATGAGAAAAGAAAACAACAGTTGTTTTGTAATATGTAGCACACGAGTGCTTACAGCATAATTACCATGGCACTTGTTCAACGACCTTCGGGTCACCGAATATTTGTGCAGCCCTGTGGCGTTTGTTAGTAGGGATCGGTTCCCCGGCTGGTGTGTAGGTGTCACAAATAACCTGAAAAGCCAAATTTTGTATTAACTAGCATGCCATTTAACACACACCAGTAACCAATCCACATTAATCTTTCCTTTATGATTAGCATAAAAGCACATCCAGAAAGCGACAATGCAATTGGGAAAATGGAATGTACCAATATGTTGTTGCCACCTCGAAACGGATCTTTGAATATAGCCTGTGGACTGAAAACAGGACAAAAAAACATAAATAAAGTAACAGAACTAGAAATATAGCATGCTTTTGTATGTGCAGTGAAGAACACATGTATTGTAATTAATCCCCTTACTATAAAATGACTTCACTGTCTTCTCCTGGAGCTTGCCCTGTGCTTGATCCATCATAGTTCCATTTCGGTAGCTCGGAGGGGTCCTCCACTGGTTTTGAAATCGTCTGAAATGCAAACATTATATTTTCTTTCAAGGAGAGAAAAAATGGAAAAGAGTGCTCTGCGCTCAACTGCTCATTCCAGCCCCAGGAACACTAAAAAAAATTCTCCATGTAAAGAAACAAAAGTAATTGAAGTAATTGTGATGATGATGATGATGATGATATCGAGTGCATACCCTTGATTTGCTTCTGATGTCAATTCCAGTTCCTCCAACCCTACACAATGTGAAGAAAGGAAGAAAGATAAGTTAAAACATAGTAGCTGCCAGCATCAATGTGAAGAACGAAAGGCAGATTAGTTAAAAGGTGCTGTAGCATCTAGACCGGACCGTTCCTTTTCTGACCGGACGGCCCAGAATCGTCGAAAGTCACGGTTCTGTGCTTGTCTGAGTTACCTTCCGCGCACGTCCGAGGATCCCCGGCTGAGATGAGTTTTTTGCTATTTTAGTACCCTCGAAAGCGGGCTTCTCTAAAATAGTACCGATACCGCGAGCTTCTCTAAAACGGTACTGTTAATGATCTATCTACTCCATAATAGTACTCCACTTTATTTTCTTTTTCTTTTCTGATTTTTACTCCCTAAACTACCTAAAGTACCCTCCTAATTTGATTTCGATCTAATCAAATCTGTGTCCTCGTCGGCGCAGATGTTCAGGTCGAGGTCGCCACCATCTTGCCGGCGCTTGGATTCGCTTGAAAGGTGGCCCCCCCTGCCTTCCTCTTGAGATCGCCGGGCAGCAGCTCATCCAGCCGCGGCGGCCTGATACAAAACGCATCGCCGGAGCAAATGGCGTCATTTGATCCTTGCACCGCCGGCTCCGCGTCCAGGCCCTCGCTCCTGTGACGGCGAACCTCCTCGGATGCCGTCGCGGAGTTCGGAAGCAGGAGGCTCAGCGTAGCCATGACATCCTGGTTATTGCTCTTGCCCGTGGCATGATCTGCCGGTGTGTCAAAGCTTGGCTTTGGCTCAGCTTCTGGCTTGTTTTGATTAGATTTGATTAGATCGAAATCAAATTAGGAGGGGTACTTTAGGTAGTTTAGGGAGTAAAAATCAGAAAAGAAAAAGAAAATAAAGTGGAGTACTATTATGGAGTAGATAGATCATTAACAGTACCATTTTAGAGAAGCCCGCGGTATCGGTACTATTTTAGAGAAGCCCGCTTTCGAGGGTACTAAAATAGCAAAAAACTCGGCTGAGATGCCGCAACTAAGAGAGAGTGAAAAATGCGACATTACAGGGGGAATTTGCTCCCATGCCACACAGTTTAATGGCGTTTGTTAAAATGCCCCATGATGTCTCACTGACATGTGGACCCTGGACCCCCATGTTAGTGAGACATCATGGGGCATTTTAACAAACGCCATTAAACTGTGTGGCATGGGAGCAATTTTTCCACATTACAGGGAGCGCTCGTACCAGATGTACTCGGCGATGATCTTGTCGGTGAAGGGCGTGGTGTCCATGTTGAGCAGCTGCTCGAGCCGCGTCACCACCCCGGTGCTCTCCGTGCTGATGGCCAGCACCTTGAACCCCGACGTGCCGCGGCCGCTCCTCCTGACGCCCCACACCCTTCCACCCGCCGCCGGCCTCGCCCGGACGGCCGACTTGCCGCGCACCCCCACCTGGCACTGCATCGCCGGCACCACCGCCTGCGCCATTTCCCAACCAACCAACAACTACCGCTCCGCCTTCCCCTCAAAACCTTCAATGCATCACCATCAGCAGCAAGACGTAATCAACCCAAAAATGCAACACACAGACTAAGCATTGCATCAACTCACCAGGCGCAGCCGCAGACGGGACGAGGCGAGAGGAGAGGAGGGGGAGACGAGACGAGGCCGTAATGGATTTGCGGGATCGAGGCGCGTAAATATTTCGTGGCCGCGGCAACAGCATCTGGCTTCTGCCGGGGGGATAGGGCTCCGACGGCTTTGGGTGGACGAGATTTCTGGCCCTCAGGAGCATCGGAGGCAGGAGAAGTGAAGCACACAAGGCAAGACATATATCCGGATAAAATTACAGGTTTGTTTCTTCTTTTCCGGATATTAAGGCCCATTTAATTTAGCTACAGCAGAAGCTTTTAACTAAAATAATACTATAGCAACTATTCAATTTTAATTAAGTCATTTAATTAAAAGAAAAAATATTATATCTTTACCGACAGCGTAAAAGAAAAAGAGAAAAAACTCGTTAAGAAACCAATCAAAATCATTTTGAGCGGGCGCTTGAGATGTGTCTCTCCTAGACTCCCAGCACGTCCGCCTCCGAACGCAGCTTTTAACTAAAATGGTACTATAACGGCTATTAAATATTAATTAAGTCATACAATTAAAAGAAAAAAAATATTATATCTTTATAGACAGTGTAAAAAAAGAGAGAAAAAACACAAATCAATCAGAAACCATTTTGAGCGGGCGCTTGAGATGTGGCTCTCGTAGCCACGTCCGCCTCCGAACTCAGGCAGGCGAGGTGACCTCCGATGCAGCTACCTGCAAGGCTGCAAGCGAGCAAGCGTTGTTTATGTGCAGCTTGATTGACCAGCATTAATCTGTCATCTCGTTGCAGGTGTTGGAGCAGCGCCAATGGGTCACTTGGGGGGTTAGTAGGTCGGCAAGAGCACACTGTATTTGTTTGCTGGAATCAAGTTGTAGTTTTTGTAAACCAAGTGGTGATTTGAGCAGAGATTATTCAGATTTCTGTAGCTTGACAAAGTGATTCTTTATTCATAGCATGACGATAGTGAATTCAGGTAGCAGGACGGAAGAAACAACCAACGCTGCACAGGACACGACACTATATGCTCATACATTCGTGCATTGCACGCGAGAACCGAGGTTTTTTTTCGTGAGAAGGATAACTGAGTCAATCTGGTCAGAAGTTCAGCACTATGAAAAATGGATGATTGAGTACGGCACAAGCTTCCAATCGGGTTTTTCTCGTTAGGAAAATATGGGGAAAGGCCTAGATAATCACTGAACTTATCTGTCAGGACTCAGGAGGAATTCTCCAGCAGTTAACTTTCATGTTTCCCGTGCAATGCCAACATTCCCCTCATATACTGATTCCTAGTTTTTCTATACATTTGAAGCAGCATCTCGAAGCTCTCGCATGCGTCTTCGTACACAACGAAGCTACAAAATCTCGACTTGAACTCTGTGAACTCAGCGAATGCTTGCTCATGGGTAGACCTGACTGCCTCAAGAAGCTCTTCAAGAGCTCCCAGAATGTTGCAGAAATCGATTCTATTACTAGCATCCCTGTGCTGCGGCAAATGTCGAAGCCAACACATCCATTGGAAGGGTTCATCGTTTCGTTCTTTTACTGCTAGACCAATGCACCTCAATGCCTCCTTAAAGCTGCAGTTCTCCTCAATCTTCTTAATTATCTCATCAAAGGTTGATCTCTGGCTGGTTCTTAGAGCCTTCAAGTGAATTGTTGTACAGGAACTGGATGATGGAAGCTTTGCCGCAACCATGCATGCCTTCCTGAAACTAGGATCGTTGTCCGAGAGCAGCCTGATGGCCACATGCAACAGAAGAGCAAAAGATGAACTGTGTTCTCTCGGCTTGGACTCAACTAATTGAGAGCTTCCAAGGTTTTGCTTCTCCGACCAACAATGAAGGGCAATATGTGCAAATCCTTCCCACCTGCAACAAAGCCACAAAGGTAATGGTGAGACAGAACCAGTAGACATGCAAACCAAGGTTTTTTTTCCCCAACACGAAGAATACTTACTCAAAGGGTGGCTCGACTTCAATAGCAAGGGTCAAATGGAGTGAGTAATCGGCAGATGCATTGTCTTGAGATTCACCACCATCAACATCAGTGTGAGCCTCGTGAACATAGCCTCTAGGAATATACATTACGTCTCCTTCCAGTAAAACTTCCATCGTTCCACCACTACCATCCACCAAGTCATCTAAAGAGTCAAAAGATTCATAAAGTCTAGGCAAAATTGACTTTGTATTAGGCCAAATCATCCACTTCTTGCGTCCAATTAGATGCCAAACAAGTACACAGTGATCATCATAATGCCGAGCCAGGCCTTGAGATCTTGGAGGTGAGAAGTATATATTGGCTCCTACAGAAGGTTGACCAAATAGATCAGCCAGAGCAGAAGCTATAGCAGCAACCTTTTCAGACCGGAACTCCATGCCACGCAAGGCAATTGAGAAACCATTTTTAAATGCGTCCTTGCATTTTCCAACAAATGCAGCTGCATCCAGGAAGACCGTTCCATCATCGAAGAAATGCTCCTCCATCCCAAATCCTCTTGAGGTCTGATCTCGTGTTCTCACAACTCTTACATCTTGCCTATACTTCACAGCAGCACCCAAGGAATCATGAACCTCATGGAGAAAAGAATTTATGTTGAGTTCGTCCGAAGCAATAGCAGGGCAAGAAACAAGCCCCTGTATGAATGACTCAATGATAGCATCAGGTGTTCTAAGATCAAAAGCATTATGTAATGCAGTGAACACAGGATCCTCCTCTAGATTGTTTTGTTTCCTCCTGTACAAACGAGGTGACCTTTCCCAGCAGTTCAGGACAAAATTTTCAAAGTCAGATTCCGTTTGTCCAAAAATGCTTTCTCTGCCTTCATCAAGCTCCAGGTGGGCTGGATAAGCAAGGTCCATTGAAAGCCTAAAAATAGCTTCAGATATCTCACATTCTCTACTTTGAAGTTGATCCTTCCAGTTGTTGCAATCAGCTGATGATCTCAAGTGTCGAAGTTTGTTCCAGATTTCATACAGCAAAGACAGAACTTTTCTAACTAGCTCCTGTTGCAGATTGTGCAAGTTATCAACTTTACAGGAATTCACCATGATTACCACTGTGTCAATGATCAAGCACAAAATTTTATTTCCTTTTGAAACTCTTGTTGGGCACTCGGTGCTCCTGCTATCAACAACCCCAGAAATAGGTTCCACCTGAGAAAATAGATACCTACAGGAAGTCAATTTCACTGGTTGAAGAGATTCAGAAAGTACAAACAAATATCGTCTCTTTCATCAATTAAAACAGACTGCGATGCTACCCTTCTAGTTATAGACTACAAAGCAATCTTTATCATATAATGATATAACAAGCATTAGATGATAAATCATCGTGAGTAGCTTAACTGATTTACACATGGCTTAAGCTGCTCTTGTGAAAATAAAGTATGGTTCCAAACTTTTTATAGTATAATGGCACTTCAATCTATTCAGAATCTCCAGTAGGAAGACAAGCTAGTACATGAACACAAAATCAAGGTTGTACTGTTCAAATCTAAACTTGTTGAATTTGAAAGATGAGTCACATCAATCGGTAAGCAAAAATGCTTTAAACTAGAACAACGGCATGGGGGTACAGTGGCTTACAATATCCTTGGGAGAACAGGGGAGCTCGCAAGATGCTCCCTACCAACTGAAGACGCCGAGAGATCCATTATAGAATTACAGGCAGCCTCAGCTACTCGCTGGCTGCCACTCCCCAACGCCCGCGCCAAGCCGTTGGCAATGCCGCCATCAGATGCAAGAATCTCGCTGGCCTCCATTGACTGGAGCGCCGCTGCACCCAGCACCTCGCAGCTCAGCGCGGCCACAGAATAAGAGCTGCATTACAAAGTAACGTTGCAAAAACAGAAATGAGGAGGGTGTTTTTTGGCAAGTGAGAGAGGTTTTGTACCTGGAGGAGAGGAGGATGGGGAGGAGCGCGACGAGGGAGTCTGGGAGAGGGGAAAGCTGCGGCGGCGGCGAGCGGGAGAGAACGCGGCGCAGGAGACGGGCGGCGGCGGTGGTTGAGGAGAAGGAAGAGTCGTGTTGGCTTTGGCGGGTGGTTCGCGCGGCGGCGGCGAGGAGGATGGGGAAGACGTCGCGGTCGAAGGAGGCGGCTGGGGAAGGCGAGGCGCCATCGGCGGTCGCTTCATCGGCGCGTCTCTTCCTCTTCTTCTCGCTCGGATTTTTCATTTCCGGCGTCTCGCGTTCGGTTCGTGACGGCTGTGGTGAGGCCGGGCTGCATTCGAACGAGGAAAGGAAGAATCCTGTGCTGTGCGAAAGACGGACTTCTGGAAACGTCAACTGCTAGCTGTGTTGCCTGCATCGTTGACGGACACACGCTGCGCCTTATGAAAATACGCTTTCTCAAAGAGCTGCCTTCCTAGCGTGATGACGCCAACACAATCGCTTCGGATGAATTGGAGGCCTTGGCGCGTATGGTCTTCCACTCTTCCCTTCACTTGAATTAGCTGGAATAGCCCCTTTCCGGCAGAATTTGCAGATTTAGCCTCCTTCTGAATCGCAGCAGCGGCGATAGAGGATCAGGTGGGTTCTTTTGCATCGTGATTTATGGTTTTTAGCTTATACCTTTTGAATTCTAGCTGTTCGCAGGAAAGAGTATAGAGAGAGACATTTGTGTGTGATTTTGACCAATATAAATGAATTCGGTATAATATCTACTACGATCAACTTATATACCCAACTTTAAAAAAACAGCTAGTTACTGTATTATAACCCAAAAGCCACAAACAACGAGCTCAAACGAATCCAGCTGATATCTGTCACTTGCTATGGTCTAGCATAATTGTAGCACCGTGACAACGACCACACAGAGTAATAGGAACCGGAGCCCACCGCAAGTTAGGGTGTGTTTGGTTGCTGGGATAGAGTGGGATGGGATGGGATGGGGATGGGATGAGATGGTTCCACAAAAAAAGTGGAATCATATGGTCCAGCATCTAAGAAGAATATTCTTTAAATTTGCACAGGCTCATCCCACTTTGGACCATTCCATCCCACCCCATCCATCAAACCAAACACATGGATAGGCTTGGTCAAAGGAACCATCTCATTCCATCCCACCCCATCCCAGCAACCAAACACACCCTTAAAAATACCTACTGTGGTTCGGTTCCGTGGCAAGACCTCCTGCTAAGGCTGCAAAAAAACTCGAAACTCTTAAGCTATTCGAGCTCGGCTCGAACTTTAAATGATCCGAACTCGAGCTTGATCTCGAGCTTGTGAGTTTCACCGAGCCGAGCTCGAATAGTTTGTGAGCATCGATTTGAACTTAAATAGTAATATGTATTAACTCTTACCGAATTTACCTGAATTGAACTTAAACTTGAGCTTTTTTTATTGTTGAAAATTGGTGTATGTTTGAATTGTTTTAACTATTATCAAGCTTACTCGAGCCAAGCTCGAACTCGAACTTTTATTATTATTGAAAATTAGTTCATAATAAATTATTTTAATTGTTATCGAGTTTCAATGAGCCGAGTTTGAGTCTATTCAAGCTTAGGCTGAGCCGAACTCAAGCCCAGTTGAGGCTCGAATTCCAACTCGAGCTTAGCTCGAGCTTCTACTGATCTCAAGCCTAAAAGGCCAAGCTTACTCGAGCTCAACTCGTTTCCAACCCTACCTCCTACGATGCGATATTGCAGCACGATAGTTTGCAGGCGATGTCGGGTGATACGCTGGTTGTGAGTGATATGCACACATGCAATAGGCTCACCATGGCATGCTTATGCCTTGCACAGATGACTGCCTGAAACAATTTCTAATGCAAAATAACTGGTAAATGCACTTGTGCGGATGGATGATGTCCAAGGGATTTTTTTAAGAAAGCTACTACCGCACGATATCCCGTTGAACCTCAATCCAACGGGATAGCCGCTCCCCTCCCCTCCCTCTCAACACCGCTCCTCGCCCAACCTCCCATTCATCACTCCCTGGCCTCCCTTCTCGTCGCTCCCCAACTGTTCCCCCACTGCCGCTCCCTCTCCCCTCTTTTCTCCGACGCGAGCAGCTATATACCCCTCCTCTACCTTCCCCCACCCCCCTCCTCGACCACTGGCGTCCAGCTGTGACCTTACCGCCTAGTTGCACCACCATCTCCTCCTCCCCTGTCGCTACCACCCCGTCCAACCTAATATTCAGTGTGATGCCGTTGTTGTGCCTCCCTCCGTCGCCGCCCTCCACCACTGCCTAACGCCTCCACCGTCGGACCACTGCCTCCCCGGCCTCCCTCTATGTCCTGAGGGCGAGGTGAACTCGTCGTCGGAGGTGGAGAAGGGGAGGGTGGCACCGTAGTTGAAGAACGAGGTGGAAGGGTGGCGCCGGAGTTGAAGAACGAGGTTGCTCCAGTGGATCCCGTCCAAATGGTTATGAATGGTATATTGTTTTCTAGATTTTTCTCATTTTTAATGCAAAAATCCTGCCACATGACAAGGGAATTTTCTACTGCATGCATGTATGGATGAATGCACTCCTGCTGCTGTCCGTAGTGCGGTAGGTCATTGTTCGCGCTGGTACCCGGTAATTGGCTAATTGTCGCGCTCTCGGCCTCCTGTCGCAGTACTAGCGCATATAACGGCATGTACAATAGTCTGTTTCTTAATATTGTCTTTAAGATTTTCACCTCACCTAAAAACGGCATTAGAGAAAACATCTGCAACAGTAAATCATTACTCTACCTATTTTATACTATTTTTACTATAATTTTCTATCTCACACTCTTTCACTGTATACATTAGTTTACAGACTCAAATCCTCTCTTGCATAAGAAACAACATATTGTCTCTTTTTACATCCTCTCTCCTTCATAAAGAATTTTCCTAATTTAACATATTTAAGAGATAGCTAAAATGATATTGTTAAAGATGTCCTTATATGACAGGTGTTGCCTACTAAATCTGCAAATTCCAGTGGAAGAGGCCATTCTTGCCAAACCATGTGCACAACGGCACATGGGGCGTACGCGCATTTGCCTCGATGAATTCAGCTTGTGTGGCGTGGGCCGCGTGGCCATCCTTTCGCAAATTATTAGGGCATCTCCAATGGTTATAGCTAGCAACTAACTATAAGATTTTCACATCATTTATATAGTACACATTAAAGCTAGCATTCTAAAAAACTATCTATAAGGATAGCTATTTGATGCTTACATGCACACACAGAATTTATAGAGGCAACCTCGTTTGGCGTTATAGACTAGTGCTTAAGGAAGAGCTGTCTCGATTTTTTTTGCATACTCTCTTTCCTCCACATAGAATATATGCTAATGTGTATATGCATATAACTAGCTGACTCAGACCATTGAAGATGCCCTTATATGATCCTACCGACTGAAGGAGGAGATGATTACCATGGGCCTATACCTAATCGTGACAACACGTTGCGTGGCAGGTATATATTTAAATCATACGGAGTAGGTGGTGTTGGTTATGATTCAAAAGGCAATTAACACTAAACTAGTCTTAACAACACCGAGTTCAAAAAACAAAAAACAAAAAAAAAAGGAAATTGCTATGCATACGACGGTTCAACGTACAAGACCCTTACGAGAAAGCACGTGAGTTTGGAGTAATTAAGTCTCGCTCCACCACAGCCATGACCGCTGTGGCTCCTCGCCCCGTCAGTCCGTCACCTCCCGCGTGTCGTCACGGCAAAAGTGAAAGAAAGGCATCACTTGAGCAGCCCTGGGCGTTCGGTATTACCGAACCGATCGGTTCGGTTCCTCGGTACCCATACAAATTCGGTTCCTACGAATCTCGGTACCGTTCGGTTCCTGAAAAAACTCGGTACCGAAGAAATTCGGTATCGGTTCTTTCGGTTCGGTTCCGGTATTTACCGAAATTACCGAACAGGGTACATCAACATGTAACATCAAGTTCAATAGCCAATTTTGACATAAATGTAACATGATTTCATATAGAATAAGTGCAAATCATACAGAGAAAAAGCCACAAATACATAATATTTCGGTAGTTCGGTATTTCGGTAAACCGAGGCACCGAACCGAATTTCCTCGGTAAATTCGGTTCCTGAGAACCTGGAACCGAACATGGAACCGAAATTTTCGGTTTCGGTACTTTCGGTTCGGTTCTCGGTAAATTCGGTTCGGTATTCGGTTTTCGGTTTTTTGTGCCCACCCCTACACTTGAGAACTAAATTTGGACCGAAATTTTTCTATTTAAGCCCTTTTTTGAAAAATATTCACATTTAGACCCCTGGTAGTTTTAATTCCCTTTTTGGACCCTGAGCTCGGCGCCGTGGGTCACGGCGCCAAGCTAACACGTCTCGGCGCCATGGTCCACGGCGCCGAGGTCGCAGGCCCGCTCCAGCGTGGCGTCCTGCGTGGCGCGGACGTGGCAGAACCTCGGCGCCGTGTATTGTGGCGCCGAGCTCGGCGCCGTGGATCTTGGCGCCGAGCTCGCGGCCTTTTCCTGGGACACGGCACGGGTCACGGGTGGCTTTCGTTCGTTTCGTCACTCGCTCGCCTCCGCGCCGCCGCCTCCCCTCCCCGCCCGCCGCGGCCGCCCGCGCGACTCCCCGGCCGCCAGCGCCTCCCCGGCCCCCCGCCTCCCCGGGCCGCCAGCGCCTGCCCGGCCGCGCGACTCCCCGGCCGCCACCGCCTCCCCGGGCCGCCAGCGCCTCCCCCGGCCGCCACCGCCTGCCCGGCCCCCCCCGCCTCCCCGGGCCGCCAGCGCCTGCCCGGCCCCGCCGCCTCCCCGGCCGCCAGCTCCTCCCCGGGCCCCGCCGCCTCCCCGCCCGCCACTGGTATAGCTGCTCATGCTGTAGATGTCTGTTTGAACGAATTTATTAAAGTTGATTTTGTGAAAGTAGATGTAGATGCATGGCCACGAGCAGACGCTGATTTTATTAAAGTTGTTGAAATGGATTATAAATTTGAATGAATTGATGTTTATTTTGGTACAAAGCAATGTGGTGATAAGTGTGATAGATTGAGCTTCATGCTGCTCGACATGCAGTTGGCTTTCATGAAATTAAGTGTGATAGATTGCAATCTATAATTGGTTTGGCTTGTTTAAGGACAAGCAATAGTAGTAGTAATGATAAACCACTGAGTATGTATTTACAATAATGCCTCCACCAATAATGTCTTCATCAATCAGTTTCATTGAAAGATATTCATATGCTGATTTATGAGCTTGTACTTATTGATTGTAGGCAGGAGGGAAGGAATTACTGTGTGACGATACATTCTTGGATTGCCCGCTTTGTCCACTACCATCGTCGGACAGGTAATATTGACTATGCAATTCAGTTAGTTAACTAGCATCAATTATACTGTAGTAGTTAGTTAATTTAGGTACTTAGGTAGTCAGTCAGTATCCAATTTCGCTTAAAGGTATTAAGTTCCGTTATCTGTATGAACTAGATGGACAACCTTGTCACCCTATATCATGGAGGCAGTGTGACAAGTGATGATTATGGAAATGTTCGATTTGTTGAAATGCAAAGGGTGCCTCTGATATTCAGTGATCGGCCGTCGTTTAGTGAGTTGGTTGCTAGGGCTCGGGAGAAGCTACATTGTCATGCAAACGAGGAGAGCATCACAGTTGAGGGGTTACTTCACTTCGGTTCGAAAGACACAATTCTCAGGTGGTTGATCTTAATTGGTTGTGAGGATGAGTGGGACAACTATGTCAAATTGGTTATGAGAAATGAGTTAAAATGTTTGGACATTGTTGTGCGGAAGGTGTCCATTGATCCCACCCCTCACGGTTATTCACCAGAACTAGGTGATCAGGCACCCTTTGACCCTCCGTTACCGGATCTTGCGGTGGATGTGGAAGAAGTGCCTGAGGTGCCCGATGCTCTATTTGCCCCGAACGAGGTTCAGATTTCTCAACCAATTCAGGAGATGGGATTGACCCAGAATCATCCCAGTAAGTGTCGAGCAACACTTTAGCCTTTTCCCGTCATTGCCCTTTGTGGTCTCAAGATGACTACGCCGACATTGCGTCCTCCGACGACGATGACACGCCCTACGACCAGTCGACTCGCCTGGGGACGCAGGTGGAGATAGCACCAGTCCTGGACCGTGTGGTAATGTTCAATCCCATTGATTATTTTCCAATAGACCTAAATACCCCTACATGCAGCAAATTATCCATTCTTTTGCTTGTTTGCAGGGCAAAACCCTGCAGCAGTCCGTACAGGACATAGAGCGTATGTCCAAGACAGTCGGCGACGACGTCAGGATGCGTACCTTCCTAGAGGTAAGCTTCGACAAAGCCACTCACAAAATTAGTACCTAATATCTTCGTGTCTTGTTGGTTAACAAAATGTTGGATGCCAGAGGCTCGCAGGTCGGCTACGTCGTGCGGCTGGTCGTTGTGGTTGCAGCACAGGCGCGGCGAGGGACGTAGACGGTAGACGTGCCTTCGACACGACTTGCAGAGCCGACGCGGCGAGGGTCGTTCACGGGACAGAGCTCGTCCCCCACAAGGAGCGACACTTTCCCGTCCCAGGGCGGCGAGGACGAGGACGACGACGAGGTGGAGCAGACTTACGATGAGATAGGCCCGTCTCAGCTCGTAGACGCTCCTTCGACTCAGCCTACACAGCCCGTACGACGCAGACGCCGCCGCGAGCCTAGCCGTTACACTCCAGGCACCGACGCCCTTGGTAAGGGTAAGGGTAAGGCTAGGAGGCAGTGATACTTATGTGTAGGCTTGTGGTTGGGCTTAACAGTCGTTGTATATATTTTGTAATGAGCTAGGAGGCACTTGGTAAGTGGTTGGATTGAGATGTGTTTGTAATGAGCTAGTTGTTGTATATATGTGTTTATGTTATATTCATTGTGCTTTTGTAATTTTTGTGAGGTTTTTCAAGTGCTTTTGTATTTTTTGTGAGGTTTTCAAGTGCTTGATGGTTTGATGTTCACAGATGGTTTGCAGTATAAAAGGGTTGCTATAAGTTTTTTAATTACGATGGCATACAACCAACCAACCAACACACCAACGAACAAAACAACTAAAATAAAACACAACCGTACATAAAACATTACCAAAATAGCTTGACGACAACATAGCATAAAACATTACCAACAGCACCAACACACACGAGCAGAACCTCCAGCACTACAACTTGAGGATAACAATAATCACAAGTAGTACACCTAACAATTTAATTTAACACAACAGTCGTACCGCCACAGCATCAACACATCAACATGGAGAATTGTTGAATGCCATAATCCTCGTTACCTAAATGCCAAACGAGCCTCGTGGCACCCACATGGAGAATTGCTGAGGGGGACGCCTCGGACGTGGCTGGCCGTCGTGGTAGTGGCATGCACATATGCAGCTCGGGTTCGCGCAGCAACATGTGGGATCATAAGAGCTTCCTATATTCACGACCTCCTCGTTGCCCCTCTCGCGTTGCATCTGTTCACGGAGGTCGTTGTTCTCCTCAGTGAGACTCTCTATTCGGTACTCCAAGTCCCATATTCGAGCCCATAATGTATCCACATAACGATCAACATACCGTTCATGAGGAGGGTCGATCCAGCGGGAGAAGTCGCATTTGGCCATCTGCACAAAAAAGTACGGTAAACTTCGAGGCCTGTACACATATAAGGGTGTAGGTCTTTAGCCTATACAGGAGTAGGCCTGTAGGCCTGTACACATATAGGGGTGTAGGTCTTTGAAAAGGCTACGAACTATGAATTTATTACGAGACTATAGTCTCTGAAAAGCCTACATAGGGCCATTTATTGCTACACTGCAATCCAGGAAAAGCGAAAAGATCCTCTCCATGGACTATGAAAACTGCACCGATAACCTGCCTATATGAAGGCCTCATATGTCTTCCATACCACATATCCTCCTCAAGACATCACAATACTACCACACAACAATGTCTTCCTGGAAGTCCGACCCATTTGGAGTGCCGGAGTGGCATGAGCGCCCGAAGTGCCATTGCGGCTTTAGGACGATGTTGGGAGTCTGGACGGATCGACTACAACGAGCCAAATACGGCCGTAGGTTCTTCAAGTGTCCAGACCTGGATGACGACTTCGTGGTAACGACCACAACTAAATCATTTGTTTCTCGTTACCGTTTTTCAACTTGATCCATGACATCTACCACGACACACATAGGCTTGCAGGTTCATCGAATGGGTGGATCGGGTGTCGCCGGCATGGCCAGATAACCGGGCAGTGGAGGTAGAAAACAAAGGACAATACTTGGTCAAGATGACTCAGGCTCGCGAGGTGGAACGACAGATGCGGCTTGAGCAAGAGCGCCGCGTGAGGGTGGACCAAATCCGTCTGCAGGGCAAGGAGGATGAGCTGCAAAGGAGGAAGGAGAAGTTAAGTCTGCGTGAAGCAGCCATCAAGCGTCAGGAGGAAGAGCTTCAAGCTCGTGAGGCGGCTCTCAAGACCAAGAGTGACAGGAAGAAGGATGCAGCGGAGCCATCTTCAGGGCGCGACAGAAAGGGGAAACAACCACGCTACACCCAGTAGACAAGATGTAATAGACCCGGTCCACACGAGAGGTCGTACGAGCGGTTGGGTCGATTAGTCGGATATCATGCTAGCATGTAATAAAATTGTACGCGCCATTATTATCTCGGCTTTTCGCATGCAATGATTCCCACGTGTCTTATTATCACTTCCCCTCCTTTCATCCAATTGTTCCTATCACATTTGTCATAAAAAAATAATTCAAAAAATTTCTTCCAATAAAACAACATAACATGATCGAAAAATGTTATTGCCAGTTCAACATATTTTTCACGGTCAGCATTGTACAAAAATCACAAATACACTAATCGTTACTTCACACATAACTCGTTCGTCAATCCACAAACAGAGGGGATGGGATTGACCCAGAATCATCCCAGTAATTATTTCCCCAAGTGTGTAGTAACAACTGAACAAAAGGAAGATGAAAGTTGCTTGTATGCCACATGTCGCCTCCCCTCTGTCTTGCCCGCAGCATCTCACGGCCCCAGAACTTAACACAAAACTCGTTCGTCACGGCCTGCAGAATTTTATTTTTCAAAAACCATTAGCAATGTACCATAATATTTTTTTAAAAATCTACACGAATTTTCCTACATGTTTCATCTGCAATACATATTTCAAAACATACGTCGTATTTTTTGCTCTCTATAAATAAATAACTAACTATATTACATAATATTACTATCATTAAATAATCCAACTAAAAAATACAACTTAATTCATTTTGCGAAAAAAAGACTGATCGGTGCAAACCCTCGGCGCCGTGGTACACGTGGTAGGCACCTCGGCGCCGTGGTACACGTGGTAGGCACCTCGGCGCCGTGGTACACGGCGCCGAGCTTGGCGCCACGAGTCACGGCGCCGAGCTCGGCGCCACGAGTCACGACGCCGAGCTGCCTGCCACGTCGGCGCCACGCCGGCCGCTACGCTGGCGCGGGGCTCGCAGCTCGGCGCCGTGGTCCACGGCGCCGAGACGTGTTACCTCGGCGCCGTGACCCACGGCGCCGAGCTCTGGGTCCAAAAACGGAATTAAAACTATCAGGGGTCTAAATGTGAATATTTTTCAAAAAATGGGCTAAAATACAAAAAAATTCGGAAATTTGGACGCCCTTTTTCGTATGGGCATCGTACAAGCAACAATCGTATGTATAGCAGCAGGGGCGGAGCCAGCGTATAAATATTGCTGTTCAGTAATCTCAATAAAATTTAGTAAATCCTATAAAAAAATTATCGTTTATTACTGTTCATCAGTAGAGGGGACACCATTCTGCAATGAAGATGACCTTAAGGGCGTCTCCAACAGCTGGCTATTTAGTTAGCTAGATCTGATGTGGCAAGGAAAAAGTAGGAGAGAGAGTAGTCACTAGCGACGAGCAAATAGCTGATCTATTTCACGTAGTCCAAGAACATGAGAGAGGAGCATGTGGGTCCAACAGTATAAAATAGTCTTTGCTTTTGTCTCTCACCTCCACGTCAGCTGACTATATAGCTAGTACTAGCTATTACCATTGCGGATCGTCTAACTTCGGCCCTTAGAGCAAGTTTAATAAGGCTGACTGTGCTAGCTATAAGGGAATCTATATCAGCATAGTCCTATGTGGAGGGGAGAGAAAAGGAGAGAGAGAGCCAAGCCGACTCCCATGCAAGAGTCAGGCTATAGCACATGAAAAGAGACATTATCCATGCATGTACCCATAGAACTAATTGCTATACCCATGCATGTATTAAATTATCAATATCCATGTATGTATTAAATGATTGAGAGCTCTTGTGGAGACAACTTATAGCCAGCTTATTGTATGAGTTGACTGCATCATTATCTTTTGATGACATGGAAATGTATTGGAGGTAGCAGCTATCTGTACTATTAAACTTGCTCTTAGCAGTGCTAAAAAAACTTATCAACACGGGTCTATCGAGATTCGAGAATAATAAACTTGTTACTCACGCTGTTGCACAATAAATTTGTCCAGTTTTGCTTGTCCATCGAGATTCGAGAATAATAAATATGTCCTGTTTGTCCATCGAGCATTGAGAATAATAAAATATGTTCAGTTTTGCTTGTCCATTGGTATTATACTTTTTTTAATCCTCTGCTTTAGAAGATGCTGGGTCGTTTTTTTTTTTGCCATGACTTATAATTTTTAAATTTTAATTATTTATAAGAGATTATTAAGAGAAAGATAGTCGTATATAATTTTAATCGGTGTAACTAAAGACAATACAATATCTGTTATAATCAACTTATAGACCCTGCCTTGAAAAGACATAATGTTTAAAAACTAGTTTCTGTAACAAAATATAAAAGCCAAAATTCATCAGCCCATGCGAAGCCAGCTAAAACATAGCATTTAATAAGGATAAATTCTTAGATCTTATATCTCTTTAATTTGTGCGCTTATATAGTTGGACAAATTTTGTGAAAGGAATGGAGCACTTAACAACCCCAACCTTAGCAATCAATAATCATACTGTCAGATGACTGAATAATCTATAGCTATTTCACTCTAGTCATCTAGGGGCAAGTTTTTCTATGCTTGCTCTTCCAAAGTAGAAAAAAGTGCAATACATTCAGCGCCACACCTACCGCGACGCCTTGAGCGCCAAGAATGCTATTGTCACTAGCAGTTTCCTGGTAGTTTATATATGAAGACCACGACTTGTGCACTTGCAAGTCGCAAACTACTACTCCTCCAGGTCTGAGCAGTGAGCACCCTAGCCTGTGTTGTGAGGTCTGGGCTCTATCTACTCTCCCCATGATTCTTATAAGCTCTTCTTGTTCTGCAGACGCGTTGTTGTTCTGATTTCTTGTTCTGCTTTTACATATCTGCGTACGTGCTTCTGAAGCAGCTCGCTTTATCGTCTCTTTTAAGTTCCTTTGCTGGTTTAGTTCGCCACTATCGTTTTGTGTGAGTTTGGAGGACAATGATGGAAACAGCCAAGGCTCGCTCGCCGAACCTAATGTGGCATCTCTCGTATGCCTTGATGATCATAATCGTATTGTATACTGAGTTCTCCACGCTCTCGACCTTTTTTTTTTTGTGTTGTCACCGCTCTTGTATTTGCGTATTCTTCCCTATCGATCTCGTTTTAGCGAGCTGTTTTTTTACTTGCCACCCGCAATGTGTGTTGCCTTCTACTGCTCATTGTTGAACCAATTCTCTCTGAATTTCACTTTAGCGCAAGCGTGCGCGTGCATTTCTTGGAGAGGAACATGATCTTCAAAGTTGCTCTTTCGGTTTTGTCTGGCTAAGACTTTCTGCTTCCTTTTTCTTTTTTGAGAGGATTTGCTCCCTTTTTCTAACTACTGTACTCGTTCGGTTTTTCCGCCGTATGAAAGGCCAACATCGATCAACAACCCTTGCGTGATCATGGCGAGATGTTCAGGCATCTAAAAACCTCCACTTAATTACACAAAAGCGTCATTCAGAACTAAGCTAGCTAAGCTCAAAAGAAAGCGTTGTTTGCCGGCGTATGGAGGAGTGCGGATGAGGATCCCGCTATCTGCAAGGCGGTTTGGGACTCTCCGCACGCGGCAGTCGGCCCACTCATCAGTGTGGCGCCGGCCGGCCGGCCGAGGCGCGCCGCGGAGGTGATCCATGGCGCCGCACGGGTGGCCGCGCCAGGGGCGGAGGCAGCATATAAGCATTGAGGTCCAGTAACCTCAATGAAATTTAGCAAATCCTGTAGAAAATTACTGTTTATTACTGTTCATCAGTGGAGGGGACATCATCGTGCAATGGAGGTAACCTCAATGCTCCTGTCGTCTGGCTTCGCCCCTGGCCGCGCCATCCTTGATAGCGTATCCTTCTCCTGCCATAGCCTCCCCGTCCCCAACTGCAGAGATTGCCGGCTAGATTGGGGCGGTTCATGTTAGACCACATAGGGTTCATCCCATATTGATGATGAGTTTCTGACTTTTCTTGTTTTGTGATATTGTTGTTTGAGTTTGATTTTGGGTTTTGCATCTTTACTTATTGCTTTCTATTGCTAGCGATCTGACATCCCCTGAATGACGGTCTGATCAGCTGCGACGGCGGTCTGACCGATGTACGGTCTACCAGCCCCTAATTGGCAGTAACTATTTTTTAGAGAGGTATGCGTTATATTGCGCGAAGGAATTGAGAACGGTCAGACCGGCCTTGTAATGGCGGTTTGACCGACATATCGAGTACTCCGACCGGTGTGGTTTGGACAGTCTAACCAGCATGGGTACCGCGGTCAGATCGGTCCCTGTGCCAAGTTGAGTTAATTTTAGTTGTGAGTCATGGCGATGTTCATGCAAGTGTGAGTCATAGTGTGTCCATGTATGTGATTTGCTAATGAGAGTTAAGTGCATGTCATTGTACTCGAATCGGTTGCTAATTCTTTGATATGCAAGTGCTTGATGGTTGTTACGACCGGCGGCAAGACTAAGGCTACGGAAGGGGTTCTGAGGTCATAGCGTGTCGCGTAAGTCTGGGTGAAGCATCATCTCAAACAGAGAAGCATAGAAGAAAGACAATGATCGTGAGGCAAGTGCGTGTATGTGGTGTACCAATTAGACTTATATATTTCAAGTGGTGACGGTTCTTGAAGCAGACGTACGATTTTTGTGGCAAGTAATTGGACATCACAGATTATGGCGTGATGTGGTATATCATAGAACTCGAACGTTTCAAGTGGTAACGGCCTTGAAGAAGGTGTACGATCTTGGCAACGAGGCATTGGACATTGCATCTTCATGAAGACCGGTGGGTGGCAAATAAGAAATTATCCAATACCGGCTGGATTGGCAGCTGCAAAACCACAGCATTGACCTAAGTGGTTTAGGTCACGTCTTAGAGGACAGAGTGTCTTATTGAGCTATTGGAGCCATATGGAAGTCGTGCTTTGAAAAACATGCAAGTGTGTGACTTGTAAAATCCTTTGTGTGTAGATTATCAGGGTTTTCCATTTGTAGGTGGTGTGATCCACTAAGTGTTGCTGGTGTTAAGGTTTGGTGAGATGTGAGAGTCTCCACTATATAAGCCTTTACGTGAAGAGAGATATAACACTTGAGAGATAGATATTAGGGTTTTCTTGTGTGAAGCATTCAAAGTTATGCCCAAGTGAATTATGGATCATTCCTTGTGTTTTTTATTTGCTTGTCTTTCTTGTTTGGATTTCTCTTCTTGATCTTTCCTATTACCAAGGATATATAAAAGGTGGAGATATCTGTTAGAAATCAGATCCCTTGCATCTAAGCATCTTCTAGGGAGAGTTTTTGAATTTGCTCGGTTTTTCTCAAGAGAAATGTGAGTTTTAGGTTTTGCTCTTGTGAGGGTTTTGGCTTGACTATATGCTATAATCTAACTTATTATGATGTATAAGAACCCATTCAAGATCATCTAGATTATTAAGGACACACCGCCAATGGGTGGCGGTTTGACTTGAGTTGGCCAAGCGGTCAGACCGATATGGCTGCCACAGTCTAACTGGCTCCCCTGTTACCAGCGTTTGACCAGATTGAGTGGTGCGGTCTGATTGACCGGTCAATGGCAATCAAACCAGCCGTAACTGAAAATGGCCAAGAGGGTTTTGGAAATTTGTTGGAATTGGTCAAGGGTTGAGCTTTGAAGTTTTAGGTCTTTTGTTTTCATAGTGCTGAAGCGTGTTTGGATTACCGTGTGCTAAGTTGTGAAGAACTTGTGCCTGAAAATAATTTCTTGGTCTTTGATGTGTAGGAAGCTTGGAGGCAACCATGACCGATGGCGTGGACCGGGAATAGGCTCGGGGATGAGCTGAGGTATGGTCAAGGAAATGGGGCAGAATGGTTGGACTCAAGCAAGGCACAAAAGAATGCTAAGTATGTGGAAGGGAAGATTCGAGCAATGGTTCATCAAATGGTGTGGTTGATGTAAGTGAGGTATAGTTGGGGGGAACAGACACAGAGAGACTTGCTAATGTGTGAGCCACTGGTGAACTTACACGTTGCAAGCATGAAAATTGCTTACAAATGAGGATATGTCCATGGACTAGGCTTGGGGAAAAGGCGAGATCCACGATCAAAGCGAGGGTGTCTTCCTAGAGAAGGAAAATACCGAAAATGGCGATGAGACCAAAACTGTGGCACTTAGAGAGCGATTTAGGTCAAGGAGATGCTGAAGAGGCTAAGTGGATGGGAAGTTTGCTCCTCAACGAGTTTGGGCTTATGCGCTTGGAGAAGCACGTATAAATCATGATGAATGTAAAACCCGGTGTGTGGGGGTTAACGTGTTTCCTCGGTTGTGTTAATGGGTATTATCCATTAGAATTTGATGTCGTCTGGCTGCTCCATCTATATAAGTGGGATTGCTTGGAGTCATGGAACTAACCAACTATATATTCTTTATGATTTAAGAGACTTTCTTGATAAGTAGGGTTTGGGTGAGTGCTCTTGGGAAAGAGAGCTCTATCCTCTATGGTGGAGCGGCTATAAAACATACATATATAAGTTGCAATAGATTATTTTGTTCATCCTACATAGTGTGCTTTTGCTCTCTTGTTTATTTTGCGCTTGTTTTGGTTGGTGTTTTTGCCCTCTCTCCTTTCCTCTTGATCTTGCTAGGTTTTATGAATGTGTAAGTAATGAAGATGTCTCATAAAGATCATATTCCATCTATTTAAAGACCAGGTACAATAAAATCTTGAAAGGTTACCTGATTCGGTTCGATTTGGAGTTCTTCTAGTGATATTTTGTTCCTAGGGTTTTGGCCTCGAATCTTTGGGTGCACTTGCTTGTTTTGACATGTGGGCACTCATCTTGAGACATTTTAGCTATTCTTAACCCACAAGTAAGTCATATATCAAATCCTTGAGTCTTGTTCGATTTTGGTGTAACCTTGTTTGCCTTTAGGAAAGATTCAACCTTTAGCTAAGATTCATATGATTCTTGGATGGATTAGGTTTCTAAGACCCTTAGCAAGGTGTTTGCAACGTTTTAAATCATTTGGGTATATGTTCTGAAGATTATACCATTTTTATTTCAGCTCAGGCTGATTTTTAGGTTTGGAACAGAAAGGGGTGGATGGACATTGACAAATGTGGGGGCTTAGGCCCCCGCGCCATTTTTAATTTTTGTTGCTTATAGTCCAACCTTGTATAGTGTGTGCTCCATATTAAAAATTAGTGTCCCCACATGCAAAGAACTACATCTATCTAAAAGAAAGAATGTTTAAACACGTTGATAACCAGAGGAAGGATAAAAAAATAAAAATATGCAAGACACTCCAAAAACTACGTGTAATAGTAGGTTCTCGAATTCATCCTATATCATTTACTAATAGTAGGTTTCTTAATTGTGGTATATTGTCTGACAAATAGTTATCTACCATTGAAGTTTGTCATCAAATTAGTTGATGTTACAAAATTTAGAATGTATTACTATCTACTACATTATTGATGGATGTAGAGGTGCAAACAGAGCAGATAATTTCCGTCCGACCGACCAACCGAAGGCTCGCGGAATGAATGCGGAAGGGGTAAATGGGTATTTGGCACTATCCATGTCTGACTTCGTGGAAAAAAATATGGAATATGATACAGGATGAGTGATATCCGTTCATATATATCTGTATATCAAGTGATATGAGAAAGTCTATTATATCTTCACTTAGGAACAAGATAACATATAGATGAATTGCTATATCTAAACGTGTAGGGAATACTAAGTGCTCTTTCTTTAACATATTAGTGATTAGTCTTTTTGTGCTCGTTCTAGTTGCACCCTACTGTCCAATGTTCTATGTAGGGGTGCAAAAGAAATGGATAATTTTCGTCCGACCGACCGTCCGAACGCTTATAGAATGAATACGGAAGGGAGAAATGGGTATCCGGCATTATTCGTGTCTGACTCCAACTCTGAGAAAAAAATATGGAATATGATACATGATGAGCGATATCCATCTGTATCTGCTCCGATTACTCCTAAATGGATGCATTGATAAGTACATACATGACATGAGGCCCCTGCGTTATTTCTGTTCTAGATCCACCACTGGGAATAGGGGTGTGGTCTGACCGCCCCCCAAGCCAATGGTCGAACCGGTTGATTCCGGCGCTCAAACCGCCAGCTCCTAGGCTGGTCCAACCACTCCCTCCATAGCGATCTGACCGGTCTAGGGAAATTGACCTCCGTTGCTTTCGTGTTTTGTGATTTTTTTGTTAGTGTGTAAATATGATCTTCTTAGTTTCCAATAGCTAGTGGAGTGAAAGTTTTGAAATACCATTTTGGTATGTTGAATTTGAAGACATCATTCACTATTCTCTGATTGTTATATTGAGCTCCAGGTGGCGAACTCCAGTGACAATGAATGCACCCCACACATACGATGATGGATTTGGCCACGTTGGCTCGAGGTGAGGGCGAGGAGGCCCGATCAAGGAAGGACACCGCTCGTCCTCAACTAGAAGCACAAGAAGATTGTTCTTAATTATGAGATTGATTGATTTAGCAAGACTGTGATAGGACCTCTTTAGGCTTCGTTCTTTTTAGCTTATGATTTCCGCCGAATAAACAAATGAGATAGCTTTTCTGCTACCGTTTCGAAGTAATTTATTAGGATATTTTTTTTAAATGGTTTATCAGCATTCGGTTCGTTCGTACAAATATTTATAATAAGATCAAAAGTTATTAGCCGTAACTGAAAAAAATAAATAGGGTGTGGGTTTGCTGCGAGCCTTGGATCGTTTGGGGCTCGAATTGCTCTCAGCTTCTGGCCTCTGGCACCTACTGTTGTACTTTCCCGTGGAGATACTGCGTGCAGAGCAGGATCATGCCGTGGGCGCGGAGATGGTCAGATGGACCAGTCTAACAGAGGACAGTACAGCTAGGTTGCTAATAATTCAGGATTCATTTGTCTTTATCTATGACAGAAGACAAAGCAACAATAGTTTGATTTTTGAAGTAAAAAATAGTGTGTAATTGTAGTCTCCTAAAAAAAGAGAGGGCAAACGGGTGGAAA
This sequence comes from Dendrocalamus latiflorus, assembly GCA_017311315.1. Classification (NCBI taxonomy): domain Eukaryota; kingdom Viridiplantae; phylum Streptophyta; class Magnoliopsida; order Poales; family Poaceae; genus Dendrocalamus; species Dendrocalamus latiflorus. The sequence goes on from CM029637.1 coordinate 35,213,752, forward strand.
ATGGTTGAGTCTGCAATCACATGACTTGCCTAATAAAACTAACAACCACCTCATCTGAAAGGCGATTTGCTCCCCTTTTACTTTGTACCGCCCAAAACTGCTACTTTGTACTGCCCAAATTTGTGAAGACGTTACGACACAAGAGGACGAAACGCTGGTCTTCTATATCGTGGCTTAATTTCAGTCCACGCAACTCTTGTTGAAAAAAGTCGTTGATGCTGCTACAAGAGCAGTCCTTGGCCCCGTTCTTAAGCCGAGAAAACGAGCATGTTAGCACGCGCAGGCAGTGTTTCATTGACGAATCAGCGAAGGCCGAAAGCGATCCATACTGATTAACCTTCCGTTTCGTGCAAACAAGCTACGGGCTCTTCTGGAAATGGACAGTTTTGACAACATGTGCCCCATCATGGCACCATGCCTTCCTTGCTAGCCCCCTTTTTTTTTATCTGGCCTTCTCGAGATTTATATCAAGACCTGCGCTGCACATGAATATATGTGCCTTCCTGGCATATGGTGTGCAGCAGATGGACTTGTAACAAACTACAGTTGGATTTTTTTTGCTGTGATTTTATATTTTTGTTTATGATTTTTGAATTCAATATATAGAGAAAAATAGTTGTGTGTGGTTTTGTTAGATAAAAATAAAATCGGTATAGTGTATACTACTGTAGATCTTATCTTAAAAAATATTATTTAAAAATTAATTATTATAGCAAGAAGTGATAAACAAAGACAAAGTGGAAAAGAATCCAGCCCCTGTGCTTAAACCAAGGCGCGGTTCCGGCTGTCGATAAGACAAAGTTCTCCCCAAGTTTCTCCAAACCACACCAATCAAGTGACAACACTGGCCAGCTGCTACCAGTAGTAGCTCTTTCTTCTTCCCTACTAAATACTCCCATGAGTCAACTCTGAAGTCCTGAAACTCGCCAATGGCGCCGCACCGCAGCCAGATCCTCGAGCCCGCCTCTCCTGCCCAGCTCGACGACGACGAGCACGCCCCTCGCACCGGTATAGTACTCACACGCTGATATTTGATTTATTTGTTGGGTTTTCCGTAAGTCATGCATGCTAACAGCTAGTAGGTCTTTTCTTTCCGTCTTTTGTTCTTCTGAAAGTAAGCTTCTTTTGTTCCGTGTGACCAGGCAACATCTGGACATGCGTCGCGCACATCATCACCGCCGTGATCGGGGCCGGCGTGCTCGCGCTGTCGTGGAGCGTCGCGCAGCTCGGCTGGATCGCCGGTCCCATCACGATGATCTTCTTCGCCTTCGTGACCTACTTCTCGGCCTTCTTGCTGTCCCACTGTTACAGGTCCCCTGATTCCGAGAAAAGGCAGAGGAACTACACATACATGGATGCCGTCAGGGTGCACTTAGGTAGGCACCTACCTCAATTTCTCAATTCCAGTTATTTAGATGCTTTTCTCAGAAAGCCTAATTATTTATTCATCAATGTTAGTCTTTGGTTTACTAGCTACTAGATTGTTTCAGTTCTATGGCAACTGATCAGCAACACGTACAGGGAAGAAGCACACTTGGGTCTGCGCTTCGCTCCAGTACCTGAACCTGTACGGGACTGCAATTGCTTATACCATCACTACGGCGACTTGTCTGAGGTGACTCTGGCCTTGGCATAAAATTTTCAAGTGTATTAGTTCTCGTTTCTGAGGGGTATAGCTCGTGGCAGGGCAATCAAGAAGGCCAACTGCTACCACGACGAAGGGCGCGACGCTTCTTGCGGCTCACATGGAGAACACTTCTACATGCTGCTCTTCGGAGCAGCTCAGCTGGTGCTGTCCTTCATACCCAATTTTCACACGATGGCATGGCTCTCCGTCGTCGCGGCGATCATGTCCTTCACCTACTCATCCATTGGGCTCGGGCTGGGGCTCGCCAAGACTATAGGTGACGCTGTTGATCCATTTGAGGCTGCTCTGATGGCACGGTTAGTGCTTAATTGGTAACCTGAAAGCTTGATGCATTTGCTCTGGATGGTAAAATACTTTGCCAGGTAATGGAACGATCAAAGGAGGCATTGCCGGTGTTGCAATGCCCACCCCTATGCAGAAAGTTTGGCGAGTGGCTCAAGCGCTTGGTGACATCGCATTCGCCTATCCGTACACCATAGTCCTCCTAGAAATACAGGTACAACCATTTTTCGGAGCTCGAACTACTTATTAAAGCAGTTTCAGTGAGCAGAGAGAGCTCTACTATACCTTTACCGAAAGCAAAAATATACTAGTTTTTGATGAAAACATGTAACAGGACACGCTGAAATCACCACCACCTGAGAGTGAGACGATGCAGAAGGGGAACGTGATCGCGGTTCTCGCGACCACCTTCTTCTACCTCTGCGTCGGGTGTTTCGGGTACGCCGCCTTCGGCGATGCCGCTCCAGGCAACCTGCTCACCGGTTTCGGCTTCTACGAGCCGTACTGGCTCATAGACTTTGCTAACGCCTGCATCGTGCTCCACCTACTGGGTGGCTACCAGGTAATTTTTTAACTGCAACGCTGCCATATTGTTCTGAAATGTCTTCCCTTTTTTCCCTGAGAAATTATTGCGAAAGTTAGCTAGTTTAACGTACGTGTGTGTTTCTAAAATTTTGAGATGCAGATGTTTAGCCAGCAAATATTCTCCTTTGCGGACCGATGCTTCGCGGCCAGCTTCCCAAACAGCGCGTTCGTGAACAAGTCTTACGCCGTCAAGATCATCCCGGGCTTGCCGAGCTACGAGCTGAACCTCCAGAGGCTGTGCTTCAGGACGGCGTACGTCGCGAGCACAACCGGGCTGGCCGTGCTGTTCCCGTACTTCAACGAAGTGCTGGGCCTGCTCGGCGCGCTCGCCTTCTGGCCGCTGGCCATCTACCTCCCCGTGGAGATGTACTGCGTGCAGAGGCGGATCCTGCCGTGGACGGGGAGATGGGTCGCTCTGCAGGCGTTCAGCGCCGTGTGCTTCGCCGTCGGCACGTTCGCGTTCGTCGGATCCGTGGAAGGCGTCGTCAAGAAGAGGCTAGGCTAGGCTAGGACAAGAAATCAAGAATGCCGAATGCGTGATGGTTCTGCCACGAAACAGGAAACAAAAATGTGTCCAGCTTGGAATTGCACGCAAGACTAATAGGCTGAAAAGCTGTGGCTTATAGCTGAAATTACACTGTAGCAACTGAAAATTTACTGTAGCTGAAGGTGGCTTATTTGGCGTAATTAAATTTAAAAAATTTAAAAATAAAAAAATAAGCTAGCTCATCGCGGACAACGCAAACGAATACAGAAAACAAAACCAGCAGAAAAGCTCAAAAAAGCCAAAAGTTCAGAAAAAAGATAAAATTTATAAATAGTGAAAAATAAGTCAGAAGCTGAAGCTGAAATAAGCGGCCCCAACTCACCTGACAGCTAACCACCACCTTCCCGTTCTTCTTGTGTTGGAATTTTCGTCTGTCGATCGAGGCAACACACTAGTAATGCACAGGTCCGGCAATGCACAATCATCTCATGGACTTCAGAATTCTCCAGTACATCGTAATTCAGATTTTGGATCTGTTCTATTTTGTTTTAACTTTTAGCTATAGTTGATGACTTTTAGTATGTTTGTGAGAGAGTACGAAGTAACAGAAACTTGCGTACGGTTTTAATCAATATAAATAAAATCGATACAATGTGTACTACAATCAACTTGTAAACCCGTCTTGGAAAGACATTCTATTTGAAAGCTAATATATCTATTTATTATTAAAAATGGATGACATGTATTTTAAAGTCACCAAGAAAAAAAGAGAAAAAGCTATAAATTCTCACAAAAAAGTAAAACATCTGGTCCTTAATCAAGTGGCTTTTAATTAAGCAAAACTATATCAATCGTCAGATATTAATGATTAAACTCCCTAGTTCATCGCAGCCCCACCATTTCTTGCTCTCCCTTCTTTAGCTCTCGCACACATCTGCCCCTCCCCCACCCTGTCCCCAGCTCCAGTGAGGCAAGGTGCCGCCTCGTTATCATCGCCCCAAACCACTGCCATGCTACTACACCTGGAAGCTGGCTTTCGTGAAGCCAGAGTTGGCGCTACCACCCACAAGGCACCGTGAGCGGATATACACATGTCTTAGTACTTTTTAGTTAAATATATTATTTAACTGGAAAGAATTATTAAGGTACATTAAATATTATTAGGTGAACTCATTTCTAACCATGTTTAATATTATTATTCATGAGAATTGGATATTACCTCATGTTTCTATATTGTGCATTCTCATATTTGACAAATACGAAAATTTTGGAACCGAGAGAGACAAGTGGGAGGTCGGGCCAAAGCATAGGAGAGACAAGAAGATCTTCAAGTCTCATTCGACAATCCAGTCCATGCGGTATCAAGTCTGAGATCCATAACTTACACGCAATCAGCAAAAGCTTGAAGAAACGAAGCTCATACGGATCACGCCTATAGGAGGAAGCCATTGAGTGGCGCATGGCCCAAACACAAGTCAGAGGAGGATTCACATGCACCGTGACAAGCCAGCATGATCTCATGGCCTGTGTGCCAAGGCCCGGCCGAACACACACTTGGCCGAACACACGTGTGTGCCAAGACTCGGTCACGTAACATTTCAACTCAGCCGAACCCAATAGAGATTAATTAGCAATAAAGATTAATTAGAGAGTCCTGATTCAGTTTCCCCTTTGATTGAATAGAGTAGAAATTGGCCTTAGGCCCATGCGTATGTTATCAGGTTGGGGTGCCATATATATGGCCACACATCTTCATTATAAAGGGAGACCACTTATTTTGAGATAATAGATTACTTTGCTTGAGAGTTTTTTCATGGTGATCGAATATTGATCATGACGGAAAATTGAGAGTTCATCGAAAATTCAGATCGTTCAACCTTTCCGCTAAGTCGTGAAGTCCAGCGTGTGTGTTCTCATGAATTAAAGAGTATCCATTCTTATATTGGCAACAGAAGTTCACTATGATTCGAGAGACTACACGTGAGTATCTTAATCCTATGTTGAGAAGATCGGACGACGCTGTATCATGCCACCCCAAGCTAGCTTCCGTGACACTACATCTGGTGCTGCCATGAAGCCACTCGCTTTGTTCTCAGCGGTGGCACTGCAACTCCATTTTTCCAGCTGTCCCCATCATCAATGCCCCTAGATCTAGTGTCATCACCCTCCGTCGATTCATGGTGGTGGCTCACATTGGGGCTCGCGGTGACAGTGGCAGGTTGGTCCAGCTAGAGAAGGGAGAGAAAGTGAAGGCAGAGAGGGAGTGAGGAAGAGAGAGATTGAATGTATTTTGTACCGTAAACTTTGCAAGTATTGCCTCGTACCTTCAAATACATGCACATATCCCGAGATATGATACTATTAGCCTGGCCTCAGCTTAGGTCAGCACATCAACACAACACGCATAGTAACTCTCCTGTGGTAGTGTAGTAAAATTGCTTATGGTTGATAGTAAAATTACTTGTGTTAGGGTTATTGCACTCTTCTAAGCACAGACAGATGACTTGACAGTAAAATTACTTGTGACTTATAGTAAAATACTTGTGATGTGGCAACTGTCAGTAAAATTAATTGTGATTGATAGTAAAATTATTTATGACTGACAATAAAATCAACGAGACATCAATGGTCTGTTTGGCTAAGCATGCTTGAGTCGACCTGACATGGCCTAACCCCTCTCTGTGATATGCCTAGGTCAAAGGGATGGCATGGCATGATAACTTATTTAGGTCAACTATGCCAAGCATAATCAGGCTGTACCCTATACAGGCCTATGCCGTGCCGTGTTGGACTGCCCATTTGGGCAGGAGAGGAATCCTAGACAAGTTTGGAGGATGTATTGATGAGGTGGGGATTTGGGGAAGAAGAGAGGCATCGGTACACTGATCTAAAATGTTTGGGGCAATTTGCAAAATGTACTGAAGGGAGTTCGCCTCCACCATCCCGCCCCTCTGTCCTGGATCCAACGGATCAAATCAATAGGAAAGAATATAGCACAACAAGAGGGAATAAAACATGATATGTTCTTAGGGTAGGAGGACACCACTGTAGGGGGTGCAAAATCTGTGTCCGCAAAGTATCCATGAATGTTATATATGCCATGTTCTTTTTGGCTTTTGGCTTTTAATTTCTTTTAATAATCACTATTCATTAGACTAATAAGTCATAGCTGTAACCCAAAAGAACATATCCATAAGCATGTGGAGACCATCGATTCGACGGACTGTGCTGCTTGAGAACCATTGCACACTGGCTGGCTGGCCCTACGACCACTATTACAAAATCAGCTACTTTGCTGCTCTCTTTGTTCTGTAATATAAGTCTGGCACATATACCTAAGAAGCATATTAGTTAAGTAATATTCAATAGAATTAGACTACAATTACTATTATTAGATAGATATAGTACTACTATTTCTATTAGAGATAATATATGATCTAATTTTATTAAATATTACTTAAACAATGTATCTCACATATGTGTGTGTGTATATGTATGTATGTATTGAACTTATATTGCGGGACAGGAGAGCACTATTTTATCCTTACATCGTTCCAATATCACCCATTACTGCTAGTCATTGTGAGACCGGAGGATCAAAACTCTACACAAACAAACTGAGGGTTCATTCGTATTAGCTTTTGTTGATAGCTTTTAGCTTTGATTGATGAATAATAGTAGCTTATAGAAGTTAGGGTGTTCGTATTGGCTTTTGACTTTTGCTGAGTGCATTATATAAGAAAGACGTACAACAAAAGGTACTACACCATTCATACTGCTATGCGACTTACAGAATTATGATATAATAAAATACAAAGTGTGTTACAACATACGAAAACGCAAAGTAGTGGCTGATAGAAGCGGTTTATAAAAACTGGAGTGTTCGTATTAGCTTTGATTTCTGTAAGCAGAAGTTAGAAGCCAAACCTAATATGAACAGCCTTGATGCCGTTCCAACTAAGTAGGGGTGGGTTCTTTCAGGCTGTGGGGTGTGGCTTTTGGTTTATGGTTTTTGAATTCTGACTTTTCGTGAGAGACAATACGCAGAAGGAAATAATCGTACACGATTTTGCTTGATATAACTAAACTTGGTACAATGTTTACTACAATCTACCTATACACCCGCCTTAAAAAAATACATAATTTAAAAATTTTACTATAGCAACAAAAATCAAAGTCTAAGCGTAAGCTTTGTCGAACTCGCCCTAGAATACCCCAACATTTGGAAATACTGGACCAAAGCTTGTAAAAGCCGAAAGTTTAGGTGTGCCGGGCTATGCCCACGTAGACTGGCCTGTTCTAGTTAAACAAGTCGGATCGGGCCATCATTTTCCAATGGGCCAGTTAGACTTCCTGGCAGTCCAACTATGGCAGTGTCCATGTGCGTTCCTACCGGGCTCAAAACTGGAGGTGGAATTACGAGAGAGCCCTTCCGTTCGGAGTTCGAATACGGCGGCTAGGCCGGGAAGGAAAGCAGAATCCGGGACAACGTGTCGTAACCCAGAAACCAGGGTAAAAAGCAGTCCCCGTCTGTCCGTTCGGCTCACAGGCTCGCCGTCGCGACTTCCCTCGCCGATCGGGTCACGAGCACAGGCGCACAGCACAGCAATCCGCATCCCTCGGCGTCGCGACTTCTCCAGTTCTCCCACTTGCCCGCCGGTCTCGAGAGGAGAAACCTTTGCGGCGCCCGAGGTTCCTGCGGCCGCGACGATGAAGCTCGTCCACCGCGATCTCGCCCGCAACGGCCCCGGCTCCGTCAAGGTCCCCTCCCCCTCCCTTCCCTCTCTCTCTCTCTCTCTCTCTCTCTCTCTCTCTCTCTCTCTCTCGTCGCGCTCTATTTTACCAATCCAGTGGCTTGTGGGGGCTAGCGGTTTGGGGGGAGCAACCACTCGTACCGTGGAAATTGTAAGCTTGCGGAAAAGTGAGAAGAAAATTCGGGGTTGTTTGATGTTTACTAGACTAAAGTTTTGGAGGCGAGTTGGTATCCGTTCATTTGATCTGTGGCCATGACCATGAGGAATTGAGGGATGGCGTCTCGAAAGTTCGACTCCAGAGAGCGGCGAAACCTAGGGTTTCGCCCAAATTCCGCGGATTCTCGGAGAGCGCTGCCTTGCGTCACGCTGGGTAGACGTCCTAAGGAGCGACCGAGCTACGGTGGATGTTCGCCGCCGGAGTTGGCCTAGCCATTTGGCGCAACTGGAAGCTTGGGAATTGTTGGGGCTAGCGTTTGTTTGGGCTAATCCCTTTTTGGGATTTTATGGCTTGGTTGCTGATTGGTTCGCTCCTGTGGTGCGCAGTTATTGCCGGAGGAGGAGGACGACTTGTGGCATGCGTACAACCTCATTGCCGCCGGTGATACCCTCCAAGCCGTCACTGTTCGGTGAGTTCCTCTCACGTGGTGCTTATAGTCTACTTAAAAAACGTGGTGCTTGTGGTTTTCGTTCAGTTTGTAAGCCCTCTAGTGATGCCGCGGCAGCTATAATTTTGCATGCTTCAGCTTAGCACTTTTGGATTTTTAGGGTGGGTTCTTTTGGGCTGTGGCTTATGACTTTTGAATTTTGGCTGTTCGCGAGAGAGATTACGAAGAGAGAGGCAGTCGCATCCGGTGGCCGGTACAGCTGAAGTCGGTACAATGTCTACTATTATGCTTATATGGGATTATAAGCCATTCTTGTGAAAATCATCTGATATGCCAAGTTACTTTGAAGCCTTTGATTAAAACTTTCTCCGTTGTGATAGCATAGACAGTTAGATAAGTTGAAGACTCTATCCCCATCATTCTCGAAGAGCTTCTCAGTTTCTCCGTGAAAACACTTGTCTAGGGCCTTCCACTATACAATGGAAATTCATATTCCCCTTAAAAGTGATAATTGTTCTTCTGTTGGTTTCCAGGAAAGCTCTGAAAGAGAAGACATCTGGAGCGCGTGACACAGAGCGCGTGAAGCTGAAGTTGGAAGTTGTAGTTGAGGTGATATATCATTTATCTATCTGCACCCGGTAGCTTTCTCCAGTGATTCCAGCTGTAATCTATTTGGCCTTCAACATGTCAATTGAGAGGCATCATCATCTTTTGGCAAGAGAACCTACATTATCCACATCACATGTGGTAATTGTTAAGGGTTTAACATACTGCAAAAGGTTGAGAGTTGTTAGTGACTTCAGGACATATCTGTGTGAAATATGTATTACAAAGGCTTGAATAATTTGTGACCTAAAAAGAAAAGAAGCAGAATTGAATTGTGTGCTTCTTATATGCATGTTACTGCCTCTGCCTTAGAATAATAACATAGAGCTGCATAATGGACCCCTAATCAAGCGTCATCACTTAAGCACTAGACATTCCTTGGAACTGAGTAGCTGTAATAAAGCACCATGGTCAAGGAGTTCAAGATATATATTTCTCCTTGCATACTGAAAAATGCTGCTGCCTATATTTTTTAGTCATTGATACCATTTACGTTGCTCTTTGTGGCTTTGCTTCCTGTTATTCCCAATGCTACCTAAACTTAAATATTTTTCTAGATTGACAACCGACTCAATTCTTTATTTTGTGCATAGTCTGTAGAATATGACAAGGAGGGATCTGTCTTGCGCGTACGAGGCAAAAATATCACTGAGAATGATTATGTGAGGATTGGCCAGTTTCATACTTTACAGCTTGAGCTGAAGAGACCTTTTGTTCTACGAAAGGTATGCCCTAAAATCTGAGCAAGTTACTGTAGTTTTTACTCTGGGATCACCAAATGGTTTTCAGGCGATGATGAATTGTCTTGGCTTAAGCTCTACACTATCAGTTTAAATTTTGGATATGACTCTCTAAATGATTGAAATATGATACTAGTATCTGGCACACTTCGGGCCTGTTTGGGACTTGTTAAATTAAGGAGCTTACATGCCATAACCTGGGTGCCATTGAGGTAGTTTTTATAGATAAACTTCAAGTTCCATTTGTAGTCCTCTCTTCCGTAAACCCAACCTATGAGTTTACTAGGAGAAGTTAAGAACCTCCAAAGAAGCCTTCATCAGCTGCCATATTACTCGACCATACCAGGCAGGCCAAATTTGGCAACATTTTTTCATTGTACTTGACCATGGGACTTTTGCCTAGCTATGCGATGTTTTTTATGCAAGTATCCTTCTTGTTATATTAGTGTGGATTTTCCAGTAGTTATATCAAGAGAATTTGTAATTTGATGCCATCAGACAGCTATCTGTCTTTTTCTATCATCTTATTGAATCTTGCATATGAGATTTTTTATCTTTGCCCATGGAACTTCTTTTCCTTTCCAGTCATTTTCTTTTCTCATTGTTTGTTAGGTTTGCAAAACTTTGTCCCTGATAGGTCAGTTTATATGGTAACTTTGTACTTAGGAAGGATCACGATGGTTTGTCCTTTAGTTTTTTTTGGTGGGGGTCAGAGTAATGTCCCTCTCCACTGTTCTTATATACATATTGTGGTTAGAATTTTGGGGGTCAATGATTATTTCTTGTGATGGCTCATTTAGATTGTACTTTTCTTTCATTGTTGTCATTTCTACTTGTGTGTGCCTGAGCAGATATTTCTATTTCTACTTTTGTAGGAAATTTGGGATTGGTTAGCACTTGATACCATCCAACAAGCATGTGGTATGTGAGATGTCATCTTCGACAGATAATACCACCTTCTAATTAGCTGTTTGTACATGCCTTTCTTGTTTCTTTTCCTTTCTTATTGCCCTCCTATTTTATAATGTCTTGACCTGAATGATTACATGATTACCACATTCGGCACATTAGGACTCTTCGAATTTTTGTTAGATTAATGATGCTTGATATGCCCATGTGTCTTGATTACTTCAGCCACTAGGAACACTTCTGGTTGATCTTTTCAAGATGGGCAGTTCTGATACATTTGCAAAGCATGCAAACAGTCCTAATTAAGTATCCAGATCAGCTGGTGATTTATTAGTTAATGATGTTGATGTGTACGTAGCACTATGTTGCTACTTACTAAAACTCGTAAATTTGCTCTCAAAGAATCTGGGGGAAGAGGGGCTTAAGCTTCTTAGTACAAACGGGGCTTAAAGTTTAGCAGAAAAACACTTAATCAAGAAACACAATGTTGCTACTTTCTTTCTGTTTTTACTCTTTCACGAGAAATATGATGTTCTGATTGAGTGCATCTGAACCTCTTTAGACCCTGCTGCAAGTGCTGATCTAGCAGTTATTCTCATGCAAGAAGGACTAGCCCATTTATTCCTCATTGGGAGAAGGTAAGTAGAAACATTGTGCCATTGCTGAACAACATAATATTAATTTCTCTTCTTGATTTGCTTTACTTTCCATGTAAGGTATGCTAATGGTGATAATGTTGTCAACTATATATAATAATCTTAAGAACACATAATCTTAACAGCAAGAATAATTGTGTGTGATGTTAGTGATTTTCTACTAGGATGTCATATGGTATTAACCTCAAACCAAGTTTTAATGAATTCCATTCTCAGTTTGGTTGATATTTTCATCAAAATATTCTCTCCCTGTACAATTACACAATTACAATAGAGTTGTCTCGACTCTAGTGTGATCTTTCCAAAACAAGAACATTCAGTGGTCATATAGACGATATCTGTGCTTATCATAGTCTCGTTGCGGGTTTTTTAATGGCTTGAGCTGTCTTTGCTGCCGTTGTATTCAACTTACTAGTGATGTCTGTTCTAAACAGCATAACAGCAACCAGGGCACGAATTGAAACATCGATTCCTAGGAAGCACGGTCCTGCCATTGCTGGCTACGAGTCGGTATGATTACTAGTTCTGATAACAAGGACTTAAATTGTTCTATCTATTTCCAACTGAGTTTCCAGTTTGTTTTGTTCTTCTGTAGGCCCTCAAGAAGTTCTTTGAGCATGTTTTGCAAGTAAGTAAAAAATCTGTACAAAGTTCACAAGTTAATGAGAACATTCATAAAGGCAATTCTTTTATTGATGCATTACATTACTTGTCTGTAGGCTTTTCTGAAGCATATTGATTTTGGTGTTGTCCAATGTGTTGTAATTGCAAGCCCAGGTTTTACTAAGGTAATCCTCACATACTTAAAAGGCAGAGCAATCTACTATACAGTATTTCCTTTATAAGGGGCATAAGTTCATTAAAAAAACTAAAAATGATATTTTGGAAAACTATTAATTGGACCTGTTACATGATGTTACCAATGTTCTAAAAATCGGTACACCCAACCTAGTAGTGATTACACGGCATAATCGGCCTATTATGCGGCATAACTAGCCCGATTATGCAAATAACCGGCTAATAGGTAGGAGCACCCGTTACTTGTATACGAACGAGTATATGGCCCAGTAGACCCGTTTTTAGAACACTGGATGTTACAAAAGTTTTTAATCTGATCATTAAAGGGGCATTGCAGGAACTAATCAGTTTATATTAATAACCTATCAAATATGAAAATAAATCATGCTTTATGAGGCCTGGAACTTATATGCCAGCACTGGTATGTTCTGTAGCTATATGTTATGCATTGAGGGAGCACCCAAAGCCTGATGCTTTTGTTCCCTGTGTGATAATTTCACGTTACCGTTCGAATATGTAATGTCCACCATTCACATATGGTTTAACATCATTGGTGGTCCTTTTCTATAAGGATAATTGGGGATTTTGGTGAGTAGATACAATTTGGTGTTCCTGTGTCATATGATACAAATGATCATTGTGTTGGCTGCACATGATAATATAGTTGGGTGCATATAACTTATATCATTTACACACGTTTCCAATTTTAAACAGTGCTATGTCAGAAGCAACTTCAGTAAGTCTGGTACCATATCAGTCCATTTGTTGCTATTGTTACTTGCACACATATGTCCGTATCTTCATGAAGATAATAACAACTTCTGTAATTTTTTATTGTCCTTTTTCTTTTAATCTCAACAGGATCAGTTCCATGATTATATGCTTCTTGAAGCTGCACGGCGAGACTTACGAGTAATAATTGAGAACAAATCGCGCATTATTCTTGCACATGCACCTTCAGGTTACAAGTGAGTTCTATCTTTTTTTGTCCAATTGATTCTGTCTACTTCACCTATCTTAGTTGTCTCTCTTTCCCCCCATTTAGGTCTGCTAGCATCTGTTCTGAACATTGTAATATGTATAAATTTAGATTGTGCCTCTAATCTTCTGAATAGCATTTAGGTAGTTCTAGCTTTCTGACTTGTTGGAAATTTGCCTTTTGTGATCTTCTCAGATATATATGTCTTACTATTGTCTGGTAGTTATGGTTAATTTGCCTGTGACCAATTGCATGATTCCTTTGGAATACTCTTATCCTCTACTGAGCTAAATCTGTATTTGCTAAATGACTTTTAAGTGATCGATTTTGTATATTTATTGGGTCATCTATTCTCTTTTTACTTTTTTGGGAGTCCTATTTCTGTTAATTTTTTTATTGGTTTTGTTTGTTAAAGGCATAGTTTGAAGGACGTTTTGGATGCCCCAAGTGTGATGTCACTGATAAAAGATACAAAAGCGGCACAGGAGGTAAGCCTGATTCAGAATTAGACTTGTCACTGGATACACTAATTTAAATGTATGGTGCCTTCTGAGAAAGTTCCCTATCTTGACCTACTACAACATGTTATGCACATTTAAAACAGATTTTAAGTACCAGCTTTTCATATCTTTTTTGTCTTCTGTTTCTTTTCTAATTTGCAGGTCCAAGCTCTGAAGGACTTCTTCACTATGCTTACTAATGTAAGCCTCTTCAAGCAAACAAATTTGTAACAGTTGGCTTTCTAAACATGCGATAATTATATGAAGAGAAGTTGAGATACTGATTTAATATATTTATGCCTTATAACTGCTGATCCTGCTTAGTTGAAGCATATCTGATTAGACCTATCTGTTTGCTTATTGCAGGACTCAGCCCGAGCTTGCTATGGACCTAAGCATGTTGATATTGCAAATGACCGTCTTGCTATCCAGACCCTTTTAATAACAGATACTTTGTTTCGGTAAATGACCGTATTTTATTTCCTACTGTTATTTGGTCTTTTCTTTCTGCTGAGCTATTGAACTTTCAGTTTTGAAATTTCTCCCAATGGTTGATCCGTGAACTAACAGTTGTATCCTCAGTTTGCATTTATAATTAGAGTACATTACAGAAAACCATAGGTTTTATACCAAGCTGTTGAGTAGTAGGTAGAAGTTCAGTGGTGAGAAATAACAGTTGAACCTTTTGATTTCACTTGCAGGAACTCTGACATTGCTACCAGGCAAAAGTATGTGAACTTGGTTGAATCAGTCAAGAAATTCGGTGGCACAGTGCACATCTTTTCTTCAATGCATGTCTCCGGCGATCGTGAGTATACCACCATTATTTCGTACTCTGCACTTTCTTCATAAATTGCTCAATTCCACTACAATCAATGAAAATATTGAAATGCAATAGACCGTTTACTGTTGGAAATGCTTCGAAGTCATAAATAAATGTTACATTTTATCTCAACATTTTCGAATCAAGGAGAATTTATTATTACTCCTGTTTACTGCACTGTTCCTTGTTTAAAATTGCATTTCACCGAATGTTTGAACTTTGAACAGAGTTAGCGCAGTTGACAGGGATAGCAGCTATACTTCGTTTTCCCCTCCCAGATTTGGAGGACATCGAGATGTGATTACTCCAACCCTTCAGAGCTGCTTAACATTTTTTATTGGCAATCTGCTAACATATAATCGGTATCATGTGTAATCGTATGCAGTTGATTTGATATAGGTAACTCTGGAAAGAAATTCGAGCTACTTTTAAGATATCCTAGCTGTAAATGGTTTATCGTGCCATATTTATTGCTTATTTTTTACTTAATAAAGGGCCGTTTGGTTTTCAACCTTACAAGTGGAAAGCATGCACAAAAGCTGATAAGCTGGATTAGCCATGTCATTCACGGCCGAATCTGACTTGACAAGATGTTTGTAAGTGGTAATTAAGTTGTAGTCAGTGGTTGAGTACGGGTCCGAGAACCGAGAGCAGGACACTCGTTTTTGATCGGCCGGTCATGTCGCTGCGAAGGCTCTGAGATTTGTGGAAGAAGAGAGAAAGACTAGAAAATTTTGTTTATTTATTTGCTTCATGATAACGATATAATGGTGTCCTTTTTATAGTGAAGGATAAACTTGACCTCTAAGAAATATATCTCTTATTAAGGAAACTTATCTCTAATATATGGAATAAATATAAAAGAAAATAAGCTCAAATTTATTCGTGCTGCAGTACCTTGACGTGGTACTGCTCACAGTGTGCTAGTACTGTTCATGCGCTATGTGCCTACTAATCTTGGTCTGTAATATTATACCCTTCGCAGTGAGACAGTTTGTCCTCGAGCTGTCAGGTGACGGTTATGATTGAAATCCTTCGTAACCCCATATCGACGAAAGGGCACGATGATGATGTCGTGTCGCATGGAAGAAGACGTGTGAAGCCTCGGTGAGCAACAATGAGAATAGTAACCCTCCAGCGTTAGTTGACATTGTAGTTGCCGGTGGCAGGATTAACCGGCACGAGGCAGCAACATCCTTCTTGCCCTCGGATGTAGCAGCTGTGGGAGGGATGTGATGACGTCGTTGGCATCCACCTGTCAGCTGTTGTGCTCCATACTTGCGGAGGCACGATGTCAGCAGGTCACGTGAAGATGATCGCCGTTGGACAGCGACAATCTTGCTCCTTGGTGAAGGCATCAAAGATGAAGTCTGAAGAGGAGTTGTCGTTGGTGACATGGCCATTGCCAATGTCAATGCCGAGGAAGGTGGTGGCAGTGCAGCTATTGCAATAACACGTGACACCTCTTCCTACTCATTCAGTTTGTTCACTAACTCTATAGCCTTCTCTAAGTTGGCCATCATATTATCGAATAAGGACTATTATCTCGTTGCTAGCCATCAACATGTCCAAAGGAGATAATTTAGCTTCGGAAGCCATGATAAGTGACTAATACCAAATGTTGTAGTCGGTGGTTAGGTACGGGTCTAAGGGTCGAGAGCAGGGCACTCGCCCTTGATCGGCCAACTATGCCGCTGGCAAGGTTTTGAGGTCTGTTGAAGAAGAGAGGAAGATTAGAGACTTTTGTTTATTTCTTTGCTTTATAATAACGATACAATGATATCCTTTTTATAGGGATGGATAAACTTGACTCATAAGATACCTATCTTTTATTAAGAAAACTAATCATAATAATAGGAAATTTATTTTTAATATATGAAATAAATCTAAAAGAAAATAAGTCCAAATTCGTTTGTGCTACAGTACCCTGACACGGTATTGTTCATGGCGCGTTGGTACTGTTCACGTGTTATGCGCATACTAATCTTGGTCCGTAAGTAATCTGTCTTAACAAGATGTCATTGAGGGTTCAGACTTAAGATCATTTCCTCCCATTTTGTAAGGTTGTTATAGCTGTGGTTGTGAATACCTTTCTCTTTTTTTCCCTTTTTTTATAAAAAAGACACCATTTTATGACAACATGGAATCACCTTTATGCAACTATGCTCTGCTGGAGCTCTCCTGGAATCGAGTACTAAGACAACCCGTGGCTATTCTGTCACGCATTATGCCCTCGATGCTCATTCTGTTCTTGCTTGATTCTTCTTTCTTGCTTGTTTGTTTTTTCGATGCATGCATACATTGTCATGGAGTTCTAGCCTTTTGGCATTGATTTTTGTCCTGGATTATACCCAGTTGAGGCAGATGAGTCGTGCAAGGTGAGCAGTACCCATATCACCTTGGACTGATGAGTATCTTTCACTCTGACGCAAATACTGTAGATTTTCCTTATTTTATTTATTTTTATTTTTCCAGGGACATATTTTCTTATCTTTTAATCGATTGAGGGTGCAAATACTGTAGATTTTGCTTATTTTATTTCTTTTTATTTTTTTTCTAGGGGCATATTTTGCTTATCTTTTATTCAATTGACGGCAATGATGCGGAATCTTGTGGTTTGGTTCGAGTCGAAAGAGCGTCATTTGTAGATCTAGTATACTACAGAAATACGTAAGATATGTATGAGTAGCTAGTGGTGTATAGGTCACCCTACACAACCAATTAAATGTGTGACATGAGCTGAAAGAAAATGGGATGTGGATTATGACCTATGAGTTCGTTGAACTTTTTTTAGAGGATTGGTCGACCACGAGTTGCGTTGGACCATTAGTGCCATTTCTGATTCTTATTACATTTTGGCCCGACGTTCGACTTATCTGGTGACAAATGAAAAATTTTGGACATCATTGGCACGTTACGTTGTTTTCGGCTTTTCAATCAAATTTTAGGATTAGTTTTTTTTTCAACACCACTACTTATTAAACTAATAAACACAGTTAAAAATTATAAACCTCGGTCCAAAATAATAGAGCCATTTTTGTTTGCTTGACTAACTTATGCCATGCCAAGAGCCAGCTCGTAAGGTACAGACTTAGGGCTTGTTTGGCAGAGCTCCACCACTGAAAAAATGAATCTGGAGCAGCAGATCCACCAAAAACAGCTCCACCGTGAATCTGGGATCCCACCATGGAGCTAAACAAAACTGTTTGGCTTGCACAGCAGCTCCAGATCCACGAAACTGAGTTTTTGGTGGGAATGATCTGTTTTGCCCATGGGTTTTATGGTGTTATGGGATGGGTGTGTAACCAGTGGCAAAAGGTGGGTAATTACCACCTAACTCCACGAGTAGGTACGAAACAAGATTTCGTGGAGCACCCCTTGAGGTGCTCCATAGATTTCATGAATCTGGAGCTAGATTCAGTATTTTGGTGGATCCAGATTTCGTGGAGCTGAAGCGTTTGGGTAAAAATTCGTGGAGTGGAGCTGTTTTTGGTGGATCTAGAGTTGGTGGAGCTCTGCCAAACAGGCCCTTACTCCATGGAATGTTAATCAGTACCCTGCTCCGCACAAGCAGTAGCACGATGGCACATCAATACATCGTCGCTTTGAGCTTTCGCCACTTCAAATTTCTCTTCTCCTGCTCTCATCTAACGAAGTATAGGGTTCTTCATTCGTATTATCATTTTTTCTCTTTTTCGATCCATTAGATATAGTTAGAACCGCGTCAGTTCAAGCGACATGTCATCTAAACAAGCAGAGAAACAAAGTCCAAAACTGACCCAAACCGGTAGAGCATACACCTACATTATCCTATTGTTATCCTCATAGATGAGCCTATCACTGAACGAACGTTCTGTCTCTCTCGTCATGCTCTACAGAGAGAGAAACACAGAAGGGCCAATCAAATGCCGCACGCTTCATACATGCAGCCGAGTGATAATGAACGAACGCCAAATGGCGACAGTTTTCATTTTAAAAGGAGGTGGATCCGCATCATAAGGCCCACTACGGTGGTGACAAATTAATTTGGGGTTTTGTTAAACATCATCTGGATGTTTTTTTAACCATCATTCAGATTTAGAACTGTTGGATTAGAGATCCAATGGCTATGAATTCTCTTCTCCCCCTTAAATTCTATCCCCTTCCTATTGAAAAAAAATCTCTCTTCTTTAAAAATAAGGAGTTCTTTGATCTTTAATTCAAGAATCATAAATTTGGATGATAGTTAGGAAGAAAATATCCAGGTGATACCTAGACACTCCCATTAATTTGATAGAAACTTGTGACATTTATTTGGATCAAAATGCTAGAGTTTGCAACTTGAACAAATTGCTGGCTGCCTGGGTCAATCTGGCACTAGCTGCTTGGACAAAACAGGGCACTAACTGAGATAACCAAGCTGTTGTTATCTTGAGGTATTTTAAGCAGCACCACTTGGGGGCGGCGACGCCACTTACGATTCAAGTGGACTCATGCCGGACCGTGAAATCTTTATTTCCATTCGGACGATTACCAATGTCAAACCCTAGCGATTAGGCAATTCCCTGACCTCAGCACCTGGCTAACTAGTGCGTTGTGCGCTTGATTAGTCACTCCTTTCACCTCGACCCTCTCTCTCCTCCCTTCTGTTTGCTACTAACCAAGTACTGACCTTAGCATCAAGAACTTGACAGTCAATTTTGCTAGATTTTGTTTGTTTGTTTATGCATCGTCTATGGTGTTGATGTATGGCGGATTCGATCTGCCGTGTGTGTCCGGTTTTTGAGCTCGGCGCGCAAACATGCGGCGAGTTTTTGCGTAAATTTTGAAGCCTTTGCCTTGAGATGAACATGTCCTGATCCGTCCTCCTCGTCCTGTTTCGAAAATAACAAATCGGCAGGCATCGTCACACGCCTAGCAAGTTAATTAGCCTATGCATCTTGGCTGCAGCCTTAAACCTCACACCAGCAGCGTCTCGTTTCGACTTTAGCTTCGAGCTTTTTACTTATTTTTTACTATTCATAAATTTCGTCTTTTTATGAACTTTTGACTTTTTTGAGCTTTTTTGCCGGTTCTTTTTTTCCTATATTCATTTGTGTTGTCTGTGATGAGCTAGCATATTTTTTTCTATTTTTAAATTTTTTTAGATTTAATTACGTCAAATAAATCACCTTCAATTACAGTAAAATTTCAGCTGTTACAGTGCAATTTCAGCTATAAGTCACAGCCTTTCAGCCCAACTGAGCGGAGCCTAATTTTCTCTCCAAGCTTCCTCAATTTAATACAAGCAAGCGGTTTAGGCTTTGCTTTCATGACACATCAGGCTGCATGCAGATGAGCACACGCTAGCTATGTATCTATGGCTCCAATCATCACACCAACTGTAAATTATCCAACTTGATAGGCCCTCCATTACACCACCATATAGCTAAAAAAACATCAAATTAAGAGATCACGATATAGTACATAGGCACCACTAATCGTACGTACCTGACAGGACCAACTAGGCAGTAATCAAGAGCAAATCCATTCTACTCAGGCCCATATGGCCTTAATAATTACTACTAAAATCGCTAAAGCGCTCTCATACGTACGTCTCCCTCCCAAAATTAAGTCCCAAATGTGTACTGCTACCACTTCATCTCACCAAGAGCTGGCCTTCACGCTCCTATACATAACACATCCATTAATAATTTATCGAGCACAAAGTTAAGCAGTAGGCCACGTTCTACAAAGGAAATTAAAGTGTATACGTAGTTAGCGATCGATCGAGCTAACTAAAGTTTCTCGCATGCTTTAGCCATTAGCCAGCCTCCGAGAGTTGGCCATGCTGTAGTAGTATATACTGCAAGTACACACACACATATAATATATATACACACACACCTTGGTGCCTAGGCACCCATATCAATACCCGTTGATTTGCTTTGAGATTCGCAACGTTTGATGTGTGTATCTTCATATACCCATAAAAAAGTATATTTGAGATGTCAAACTTCGAAAAAAATTAAATTCAACTTCAGTTTAATTAGTTTGAACTATTTTTATGGTATGTACTCACTGTAGTCGCATCGAACTCAAAAGTAGTTCAAACTAGTTTGAACTGAATTCAAAACTTACTTACCATAAATATATCAAGAGTATAAAACATTTCCATACCCAAAATCAAAAAAATTATCAATCATACACGTGTATCGAACGGTTCTTGATGTGGGTGTCTAAGCACCCAGGTGCCTTATGTAATTTTCCTATATATATATATATATATATATATATATATATATATATATATATATATATATATATATATATATATATATATATATATATATATATATATATATAAATAACAGGGGCACCTAGGTGTCTAGACACCTAGTCTCCCTACCTTTGGATTGCTTTTAGATGCGTGTTAGTGTGATTGAGACTTTCCATCCATGATTAAGACTTTCGTTCCATGATTGATTTAGCATGCCTAATATATTACATACCATACATACCATTGCTCTAGCACGTATCTAAAAGCAATCTAACGGCAGGGAGCCTAGGTGTCTAGGCACCTAGGTGTCCCATTTCAGCGTCCTATATATATATATATATATATATATATATATATATATATATATATATATATATATATATATATATATATATATATATATATATATATATATATATATCAATTCCTTCATCTATATGCGTAGCTTATGCTGGTATGATCACATCCTTTCCTTGTGGGACACACTTAGGCCGCCATACAAATGATTAGTGAGTTTTACGCTGAGTGTGAGGGCCTTGCCAGCTAGCTAGCTTTCAGTGACGGCAATCATCACGCCATAGGTCCGTTCTTTCTTTTATCAGCCGGTTTTTGATTTTAATTTCTTTTCATAATCACTATTTATTAAACTAATAAAAAATAGTTAAAAATTATAAACTACAATCCAAGAACCCCATCGCCATCACCAGCAGGCTATAAACTTATTAGCACCTCACCCCACCTACTAATTAGCTACTAGGCTATAAACTTGCTAGATAATTGCCTCTCTCACTCACACTATAAATTAAGCTTCACTTGAGCCACACAGCAAAGTTAATTAAGATTGCACACCCCACTCGAAAGATCCAAAATAAGCTACCACTGAACAGAGTAGTACGCCAAACACTACAGTACAGAGTACTGTCTAGCTAGAGATGGCTAGGTTGGCCGCAGTGGTGCGGTGGTGCGGCGGGTGGAGGGAGCGGAGGGCGCGGCAGAGGCTGCGCCGGCGGCAGTATTGCGGCGGGACGGTGTGGCTGGGGCGGCGCAGGAGCAGGGTGGCCGTGTCGCGGCTGGTGCGGTGGCGACTGGTGGCGGAGCTGCTGCGGCCGATCAGGAAGGCGCTCATGGAGATGGCGGCGGGGCCGGGGCGGCGGCAGCTGGTGGCGCTGCCGCAGCTCAGCTTTCCGCTCGTCGGCACGCTCACGCTCCCGGCCGTCGCTTGATTGACAAACACGCGCGCGCGTGCGACGGAAAGGGCTCGACGCGAGCGAGCCCGAGCCGACTCATGTAATAATTTTGCCTTTTCTTTTGTTTTTTTCGGTGTACGATTTCGATCGGTTTAGCTTTCTGGTCGTTTTGGGCTCGCACGCTCCAAACACTAGCTTGTGTGATCTATGCTGACATTTTCTTTCTTCATGTCATGTTAATAATATACAGTAAGACTTTCGTTTAAATAGTCCTGTATTGATTATAGAAGAATAAAAGATTTAACTTAAAATAGAGTGTTCTCTCACATCACAAACTAGTTTTTTAGAATGAGAGGACTTGCATCTAACAAATGGTATTAAAGCCTAATTCTCACATATTTAGCCTAATAGATACTAGTGTTGCCTAATAAACACTAGTGTATGAAAATCTAATAGACCGTGACCCTGAGAGATCATCGATATACAGTGAAGAAGCGGTGAACAACTGAGAGAGACACTGGTGCATGAGGAAAATTAAATGACCAAACTTAAAAGTGGACGATTCACTCATCTTATAAGCTAGCTTTTAGTGATGAGAAAGCGTTTATGATCCAACAAATTCAAAGGAAAGTAATTTTAGACTTTCAGGAGAGGCAAGCTAGCCAGTAGAAAAGAGCTCTAGGGAAAAACTAGAACCCAAATAAATCAGGATCGTTTCTCTTTGCTAAAATTGGTTTTAGGACATTGAATTTTTGTGGCATTTGTTCCAGGATATTAAAATTTTGTTCACTTAGCTTAAACATACTGAAGTTTTGTGACTCTTTACTGTAGAATATTGGATCCATTATAATAGTATTATCCAAGCTAGTACGAGAGATAAAGCGTGCAAGATGTTGTATTTGCCATGCTTTTGCAGCCTCTTCTTCTCCTTCCTTTTCCTTGTAAGAAAATTTACTCCCATGTTCTTCTCCTTCCTTTTCTTCTGTAAAAAAATTTACTCCCTAGCCTTCTTCCTCCCTTCTTTAATCTTTCTCTTGGCCTTGCCCACCTCAGGCCGTCATGCCGCCGCCTCACTTTCCATCACTTCGTCAGGGCGTCGCAGCCGTCGAGCAGCCTCTTCCTCCCTTCTTCGCTTTCTCTCTGCCTTGCCCACCTTAGGCCGCCACGTCGTCGCCGCCCCGATCTACACCGCGAGCTCGCTGCCGGCGAATCCCTCCACCACATCCTCTACCGCCTCGCTCCTGCCGAACTCCTCCACACTGCCCTCACCTACCACCGCGCTGGTTTCCACCGCTTGACAAGCGCCAGCAGCGCAAAGCCACCACCGCCGATCTTCAGGTCACAGCTTACGAGGCGCAGCTAGCGGAACTGGGAGCCCGCGCCGGTGAGGTGATGCAGTGGGAAGTCGTATGGTGCAACGTACCCTCCCATGGCTTCCCTGTCGCTCTTGCCGGCGGCCATGAGCGTGAACCGCCCCAGCCGAATCGCGCTGCTCTCTCTCCGCGAGCACGACCCACCAACGTTCTACCTCAGTGGTGTGGGCGGAGGTCGGGGAACCTCGACTCCGGTGGGGCCATGGTCGAGCAGCAGCGAGTCCTCCGATTGCTTGTTGGAAGAGAGCGAGTTGGGAAGGAATAGAACCGGCACGGAGCAGGATAAAATTCCACTCTCTAGATGGCAATTGTTAAAATGACATCCAATACATGATTTGCTCTATGATTTGCCATTTTTGGGGGTTTTAACCATTTCTTTTTCATTTTTTATTTTTTCCCCCAAAATTACATAGCAAATGTCCATAATACCCTCTTGTAGCCATTTCTTTGGAGTCTTTCTTTGGAGACGCCGAACGAGGGCTTGGTGATTGGCACTGCATACAACATTTGGAAACTTTCTATGATTGTATTTTTTGTGCTAACATTTACCAAAAAGAGCACAGTTAATTAGTGCTTACAAAAATAAAAAGAAAAGAGAAGTTTGGATTTGTGCCGATGATTGTATTTCTGGAGGACCTTGCCGATGCTGTTGCCGACGGCGCCGGCCAGCGCGAGCGCCACCGACCCCCACATCTCGCGCTCGCCTCCGCCGATCCGATCCGACTCACTGAGAAGACCACGAGGGGAGTTGGGAGGGAGGTGGTGGCCGAGTCGTGTGGCAGCGTGCGCTTTTTCCGACCGCGCGCCCGTGCCTGCACCACGACGGCACGTAGGTTTGTTGTCTTGCAGCTGCCGCGGCCCGCGTGACTGCGGGACGGAGGGGAGCTCGATTTTGGTCGGTTTGCACTTACAGTGAGTAGCATCGGCAATAAGTGGACATAATTGTGATCACCATTGTTGCCTGATAATGGAAACGTCTCGATTAAATCTGCAAACGGAGAATCCAAGACAACGCAGAGGTAATGAATCGAATTATGAGAATGGACATTGGGAGCGGGAGCCGCAAGTTCATCATTCTCCAAACAAATCCCTCTCATCCAAACACCCCGTGAGGCCGCAAAAATAAACCGAAGTTGTCAGTGCTGAAAAAGGCAAAACAATACTAAGGCACTACTGCTTCCGTGCGCGCGGGCGCGGCGGCGGCGGCCCGTGCCTGCGGCGGCGGCGGCGAAGCTCTCGTTCGGCCTGGAATGAATCGAACGGAGGTTGTTCAAAGAAATCGCTACAAGAGGGTATTATGGACATTTGCTATGCAATTTTGGGGGGATAAATAAAAAATGAAAAAGAAATGGCTAAAACCCCAAAAAATGGCAAATCATAGAGCTAATCATGTATTGGATTGCATTTTAACAATTACCATCTAGAGAGTGACATTTTATCGAAGCCACTCCAAAAAGTGGCATAATATCAATTTTCTCGAGCAGGAAGAAGGAAGAAGAACAAAACGTCATTAGGGTCATTTTGAACTGTTTCTCAACCTAAATAAAATAGATATATTATTAAGCAGTGTTTTTATACTTTTCTATTTAATAAGAGTAGCGTTAATCTCAAAGTAAATGAAAAATCATGTAAATCACTATTAAGAAAAATATAAAAACATCTCCTTTATTATTATAATAGATATAGTGTTCTACGATAAAGTCATAAAATTTTAACGTGTTCCAGAATAAAAATTGTTAGTGTCCTCGAACAAATGCCTCAAAAGTTCATGACATGTAATCAATTTTGTCAACGTAAATACGTTGTTAGCAAGCTGTAGCCTAGCTTGCGTGTTTGTGGGTACAGCTTAGATATATACCCAGTGGATCTGTGGTGCTGGTCAGAAGTCGGAACACAAATTTAGCACCCAGACATCATAGCATCGTTTGGTCATAAACGTGAGGCAACAGGGGTAACGTACTTGGTGTCGATTTGATGGAAGCAGGCAAAATAGTGTAGACTCCAAAAAGATTATGGTCGGCGGCTCCTAATTAACATGCTAAACATTGATCTTACCTAGCTGTAGAACACTCATCAAGGACAAATTAAAAGAATCTACAATAACATTGGCAACCGGGGCTCTAGCCCATGCTAAGGGTCTGTTCTTTTTAGCTACGGCTTATGGCTTTTGGCTGAAATTTTTGAATTTTGGCTGTTTACAGTACAGATTACGGAGAGATTGATACTCATTTGCGGTTTTGTCTGGTACAGATTTGGGCTTTTAACGTGTACTACGTTTAACTTGTAGACTCTGTCTTGAAAAAATACTCCGTTTAAAAGTTAGGTACTGTAGCGGCTGCGAAAAGCCGGCCGGCTTGTTGCCTGCCAAACAGGCCAAATTAATTTGCTACAAGAATGCTACGCGCGTCTTCATCAGTTAACCCATGCATGCATGGATCCATGATAGATAGTAGTAGTAGTTTTACTTTTACAGGCTTATACACAGTACAATATTGGTTCCACTCTAAACAGTTTTAGCTTCTAGCTTATTTTAACTTTCGACTTATTTAAGTTAGAAGTCATTTGGAACATTTTGGTTTCTATTTTCGGCTTATTTTGTTTTTTTAGTTTTCTTAGTTTTTTGCCTTTTCTTTTCCCCCTCTTATTCCTTTGCATTGTCCAAGATGATATAACGGTTTTTTTATTTTTTCTGTTTTTTCTTCATTTTTTCTTAGAAAAAGTTAACAACTGTTACAATATAATTTTAACTATAATTAAGTTAAAAGTCACAGTCAAAAGTTTAAGCTATAAGACAGTTATTGTACTCACGTCTTTACGATATCCATCACCCACTATGCTACTTAGTGTAGTAAGTACTACAAGTTTTTTAAGAGTACACCCATCACTCACTAGGCTACTTGTTAATATAAATTTGTTTTAAATACATTGGTGGACATACGCAGACACTTCACACACACCTCCCAACTCACACACATGTAGATGCATCCACTAGTACACACTTAACTAGAGCTAATGCCTATACCTCACGGAGTATGGACATACGCTTTGATCACTGAACGTACATGTGTACGTGTACTCTTCCTTCTTAGAATCACTGAACCAACACTCAATTCCTAATTATTTTGATGAGGCATGCTGGGATCGAACCTAGGCAGGCAAGGCATTCACCCACACCGACACCATCCGAGCTACGCTCGGTCCTTGGTACTATAAGTTCTTGGATATTCGTAGTTTGGTCTCCAGAACAATTTCATAAAATTGATTTCAGGAAAACAACAATCACTATTACAGAAAAGGTCATACTGGATACCTCATCACGGACAGTTCTACAGAATCCATTAGTGTTAAACTGCAGCGTAGTTATCTCAGATGATTTTACTAGCGTGATCATCTATGTTGCAACCGATGGTAAGAAACGTTTGTGATGACTTGCTTACCACAGAAGGTTTTTTAAACAAATCATCTGTGATACATCATAGATAGTTCGTAATAAAAATCGTCTGTAATGTATAGACTATCACATATGTTTTGTAACACAAAATTGTTTGTGATACGCTATATCATCACAGACGGTTTTTTGTATTAACCGTCTGTGATATGTCTGATGTCACAAATAGTTATTTTTAAAAATTATCTATGTTATTCTTATCACAGACAGTTATTTTTCAAAACATTCTGTGATAATATTCTTCTACAAATACAGACAATTAGGGCAAAAACCTAACTCACTACTCCTGCGCGCGACCACATCTCCTTTGTTCTCTTAACTCCATCTCCCTCTCCCGACACCATCCACCGCCATCGCCGCAGCATGCGTCAGCCACCGATGCTACCCCTGTCCTAGGTAATTCATCTCCTCTCCCCCTTGTCTCGTTTGTTTGGTGGCCTGATTTGCTAATGGGGACAACCGTCGTCAACCGTGTGCGAGTGCTTAGGGGAATTTGGATGGGGAATTCGGTTTCAGGAGTCTGGGATTGGGGAGGGATGAGGCGCGTACTCCGATCCTGTCACCTCCTTTTCTTGGTAATCTTGGAGTTAGATGGATACAGTGGTGACCAGAGAAGCATGGCGGTTGATGTATCCGAACGGTGGTAGGAGCGGTCAGTGGGATGGATGTTGTGATGCAGTGTGAAATTGCATAAAGTACATATGTTTGTAGTACTATAAATTTGCTTTTATCTAAGTGAGACCTTTGTAGAAATTTTTATTCTCATATGGGTCTAGCCGGTATGTGCAAATTGTACTTATATTTCAACACAATTAGATCATGGCTGTTTCTTCCTTCTCATCATGTAGCCATGACCTACTTCATAAAACTTGACACACTAGAGTGTATGATTTGCTTCATGCCCTTTGAAAACCTAAGTGTATAGTGTTTTTATGTTCTTGTAGTTATTGAGAAATACCAACATGAGCAGCCCGACTACTTTTTCAGAAGAATTTGTGGACATTTGGTCCTTTTTTCTCGTATTGGCATATATTTACTATAAGATCTCATTGGAATGATGTTTTAAAATAACTACTACTCTGACTGACATAGTTTTAGCTATCAAGTGTAATATGAAATATGACTTTGTCTCTAACTCATTTTAAATTATGGAGTGTGCAAGACGTACTATGTTAGTGTTACTATGAAATATGTGAGCATCATTCATTTCAATCAAGAACAACGAGACTGCATGTTCATAATGATAAGGAGTACATACTTGTACTCTACAATCAAGGGTAAGTGTTTCACTTATTGCTATACTCATTTATTTGTACTTCACATACAACAAAAACTTAGTTTTAAGGACTATGACGACATATATGTGTAGGTGGCATTGTATTCTAATTATCATTATACTAAAGTGGAACAAGATAATATACCTTGATTTCCTAATCAAGAGAAAGCATGACTCCATACTTGTGCAACAATTAATCGATAGGTAAACTCATTTCATCTATAAATAACTCTGTGTACCATTCATTTACAATGGCTAAAACTAATTTTTCCGAATCACGTAGGTCGTTCGGGGGCATACATTACAAAAAGAGGGAGACACGTGGAAGGAAACACCACACTACGACATGTGATGTAATTTCTAGTACCCGCTGGTACACAATAATCAGTTTGCCTATTCACATATTGTTTTATGTTATCTGCATATATGTGTGTGTATCTGTGATATATCTATAATCAATCTGTAAATTTGTTTATTTGTGATATATATATATGTGTGTGTGTGTGTGTGTGTGTGTGTGTGTGTGTGTGTGTGTGTGTGTGTGTATGTGTATGTGTATATATATATGTGTATTTCTGCATTTGCTTGTATCTGTTATCTACATATTGTTTTCAAAGGATATATCTAGCATTTTCTAAGATTAGTCGAAAAATAATAAAATTTCTATATATATAGTGAACTATCATAGACGATTTGTGGTATAAACCGTGTATGAATGTCTACTATCGCAGAGACAGCTTAAAAACCATCTGTGATAATTATCTGTTATCAGACATAATAAATTATATTGTTTAAAAACCATATGTGATGAGCATTTAGAATTATCTATAATAATCTTCTGTATGGCAGTGAATGTCATTTAGGGCATCTGTAGTGTATGAAAAATAGAGGGTCTTAAGCCACCTTAAGGTCAACCTTATACATTATAGAGGTGACCTTAAGCAGGCCCCTTGGGTTATATACATTAAAACGTTGGCCTTAAAGTTTAGATGGTACCCACCTTAAGGTCCGTATACACTATGGATGCCCTAATATGGTGGTGCTAATTAATTTATGACGTTGACAATCCCCGATGCCGTCAGTTTGTCCTTCTAGCTGGCGACAACAGTAACATGCTGTTAGATCTCTAGCCGTACGTGTTGGGGATTGTAGCTTGTCTTGACTTTTGTTTGCCTGTTAATTATGCCAGAAACCAACCTCTGTTTGGCCTAGCTAGTCAGCTGCCTCATGCAAATGGAAACTGCATGTAGCGATCAAAGTGCAATAACCACGCGATATATCTGTTCGTATCCCGTGGTCGATCGATCGCAACCATGCATGCAACGCATACCGAAATCTCGATAACCTCCGGTATTTTGTTTTCCAAACCGGTAACCATGGTTCACAGCTCACACCACTCTCGAATGTATAGTGCATGGACATTTGCACCTCGATCATGCGCGCACAGGTGCTTATGCAATGAAGCTTAATTTAGCCTAATTAACGAACAATTAATCCATATACGTACGTACCAATGCCAGCAGTCCAACACTAATTAAAAAGATCATAAAGATATAGTTGCATGCTGTGAACTGGTTGGAGAGAGAGAGAGTTGTTACATGCATTTGTGTGTACTGGACAACCATACTCTCTATAGACAGTATGTACGTACTAGCTAGTATATATCTCACATACACTATATATCTTGTGTACAACTCGATATTTTAATATACGATCCTATGCTTTACAGAAAAATATGATCTCGTTGCACTACGCTAATTAGGCATGATAAAGTTCGGGGAGATCTGACATGCGCCTTAGTGCTATGTACCAATTATGTTGTATAAGAGAGAAAAAAAAAAGGAATTAGCTCCAGAGATGTGCCCACTATTACAACAGCTAGCTCCTCATTAAATTAAAGTTCATTTCTTTTTCTGGTACACATTAAAAGTCCATCTTTGATATCTCTCTCTCACACACAAATTTGCCTACAAATAAACCTCGTTTTTTTCTTAAAATTAAGACACATTAGACTTTTACGTGTTCTTAAAAAATATTTTATTTTTGCTTTGTTTTTCCTGCATCACAAATATATATATGATATTTACGACCTCAACAGTTTTGTTATTAGGCTTTCCCTGAAAGGACAAAACTGATATGCGGAGCCATGCATATTTTATATATATATATATATATATATATATATATTTATATATATATATATATATATATATATATATATATATATATATATATATATATATATATATATATATATATATATATATATATATATATATATATATATATATATATCAATAGGAGTAGAACAAGTAATAATCACATAAAAGAAAACTTGTCAAGATAACCAACAATGGCATATATAATTAATTACAAAGCAACAAAGTAAACCGTCGATATAGCAACCTTCCCAGTCAACAAAGTTAGTGGCAGGTAAGTATATAGTTGATACCAGAGAAGAGTTAAATCATTACCTCACCAAAGTCCGCTTAGTTAATATACTCTTTTGCTCTTGCTCAACACGAATAATGATCAAATGAGGCGTTCCAGTTGTAATTATGTTCATGTATATGCATGATGAGAATAAAACTTTGGCACATATACAGGGAAATCTAATCTAATTGACATCATGCTAAACCAAATATTCTGGACTGCTTTGAGTTAGACGATTTGGCGTATAGAGTACCGGTTTTCATTGCAGTATCTATATATAATTAACATGCTCTGACGTACTATATATACCAAGGCTAGGGGATCAAAAATATTTAAACAAATAAAAGAGATAGGAAAGTACGCGTGCGTGTATATATATGTGTGTACAATAACAGAAAATTCGTATCTGATGAAGCATACATATATACACGTGTGTTAATACAGAAAATCATCATCCAAAAAGAACCAGTGCACATTGTTGATCTGCAAGCATTATTTTTTTTCAACATTCCTTATCATATACATGCATGTTTATTGAAGCAAGATGGTTTAAGAATAGCCAGCAAATGAGTACAGTAATCTTGTGGGCCAATTATGAATTGGCCGACTGCAAAATGTCATTAGCTGCTGTTGATTCGAGTACCATTTTCAGTGACGTGAAATGATTTATAGCTATCTGAGATTAGCTATTGTGGGCCAATTGCGAATTGGACGGCGATCTTTCCTAATTAAGTGAAATGCACACATGCATTCAGCTGCTTATGGTGTCAATATATAGGTGGGGGTTCATGCATGGCTTTTGTCAATATATATAAACGTTTGGCTGACAGCTAGCAATGGCCAAACAACTTCGATCGACTTTAGAAACAAAGATAAAACAGCAGGGGATCGAAGCAAAATAAAACCACATCAGAACTTCATCTGGAAATTATATGACTCTGTTTAACCAAAATAAAATAAAACACACGTACGTACACACAGACAAAATAAAATTAGATGCAAATAAAGTGGAAATTTAAGGTATTTTATAAATGCTTACTCCATTTTTTTTTCAGTAAGGTGCATGCAGATGTTAATTAGCGTGTCTACCTCCTAGCTATCTGATTCATGCCCACATATACATACACTGTTATATATACAGTTCAACACTCCAACTTAGGTTCTACATATTGGTATAAAAATCCTTAGGTTCTACATATATAGATCATCCGTTTCTTTTTTTTTAAGCTATCATCTGTATCATTTTTTTACCTTGAGTATTTAACTCGCATGCTAACCAGAGTATTTAACTCGCATGCTAACCAGATGACGTAACAATTAGGACAGCTTAATTACTTCTCTTTTGATGAATTGGAACAAGTAGAAGAAGCTAGAATAAGCCTTTGAGATTCTTACCCCATAAAGAATGCAACAGAGGCATGTGTCTAAGACAACTAAAAAACACGACAAAAGAACCAAACAGAAAAACTAGATAGCATCAAGTACACACAGAATACTCTTTTAAAGCCGGTTGCGCCTAAAAAGGAACAGGGATAAGTCGGTAGTTGATGGAGAGAGAGAGAGAGAGAGAGAGAGATGTTTATTTCCAAAGGGAACCCAAAACAAAAGGGAGGCCCTTTAATCAAAAGATGCTAACCGCCTATGGAGAAGAATGTCTTTTGGTTCCTTTGGCCACAAGTATGTCTTCTCAAGCTCAAAGATTAGCAACCCTATCCCTCATAGATCGTGGATCCCACTTTCCCAAATTTGAGAGGAGAAAGGAATTAACACTACCAAACCAATTCAACAAAACCACCCTCCTAGCACTCTAAACGCACAGGGCAACAACTAGCTAGCTAGCTAGAGCATCATCCAGCTAGCTAATTGTTGTTAATCTCTCTCAGCTCTGAGTGGTGGGAGAGATAATAGATATACATATGCATGTGCAGGAACTACTCTAGTGTAGAACGACATATGAATGTGTAGCTAGCTAGCTCAGCAATATAATCTGTCACACATGCATCCGAAAAAAAATCATGTATCATGCACTCATGCAGCTACATACTCATGGTGAAGTTCCCATGATTAATTACCTTCTTAATTCCCCAATCAGATAGAGCATCAGATAAACCTACAAGAGGGGGGAAAACAGACAGAAAAGTGTGTGTATACTCCATATAATAGCTACCTACATCTGTAGCTACAAGATACACGCCATGGTTTCACAATTCACGAACATATATGCAGATCAATTTAATTACTAACCCAACAACACTGCACTAGCTTAATTATACTCCATGTAACTCCATCCTTCTCTTTATATGTTACAATTAAGGGCTTACCGGCCTCTCTCTTTCTTGGTGTGGCTCAATGGGTTCCCAACCTATACAGCATGCATATACCCAATCTTTTCACCTACTAATAATCTTACCAACTAAACATATATAGTCCACCAATCAACTCCTCCTCCTCCACTTAATTCTCCCCAATAATCCCCTATCTTAACCATGAGGCATCTCATGTCACATGAACAAGAGATCGATCAATTAGGTACAGCAGCAACATCAGCAGCAGCATATGAGATCGATGGTGCAAGAAGAAGATATAATTAACCATGTATGTTACTCGATCGATCGATGGATCATTGGCAGGAGAAGAGGTCGACGAGGCCCTGCATGAGCTGCACCTGCGCGCGCAGGCAGCGCACGTAGTCGGCGGTTTCCTCCAGGAGGCTGCAGTACTCCATCCCGTCGCCGCCGGGGACCAGCCGCCGGAGCGCGTCCGCCATAATCGGCTCCCCCGCCTGCCGCGGCGGAGCCCGAAGCACCGCCGCCCCGGCCGCCGATGTCTCTCCGGCAGTAGTGCTGCTCCTGGCGGCGGGTGGTGGTGCTTCACCGGCGACGACGCGAGTCCGCAGCAGCACGGCCCGCCTCGATGACGTCGTCCTCGACCTGCGCGCGCGCGCCTGGTTGAGCAGCGCCCGGCTCCAGGCGCGGCGCGGGCTGGCGGCACGCGCCATAGAGTAGTAGGCGGCGCGGCGGATGGTGCGCGTGCGGCGCGGCAATGGGGTGGCGCGGTGGATGCGGGACAGCGCGCGGAGGAAGTGGAAGGCCAGCATGGACTTGGACGGCGAGCCCGCGGCGCGGAGGGCGGGGTGGTTAGGGCTAGGGTTTGGAGGCGGAGGCGGAGGTAGGGGCGTGCCCTTTGTGTCCATGAAACGGAGCCTCTCACCTAGCTCACAGAGAGGGAGAGGGGCAGGTGGGGGATATGAGAGCTTTGCTTAAAAGGCAGGAGGTGTGGGAGGAGAGAGAGAGACGACGACGATGCATCTGGCTTGGGGATCGACAAGGAAGAGAGAAGAAAAAGAAGAAGAAAAGCTGATTTGGTCTCTGACACAAAGGGCGGAGAGGGGCCTGCCTGCCTCTGCTTGTGTTGTGTGATCTTCGAGAGAGGAGAGGAAGGGAGGAGGATAGAAACTTGAAAGAGAACAAGAATCTGGGCTCTGACACAAATGTCCTGAGCAAGATCCGGTGCCTTACGGCGCGCTTCTTCGCATAAATAAAGGAATGGTTTTTTTTATCATCGTTGTTTTGAGATTTTTTATATAAATATTTTTTTAAAGTAACTTTTCGATATACGATTCGTTTACACAAATATTCATGTTAAAACTAAAAATTATAAGTCACGGTAGGAAAGAACTGACCACCCTATAATACCTTGTTAACAACGAGAGACAAAGCAAGGCAAAAGCCAGGCTCTTTTGAGCTTAAATTAGCTTATGTTTGTATTGTCTATAGTAACTAACTTTTAAATATTGGGTTTTTTCAAGATAGAGTCAGTAGAAAAATTATAGTAAAAAGTGTACTGAGTTGAGCTGTACTGGCCAAAATCGTATATGACTATTTTTCTCTACGTACTGCCTCTCACGAACAACCAAAATTTAAATATTTAAGTCATAAACCATGAGCCAAACAAACTTACCCAAAGAAATGTAGAGAGAGATGGGCTTGTGTATGGGGTTGTTAATTTTTCTTCGGCAAGAGAATAAGAACAAGTGAACAACTCCCCAGCTAGCTCTTGCATGTGGGCACCGCCGGAGCATATAAAATTAAAGCATTTTGGTCGGACTGTGGTCGGATGAACTCAAATCACATCTGCTCCAGGGATGCGTATCCTCTGCCTTCAACGTTCGTCACTGACGTTGAAGGCAGAGGATCTCAATTCCTGCTTCAGTTGGGCAACCAATGCGTTCGATCGTACGTAAATTAACCTGCCAGTCAGTTAGAAGAAAGATGGAAGCTATTTCGTGATTTTAACAAAACGAAGACGAATTAACCGTGTACGCTATGGTATAGTTAAGAGAGAGAAAAGACCTTGCTTCTTTCCATGGCAAATCATGCATGTACTTCGCTGGTACTTTTCGTTTTAGCACCAACAGCACGTTGTCGTCTGCATCAAAAACATTTACTCGTTGTTCATCTGCGTGCAAGCAAAGTAAACAAGCGAGTAATTGGATTAGTTGACACACGTTAATCGAGACACAACCAAGTAAGAATTATATGCCCGGATCATATTTATTTCTGTTTAAAGAAATAAGAAGTTAATATAGCTAGGTATCTGATTTTTTGAATCGATTTTTTCACTTCTCTTGTTGCCGTCTCGCTCTGATAATAATATAGCGGTTATAGACACATCACACATCCCACTTCTCTTACTGTCATCTCGTGTACGCATCTCTCACTCATTTTCTCTATAGCTCGCTCCTTCCTTCTAAACACCTTTTTTCAGCTACTACTTATATATTTTTAATAAAAATATCTAACTATAACTAAAGACCATTGATCACAGCAAATATAAAGGAACCCATAGCTAACCTACCACATGGTACGTGCATGATCCACGTACACAAGGGGGAAAAGATTGCCAAATGAAACCTATCAAAGTCACGAGAAACAAATACTTGTCGCGTGCACTTTGGTGAAGTAACATGCATGGCCATTCGTTTCGTTTCCGGCCGTTAGGACGTTACGTTGAGCTAGCGCTTACTTGACATGTCGCTCCGTTTCTTTTCGGCTCTTAGTTTTAACTTTATTAATTGATGCTATTTATTATATTTATTAGCTATAACTAAAAGTTCTCGATTATAGTCTAAAATCACGGAGATGCCATGAGAGAGAAACATGCATGAGAATCAGGTCCTACTCTTTTTCGGTTTTTGGCTTCTACTATTGATTTTTCTATAGTAACTAGCTTTTAAATAAAGTGTTTTTTTAAGATGGAGTCTACTAATTAATTATAGTACATACTGTACCAATCAGTGGCGGAGTCAGGATTTGGTTACGCCCCGAGCTTAGTGGTGGAATGATCTAAACTATCTGGGCTGAACCATAAAAATATTATCTAGACTCGACTGAATTTATCCGGACTGTACACTAGATATTTTTCTACACTCTGGGCTGAAACCTACCCTGTTTAGGGTGTGGCTCCGCCCCTAGTACTAACTTCATTTATATCGGCAAAAATCACCGTAAATTTTAGTTACTATATAATCTTTTACATGAACAGTCTAAAAATTATAAACTGCAATAAAAATTTATAAGTCCAGCTGAAAAGAATAGACATTCAAATCGATCGAATTGAGAAGGGGACGGTGATAGATGGCGGTGTACGTATAGTGGAGGAGTGGTGGCCTGGTGGGTAACGTTGGAGAGGAGTGCCTAGGAGAGAGAAAGATTAGAGAGAGAGAGAGAAAGGGGAGGGAAAGTGGTGGGTGGTGGGGCCAGGTGTTGCGACCCACCGCATGAGCGCACATGGGCTGGGCTGGCCCACCTCCTCCTCCTCCAATGGACGGATGGGTAGAGAGAGAAGGACGAGAGAGGAGCGAGAAAGGGTCATGGCCGATTGCACCGTATGTATTTTCTCCTTTCCTTTTGCCTTTTCTTTTGTCTCCCTTAACAACATCTTCCAAGTACGTCACAAAGCTGCTCATCGTAAGTCGTGATCATAAATCCTGATTCTTTTCACTCTGCCGGGATCGCCGGTCAAACGAAAACGGCCCGTCTATTTAGTTCCAATCGATCAATTAATATTTGTTAATGCCGATTA
The DNA here is from genome assembly GCA_017311315.1 of Dendrocalamus latiflorus. Taxonomy (NCBI): domain Eukaryota; kingdom Viridiplantae; phylum Streptophyta; class Magnoliopsida; order Poales; family Poaceae; genus Dendrocalamus; species Dendrocalamus latiflorus. The sequence continues at coordinate 35,250,163 of CM029637.1, forward strand.
ATTATTTCAAAGGCATTGGTTTGACCTATAACTACAGGTACAGTATTCAAATGTATTATTAGTAATGTTGACGCATATACACGGAGTATATACACACTATATATATTGTTTGGACCAGAGGGAGATAGAGATCGATTAGCAAGCAGGAAGCAGCTAATTAATCTAGCTAGGGCATGGTTTGGTCTGACGTCTAAACCAAACCCGTCGGTCTCAAGAGCTCTTGCGATATGGTTAGAACTTGCTAATCACGTATGAGCACAAATTAGACAGCTGATCGATGGAGAGAGAGAGAGAGAGGAGAAAAACTTGCAACTCAATCGTAGCCTCTCCTTGCCCCCCGTGATTGTTGACTTGTTGCCATCAACGGGATAAGCTTGCATGGCGATGACTAAACTTTCCGAGCAAAATCGACCGGTCCATCAAAAGGTTAGCCAATCCATATGCATCATGCAATCGCATGCATGTGTAATCTATGTATCTATTAGCTACTATACCGCGTATTGTATCCACAAATCAAATCACAGACAATATTGGCATAAGACGATTTCTATCACGGATGCCTCTTGTACCTTTCATATCACACACAGCCCCAGCTAGCTTCTCGATCGTGCTACTGTACAACCATGCATGCTTGCCAAGAATCAAGATCGTCAAAAAGGATTTTTCTCTAGTAGAAGGCAAGAAGATGAATACGCACTCGATCTAGATATGTATATGCATGGGAATTTGACCGCCATTTTATATATGCATCACTACCAGAATCAGGGAAGCTCTCGAGTGTCACATAATTTCATCGTGTGCACCGTCTAACACTTGGGAATTTCCCGTGTGCAATGAGAAACACTCGGCATGCTAACGTACACTTGCTAGCTCTATGCTTAATGCACTAAGTACTTCTTAAATAATTTAATAAACATATAAAAAAAGGAGGGAAATGACACGGAAGGTTTCATCAATCATTAGTGTCCTCTGCTCCAGCCTCCTCCTAAAAGTAAAATTTTAAGTGTCCTGCGCCTTCCTAATTAATTTCAAGTGGTTATGCGATAATGCAGTCACTAGCTAGCTACCAAATGCTCACACGATTGGTCAGAGCCCAATAATGATGCTTAACAGATGACATAAACTAGTGCCCAACCGCTAATCATCCGTGCTGCGCCTCCGGCATTCCTCTAGTCATGGGCCATGGCTGCATGGATCGTGTTCTTGGGGTTGTCGGGTACAGCGCAATTGTTTGATTTGAAAATGTATGTAGATATCGATGACAAGCAAGTACTGTATATCGATTCACTTTAACATATTAATTTGAGGAAGGCGGCCAATGTCTCTAATGTTTGTCCTATTAATTCATCTAATGTTCTGTCTAATATTTTTCATATACACACACACATATAAAGCTTGAGTAGCTAGCATAAACAGTGCAGTTGATCAGATTAACACATTTTTTTAATTCAGATCTTTTTTTAATGCAGATAAAACACAACACATACTATCAACTTATAAAAAAATTAAAAATTTCAGTAAACATATGTAGAAGTAGGTCTGGCTGGTACCTGTATAAATAGATTGTATAGCAGCTAGTTTTCATTTAACATCAATCAATATAATTGACTAAAAGCTAGCATTGGTTCTCTAGTATTTAGACTAAACCACCATAGATCTAGAGCAGATAACAAATTTACATAATTCGCAAACATGTGTAGTTTGAGGCATCGATAAAATTTCGTCAGAAAATTGCAAAGTACTTCTTCTAAATCAAGTATGTATGGCTCCATGAACCCCTTGGTATCTCCAATATTTGATAAGAAAGATAAGTAATGGTCCGACACATACCCCTTATATATCTTCTAACGGCATTCTCATGTTTAAATGTCCAGTTTGTCATATATACCGAAAGTGCATAAAACCATTAGTATTTTATCTCAAAACGTATGCAACCAAAATATCACAATCCAATAAAATGGAGCATGCACGTATATATAAGCTTAATATTTGTATTGTTTCCCTGTCAAAAATCCTACTTAACTTTTTTGCGATGAAAAAATTATTTATTTAGTTACATATGTGAAATGTATGGATATATGATAATTACATTACTAGAACAAAATATAGTGCATGCTAGTTTATTATATGCAATTAAGTTTCAACATCACCGGCAAGCTTTATAGCTGTGTATGAAAGAACAAATCTGCCAGTGAAAGCTTTTCTACATCAACAGTGGTCCAAGCTAAGCTAGGATTCGATGACCTAGATAGCTGCTCAAACTATTCCCAATTGCAGAGATTAATCATTCAGATTCTAGATGTACGCAACAAAGTAGAATGTATTCTTGGAACTGGAATTGAAGGCACTCTATTTTGAGAGCCTTAATTGTTGGCTATACAATCTTCGTGTGGATCGATCGATCCGTACTAAAGTTAACATCCTTCATCTTCTCTCACATGGAAACATGCGCGCATACATGTAGTACGTAACTCATGCAGTAGTCCTGCTTCTGGGATCAAATTCATCAAACCCTAGCCCTGGATCATTTAATTTCAGTGGAAATTAAGAGGTAAATTGCCATTTGCGCGCTATATAGAAGGGCAGATACACAATTCTAGATCGATATATAGAAACAGCGCAGTAGCATTTTGGCTTTTATAATGCTGCTAATAAATATTCCAATATAATTAAGCTTCTCGAGAGTTAAATTTTGCTTATTATATTAGGCGACGATGCTTTCGCTTTCATCTTTTGAAACGGCTAGCACTTTTTTCATGGCATTGTTCATGTTGAGCTCGTGCACTATGACACGAAAGGAAGTGGTTCCCAAGCCGAAAAGTAAAGTTCATCGCCAAGTAACCAACATTATACATGCTTCCAAAACCTCATGCCATGTCCCTCCACATGCATGCAAGAAACTAGCGCAGAGAAATGTTTCCCACAAAAAACTTAAAAGGGAAAGAAGCTAGTCAATGCACGCAAGTGGTAAGCTTAATGCTGTAACGTACGCGAATGCACAGATACGCGATGATTATATATATTCCTCAAATCAAAATATTTAAAAGACTAGTCGATCAATACATGAGTCTGACGTACATTGCGAGAAACAAACATACATATAGCTAGATAGCCAATCACGAGGCAACATGCATGTTACGAGTGAGTATGTATATATATACATATGATGGAGCTAGGCCTTGGCATGCACGTTCCTTCTCTCTCCATGATGGATAGGTAGCTTCGGTTGTTTATGAAGCCATTGGCAGTAGATTAGAAGCTTCCAGGCAAGAAGCAGGACTAGGAGATCGATGGGATCCCACTTTGGCTCTGGGAGATTACAGCACGGCCCCTTTGTACACATCTCATTGATTTGGTCCCCTAAAGGGTCCATAGCCCACATGCATGCACCAAGTAAATTCGATTGATCAATCGACGCCAAACATGCAAAAATCATGAAGGAGGGCGGGGGCATTACTTTTGGTTCTTTTCGGTTAGTCTTCCATGAGATATGGATGCTTCTTTGCCCAATCAAAAGAGGCCCCCTCAAGGCCATGATATGTAGTACTCCATCCGTTCCTTTTCAAGTGGCACTCATGTGTGTGCTAAACAAGCCTCCGTTAGTAAATCTTTGCTGCACTTGGCTTAATGAGCTTCCAAGTTTTTGTAGCAATGTATTGGACATGATTGTAATCATATCCTGCTTAATCAACGAATACTACTAAAAAAAGAATATATTGGACGCCTCATCTCAGACGGTCCGACGGAACCGTCTATATTGTGATTACCACAACGGTTTTTTAAGCGTGATCATCTATGTTACTAGGGACGGCTAGAATCGTATGTGATACATAATTATCGCAGATGATTCTTATTAAGAACTATCTATGAATTATTACGGATGGTTCAGATTTAAAAACAGTCAGTGATGTCAGTAATTATCACAAATGGTTATTAACAAAAATCGTCTGTGATAATCTATAGACGATTATTAACAAGAACCGTTTATGATGCATGCATATCACATACGGTTTTTAATCCTAACCGTCTGTGATAATACCCTGCCACGTCATCGATCCGTGGCATCTCCCATAGGATCTCGATCCCACCCGTTCATTCTCTCTGCATTGAATAGCAGGCACCGGGTCACTTCTCCTACCTCTCGCCCCATATTAATCCCCTACCTTTTCCCCCATTTTCACTCTAAGAACCAACGCAACAGGTATGTACTTGATCCTCCACCATGGCCGCAGAGTCCCCAACGAGCACGGCGTCATCGTCTCCTCCCTGGTACGAATCCGTCTATCCCAAGTAGCTATCTTTCTTTAATTTTTCTGTCCCAAGAATTGCAAATCTAATTCAAAGTTTTGATTGAGGTGACCTTTCTGGTACTGGTAGGACAACGGCATGAAGTTGGAGTTCGGGCTGGCACCGTAGGGCGTCGAGTTGGCGCGCTCCGTCGGGAAATCACTTTGTGGAATGTATCAAAATCAAATTATTGTGTGTGTTTTCACTGTTGTGTTAGTGTTGTGGCTTTTTAGTTGGGGCGTGCGTTAGTGACTTCAAGAAGTGATTTTGTGTGTGCAAGAGCTAAAGGAAAGAAGCCCCCTGTAGCAGAGAAATTCTCTCACAGAACTTTGACCATAGCTTCGACCACGGTTTTGACCACAAAGCTTCGACCACGGTACTTCGACCATGATGCTTCAACCACAACACTTCGACCACGGCGCTTCAACTACAACTATATATATAGTATAAATAACAGGGGCACCATGGTGCCCAGGCTCCGTGAGTGAGACTTTCCATCTATGAGTGAGATTTTCCATCCATGATTAATGACAGAGAGGCTTGGTGCATGGGCATCATGGTGCCCCATTTATACACACACTGAAATGGTTTGCAGTCGCGGGCGTCCGTATGCCGGCCCATTAGTTGATAGCTAGTCCTCCGATCCGCAATGTAAGTTATTGGAAAGTGTTCGCTTTAATATAAGCCTATCACAAAGATTAAAGGTCTAATTATTACAATATTTTTATCATATATCTCTTATTTAATGTTAAAAAAGTGGGTGGTTAGTTATAGTATACCGTTTAATAAGGATATGTATGGTCCAATAACATTAATATTTTATTAGATTTAGTTTTTTTTATCTATGTGTATGGTAAAATATGAACTTATATTGTGGGACTAAAAGAATAGCTAGTTAATCCAAGGGGACCAACAAGTAGTAATTATTTCTTGTGTCCTGGACCTATTAGACATTTGCAGGGAGTGTCATGGTCATCTGGAGCTGTAGCCAGCGAAGGGACCCGCCGGCCGTTGTCTTGAGGAGGAAGTTTAAGGATTTGATGTAGGTGCCTACTGTTGCATCCACTAGCTTATATATAGCTAGATATAATAGTGAATTTAAGTGTCCTGTAATTAGGTCAATAATGCTTGTCATTATGACTTGTTAAGGTGGCATAAGCATAACGATACGATCGAATTGATCGATGGACGCAAGCATGCGTGTGCTTTACTACATTCTAACATTGTCCGCCATTTTCACCGGCCGGCCAGGGTAGGCTATCAGTTAGTAATGGAGATGATGCATCGGGTCGTGCAATTATTCTACATGAATCGTGGGTTGTGTGATTTAATTATACATGTTGATTCAATCATCATGCTGAAGAAGTTATAGGTGAAAACCCTCAATCCGACAGTAGATTTTTGGAGATTGGTAACTAGATTACGATTCTGTTTTTTTCAGCTTCTAAAAGCTACTTTTTGGCTTTTCTACTGTAACTATCTTTTAAACGGAGTATTTTTTTAAGATATGTTCTCCCAGTTAATTGTAGTACATACTTTACTGACTTCATTTATATCGGCAAAAATCGTACGTGAGTTTCTGTTCTGTTACTTTATGACTTTATTTATATCGGCAGCACCGGCGTGCTGATCAGGGCAGCGGGCAGGGTGCGGACGCTGGATTAGATAGCCAACCGGCGGCGGTTGAGAAGCGGCCGGCGCGCGGCGGGCGTGTATCAGGGAAGGGGCAACAGGTAGGGATGCGCGCGGCCGGCGGGGTGTGTAGGGAGTACGTAGGGACAGTTCTGTTCTTGATGGTAAGCTCCAAATATGTTCGTAGAGGCCAAAAGAACCGCTGCATAGTCCAACAACGTGGCACCGATTTTCTGGCTGATAATTAGTTCGAATTCTCACCAACTATGTGTATGAGCATCCTCTAATTTAGACTGTAAGTCTTACGATGACCACGGCTCTAACCCAGTTATACTCAATAAGAAAAAGTAACCAGGAATCAAGTGCTATCTTAATGGAGATCAACTAGATCACTTGTTGCTTCGTGGATGCCACTGTTTCGGTTCCATGTAATAAAGCACAAAAGGGGTTTGTTAATCTAGTTGTTGCGAAAACCAAATTTCCCTCAAGTTTGATATTTTTAAGAAAGGGAAAATCTAGATTACTTTTGACTCACTAGACTACAGGTGAGTGTCGAGTATCGACGCTTTCACGCACACGCCGAGGGATGTAAAGATCGGCGGGGAGAGAGAGAGAGAGAGAGAGAGAGAGAGAGAGAGAGAGAGAGAGAGAGAGAGGCGCATTTGTACTGTGTGCATGGTGCGGTCGTTTTCCGGACGGCGACACGGCTAACGGCACGACAAGCCGGACAAGGCAAGGGCGGAGGCGGGCCCGGAAAGGCGCGCGTCCCCCGCATGTGGCTGACAGGCACAACCCCCGCGCGACACGGCACCAACCACCACGCCATCAAGAACTTCATATGTATCCAGCGCTTTTATAACATTTTCCAATCTTAACACCCTAACATCTATTCTTATAAAATAACCTATTTTCAAGCTCAAAAAATATAGTAGGTGATATATATATCACTTGCTGTGCCACTTCGGCTTGACAGGAGACGAGCTGCGCAGCATGGCAGGCAGCTGGCTCAAGGCGCTGCCGAGCGGTCCCTGCTCGGCAAGCAGGCACAGGCGACCAGGACAGGCGGAAGGGGTAAGGTGGCAAAAAAACTCGTTAGCTCGATTCAAAATTACTTCAATTATATTAGTTAATTCGAATTTTGTTCTATCTCAACTCGTTAGCTCGCTTCTAAAATACTTCCAAACTATATATGAAATTTTAGCTTGTTTCAATTATACCTGTCAATTTTCCTGTCGAGCCAGAGGCGCTCGGCAAGCTCCTACCAAGCAGGGGCGGCTTGCCAACACCTAGCCTTCCGCGTCGTGCCGCTCGATGCTACATCAGCTCGCTCTGCCACACAGTTCACCTTCTGCCGAGCTAAGGTGATACAGCAGATGATATATGTTACCTGCCGTGTCTTCTACACTCATATCATTTTTTGCGCAGGCTGACGTTCGAGGACTGAAATGGGAAAAATTCCAAAATTGAAAGGCAGTGAACAGTTCCCCGTCCATTTCACCTCGGCCGAGCGCTGCCGCTGCGTGCGTAGGTGGGGGTGTGGGCCGCCTAGGCGCCGGCGTTATTCCGGCCTACCAGGCGCTGCTACCACCGCTATACTCGAGCCTGGTGGGGTAGTGCTACTACTGTTCCATTCCGGCCGGACGCATGACCGCGCGGCCGGATGCGCGGCGCGGGCTGTTGCAGGCACAATAATTAGTCGGCGCGGTCTTTTCCCTATCACACATCCCTCCCCGTGCCCCGAACTCCGTGCCCACTGTCTGGTGGAGTACTAGACTCCTACTGCTAGGACAGTGCTGTGTCCTTTCTTTCTCCCCCAGCTTGTATTATTAATCAATGTTCAATACATATACTATTGATCAATATTCGATACATATTCTATTAATCAATACTCAATGCATATACTAATCGTCTGCGTCCTGTGGTGGAGCCGTGCAGGAGAGGGCATGCATGGATCGCATACATTTCAAACAAATCCTGTCGGTTCTCAAGTGTAATACATGTTGCTCACTCGAAGAAGAGGGCAAACGAGACGTTGTGTTGCTGGCCAGTCGGGTTAATCGGACGCGGATAGGGCTGGATATCGAGCTGGCTCGGCTCGGCTCGGCTCGGCTCGGTCTGGCTCGGTAGGATAACGAGTTGGCTCGAGCTGGCTCGTTATAACTAACGAGCTAAAAAGCCAGCTCGGCTCGGCTCGACAAAAAGCTCGAGTTAGCTCGTTTGGCTCGTGAGCCAGGGCCAAAAAATATCTCCATCATATATTCATCCATGGAAGTTTGGCTCGTTTGGCTCGTTTGGCTCGTTTGGCTCGTTTGGGTACAATAGAGTACAAATTAACACATGCATGACTCATTTGGGTACAATAGAGTACAAATTTACACATTAACACATGCAATAGAGTACAAATTAGGTCCATGGAAGCAGCATATGCATATCTAAATTCCTGGAAGCATGGCTCGTTTGGCTCGTGAGCGGCTCGCGAGCTGGCTCGAGTTGGCTCGTTATAGCTAACGAGCTAAAATCTTGGCTCGGCTCGGCTCGTTATCCTAACGAGCCGAGCCGAGCCAGCCACGAGCCGAGCGAGCTAACGAGCTTCGAGTTTTTCGTCCAGCCCTAGACGCGGATAGGTGATGGAAATCCAAGATTCATCTATGAATGAGAGGCTACGACTACGAGGCATAGCTGTACACGCACCATGCTTCAGTTCCACGGCCGTTGAAGCGTTGGGATTGTACCGAGCACTGGAGCAAGCGATTGGACGGATTATTTCCGACAGATTTGGTGACGTCGATCGATCGTACTAAGCTAGTAAAGCCTCTTTTCAACCAAGGCTTTCAAAGTACAGGGTCGAGATGACGCATGGCGCAGCCAGGGGCGGACCTAGCGTCGAGGCTAGGGACTGTTGCCCGGATGCGGGCCTAATTTGTTTCATGGCTATTTACTGTTTATAAGACGTATTTCCCTCTCCTGACCCTTCTGGCTGCCTGGCTCCAGCACCTTCAGCTTCCTCTTACTCTTGACTTAGATGGATTAAATGCAACTGCTGCTGGTGTTGATGTCCCTACAGCGAGGTCAGCAAAAAGAAGAGAAAAGAACCAATTCAGGGATATCTGCTGAGATTCGTGGGTAAGCTGCTAGATTAGACCCTTGCTTTATTTCGAGATCCGGCACTGGCGTTGGACGCAACCCCTAGGTAAAACGGGTGCGGCTCAGGTGCTGTGACCCCTGCACGCGCTAAGTGCAGGGGCACGCCCAGGAGCCGCCACGTGTCCCCAAATATTCAAAAAACTTCCGAAAAATTCTAAAAAAATACTTAAAAAATCAGAAAAATTGTAAAAAGTACTCTTTGTAAAAATACTTTTATTAAAAAGTATTTTTAAGTACTTTAAAAAAATACTTTTTAATAAAAGCATAAATCAAAAACAAAATTAAGTACTTACAAAAAAATACTTTTTATTTGTAAGAAAATACTTTTTACAATTTTTTTCTGATTTTTAAGCATTTTTTTAGAATTTTTCGGAAGTTTTTTGAATATTTGGGGACACGTGGCGGCTCCTGGGCGTGCCCCTGCACTTAGCGCGTGCAGGGGTCACAGCACCTGAGCCGCACCCAGGTAAAACCACGCGCGACCTATTGTGGACCGATGGAGAGATGCCTGCACGTACTATGCAAGTAACCACTGCGTAAGCGTATAGTACTACTTAGAGCAAATTTAACAGTATAGATAGCTGCTACCTCATGTCATCAAAAGATAATGATGCAGCTATCTCATACAATAAGCTGGCTATAAATTGTCTCCACAAGAGCTCTCAATCATTTAATACATACATGGGTATTGATAATTTAATATATGCATGGGTATAACTGTTAATTCTATTGGTACATGCATGGATAACGCATCTTTTCCTGTACTACATGGGAGCCGGCTTAGCTCTCTCTCCTTTTCTCTCCGCTCCACATAGAACTATGCTGATATGGATTCTCTTGTAGCTAGCTCAGTCAACATTATTAAACTTTCTCTTACACGTGCATCGCGAAAGCAAAGGCGGCTTTAGCGCGGCGTGCCGTGCCGTGTAGGCGTGCAGCCAGGGGCGTCTTTTCTGCTGCTGGGATAGACGGCCGCGCGGCCCAGCTGGCGACGCGGTCGGTCGTGCCGACTCCGCACGTGGTGGGGCAGCCGCGAAGGGTGCGTGACGGCTGAAGCGGCAGCGACCCATCGATGGGTGGGGCCCGGGCTCGCTTGTGCGTTGCATACTGTGACGTGCCACCTACGGCCTAATCTGCCGTGTTCTTTTTCGCTTTCATATATGTTTTTTGACTTCGTTTTTTTTTCTAAAAACCAAAGTAAATGCGATAGACTTTTCAAACGATTTTTATAAATAATTTTTTAAAATTTAAAATTATATATGTCATCTATATTATAATTTTATCAATCATTATCATTTCATAAAACATACACAAAAATCATCAGCTGTAAAAAAAAAGACAAGCAGATCTCTCTTCAGTTCGTCGTCCTCTTTGACTCCCACAGTCCAGGTCCCGTTCAGTTCCTACGCCCTCCCCCGTCCACCGTACACGTAGACAGCACAGCCGGGCACGCGTGTATATTCCTCCATTCTTTTCAACAAGAAAAAAAAACAAATGAAACTAAAAATGGCATTATTGCTCGTCTAGAATAAATCATAGCATATGCTTATCGCAAGATCGGGTATACCTGGTCAAGCTGATCCGAGAAATTATACTCTCCGATAGAAACTAGAAAGCTACCTAAGTTCTTCTAGCATGTTCATCAAACTCGTAGGGATCACACGCTGCTGCTCATGCTCTCTTGCCGCCATGATTAAGAGGATAGGGTTGACATGCTTCTCTGCTCGCGAATTGCGATGGAGAATTGGTCAAGGGAGGGAGGGATACATCATGGATGGATGGACGATCGCTTGCTCGGCTTGTGCCATCGGTGTTAACGTACACGAGCACACGGCTATTTCCAACCACACAGCTATCGTACACAACTATTGTACCGGTTGGGGTAGGTTAGCCGCAACCTTAGAGCCAAGGCATACGAAGAAACAGGGGAAGATAGATAGGAGGGATACAAATGGAAGTAGGTCAGCCAAAAGGCACACCAAAAACGGTTTTAGGCGTTACCTTTTAAAAAATATATAGAGGGACTGTGGGGGGGCTTTCATGGATTACTTTGATACAGGCAACATGAACCCGGTAGGAAAATATAAACCAACAGATCTTCGTGGCCTATAAATATGCAATTATGCACAGGAAACAGATGTATTATTGGATTTTGACTTCTTCATTGTTAGGTACAACGGAAACATCGAACGATTAGACGGGAGAAGTCAGCGTCGAATACTGAACAAGGAACGTGGTGAGCCAATAAGAATTACAGGTTCAGTTTTTGAAGGTTTGTAATGCTGAATTGGCAGAAAGCAGAGGGGGCAACCGCGCAAGCAAACAAGCATATAATGCAGGAATGCGATTCAGATTTGGCAATACAATGGGAAGCATTAATCATTACCGTTCAGAGCTAATCACAAGATGGAGTGATCAGACAAACTGGATAGGCAATAGCAATTAATGGCAACTACTCAACTCGAGTAGAGCACTACAGCATTGCATCTCGTCGACGTATCAACAGGAGTAATGGCGATTTCAAATGCAGTAGTCTCGAAATAAACTCTAGACCTGCTTATCAGCTAACTTTTTTTACATCTCAAGCATTCTGCATTCCAAACATATGCAAAAGAAAACTCACTCGCTGTTATGTCAGACGAGACGTAGGTTTATTTGCAACAATTAACTGTATCTTTGTGTATACATAAAAAAAACCCTCTTGTTCACTGATACAATCTCTCCGGTTAAAAAAAGACCATCAGACTAAAGGCCTTTGCTACATCTTCTAAGAGTTATTAACAAAAATAGTGGGAGGCGCTCAAAAGGACCCGTCCTTTGGCCTGACAAGAGCACAAGCAGATAATCCCAGAGCAGTGTACTCCAGAGCACAGTACTCCGGTTGCTTCAAAAAAAAATGCTGCAATTATTACTTTATCATGGCCGTTTTAGTAGCACTGGCCAAGATGGGTACAAAACTGTAGAATCAGAAAGAAAACAAACAGGAAAAGGAAACAAAATGTAATGATGAGAGCCGAGCATCCTCCATCAACCACACATAACCAGATCAAAATTTTTGAGAGGATTCCAGTGCACTACTAAGGTGCCATAAGCCCTTCGATTGTGTACTGAAGAGACTTGGCCCAATCTTCCTTGAAAAGTAAAGTTTGTAATGTTTTCATAACATTGTAATCTGGATCCAACTTGCGCTGCCAGCCCTGTAAAGAATAAACAAACTCAAGGATAAGTAATGGAACAAGAGTTCCTACAGACAGTATTCGAGAGACCAAAAAGAGAGGGGGAGAGAGCTAATAATTATAATGCTCATGGTACTTATTTTATTATACTTCAATTTTAACAAAATATAATTAATAAAGAAGCAGCAATAAATATGAACATAAAGCAGTACAGGGGCACATCATGTGGCCCTATTTGCTATTTTGCTTACTATTAAATACTTCATCTTACTTGGATACGATTACACAAACAAAATAACTGTAGGAGCTGGATGACTTCCACCCCAAAAGGGCAGAGGCAGAGCACAATCCAGACATATAACAGACAAAATTAGGTTCCACAAAGTAAAACACAAATGTTGGTGAAATTGCCACATAATTTTGTAATACAATTTTACTTTTGACATTTCTGTCCACTCTCCACACTGGCAGACATGGCTCCATGTCCAGAGTTCTTTTGTTTCAACACAAAAGACAAATTATGTATAGAAGCATGCTAGTCACGGCGTCGCTGGTTGGACGCCATGGTCACTTGCCGCGCTTTGGGTGGGGGGAGATGATGGCCAGGAGGGGAGGAGGCTGCCCCGCGCACCGGGGGGGGGGGGGGGGGGGGGGGAGGCACCTGGGAGGGGGAGGCGGTGGTAGCGGGGAGAGGAATCGCCACGAGAGGTCGGGAAGGAGACGAGAGAGGTTTATGAGGGGAGGGGGTTCGCGTAGACAGGAGAGAGAGATAGGTGATGCAAGGGGGTTCGCGTACACGGGATGCATACAAGATACGCTCGTATGGCGTTCGCCATGGCGTTGCCGTGGCATCACCTAAGCGTCCTAGCGTCCCTCACTCGCCGTGGTCGCCAGTTCCGCCGTGACAACCATGTCTAGAAGAATACTATCGTTTTTTAATTACAAACAAACCATTAGAATCATACATATGATATTTAATTCATTTCCTCCACTATAGAAACTTTAAAAATTAATCTAACCAACCAAATTCCCTTTAATTGTAACCTACTACGTCACACACTTTTATCCAAGACACTCCCTTCAATGTAGAAGAAAATTGTCATCTACACACATTTTTCATCAAGGCTGTGGTATAGTTATACTTCTAAGTCGAATTTACGACATCTAGGGAGTAGTAGTTGCCTAGGTTGCCCGGATACGCCGATACCAATACGGATACGCGATACGCTGATACCGTAATACGCCATTTCCCCAAAACACCGATACATGTATATATAATAATAATAACACAGAAATTAATGATTTTTTATAAGCAAATGGGAATACCGTTGAGCATAGGTAGAGCCATTGACATCTGAGGACTGCTGCGCAAAGACCACAATACCCATCAGCAAACCATTCCTTATCCCCTTACCAAATCGTGGACCACATCCTCTGTCTCTCTCTCCCACACCATTCCCCATCTCTCTCCCAAGCCGTCGCCTAGAGCGCCGCATCTCCCCTTCTCCATCCCCATCTCCTCACTCCCCTTCTCCATCAGGATCACAAACCCCACCTCCCCATCTCCTCACTCCTGATCTACTCAACACCCCACTCCTCCCCTTCTTGTTGATCTGCAGCAGTTTGTGCCACTAGTCTGCAGGGGGAGAGGGGCATCGGTATGGGGCATGGGGATTGGGGACCTGGGGGGAGAGGAGTAGGGGCGTCGGCGTGGGGAGCGAGAGGAACAGGGGCAGCGACGTGGGGGGCGAGAACACAACGATGGAGTGGGGGCGAGAGGAGCAGGGGCAGCAGCATGAGGTGAGAAGGGGCTGTGGGACGGTAATAAACTATTCGGGCGTCTCCTTCTGAGTTGGTAGCGAATTAAGGGTTAGGAGGTGTAGGGAAGGTACCAGATATGAGCGAACTGGAGAAGGGGCAGCAGTGTGGGGCCTAGAGGCTGAGGGGGGACCAGACGAGAGAAGGGGAGAGAAGAGAAAGGAGAGGGAGGAGAAAGGGGTGAGAGTGGTGCCATGGGCTTCTTATTCTGAGTCAAAGAAGGGTCTTAGGGTTTAGAGGTATTGGGGAAGTATCCCAGAAGTATCGGGATTTTATTTCTTTTTTTAAAAAAATGGGAATTTCTAGGATAGAGGCAAGATACGAATCGAGACCATATCCGATACCGATACGCCGATTTTGGGAAGTATCTATGCAACGCAGGTCGTTGCAGCCTTTGTCATTCATAGATGTATCTACAGCAAGTCGCATACCATATGGGTTGAGATCTGATGTAATCACAGTTGTATCGACTTGATATCAAATTCAATTGAAGCACTAATACATGTTTAATAATCTGACATAGCATTAAGAGAACTTCATGACCAAATGTAGAGATTAAAGTTCTCCACATACTTTTCTCATGTGCCATGATCAATCCTATGTAACCTTGAGACTTGTCATGGTGCTCTATCGGACATCTAGGATGTAGAATCAAGTTTTTACAAGATGAGTACCATAAACAGTTATTTGAGAATAAAATTCCGTGAAGTACATAATAAGCACAAGTCATGAAATATACCTCAAGAACTAATGTAGTCACCATAACAGTGCAAACGTTGCCATCAATGTTTACTTTATGACGTCGGACTTGCTCAAGCAACTGGTGCATACACTCAGCTGGATGGACAGCGTCTCCTTCAGCGGTTCCCCAAAAGGAAAATGCTCGCTCAACTTCCTGTTGACAAAAATCAAGGCAAGTAAGACCTCTCAATGATTGCAACCATGATATAAGTATCCTTGGCATTTTAGCAGTGAAACATGGTTTTTGATGAGATTGCAGCTAAATGCATTTAAGTAAAATGTGGCATTAATGGTTCAGTTGTGAATTGTGATAAATTAGTTCAGTTGTGATTTGTGACAATATTCTAGTTTATCTAGCAGTTTGGACCATCCAATACATGCATCTAAATATAAAATTTATTGCTACAATGTCATGCATTTAGTGGCAACAATGTTTCATGGCAGCATCAGGCCACCAACTAGTTTAGTTGGCCACCATTCATTTGTACATACATCAAATATTGCCACATGCCTGCACAGCATCAGAAAGCAATGAACCTTAAGATGTTTTGTCCAAATTTTCCATCTTTTTAGAACCTAATGTTTTATTACAAAGGAGGCCTTCAATATAAATAGCACAAATTGTTCTTAACAAAGTGCCAGAAATTCACCTAACAAATTCTTAAAAAAAATACCATCTCTGGTGTACACTAACAAGGTGTACTGTGCAAATAAATTTTGCCAACATCAATTTATGTTTTACAAGACAAATGCCACAGACCATCTAGTATAGCAGTGCAACCTAGTTTATCAAGGAAAAAAGAGACACAAATCTCAACAAGCAAAAAACAAGTTTATACCCCCAAGAAACATATTGGCAATAAGACGGAGAATAATTACCTCAATAAAAGCTTTTGGGTTTGGGCAGTTCTGCCGTTTTGACAACTTTAGCGTATGTTCTGCTGCTGTACGGCCATCTCGGCATGCAACAGCCTTGAAAAACTCCAGTAAATTCACACGATCACTACTTGAAAGTTCAGCAGTCATTCCTACATCAAGGAAGACTACATGTGGCCTTGACTTCAAAAGGGTGTTACTTGAATTCTTAGGTTGTGCAACACGGACCAAAATATTTCCAGGGTGCATATCTGCATGGACAAAATTATCAACCTGGAAAAGGTGGATGTTAAATTGTTAATGAGGCCACAAAAGCGATGAAGAAAGTCACACGGTAAATATACGCTCTAAAATGTTTAGTGGCTATGAGTTACTACACTACAACAATGTGCTAAAGAAAGACAGTCACATAAGATGCTCATCATTCTGCATCAAAATACAAATGACTTCTTATTACTGTGAACTTGCAAGCAGTAGTTCTCCAAGAACAAAGCAGCACAATTGCCATTCTGATGCATAAAATAAAAATATAGAGGCCTTTTGATCTTTTCAAAAATATATACTTCTCGACTTCTCGTTTTGCATAATATCGATTCCATAGGTTGTTCAAATTTAGCAAGCAAATATCTTGAACTAATTTTCTCAACTGTAATGACAATTCTGCTAATTGATACAGCCACCTTCAAGAAATTCTAGAATATATCAATATGGACTTGAAATGTTTGTAAACAAGCATTCAACTTTATAAACAGATGTTCCCAATTAAAATTAGATGCAATCATGCCCAATTGAACTCAGAGGCTAGACAGTACCTCAGAAGTAGATCATAAGATATATAAGAGACATTAAAAGGGAACTTATATTTTCAATGTTTCATGCAAAAAGCATGTAGATTCTTTATCTTCAATGCAAAACTAAAATGAGAGTGAGAATATTAAGAGATGGTTGAATGTATTACCAGTAGCATTTTCAAGAGTGCATGAGTGCCAATATGTGCAAGAGCACTTTTAATGCGATCATGCCCATCAAGGTCATCAACATAGTGTGAAACACTTTCCCCGTACTCGTAAGTCTCCACCAAGACAGCTGGATGAACAAGTGGGTAAAGAGGTTTCGGAAATGACACATCCTTCCACCTTCGGAAGTTGTAGATAAACCGGCTCAAATGAGCAGCTTCCCTTGCAAGGTCAACTTGAGACATCATGAAGACAGCAAACTGTTGCACACTCTCATCTAGCCGTAACCAATTTAACGCAGGAATATATCTAGAAATTTTAGCTACTGCATTAATGATACTGAAGTCCCTTCGTATTGATTCCCCTACACCAGGATGTCTTACTTTCACTGCAACTGTTACACGCTTTGTCTGCTGTTTAGGATACCGGAATCTCAAAGCAGCTCGATGCACTTGAGCAACACTTCCAGACGCTACGGGCTCTTCTTCAAAATTCTCAAAAATATCAGATAGTTTCCGACCAAAAGCTTTCTCAACAGTTTTCTTGGAATATGCAAAGCTGTGAGATGGTGCTTTTGTGTGCAGCTTTGCCAATTCGGCACAAAGGTCGCCTGCAAAGAGATCAGGACGTGTAGCAGCCCACTGGCCCCATTTGATAAACGCAGGACCCGCTTTCTCCAAAGTACAATGGACAAGATGGAGCCATGTTTTCCTATACTTACTGCCAAGAGTATCCGCAAATGGGGCCATCAGTATACTTGGAGTGAACAACAATGCCAGATATATTGATCTGAAGATTATGATAACCATCTCTACTGCCGAAAATATTAACGAGGTGACATAAATTTGGCCATCCTGAGCACGCATGTAAAGATTATCACGTATTGGGAAGTACTCGCCATCTGCACTAGTCTTCTGAGCTAGCATTATCTCTCCAGCTACGAAAGCGAAGAGGTAAGAAACTAAATTAGATCTAGTGGCAGCCAGGGTGATGGCACAAGAAACCCTACTTAAAAACAGATATGCTTTTGGTACATGAGAACCCATTGCCATGAGTTGCTTCCAAGCAAGTTGACTGTGAAATGCATTCTGGCTACAGGACGAGAGAACTGAAAAGTTTCTGGCACCAGGGCTCCAGTATAAGCTCTCCTTTGCTCTTCCGAGCATGGACGAAGTGCTCGGTCCATTATGAGCTTTCCCGTGTAAAAAGGCCCTTCTCGTATGGGCCAAGCCGGATGCAAAGCTCGATCCAATGTTCTGTGCACCGGAATTGTTGGGTTTCGAGTTAACCAATACAGCATGAGCAAGTTTTCGGCTCTTCCCTATGTGCATAAACCTGGGAGTACCATTTACACTTCAGCATTGTGCAGATCGCATCAAAACTAGGCATAAATAAGCACAGCATGTGAACTCCACGAGAGATTGTGAGCTGCAGAGCTAACCTCGACATCATGATGTTCTCCTACGGAGGGCGCGTCTACGACGGCGGGATCACAGCTATGGCGAATCAAACAAGGCTGGAAACATGCACATCAAAAGTTTGGGAATTTAGCGGGCTCGTCGGGGAACGAGGGGGATCAAATCGCGGTTATAGAGGGAGAGACGGGGCGTAGAAGCTTACCGATGCGGGAGAATGGTCGGACGGCGCGGGGGCGGGGGGCGCGATCACCATGGCGGGGCCTGGGAAACCCTAGAGGCGGCCATGATCGGCGGCGGCGGCGAGATGGCGGCGCATGGAGGAGAAGGGCGGGGTTGGTGTGGACGGCGAGAAGTTAGGGTTTGGAGGAGGAAGCGAGCTCGGCGCGATGCCGATGAGAGGTGGATGAGACGCCGCGTGGGCCGCGGGACGGACGGTAGCCAGGAAGAAGGGAGCGGAGGCGACGCGAGGTGCGTATCCGGTGCGGTGCTTCCTTCCTTCCGTGGGCCGGGCCTAAACACTATGCGTGCGCGTGGCCCGCTCCCGACTCGAAAACATATCAGTTTTTTCCCCCGAGATGAAAACATTTTTTTAGATTACGATGAAAACATATCAGTTTTTTTTTGCCCCGAGATGAAAACATTTTTTTTAGATTACGATGAAAACGAGAAATTTCGATATTTGACACTGAATACGTGCGTCTCTCAACTTTTAACCCCAATTCGCACGCCTTTGGAAATTTAACCCTATCACTGCGAATTCTTTTGATTCAAGGGATTCTCCTCATTTTCTCTCTTTTTCTATTTTGACACTTGTCACTGCGAAATTTTCTCTCTTTTTCTATTCAGTGTCAAATATCGAAATTTCTCATTTTCTCTCTTTTTTCTATTCAGTGTCAAAATATCGAAATTTCTCGATGAAAACATATCAGTTTTTTTGCCCCGAGATGAAAACATTTTTTTTAGATTACGATGAAAACATATTAGTTTGTGGTTGTTGTTCGAAAGTCCTTTTTGAGCTTTTTGTTTTTTTTGGAATTTTGAGCCAATTAATTAGGAACATGATCAGCGTTGGAGCCATAGGCTAAAGAGTAGGCATGGGCAAAGCAGGCCGGCGCGACAGCTTCTCGCCCCGCCGCCCTCCGGCGCAAGCGTATCGTAGACGGAGGCGATTGTTGGCTGGCATGGAATATTCGCGGCAGGCAGAAAACGGGCACGCCGATGATAGGATGGTAGGAGGACCGGCCTGGCCCAACCTGCCAGAACTACAGGCAGGCGAACCGACCACGCGGTAAGTCCCCTTAACGAACTCGTAAGGTATAACCCTAACCGTCAGCGGTAAGTTCATCGTACCTAGGATTTTAGGTTAAAAAGGATAAAGGTGTTGTCCACTATTTAACATATTAATTTATAAATAAACTTTTATTGTATATATTATTATATAGATAACTATATATACAATGTTGTAATAATATAAGGTAATTGCAGATAATTGTTATATGGATTATTGGCATATATAGCAATATTGCACCACGTATTTACAGAAATAGTCGTATGTGTCGTGTATTGATAAAAATGATGTTTTTGTCGACCGGTGACTAAGCGGCGACGTGACACGTGCTCCCTGCCGCCCCGCCACCGGACGGCAGCCGTCTGGTGGCCAGATGGTAGGTAATTACCTGTCTTACTTTTTTTACAATATTTGTTTGAATTTTTAAATATAGCAATCATAGAATCTGGCATTATGATGCTCCTATTATTTATATAATATATATGTATATGCTAAAAACTCATTGTTATATAGAGGTGTATTATATGCGAGCACCGTCCGTAGCTACTAGCTAAAAGTGGACAGGGGGCGAAAAAACCACTGAAAAGCAGGGGAAAAAGAAGACTGGCGAGAGAGAGAGAGAGAGAGAGAGAGAGAGAGAGAAAAGTCGCCGATTCATCCGTAGGTTGCGCTCCTCGGCTACCGGGAAACGCAGAAGGGGAGCGGGAGGGGAGGATCGAGGGCAACGTGGCCGCGCGAGGGCGACCTTTGCTTCCCACGGAAGCGGTTGTGCGGGCTATAAAGCGAGCGCGAGATCCAGATCTGGGCCGATGCGCCCGCCCTCCCTGCTTTCCCTCACCCTCGACACCGCGCTCCTCCGCATCGCCCACCTCTCCGACCTCTCCCCCCTCCCCGACCACCTCCTCATCGACCTCTTCTGTGTAGGTACCCCCGCCCCGCACGCCGCTAACTATCGTCATCCACCTCCGCCCGCTCAAATGGGTTTCTTTTAGTGCTGTTAATTAAGTTGCTCTTGTGTTGGATTTGGCTGTGCTTGTTTTGCCGTTAACTTGTCTGATCTGTGATGTCCGTTCTAACTGTGAAGAATCAATCCAGATCATTTGTTCTGGGGCTGATCACACAAAAGTGTTACCAAATGCGATCATGCTTAATTCTCTTCTAGAATGTATGTTCGTTCTGATGCTGCATCGATCTTGTTGCCGCCAAGATGTGTGTATGGTCAGCTGGTCACTAATTAGTTAGGAATTAGGAACGGTGATGGCAGAAGAGGGTTGTCGATGCGTTTTTGTTGGCCGTGTTGAAACCATCTACGAGTAGTAGTAGTCGTCTCACAATTCGCGGTTATTCAAATCAGACATATCAGCGTAGTTTGGAATTTTAATTTAATGCCTGGTTATGAGGGAGATCAGATGACTTCGATGTCTCATGGGGTTGGAGTGATGTCTTCTTATGTTGTTCTATTTTAAATGTCTTTGGCGGTGCACGTTTATGTGAAGGATTTAACTGAAGCAATCATCACTTGTGCACTCTTATTTTTGTGTTGGTAATCTCTGATGACATTTTGTTGGCAGAGAACCCTTAGTGCTGGTAAGCTGACAGAGAAAGTTCTGAAGTTGTTTCTGGCAACCGACTGCGAGGAAATTATCCTGCTTGTTCAGCTTCTCAACATTAAGCAGCCACTTGTACCGGTCCTTCCCACAAGTATGTCATTCATCCGTTTGCCCTCTGCCTGTTTGGTTATTACGCCAAAAGAACGCCAGTTTTTGACAAAATATCATCTTGTCTGTAGGGTGCTCTGAGAAGTTCTAGAACTGCAGCTGCTAAAATCAGCTTGATTACCTGAGAAGATGTCTTTGGAAATTCAAGATAGCGAGGTTGACATTGTGATTGCAGCACTACAACCCAACCTGACTACTTTCTTTGAGGCATGGCGGCCATTTTTCTCCCGATTCCACATCATTGTTGTCAAAGATCCAGAATTGGCAGAGGAAATTCAAATTCCTCCAGGTTTTGATCTCAAGCTTTACACAAAGTCAGACATGGAAGGAGTGCTTGGTGCCACGTCCATCAACTTCTCTGGTCATTCTTGCCGTTACTTTGGCTACCTTGTCTCACGCAAGAAGTATGTCATCTCAATTGACGACAATTGCCTTCCAGCAAAGGACAATAGCGGGATGACTGTTGATGCTGTTACACAGCATATGTCAAATCTGAAGACACCTGCTACACCTTTCTTTTTCAACACACTATATGATCCATTCCGCAAAGGGGCTGACTTTGTCCGTGGATACCCATTTAGCTTGCGCGAGGGGGTCGAATGCATGCTGTCATGTGGGCTGTGGCTGCACAATGCGGACTACGA
Source organism: Dendrocalamus latiflorus (assembly GCA_017311315.1). Classification (NCBI taxonomy): domain Eukaryota; kingdom Viridiplantae; phylum Streptophyta; class Magnoliopsida; order Poales; family Poaceae; genus Dendrocalamus; species Dendrocalamus latiflorus. Next base: position 35,271,861 of record CM029637.1, read on the forward strand.
CCCAATGACACATGTTGTGAAGCGAAATCAACGCAACACAACATACGTGGATGCTGTGATGACAGTTCCACTTGGTGCGATGATGCCTGTGAGTGGGATAAATGTTGCATTCAACCGTGAGGTTCTGGGGCCTGTAATGTTCCCTGGCCTGCGTCTACGCAAGGAAGGGAAGCACAGATGGGATACCCTTGAAGACATATGGAATGGCTTGTGTGCTAAAGTGGTGTGTGACCGCTTAGGGTATGGCGTGAAGACTGGACTGCCTTATGTGATGAGAAGCGATGCAGAGGCAGGTAAAGCTCTGGAGAGCTTGAAAGAATGGGAGGGGGTGAAGGTCATGGACCATGTTCTTCCCTTCTTCCAGTCGGTCAAGCTATCGAGGACCGCAGTTACTGTTGAAGACTGTGTTAAGGAGCTAGCCAGCGCTGTGAGGGAGAAACTGGGACCGCAGGATGCAATCTTCACCAAAGCTGCCGATGCGATGGAGGAATGGACCAACCTCTGGAAATCTCAAGGTGCTCAGAATGCGTAGTTTGGAGTTTGCCTATTTACCTATTAAGTATATCTAATTGTTTCTAGACTCTAAATTTCCATATGCACTGGCATGAAGATGAATAAACAACGTTCCTGTATGATGGGAGTTTGTGGTGTTGCAACGAAACGTTCGGTTGTGTATGCTGAACAACCATGTACCGATCAAAAGACTCATCTGTGATTTGCAAGGTGTTATTTTGCACCTCTTCTTTGTCTTCGTCTTTTTGGTCATGCGGGTATTTCATCCATCCCTGTGTCACTCTGTGACGAATGTTTTCTCTGTAAACCATCCGTGCGTGTCTGAAACAAGCGTAATCATACGAAATGTAGTGCAGTAGCAACCTAACCTTGACCTGCCGCGCTGATCAATCTGCCCTTTGAGGAGTCGTAACTTCCAACAAAACCATCCGTTTTCAAGAATCCGCAAGATGATATCTGTACACGAAACCTCGGTTCCTAATCCGCTCAAGCAATAGATGGAGACATACGCTACATATGGAATTTATTATTTACCGTCATAATGAACTGAAGCTGGCGATGGACAAAATTAGACACCACACCGAGGCGAACCCCTGCAAAATTTTACTGACACAAGAAGCCAACACAAACAAGTCTACATGAGTTGTTCTATTGGAATTTCGAGACAGCTAATTTACAACAATTTCACTAATACACTAAATATAAACAACCATGAAGGGCTTTACAAACCCCATTTTGGTATCTTTGCACCGGAGCGACGAACCGATCTCCCGAAAAAAGAGGGATCAGGTGCAACAGGCAGTCTGGTGCTCACGATAAGGGAAATCACAGTTCAGCAGAGGCAGGGAAAGAAAAGAAAAAAAGAAAACTTTTCCTCTCGGGTAAACATATACAGCTTGGGAGGAAAAATACATGATGGCCGAGATCACAAGACTGTATTGATGTGCAGTGCTTTTAACAATGAGGTGGCCATTTGTTTGACCAACACTTGTTGACCGCCACGTTGCCCATCCCTGCGTTCTTCGATGAGGTTTTGTAGCTTTTGGGGAAGGTCATTCTCCACTATGAGCTGCTTTGGTCGAGGATGATGCTCGTAGACGACCTGGAAAAAGTTTCATGCAATCATAAATTGCATCACCAATTTCACATCGCACATAACTACGTGAAACATTTCATTGATATTGGGTAGCCTGAATTTCTAGGTTTATTTGGTCACTGTTCGTTAGAGCTTGAATATAACCACTTAACCAAAAAAAAAAAAAGCTGAGAGTGAACAGCGAACCTTTATTAGTTTCAGCAGAGTCAAGCGGGCAATAGCTTCTCGATGGTCAAGCCTTGCAATAAGCAATGTCGTCAAACCATTGGTGGCCATTGTGGTATTTATCCGAGAAGATTTCCTGCCGTTACAATGCATACAATTGTATGTATCAGTACGCTGTCACCATCATAGAGATAATATCAAAACAGGAAAATTCATCCCCCGTTCTTACGTGATAATCTTCAAGAAAGCATCCAGTATATGAACAAAATATTGTTCAGGGCAGTCTTGGAAAAACTTCACCAATTTCTGAATGGCCTCTTTCTTCAACAAGGCTTGTTCTACTTTTCTGTGATCATTATCATGAGCCAAGCAAATAGCAATAGAATCTAATGCTGTACATGCCCATGCATCGTCCTCCAACAGGTTTAAGTACACATCCAACCCTCCATGAGCCCTCAACTGCTCTCTGGAGTTCCGAGAAGCGTGGGCCATATCGCACAGCAGAGGCAAGGCATACTGCCTTAGTGGCGAGTCTGACATGACAAAATTCATTAAGTGAGGGATGATCCCATTTTCAGCTGCTTGCTCCTGTCTTCTTTTATTAATCTTGCAAAGGTTGAACAAAGCATTGAGGACCTAAATACAGAAAGGAAGAGGCAGTTATGATGTGCTCAGAAACTCTCACAACAGAAGGCAAATTTTGTACTTGTCCTATTTCAATTTTTGAAAAAAATAATGGTCATGATTTTCTTCCCTATCACAAGTTTTCAACTCAGATACCAAATTGTAATGTAACCCAAAATAGGTGCAGCACTAAAAAACCGGCGGTAACCGGCCGGTTACCGGCGGTAACCGGTTTTACCGGTGCCGACCGGGAGGGAAAAAACCGCCGGTTTTTTATTTAATTCAAATTTAAACTTTTGAATGTAAAATTTAGTTTATCTAATGATATTTTCATTATTTAGCACTAAGAAAATGTATTAGGAAGATGCATGCACTTTCCGTGCTTGATTTCAAACTTTTTTCCATGAATGTACTAGGAATTTTCAAATTTTCAATGTAAAAGTTAGTTTTCCTAATGATATTTATATTGTTTAACACTAACTTTTACATTATGCGGCTATGCCAGCATCAAATTCAGTAATATGTGCCATTTGGACTTTCAAGGAGGGTTCATGGTCATTTGAATGAAGATTGCTCCGGATTCCTAAGAGTCTTAGTAATCAAGTGTAATCCCCTTCCCTATCTATATAAGGGGAAGAAATGTGATGTTTTGAGCAACTTTTGATTGATATATGAACTTAGAATTAAGCAAAGCTCTTCTTCCACTGGTTTATCCGGTTTTTCCACCGATTTTTCCGGTAACCGGCCGGTTACCGGTCTCCTCCCGCCCCGCCAAAAAAAATCATTTGACAAAATTTGACCGGTTTTTTTCCGGGATTTCCGGTAACCGGCCGGTTACCGGTACCGCCCGGCGGCCGGGATTTGCTCCGGTACCGGTTTTTTGATCCTTGGTCATGATGTAATCTTGCAGAAAACATCATAATATAAGTTTATTATCTTGCAGACAACGTCAATCTGTTAGGTATGATGGTTTCATTCGTTAATTTTCAGTATGGTATATCGAATGCATAACGATATGGCAGGGTAGCAAATAAGAATAGTATAAGTACTTCGTTCGTCTACACATAATCCCATAACACCCCGTGACACAGAAGGAACATATTTTTGACTCAAGCCATAATAGAACATAAACTCACCTCAAATAATTAACAAACAAAATTTCACCATGTAAAAAAGGATCAAAACGTGCTGAAACACATTTTTTTTTTGGGGGGGGGGGGGGGGGGGGGGGGCTACAAGAGGAAGCAACTTGAACTTCATGCAAAGCAGTAAGAAATAATCACAGGCTACCCGGTAAAAAAATTAGCCAGCTAAGCAAGTTTAAGCACATAGAATTAAAAAAAGGTCTTTAAAAATTTACCAACCTCGCTATGTATTTGATAAACTAGAGGTCCATCACGAAGTTCAAGAATTGGTATCAAATGCTTGATTGCATCTGTGCGTTGAAGTGTCTCTAGACAATTAGGATCACCTGACAAATGATTAATGCACCTAAGAATCTGCAGAAAAGGACAAATGGTTCCAGAACAGTAATGGAAACACAAACAGATCAGTCACCTGAACAAGTAGCTGGTAGAAACAAACACTACAATGCAAAGCTTTACCTTAAGAAGAATAGGAGATTCTATCTTGTTGAACATCTGGAAAAGCCGTGCAAGAAGACTTTGGCTAGACATGAGAGATTTTACAACAGTGTCTGCTTGTGAAAACTCCAAAAGAAGATCTGCCACTTTCTCAAGATACTCACGTGCCACATCAGCACTCATAGAGACCATCTGAGCTAATAGGCCAGATGATGTTGTACTTCCTGGTCTTGCATTGAGCACTCCTGATCCAGATAACACACCAGATGCTGTCTGTGATGCAGCTCCAGATGTTGATGCTCCCTCATTAGAAGCTGTTGGACCTGATGATGGTGCATATTTCGTAATTGGAACTCTATTTGAAGCTTTTATGTTAGAATCAAGGTTACCATTCTCTCTTCCCTGTCTGGAGACCTCTGCATAAAATTCGAAGTGCAATTAGCGCATAACAAAAGGTCGTATTCTCACACCAAACTACTTCTACACTACACACAAGTATTTTATAGTCCTTCATACTGCCACAAAATAAAATACTAAAAATTATTAAAACCCATAGACTTGCCCTTCCAGAAGTGGCAGATCAAACTTACATAAAGAAAAATGAAATAAAAACAAGGCCGAACAAGAAACAACTGAATTCTGCCTCCTGGCCAAGATTCGGAATTTTTGGCTAAATGGATTTGTTAACCCTGATGCCAACATGTGTTGGCCATTCATATTGTGAACTCTATCTTGCCTGTTTCCTAGTGATGGAAACAGGGATTAGCGAAACCTAGATGCAAACATATAAAAAAAACTCCAATTTGTGAACCTACTGCAAGATTACTATACCCTAAAAGGATGGAACCACAAGATGGGAAATTGAGAATATGATGGAACAAAAAAGGGAAAATGTATAGAATGGCTGTATTCTAGCAAAACTCTAGCAAAAGGGTACATGTTTGAAAAGAGAAGATTGGAACACAAAGCAATATGTAGAAGTGATAGGAACATAGCACAATGCAGATGGATTACTAATAATCTAAGAACATGTATAAAGAGCATGGAATTAAGTACCAGCAAATTCTGCCATCAGCAAGTCAAGTTCACCATTTGTTTTCCTCTCTGTTGAAGTATGTAACAATGGCAAAATACTTTCATGTCTTTCTAGTCCAGATAAGTGACAAACATAATCAAGTTGTCCAGATACATGGCGAGAGGGTGGTTCTTTCTCCAACAAACTCAGTAGAGGTCGGATTTGATCATTTTGACCATTACTATGACCATTTGATACTAGTTCTATATGCTTTGGAGATTTGTCTGTTGATGTCCTTCCTGCAGAAACACTAATCCTTTGTGGCCTAACCAGGTCATTATCATTTCTCTCCATGTGACCAGCAGCAGTTATATCGTTGAACCTAGGAGATGTCGAAGGATCCAATAAGATGTGATGCTTATCAGCATCTGCTTGTAAAGATTGCATGGAACCAGATGAATGGTGATGATCAAGCCTCGCTTTGGAAATTTCTATCATTGGTGGATCTAATTGGCCAGATCTTCGTCGGGGGGTGGAACCATTCTGTGTTACTGAAGCACCTGACCCTGAGATGGAAGCAAATCTTGTTGCTTCATTCAAGCTATGGAGAGTATTCACTAGCCTAAGAAGTACCCCATTTTTCGCTGCTATACGGAAGAAGTCATTTCTCGGAGTTGAATGCTGGAGCTTGAAGACCTGCCATATGCCATCAATTGCAAGATGAACCATTTCCCTGCTAAGTTACAATATATTGGAAAATTGTTATTAGACACAAGAACTTAATAACACCAAAAATACACCTGAAAATACAAAGGAAATGTTTAAGAAGACAACAAATGAGCTTACCTGTATTTTGCATAATCGGGCTCCAAAAAACCCACCAATACAGGGATCCCTTGGCATGCAATGAACATTTGCAATGTCAAGGTGCTGGAGATAGAAAATTAGCAAGAAAACATTTTATTACATCGACTTGTATGTAAATATACTTAGACACCATCAATTATGCCAGAGAAAATAAACCTGGCCTGACAAAGCTGCTGAAGGAAAAACGATGCTTGCATCCGAACTTCCCTTGCACGATCTGGCACAGCAAAATTCATCACCACTGGAATCTGCAAATAAATTTTAAATATCAATTGTCCATTCCATGTTGTCAATGGAATTCAGAAGTCATTGCTCTTGGACAATAGTCTCACAAGGCCAACAAGGCAAGCATTTTCTAGGAAGCCCGTATTATCTTTTACAATGTAGTTGATGAGTTGCAGAACAGAGCATAAAATCTGCAGAAAATAAACAGTCAACTTTTCAGTGTAAAGAGACAGCAAAAAAGTTTTCTAAAACCAAAGTAAAACTTCATACACGGTTTTTGGGAAGTTCAAGAAGTTCCATCAGCGGAAGGAAGCCGTTCTGTGATACATAAATCTGTTTTTGCTCAGGCCGATGATTGAAGAACAACATAAGCTTTTGGCATGCTGACAATATTACTTCTTCACTTTCCCCGGGCTTCAGCTGCGCTACTATTTTACTGTATTCCACAGACTACAAAAATAGGCAATGAAAAGTACTTCATGGTCAAGACATGACAACAACTGCAGACGTATTAAAACCAAAATGCGGTTCACAGCAAATAGTCTAAAATTTTGAACGTAAGTACGAATCTTAGACATTCAACATATTGACGTCACGAATGGGAGGCAAAATATATCTTAGGAATAGAAAACAAGTGTCCTATATATTAATTATGTCATGAATCAAACAGGGGCATGCATTTACACAGGTATCATCACAGAAATTAACCATTGCATGACATTTGCACTTAAAAATGAATGGAACAACAACATTTCCATATGTAGAAACAATTGACACCTAATGCGAGTTGTGAATTTGCAACAAAGCAGCTGGCTGCTGCCAAGGTCCATAATAAATGCCATTTCCCGATTGCTAAGCTGGACAGTGGACACTTCAATAAGAACCATATGTGAAAGTATAAATTTACGGAATAAAAAGGTCGAGCAAGCCAGCAAGAGCATTGCCACACAACGGTAATGCTATACATAAAATGCACACATCTGTCGCAGAATATATTACAAATTTAGGACATTGGCACACCTGTAAAGGGAAAAGGCTCTCTCCTGGAATGTTCTCATTAAATGCCTGTAAAAATGTTTAATGATAATATCAATAAAATCGAGCAACAATCATCAGAATTAAATCGAGCAACAATCATCAGAATTTCATCTATTTTTTATATTATCAAAGAAAGGTATAGAGAAAATCGAACACATAATAGTGAGAGCAATACCAATCCATCAATATCTTCTTCCTTCAAACCCATGACATATTCAAGAAGCTTCCCACCATTTATGGGTTCACTATCATTTTCCTTTTGCTTCTGCGCCATCCTAGCCCTGAGTTCCTTTGCAAGGTCATCTTGTCGACCATTATACTGAAGCTCTTGGCCAGTAGTGGATGTTGAAGCTTCAGTCCCATAATTTCCCCGCTTATCGATAGGGAATAAATCATCGAAGGAGGCATCTCCAGGTGTGTCACTGAATCTGCTTAATTCATTAGCTCCCTCAAGAACTGAAGGTTTAGCCTCCTGTCATTACGTGATAGATTTAAGGGCAATTAGCTACTAAAGAACTTCAAATGAGAATAGTAATATGAAAATCAAGATAATGATAACAGTTCAAGACTTTGATAGTGAGGCAAAATTGGGAACTATGTGACAACCAGGGTTCCAAAAACTGCCGGTAACCGGAAATACCGGTGACAACCAAGATGAAAAACCGGCCAAAAATCCCAGTGGTTACAAATGCACTTCCTATGTTAGTTTAGGTCTTTTTTGTGCTAGATTTGCATATTGTATGAACTAATGCATTAATATGCTAGTCCCAACATTTTATGCTAGGTTTTCTCTAGCTTTTACTGGTTTTTAGCGGGTTTTCCGGTTTTTTCCAGCAACTGGTCCGGTTACCGGTTTCAAACTGTCCAAATTCAAAATTTGAAATATAAATTTCGTTTGGGTTTTTCCCGGGATTTTCGGTAACCATTACCGGTCGCCGGCCGGGAAAACCCCCGGTTCCGAGATTTGGAACCTTGGTGACAACCGATATTGCAGTCCAACTGACAAGCTGCAAGACTAATTGAGGAGTGGAAGATTGAAGATTTGGGTTACAATGGTTTACTTCTCGCATTTAAACAGTCACATATTTGAAAATCAGTATGTACCAAGTGGCAACCTAGCTGCTGCAGCACAAACTATCAAGGCAGAAAACCTATGAGTTCCAGTTATTGTAATTCAATTTGTTTTATGTCTTATTATTGTGATTTTTTTAGAAACAGATCAACAATCTTTTGACACACTCAGAAATTCTTTTCTTCTACAAGTAGTGAGAAAACTGTTTTGTGTTTTCATGTCATAATATTTCTAAGGTTCTAAATGCCATGCAAGGAAAAGGACTTGAATGGGCACCTAATTGGAGCAAAGGCTCAGAAAATTCCATTCTGTTCTCATTCATGTTAGTCATTACTCATAAGTTATAACGCAGCCTCTTTAGGGCAGAAGGTAGCATGGGACTAATAAACAATGGGATTAACAGGGTGAAGTGCCTTAACACCGATACCCTCTCGCCCCTTTTTCCCTTAACAAATATTTTTAATCTGTCCCTCCAATGTTCAACCAACTGTAGGTCACCAATAATGCTTACTTCACTTAAGCCATGCTGTAAGTTGAGCTCCCAACCATGCGCTAGTCACAGTAAGAACAAATTTGCTATGCATGCTTGATAAACAAAAGAGGGTGGGGCAATATTATCTATCATAAATTGAACCAAAATTCTTCCATCAAAACATTGCACCAAGAAATCTGTGATTTTGTCATGGGCGTGGGCCTTGGGCCCTTGGGCCTAGTCGGTTCATTATTAGGAATTGGAGATTAGATTCTATTTGAGTTAGAGATTAGTTTTCTTGTGTTAGAGATATAATTAGAGATATGATATTAGTTTCTATATTTGTTAGAGATGTAAATGGGTTTAGATTCTATCTGTTAGGGGGAGCCATCTATATAAGAGGGCTACCGCATGTTATTGGAATCAATAAGAGAAATACCAAAGTCTTCCCCATCTTTAGTCTCTCTCTCTCTCCTTCTACGCCGACGCCATCCGGCCATCTTCTTGGTGGTATTTATCCCCTATGAACTAAGGTTCGTGACAGATTTATGCACATTTTAATTTATAATTTGCCACGAATTACATGTAGAAATGTCATAAAAACAAATATCTACGTTCTTGACTAAGAAAGCATTTGACTTTTTGTTGTGCAAAGGCAGTTAAGGCACAATGCAGTATAGAAAGCTCTCACCTTTTGGAAGTTGCTATTCTGTCTTCCAGCCTGAAAGGAGAAAACATCACCATCCTCAAAGCTTGAATTGTCTTTACTTTCAAGCTCTACATTTTTAGCATCACCCTTTCTTGATTCTTGGGCCTCTTCGCTGCTCCTAGCTACCTTACTTGGCAGACCATCTTGTGATAGTTCATGTGCCATTACTTTACCATTTAAATCAGTAACTTCAGATGAAGATTCCAATGGTAGCTTTTCATGAAAAACTAATGTAGGATCTTTAGTAAGAACCGCATTATCTTTCGAAAGATCCACACTGTTTAAACTACTGCTCTCAGTAGGTTCTACTTTTCCATCATGAAGCTTATCGGGTTTATCTTGTCCAGCAGATTCAGAAACCAGTTCTTTTCGTCCATCCTCCTAGAGCAATGTTAATCAAAACAAAAGTTTATATACTGATGGTAGATTAATAATCTTGTGGGTCTGCCTCTACCACATAAGTCTTCGGACAAATCCATGCTATGAGCTGAACATGGTACGTGAAGAACCCTGAAAGGATTACCTGATCAATGTCAGAAGCAACAGGTGTTTGTGTATCTCCTGGTGGGCCAGAAAACCCGGAGTGATTATCGCCACTTGAGCCTTCATCATCCTCACCAATATTCCTGATTGTACCAACAGATCAGGAACATTTTAGTGGTTTATCAAGGTCACTTTCGAAAGTTAGTTCAAATGGTTTGGTATAGTTCTGTGAACAATTAATCTTGTAGACATTTAAAAATTATACACTTGTGGGATTAGATTTCTATACAGCTATACTTGTTGATATAGTAAACTACAAAGCATTATGAAAACATTCCATGAGAAAGAACAACAATCAGAATGAGCAGAAAACAGACATGATCAATATGTACCAAGACACGCTTGTTAGTTGTTACAAACAACAAAACAGTTAAAAAGATGCAAGTGGCATATGCTGCTTAGCCAACCACCAGTTCTGAACAGATAGAGCAAAGAATAAAGGAAATATTCATACATCTACTATGTAAAAAAATAGAGAGAGTTAAAACTATCAGAAGTTTCAACAGCAGGCAGAAGTTCAAAATATATCAGTTAAAACTCAAATTAAAGAACTGAATTATTTTACACAAGCAAACATCTCTTGTAGGAAGTTGCATCCAAAACTAAATCAAATCCACTAGTCCGGCAAGTTAACCTCTCAATATATGTGCATATCCCAGTCACTAAATAAATAATATTATAAAACTACCATAAACTATTTTTTATAAATTTAGCAATGCTTGAAGAAAATTTACTAGTACTGCTTCAGTCTGCAGGCTATACACTGTAATTTAAGTGGCTGAAAAAGGTCACATTGAGGAGCCATCATGTGGTTTCATGCTGTTCATATTTTTCTAACGTGTATTATTATTTTTGAATTGCATGGTTTGCCAGACTATTCACTGTCACTGATAACAATAGGAAATAATGACCTAGTAAATTTGAGCTACCTCAGTGATCGAACAGGTTGTCGGAGAGATGGCAAGGCTCGTCTTGAGTTTTGCAACCATGGGTGCATCAATAATGTCTTTGCATCAGGTCGTTGCATTGCATCCTACAAGTGCTTCTTGACGTCAGGACAACAATCAATTAGATAAAATCATAAAAACCTCAAAAAAAAAAGCAAGAAGAAACAACAGAGAACCTTTTGAAAACATTGCCGGAGAAAATCAGTTATCTCAGGAGACAATCCTTCTGGTATTGGTGGATGCACATCCTATATTACATAAGTCAAAGGTTTTATGTAGTACACACTCATAAGTGAATGGATAGTAACTTTTGAAGATGTAAGAAGAGAAGAGAAACAGCTGCAAGTAATCAACCTGAACAATGCGAAACAGTGCAGGCATGGGCTGGAGGTCATAATATGGTGGGGCACATGTGAGTAGCTCAATAACAGTGCAACCAACACTCCAGATATCTGATGCGGCACAAACACCAGACATTTCGATGACCTAATGCAGGGAAAAGTGGTGAACAAAAGTCAAACACCGCTGATGTAATATTCAAATACAATTTTGGATAGCAATAAATGCAAGTCTATAGGAGCCTCAATCGGCAGTAATAAATGTTAAACACTAGCATCTTGCAAGAGTAAGTATCATCCAGAATTAACAGATGCACATAATTTTGGCTGCCAACACTTGGTGCAATCAATGCTATCCTATTGACAGTGTTGTTTATCTGTCATGATACAATATCCTCGATGCCAACAGCATTATGTACAATTTAGAATGTTAGCCCAATTGGGTGGTCCTGAAGCAGATATGATGGGTAAAATCTTGCTTTCGCACATCCACATATTTTGTGGCGCTATTGACATGTAGTGGCAAACCATCTTGAAAAAAGCAAAAATGGTGGTGGAACTCCCACAAGCCATCTGGCACACTGGCATAATTCAGTTCCTTGACCTCGTACTCACAGTTCCAACCAATACTTCCAAAACCAAAAAAAGGCGAATAGCACATAATTGTATATTTGTATTAATGATTGTCCAAACTAATGTGTTTTCTCTAAAAAAATTCCAAACTAATGTGTTTTGTCTAAAAAAACGGTAGTTCAACTTGATGAATTAGCACTAAACTAATGGTTGCATTATTTGTACTAATGCTTCAAATTTAAATTTCACAGCCCAGTGGAACAGGACAACCCTTTTAAGACATTTAACAGTAAAAGACTTAACAAATATGAGTTCAGAAACCAGTATGTAAGCGCACCTAATGACCTAACAAATAATTCAGCAGGAACAAACAGAAATGAAGACAGTTAGCAAACCTCGGGGGCCATCCAGTATGGAGTTCCAACCACTGAATGTGTGTTGATATCAGCTTCAGTTAATTTAGTAGCAACTCCAAAATCAGCAAGTTTGACAAGGCCCTGAACAGATTGTAGACAAATGAGAACATGTAGAGAAACAGTAACATGATTATAGCAAAATCTGACGTCAAATGTGTTATGGTGTGACAAGCCATAGCATTGGCAGTATATCGTGGATTAGAAATATAATAATTAGTTTCCTTATTATTTATAATTATTTTCTTTTAGATTCATTCTATGTATTAGGGATAAGTTTTCTATTATTAAGATTAGTTTCCTTAATATATGATAAGTTTCTTAGGGATCAAGTCTAGCTATCCCTATAAAAGAGACATCATTGTATCATTATCATTAAGCAATAAACAATCAAACAAGCCTCTAGTCTCCCCCTTCTTCAGAAGTCAGGCCTTAAAGCCTCTCTACCACATCAGGAAAGAGTCCTGCCGATCGCTAGATGAGGGCGAGTGCCCTACCCTTGCTCCTCAGACCTGTACTCAACCACCGAGCATATCATTTGGTATCAGAGCGAATCGTTACACCTTCCATCATGTCGGGCAGCGAAGGTTTCGATTCCATGACAATCAATGACATGTTGGGTCACATGATTGAGATGCTTGGTGTTCCGGAGGAGAAAAGCTATGTCAAGATGGAGAAGTAGAAAGAGGTGACACCTGTCGGTTGCCAACATGGCTACGCTGCCACTTCTATTACCTCCAGAACCAGCATCACCGACCATATCACTTTGGCCATCATCACCAACGCCTCAACAGGCAGCGCTGCCCTTGGCTTCACCCTTGGTGCGTTCAGGTGGGTTGCTGCTATCCAGCGGTAGTCTTTTCCGCGCAGCCAGCCGATGCCATGTCATAGGCGACGCGGAGCGCAACAACTAAGGGGTCAGCGCTGCCGTCGCGTCCTCCCTACCATCATCACACTCCTTGGCAGTAAGGGCATCACTGTTGTCCCATGTCAGTTGTCCATGCCGCTAGCATCTTCCTCGATGCCACATCATGCTAAGATGCTTCTTTCTTGGGTTCCATATGTTGAAGTGTCGCTGATCTACTCTTAAGCGATCCGGCGCTGGTACCGGTCAATCCTGTCAGCAATGGGGATGTGAAGGTCTCCATCCAAGGCCGCCACCCGACAGCTCGAGGATGAGCTGTCTCGCCGCAAGGGATGAAATGTTAGGGCGTGACAAGCCATAGCATTGGCACCACATCGCGGATTAGGAATATAATAATTAGTTTTCTTATTATTTAGGTTTATTTCCTTTTAAATTTATTCCATGTATCAGGGCTAAGTTTCCTATTATTAAGATTAGCTTCCTTAATATATGATAGGTTTCTTAGGGATCAAGTCTAGCTATCCCTATAAAAGGGACAACATTGCAGCATTATCATTAAGCAATAAACAATCAAATAAGTCTCTAGTCTCCCCCTTCTTCTAAAGTCAAGCCTCAGAGCCTCTCTGCCACGTCAGGAAAAAGCCCTGCGGGTGGCTAGATGAAGGCGAGCACCCTACCCTTAGTCCTCGGACCCATACCCAACCACCGACCATATCATAATGCCCTTGGGCCTTGGTTGTCTATTGTAAGTGTAGATTTCAAGTTTAGCCATGAGCTACAACATCATGTTATATATTCACATATAAAATATTAGTAGCTAACTATCTATATAGCATTCATTACACACCAAGAAAAAATGTGGTAGGTTTATGTTATACCAACACACAGCCTGAGAATCAACATTTGTAATCGATGTTGGACTTATCCATTTGTGTTATTTGCCAAAAAAAATCAAGTGTGGATAATCATATCAGACTATCAGCTAATATTAGATGATTGCACATTTACAGTTCTCTGCTCCCACAATTTCTTCTAGACTACTATTTGCCCATGAGTTCATCTCAGGGTGCCCTTTCTTAACTTCTTTTTACATTATTCGTATTAATAGAAAGTTTATGCGTGAGGTAGCTTTTAAACATGCTATTCAAAACATCTTTTTCAAGACTAGTGTCCTTAGACCTTTATCTTCCTTCCACAATTTTCCATCATTAGCTATTCCAAGATTTTTTTCCCCACTTCAGTGATCAGAAGTCAAAAGAAAGAAAAAACCATGGGCAAATATGCATACGGTACAACAACTTTACCTCTTTGGTAGTCAATATATTTGCACCCTTGATATCTCTATGTATGACACCTTGTTCATGCAGATAAACAAGACCTTCCAACACCTGGTTACATGTGTAAAAATAAAAACCAGACCTAGCAAAAAGGGGAAAGTAGCAGTAATCACCATATTCACCTGAGCAATGTAGACAGCCACCAATGATTCAGGAAATGGTCCGAATTTGTTTGGCTTGATAATATTGGCAAGTGAACCATTCTCCACATACCTGCATTTATCCCACAGGTATTAGAACTTCCATTCTAAAATTTTACTAATAGGCATAACTCTACTTCATATCAAGACATTGTCAGCGAGGACTGGAGACTGCTTACTCTAGAATGATATGGAGGTGGCTCCTTGTCTTCAATGATCCAAGATACTTCACAATATTCTTGTGATTAAGATTCTGCACAAAGTAACAAAACTTAGTTTGCATCAATACAGTTTTCTTGAAAACATGTGCATCTAGGACAGTAGGGTGAAACAAATGTTCAAAATCAAGATCCTTACAAAAAAAACAATGGAGTAGTATCATCTTTTATGGAATTTTCAGCATTTATAGGAACTTCTAATTGAACACTTAATGTAGTCGTCTAAGCGGACAAACTAAACAAAATTTTCACACTAGAGAAGAATGCCCCTTGAGGACCTTCAGCATAAATTTTCCACATGAGGCCATAATTAATTAATTATAGAAGCAAAATGGTGACATCAAAACTTATATGCATGGGAAAAGGGGAGCAGATGCAACACAAACAAGGATGAGATACGAGATGAGTTAACAAGGAAAATATGGAGCTAATTGTCTGATCAAGTCCAAATGTGAAAAGTAGATAATGACAATTTTCAAAGACTTACTTTCAGTAGATCAATTTCTTGCTGAACAGCCACACCAGCAATCCATGGAGAAAGTTATGCACAATTGTTCAAACGTTAAAAAAACAATTTATTAGAACCATGTTACAGAAATACAAGAGATTGTAGAAAATGGCGATATTCAAAGAAAAATTGTAATCATGAAAAGGCTGAATAAGAAAGGGACAGGTGAATGTGATACAAAACATATCATCATGTTGATACAAGCATGAAGAATGTGAAGGTAAAACTTTGAAAATCTCGGTGTTCTAAATAGCAGCAAGCAACTAACGAGCGGTGACCCCACCTTGTAGCACTTACGAAGTATGTGACCCTGTACACAGACTGGTATGCAGTTTACCAAATTAAATGAACATGTATTTTTTATGTGCAATGCCATGTTGTATATGCTAATAACTAACAGGTAAAGTTCATGTTTCACTAAATGAGTAGCAAATACATCATATATTGTTCCATAATCTATATCAAGACATATAGTTATAGCCTATAGTATGAATCACTACGGCTTTTCACAAAAAATTTTAGCACTAGAACTATGCATGCGCCAAATAATAAAAAGAAGCAATAGAGCGTGCATTTAGGCCCTGTTTGGAGAGCGGGAATTTTATTTTGATTCCTGTGGGTGAAATCCTTGTGTTCCAAACGGGGCCTAAGTGCATTTCCACTTACGCACAACATAATACCAACAGGTTAATCTTCTAACTTTTTAACTTTGACATTAATTACACAGCATTATAGCTATGGATTATACTAATCTATCAATACTTTATAATTTGTATCCATCTTCATCAATCCCAACACCCATATAGACTTAGATTAGCTGGCCACATATCAGCTCATATAAGTGTTAACCGGCTGCTTCTCCACTTACATGGTCCGGTTAAGCAGTCCAACCACTGAATACAGACACTATAGGAAAACGTAAAGGTTCAAGATCGCATACAAGGTAATAGTGGTCGGTTTTTGTAACAGTGTGGAAACTACAGAAAATCTTGTGATGTCCCCGTGAACAATTTAACGCAAACTTTACTGGTATCATGCACAGGTAGACTTGGCATTTATCACACGCATTGTCTGCAAAAACCAAGTCAACCACATGAAAGCAAATGCAGCAACAGTAGCCAGCATTTGTTTACGTCAGCTGTGGTGTTTCTTTCCTAAGCCCTAGACAGTTTAGTGTACTACTCCATATACATCTTGTGAAATTTGTATCCTATATTTGTACACAAACGACAATAAACATCTCACAAGCTCCATATGACCGCACTCGACAAACGTAATGTAGTACCCACTACATAATTAAATCAACAGGTCAAATTAAAGCCCATATGTCTTCGGACTATTATTACAGGTCTAGACAAGCTTAATACTAAGCTGGCTAAGGATTCATATAAAAGCTAGCAGAACTACACCCTAAGATTTAGTTCCACATCATGCTACCGAACAAAATGATATAACAAACAGCAAGCTGCATCGCTCCAACTTCCAGTTTCACCCTATCCTGCTTGAGGCTGCTGATGTCTATTTCTCAGCTCCTGACAACCGCATTTCATATAATTGCGCACATATGTTCTTCGGCACACGCTATGTGCCATAAAAGAAGCCCAAAAAGGGGGGGAAATCTCACCATGATGATGTTGAGATCCTCCTGTGGGATGTTCTCCAGAGAGACCTGTTTGATGGCCACGAAATCTCCATTCTCCAGGTCCAGCCCCTTGTAGACGCGCCCGTACGCCCCCTTCCCTATCTCGTCTCCCAGCATCTGCACCCACACACGCACACACAGTGAGTGGGAGAAGCATCCCGAAAATTCGAAACACTAAACACGAATTCCCCCGGATCCGAGGCGGGAGGCGCGGGAATCCTCACGTATTTGTTGTCGAGCGTCTTGGATTTGTGGAACTGCGCATTCTGCTGCCGCGACGCCATCTCGTCCCTCCTCCGAGATCTGGCCAGGGCGCCACCGGCCGCGGCGAGGGCGGGCGGATCGGCGGTCAGTGGCGACGGGGCGACGCCTCCGGCGAGCTCGCGTCGAGAGCCATTTCGGGTTTGGGTGGGAAGGGAACTGGAGGTTGGGGGAAGCAGGAAGACGAAACCACGAAGGCGAGGAGGGCAGAGAGAGAGAGAGCGCGGGGGCTTTTCTGTAATTATTTTGGTTTTTCTCGGGCGTGGGAAACTAACGGAATGAGGAGGGTGCTTTTATACTCGAGGGTGTACTCTTGGAGTAGGCGGAAGCCAACGAGGATATTTGAGGGATAAGAGGGGTGACCGACTGTCAATTAGCTGTCTTCAACTAGCACCTGCGATTTTGAGCATCAGCCGGGCCCCCTTTCGGTTCCTCTTTCCGAAGGACCATGAGATTGGTCCCAGTGGCAATGGCATGCCTGTATCTCTGTCTTTGTTCGGATTTGAGGAATTTCGCACGAATTCTAGGGTGTATTTATATTAAATTCTATTTCTAGTTTGTGCTTTCAGAAGTAGAAGCTAGTTTGAGCGCCGCTATTTCTATAAACTACTTCTAAGTTCTAACAAACACTACTATTCATCGATCACTATTTTTCGTTTTCATATATTGTAACGTACTTTGTATTTTATTATATTACAATTCCGAAGTCACATAGTGGTTCGAATGTTGTAGTGTCTTTTGTTGCATTGTTTTTTTTACATAATACACTACTATTCATCGGTCACTGATATTCATCAACTACAACAAAAAACTATCAGCAAAAGTTAATATGAACAGAACCTAAACACAACTTAATTTTTATAAAAATAGGAAAAAGAGTAAATTCTCGTGTTCTAAACGGCCACGTTGTTTTGGATTTACACTTTGATAATAGTTTATCTAGTAAAGTTGTGTTTTTTGTGAAATTTACACCTTGATTAATTGAACCAATAGGACTTTAAAACACTATATATAATCGATTATATGTTTTATTGGAAAAGTAATGCTTATGGCAGAGCAAGCGAAAACCATTAGGTTACATTTGGAATTTTAGTGTAACTTCTAGAAAACTTTCCTTTTTTTAGATGCGTACAGTCTAGACAACAATAGTAGACACACCCTTGAGCTCTCCGGATTTCTCCATATATATCCTCCATCTTAACTATCCAAAGTTCAATTTAAGGGTTGGTGAACTTGCGGCAAGTCAGTTCATGCTGTTTTCCCTAGAGACAGGGGGTCTGAATCACAATAAATTTGTTATCCAAAGTTCAGGTGTTTTCTAATGACAAACCTCGGATTTGAAGGAGCAAGCTTTGGAAACCAAAGTATCATACGAAAAGGACAGTAAACACTAGTAAACCCCCCTGCCGGCCTGCCCTACCTGTCGTATTTATAGCACACCTTGTTGTGTTTCTCATTTTCAATTTCAATATAGTGGGTCATCTGATAATGTCTTATTATTGTCAAAACACATCATATCTGTTTTTTCTACAGTTGCTATTTTGGATATCAACATAATCTCTAATATATTGACCATTATTTTATATCTCGAATATATTGATCACTATTTTTTTGATGAAAATCTACCGATAATATTTTCATGTGACAAATTTTGCATGTCGACGATCCAAGTTCTATGAAGTTGAGGACGGAGCACATCCGCTTTGTTTGGCTAACAAGCAGCCCTCACAAATCCGTGTAGGATGTTGGATCCTAGACACTCCCTGCACAATTTCCCTATCAACCATCAACTTCATTGCTTGAAAATTGAGGCATTATATATATGTCGTATCATTGCCATTAATTAATTTGAATTACTAGATATTAAAATCAAAATCATGATTTATGTGTTTCGATTAAAATTGATGTGTCACATTTGTTGATAGATTTGCTATAATGAAAAAACGAATTTTGCGTAATTATTTCGCAAGTAATTCTAGTAGTACTCCCACAACCAATGAGAGCGCAACTCAACCAAAAGAGTATATTTATATATTCTCGGGATGCGCTTTTAGTAACGAGGTATTTTCGTTGTATTTATCTCTTTTCTTCTTAATTTGTTTCACTTTTATTCATGTATGAATTTGAATGGAACAAGAGTAAAATAATGTATTTGTGATAATCTACCTGCACACCTTAGCCCACCCTCAATTTTGTTGCTAGCTTCACCACTGCATCCAAAACAGTTTGCGTGCGCCCGTTACAAGCTTTGTTCAAAGAGGGGAGGCATGAAGTAGCCCAACAGCTGCTTTCTAATAAATCTCCTGGAAGTTTCCGAAACCACACCGATGTTCTTGATCTCTTCTACACGGTGAAGCTGGAAGAACATGCTGCAGCAGCTTTGTAGACCATTGACATATGGTTGAATACTTGAATTGAATTGTTGACACCCATATTTGGAATGGTAGTTTGAAGCCACAACACTCTTCCCACAAAAATCCTTCAGGTTGAAGCCACAACTTGCGTGACGACGACTGTCCGTTTGTGTCTTCTAGAGGTAATCGGATTAGTCCAGATGAGAAAAAGAAAAGTCCATGTATGCCGCAAAGAGAACCTGTCAATTCATCAATTCAACCTTACGTACTTAAACAAGACAGTAATTAGTTGTGTGTATATATACACATACATATATATTAAGTTACTAACTTTTGTTAAGAGTTAGGTTCAAAAGGAAACACATACGGGTGACGGCGGGCGCGTACGTTATGTAGTTGCTGCAAACTTGCGACGCATCGACCAGTGCGATGATCGATGTGCGACGACGTGGTTACACATCCAGCTCGATCGGAATTATTGGCAGTAACTAGCTCGCGGACCAGTTCGTACAGCGCTTTTCATCCCGTTGACATGCATGCATGCATGCCCGCCGCAAGCGGAGAATAATGGCCGGACGAGAAGAAACCGCGAAGAACGTTCCCCGATGCCTACGTGCTTTCGTTTCAATGAACCACGCAAACGAGAGAAATGTTTTGGAAGATGAGGATTAAGGTAGGAGGTTTCCTGCTTACTTTTCTTGGTTTCCTGCAACTTTTCTTAGAGCACACCGGCCGTACAAATACTGGTGCACTAAGCTAGCTCGATCCGCACCTTCCTCCCTAGCTACAGTACATCTGATCCAATTCAGGAAAGAAAACAGCAGCTAGTTAGATACGTGTGAGGGTGGACGGCGAGTAGCATCCATGGATCGCACGGCAAGCGTGTCGCGGCGGCGGCGGCCGGAGGCCGGTAGCCTCGCGAAGGAAGAGGCCGGCGGCAGCGGAGGAGCGGAGACCACGCGGAAGGCGAGAGGATGGAGTGCAGCCGGCTTCATCATCGGTCTCTCTCTACATAATCTTCAGCATCTCACTTGGGAACAAATAAGAGTATCTCACTTTTCTTGGTTTCGGAAAAAAAAGTGCTCTCTCCATTCTCGGTGTATACGGCGTATACTGATCGATTCCGACGCTGCAAATTAAATACTCCTTCATCTTCACTAGTACATTTCATTTGTTGCTATTACAGTATAAATCACAATCAATTATACTTATGTGATATCTCTAAGCTAGCAACAAGGCAATTTTTAGCGGAACAAATAAAACAACTTACTCCCTTTGGTCATAAAAGTGAGTCGTCTTATACATCAACACATTCCTCAAAATTCAAATTTGACTACTCATTTTTATTATAATATATTTATAAAACCTAATAAAAATTATAATATTATAAAATATATACTATTTGAGACAAATCTACATGTATCATTTTTATGTGTCCAATCTAAATATTCAAAGATATATTGATAGCAAAAATTATAATATTTGACTATATATAACCAAAATAACTTCTTTTTGTGACCGGAGAGATCGAGCAGTACAGTAAAGGAAAATAACTTCTTTGATATCCATTGGCATGACTTAAATGTGCGCTTAGATAAACAATTATCCAAAATGAATGTCCACTGTCATAGAAAACATATATAATAGGATACTTGTATCAAGTATATACATACAACTTTCCAAGACCTATTCATAGAAAACATATATAATAGGATTCTTGTATCAAGTATATACATACAACTTTCCAAGACCTACTAGTCCAGAGAATAGTTATGTTTCTTCAACGAATAGTCCATTTTCTTTTTCTATTAATCGATCCATGAAAAGAACGGTAAAGTCGTATTTTGCTTCATTCGGTCAGACACTTCGTCAATCTAAGACTTAGTTAGGAAAACAGAATTGATGCCTGTGACTACGGTATAAGCACATTAGAACTTTTTTTTTCTCGACCTGTGGTTTTAACCATAGGATGAATTGACATGTTTACAATACTCCGTACCACATCTCTCTCAGACTCTCACTTCGATTGCGATCGCATGTTCTGCGACACGTACGTGCATGCATTATGCAGGGCTCTACACGGCATCGTCCATGGCGTCAAGTGCGTTCGGCTGGCCCCTTACGAATTACCTGATAAAGCGTTACAACATGAAGGCGAACGCCGCAACAAACGTAAACAACATTTATACAGGCACGAGCAACTTCTCGCCGGTGGTTGGAGCCTTCATCGCCGATGCATTCTTGGGCAGATTCCGAACCCTTATGCTCGGAATTGTATTCGGCATTATTGTAAGTGGCGCGCGAACATTTCAATAGATTTATAGGTAGAGCAATATACAGCTAGTAAGGGGACAGATTAATCGCAAGAAATGGCGTGTCATCTTGTGATCGATGTGATGCAGGCAATGGTGGTCATCACCCTGTCTGCAACAATCCGTCAGCTCAAGCCGCCGCCGTGCAGCGACCTGGCCAGGCAAGCCGGCACGTGCGCCGGCCCGTCGGGCCTCCACCGTGCCGTGCTCTACATCGGCATGGGGCTGCTCGTGATGTCCGCGGGCGGCACCCCGACTGTCCTGCCGTTCGGCGCGGACCAATTCGATGAGAGCGACGAGCGGCACAAGGAAGGGATAAAACGCTACTACAGCTGGTTCTATGCCACCACCATGATGGCCACGTTCCTGACGCTCACCTTCATCGTCTACATCGAAGACAAGGTTAGCTGGGGCCTCGGCTTCGCCATTCCCACGGGCCTCATGCTCGTCACCTTCGTCGTGTTCCTCGTCGGCACGCCGTTCTACGTCTACGTGCCTGCTGAGGGCAGCATCTTCTCGAGCGTCGCACGAGTGGTAGTCGCGACGTGCCGGAAGTGGAGGCTCCGGCTGCCTCACCCGGACAACACGCGGCTGCAGGAGGCTGTCTTGTACAGCCCTCCCGCCTCCGGGAACGGCCGCGTCTTCAAGCTCCCCCTCACGCTGCAACTCAGCTTTCTGAACAAGGCGGCCATTGTGACCGACGCCGACGAGATACGGCCCGACGGCTCCACGGCGAGGCCGTGGAACCTATGCAGCGTGCAGCAGGTGGAGGAGGTGAAGTGCCTTGTAAAGGTCATCCCCATATGGATCTCCGGCGTACTGTGGTTCACCCTGATGACAGAGATGCTCAACTACACGTTCCTCCAGGCTTTGACCATGGACCTCCGCATGGGCAAGAGCTTCACCATCCCACCGGTGTCGATCAACGCTATATTCTTCCTCTCCGTCGCGCTCTTCGTGCCCATCTACGACCTGCTCATCGCCCGCGTCACGCAGCGGCTCAACAAGGCGGAAGGCGGCCTCACCTTGCTCCAGAGGCAGGGCGCCGGGATCGTGGTCGGCGCACTGGCGTTTGTGGTCGCGGCCGTGGTGGAGCGTAGGCGCAGGGACTCCGCGCTGGACCACGGCGGTAAGTCGCCGGTGTCAGTGTTCCTCCTGGCGCCGCAGCTCGCGGTGATGGGCGTGTCCGGCGCGTTCAACATGGTTGGGCAGTTGGAGTTCTACAACACGCAGTTCCCGGAGCAGATGCGCACGCTCGGCAACGCGGCGTTCTACTGCGCGCAGGGCGCCAGCAGCTACCTGGCCACACTCGTGGTGAACATCGTGAATGCGAGGACGAGACGGCACGGCAAGTCCGGCTGGGTCAGTGATGACCTCAACGCCGGTAGACTGGACAACTTCTACTACACCATGGCCGTGTTTGCGGCGGTCAACTTCGTCTACTTCCTCGTGTGCTCCTACTTCTACCGCTACAAGGGTCAGCAGGCCGACACGGAGAGTACTTGCACAAGCGATAGTGTGGCCGTGCTGCTGACGTAGCTAGATGGGCGTAGCATATATGTGTAATAAAGGAGCTCTAGATTATCATGATTGTTTGACTGTTCTTTGAATCATTTCTGAAGTTATTTTTTGAAACGGAATTTGTGAAGTTATTAGATGTAATAAAATAGCAAGACGTAGCTAGATGGGTGTAGCATATATGTGTAATAAAGGAGCTCTAGATTATCATGATTCTTTGACTGTTCTTTGAATCATTTCTGAAGTTATTTTTTGAAATGGAATTTGTGAAGTTATTAGATGTAATAAAATCACAAGCTCTGAGGGATTAATTACCGATTAATGGGATTCATTCATGTATCAGATGATGAGTTACATGATGGAGCAGGGTGGGGGATTCTGCTGGTAGACTACCGTCTGCTCGTAGGTTGGCCACGAGGGGACGTGGTGGACGTAAACCGTCACCGGCAGTTCAGGCGCCTTCTGCTCTGCGGCCGCCGAATACTTCTTCTTCTCCTGCTGCTGCTGCTGCTTGGGCGGCTTCTTCTGCGCCTCGGGATGTTAGGATAGCTTTTAGGATCTCCTAGGTTAGATCTAGCGGGGTTTCATTACGGGTTCTGGTTCTTGAGGTAATACCGAGAGGGAGAGAGGGGAATAACCGTCCGATATGGAGGAGGAGGGGTTGGCCATCGCGGGTACGCTCGGTGAAGTCTGCGCACGGGCAGCGACGGTCGGGGAAGAGGTGCGGGGCTCCTTGGCGGTGGCGTGTCCCGAGCGGCGGCGATCTGGCGGTGGTGCTTCCCGTCGCTGGAGCGCCCCCTCTTAGATCGGATCTAGGGTTTTGTCGGTGGGGTTTGTGGCGGCACGGTGAACCTCGTCGTGCGTGCCGCCCGGGCCCACACCTCTATTTATGTGGCGCTGGCGACAGGGGCCCACCAGCCTATTGGGCTGGGCGCCCCCGATCAGGGCGCGGTCAAAAGGGGTGGTATTTGGCCGTTGGGCCAAATGCCTGAGATCACCCTAACATTCTCCCCCTTGATCTCAATCTATGCTTTAACTTTAATTACTTTCGACTTTACTCATTTCATCGCAGATTAGTGCATAGAACATGTCTCATCGTCACGGTCAATCGCCGATAGATTTAACAGCTACAATACACCCCTCTGTTCTGAAATAGTTACTTTAATCTTTTGGGTCATCTTTTAGTCCAGGATTCATAGGCTTTCCCTTAAACCCATGCCGGCTACATGTTCTCTGAACACGTTGGGCGGTAAGCCTTTAGTGAGCGGATCCGCTAACATCTTTGCGGTACTTATATGCTCAAGACTTATAATTTGATCCCGAACTTTATCTTTCACAACATAGTACTTTATGTCAATGTGTTTGGCAGCACCACTTGACTTATTGTTGTGGGCATACATTACTGCGGGTTCATTATCGCAGTACAACTTAAGTGGTCTATTGATGTCGTCAACCACTTTTAAACCGGGTATGAACTTCTTTAGCCAGTTCACCTGCCCCGTGGCCTCATAACATGCTACAAACTCGGCATACATTGTGGACGATGTAGTGACGGTTTGCTTTGAGCTTTTCCACGATATAGCTCCTCCTGCGAGAGTGAACACATATCCGGATGTAGACTTTCTATCATCTCCCGCAAAATCAGAATCTGTATACCCCACTATATGGAGTAAATCTGATCTTCTGTATGTCATAATGAGACCTTTTGTTCCTTGCAAATAACGCAAGACTTTCTTTATCAATTTCCAATGTTCTATTCCAGGATTGCTCTGGAATCTGCCAAGTAACCCGGTAACAAATGCTAAGTCAGGGCGTGTGCACACTTGAGCATACTGTAAGCTTCCGACAGATGAAGCATATGGAACCGCTTTCATTTGATCGATCTCATACTGGTTCCTTGGGCATTGAAAATCCCCATATCTGTCGCCCTTGACTATAGGTGCAGGTGAAGGACTACATTTATGCATCCCAAATTTCTTTAAAACTTTCTCTATGTATGTCCCTTTATTTCTATCCCGGTGAATTTCGATCCCTAGAACGAACGAAGCTTCACCAAGATCTTTCATATCAAAGTTTGAGGACAAAAATTTCTTTGTCTCCGTAGCAGACTGACATCACTACTAGCTAGTAGGATATCATCCACATACAGGATTAGGAAGATAAACTTCCCATCTTTAAACTTTGCATAAACACAGTTGTCCTCTACATTCTCTTTAAACCCAAATTTTCTTATTGTACTGTCAAACATCAAGTACCACTGTCTTGAAGCTTGTTTTAACCCATAAATCGATTTTTTAGGCGACATCCCATTCTTTCATTTCCTTCCACGACAAAACCTTTCGGTTGTGCCATGTAAACATTTTCCTCCAAATCCCCATTAAGAAATGCCGTCTTTACATCCATCTGATGTAACTCTAAATCATAATGTGCTACTAATGCCATTATGATTCTGAAGGAATCTTTACATGAGACTGGAGAAAAGGTGTCATTGTAATCAATCCCTTCTCTTTGCGTAAATCCTTTTGCCACAAGTCGCGCTTTGTATCTTTCTATATTCCCTTGGGAGTCATGCTTTGTCTTGTAGACCCATTTACAGCCTACTGTTTTGGCTCCTTTAGGAATAATTTCCAAGTCCCAGACTTTATTAGTCTTTATGGACCTCATTTCCTCTTCCATGGCCTCAATCCATTTTGAGGAATTTTCGCTTATCATGGCTTCTTCAAATGAGGTGGGATCATCCTCCATTTGAAATTCCTCTGTATGATAAATCTAATAATCATCAGAAATAGCTGATCTTCTTACTCTTTGAGACCTCCTCGGGGCCTCCTCATTTTGTACATCTTCTGTTTGAGGCTGCTGTTGCTCCCCCTCATCTGTGGCAATAGGTTCTATAGGATCCTGAAGAACAGGTTCCTCATTATCATTCATTGTTGCCACAGGAGGAACAATAACAGGTGCTGGCACCACAGTGTCTTGCACCGTCGGTGCAGCGACAGCAGGTAGTGTGAAGAATGACTCTTGAATCATCGGAGTGGGCGCATACACCCGCTTCTCTTCAAGGTCAATCTCTCGAGCTACCATGCTTCCTCTCATTATTTCATCCTCTAAGAAGACAGCGTGTCTCGTTTTTACAAACTTTGTATATCTGTCTGGACAGTAGAAACGAAAACCTTTTGACTTTTCAGGGTAGCCAATGAAATGACAACTTACTGTTTTGGGATCAAGCTTCCCAAGGTTTGGGTTAAATACTTTAGCCTCAGCAGGGCTCCCCCACACACGTAAGTGGTTTAGTGAGGGAACTCTTCCTGTCCACATCTCGTACGGTGTTTTGGGCACCGATTTACTAGGCACTCTGTTGAGAATATGAATGGCGGTTTTCAACGCCTCCATCCATAAACTCAATGGCAGTGTGGAGTAGCTCATCATGCTTCGCACCATATCCATCAGGGTACGGTTGCGTCTTTCAGCTACTCCATTTTGCTGAGGTTCGCCCGGTGTAGAATACTGGGCCACTATTCCATTTTCCTGTAAAAACCTTGCAAAAGGTCCAGGAACTTGTCCATATGGGGTATGTCGACCGTAGTACTCCCCCCACGATCAGATCGGACTATCTTAATCTTTAAATCGTGTTGGTTTTCAATTTCAGCCTTAAATATCTTGAATTTATCCAAGGCTTCATTTCTTTCTTTGATTGGATAAATATATCCATAACGGGAGTAATCATCCGTGAATGTTATGAACGAGTCATATCCATCCACACTTTTCACAGGAAAAGGACCACAAATATATGTGTGAATAATTTGTAGAACTCCTGTGCTTCTTTTAGCGTCTTTTTTAATTTTCTTTACATATTTTCCTTTAATGCATTCTCTGCATTGTTCTAAGTCTGAGAACTCTAATGGAGGAAGAGTATCATTCTTAACTAGTCTTTCTATTCTCCCCCTCGAAATATGGCCTAAACGACAGTGCCATAATTTCGACGACTCATCTAGAGTTCTCTTTCGTTTTCTGTTTACATTCGTAGACGAGGATTCAATCACTTTCTCGCACGCGACGTTCCCATTATCGCATACAACATTCACATCATCACATAATGATAACAAATAAAGCTCATTCTGTAAGATGGCAAGACTAACACATTCTTTATTAAACATTATTTCACACTTGCCATTTCCAAAATTACAATCATAACCATCATTGTCCAAATTTGAAACACTAATCAAATTCCTCTGTAAAGAGGGAACATAAAGGACATCTCTAAGTAAAAGATTGGAGCCATTAGCTAACTCTAATGAAAGATCGCCAACGGCTTCAACTTCAGCTTGGACTCCATTTGCAACTTTAATGCATCTTTCGTTTCTTTGCGTAGTCCTCGTCGAACGGAATCTCTGTAAGAAATTAGCAACATGAACAGTTGCTCCTGAGTCAATCCACCAAGTGGATTTCGAATATTGCACATACAGGCATTCATTTATAAAGGTAATAATGTTCTCACCTTTCTTTGCCATTATCATCTTTAAGTAATCAGGATAGTTCTTCTTGTAGTGTCTCGTCTTCTTGCAATGAAGACACTGATCTTTGTCTACAACAAATTTATTCTGTTGAGCCTGATGGACAGAGGCTTTTCCCTTGTTCTTTGAGAAGGAGGTACTGTTGAAGTTCTTTTTCTTATTATCCTTCACATAGTTGATAGATCCACCATGTGAGGATTTAATTCTTTCCTCCTCTTGCACACACATAGCTATGCACTTTTCCAAGTCCTATTTCTCGGACTGCATATTGTAGTTGACAACAAATGTGTCAAACTCTTTGGGCAAGGAAACAAAAACCAAATGAATAAGGAACTCATCCTTGAAAGCCAAATCCATTGGTTTAAGCTTAGATGCCAAGTTGCCCATCCTTAGTATGTGCTCTCTTATGCCACTGCCAGAGTACCTTTCTGTCACAAGCTGCTTAATCAGCTGTGTAGCATAAGTCTTTGAAGAGCCAGTGAACTGACTCTTTATCTTATCAAGGTACTCTGTGACAGTGTCACACTCTGCAATTGAGCCCACAATTGCAGGCTCAATTGTGTTCTTTATCACAGCCATACATTTCTTGTTGGCCGTGGTCCATTTCTTATGATTAAGATCATAAGACATCTGTAAGGGAGCATGATCCCTCTGTCTTTTCTGCTGCCAAGTAGTATCATCCTCATTTTGATCCCTCACTGGTGCCATAGGCTCAGTGGGACGTGCTGTAGTGAGGACCCAGTCCACCTCAGCCAAGATAAACGCTAAGTCTATCTTTTTCTTCCACTCTCCATAATTATCTCCTTTTAAGAGTGGGGATCTCTCTGATACAACTCATCAAGTTGTATCCGCCTGAAAAATATTTCAAATAAAATGAGAACATAACAGGAAAATTATATGCCTTATTTTCAACGTTGGTCAAAAATACGACATACAATTAAATCAATTTTATCTATACATGAAATCTACATCACCGTTGGGCAGAAATAGAAATAATGCATAAAATCATCAATTAAAAAATTATAATACTGTTATTATCAACGTTGGTCAAAAAATAACAATATCATAAATCTCTGGAAATTATATCATTTTTCCAAAATTAAATTCTCCCGTTGGTTCGAATTTAATAATGAAATAAACAATCAACATTAACTTTTGCAGCGGAAACTGTAATTATTCTAAAAAATAATTCATTATTCAGAAGCATTATACTGTACACATTTAATCTCTGAAAAAATTAACACGTTGGTGCAAAATGTACAGAGATTTTAAATCAAATTTCAATCAAATTCATCAAAAAATACTTCTGAAAAACATTAAATCCATTTTCGGGATTTTACTGTTCATTTGGCCATTTCGGCCTGCTCAGCCCGGCCACGGCCCACGGCGGCCTGCCCGCGCGCGGCCTCGGCGGCCTTCTCACGCGGCCCGCACAGCCGGCCTCGCGCGCGCGCGCACGTTGCGTTGCCCCCGCGCCCGGCCGCAACCTGGGCCTGGGCCGGGATTTCCTCTGCCCGCCTGGGCCAAAAGAAGCCCGCGCGGCTTGGCGCGATCTCAGCCGTCCGATCGCCATCGACGGCTGAGCGGCGTTTTCGCCCGATCAAAACCGCCGCCCGCGGCGGACGCCCCGTAACCCTAGCTCATTCTTCTCTCCTCTCCCCTCTCTCGCCTCGCGCCCGAGCGAACGCGGCGGCGGCGGCGACTTCGTCCATGCCGCCAGAGAAGGAGACCGGCGCCGCCATGGGCCCTCTCGCCGGCGTGCGCGCTCCCCTGAGAGGGAGCGCGCCGCCGTCGAGCGGCTCCGTGTCGGCGCCCCTCCGAGCGCGCACGCTCGGATCTGTCCCGCGCGTCGACGGTGGCCCGTACGTGGAGCGCCGGCGTGCCCAAGGCTCGGCCGATCTCCCGCACGCCAGCGATGACGACGGCCCGGCGACGACGGCCAGGTAAGCTCTTTTCAGATCTAGGGTTAGGGTTTTCACCCGTTCCCCTTTCTGATCTTTTGCCATTTTCTAGGGTTAAGGGGGGGTTCGTTCTCTTTTCTTTTTCCGTCTAGATCTACGCCTAGGGTGCTCTGATACCATTGTTTGGATAGCTTTTAGGATCTCCTAGGTTAGATCTAGCGGGGTTTCATTACGGGTTCTGGTTCTTGAGGTAATACCGAGAGGGAGAGAGGGGACTAACCGTCCGATGTGGAGGAGGAGGGGTTGGCCATCGCGGGTACGCTCGGTGAAGTCTGCGCACGGGCAGCGACGGTCGGGGAAGAGGTGCGCACGGGCAGCGACGGTCGGGGAAGAGGTGCTTAGTGTTGTCGTCCTTGAATTACAAATTAAATATCCTACTTGACTTGGCTTTCAGGAGGTTAGAGGGACCCTCATGGGTAGCTCAACTCCTTGAATAGCTAGAAAGACCAATTAATTGGTGCGTCTCTCCCTTGGCTAGCTTCCGAGGGTATCTCTAAGGCCCCGTTTGGCACAACTCAGCTTCACTAGTGAAGCTGTTTTTTTTTTGTTTCAGCTTCACCGGTGAAGCTAAAGTTGTTTTGGAAAACTGTTTGGCAAAACAGCTTCACCAACAGCTTCGTGCATGGCTGAGAGAGGGCAATTGCCCAAGATGCCCCTGTCTACCTGATTTGTTCTAACATTTGGAGTTGTATGTTTGTATATGGTCATATGAATTAAAAAATAATATATTTTAATAAGTATGAATTAAAAAATTAAAATTAAAAAATTAAAAAATTAAAATCAGTGCGAACGGTAGAGAAGTGCGAACGGGAGGAGAGGAAACAGGCGTGGGGACCCAGTGGCAAAGTGCTGTAATTTCTGTCAACTACAAGGGTAGTGGGTTCCTAGAACTACGAGCCTGAGGGAGAGAGCTGTGAAAAGCTACTATTTTCACCCCACCCCATTCCCTTGTGAGAGCATGATTTAAGGAGCTTCATCCATGAAGCTGTTTGCAAAAAGGGTGTTTGGCAAAAAACAACTCACAACAGCTCATGAAGCTGTTGGTGAAGCTGTGCTAAACAGGGCCTAATAGTATTACTCTAACTGTCTGTTAGCTATGCCAACAGAAAAGAGGGGTAGGAGAGTGAGCGCAGGTTGTCGTTTCCTAAGCACCCCTCGTGCATGCGAAATAAGATGTGATGCGACAACCGCATGCGCTGTTGGGTTTGTGGAGGCCACGCGGTGGTGCGACCACGGCCAGGCGGTGACCGGCTCAACTTCGGCCACAGCGATGAACGCGAGGGCGATCGGCTCGATGACGGTGATAGCGCCGGTCCGTTTGTGTCTTCTAGAGGTAATCGGATTAGTCCAGATGAGAAAAAGAAAAGTCCATGTATGCCGCAAAGAGAACCTGTCAATTCATCAATTCAACCTTACGTACTTAAACAAGACAGTAATTAGTTGTGTGTATATATACACATACATATATATTAAGTTACTAACTTTTGTTAAGAGTTAGGTTCAAAAGGAAACACATACGGGTGATGGCGGGCGCGTACGTTATGTAGTTGCTGCAAACTTGCGACGCATCGACCAGTGCGATGATCGATGTGCGACGACGTGGTTACACATCCAGCTCGATCGGAATTATTGGCAGTAACTAGCTCGCGGACCAGTTCGTACAGCGCTTTTCATCCCGTTGACATGCATGCATGCCCGCCGCAAGCGGAGAATAATGGCCGGACGAGAAGAAACCGCGAAGAACGTTCCCCGATGCCTACGTGCTTTCGTTTCAATGAACCACGCAAACGAGAGAAATGTATTGGAAGATGAGGATTAAGGTAGGCGGTTTCCTGCTTACTTTTCTTAGAGCACACCGGTACAAATACTGGTGCACTAAGCTAGCTCGATCCGCACCCTTCCTCCGTAGCTACACATCTGATCCAATTCAGGAAAGAAAGCAGCAGTTAGTTAGATACGTGAGAGGGTGGACGGCGAGTAGCATCCATGGATCGCACGGCAAGCGTGTCCCAGCGGCGGCGGCGGCTGGAGGCCGGTAGCCTCGCGGAGGAAGAGGCCGGCGGCAGCGGAGGAGCGAAGACCACGCGGAAGGCGAGAGGATGGAGTGCCGTCGCCTTCATCATCGGTCTCTCTCTCTACATAATCTTCAGCATCTCACTTGGGAACAAATAAGAGTATCTCACTTTTCTTGGTTTCGAAAAAAAAGTGCTCTCTCCATTCTCAGCGTATACGGCGTATATTGATCGATTCCAATGCTGCAAATACTCCTTCATCTTCACTAGTACATTTCATTTGTTGCTATTACAGTATAAATCACAATCAATTATACTTATGTGATATCTCTAAGCTAGCAACAAGGCAATTTTTAGCGGAATAAATAAAACAACTTACTCCCTTTGGTCATAAAAGTGAGTCGTCTTATACATCAATACAGTCCTCAAAATACAAATTTGACTACCCATTTTATAGTAATATATTTATAAAACCTAATAAAAATTATAATATTATAAAAATATATATTCTTGGAGACAAATCTACATGTATCATTTCTATGTGTTCAGCTAAATATTCAAAGATATATTGATAACAAAAATTATAATGTTTGAGAGAGTAGTACAGTAAAGGAAAATAACTTCTTTGATATCCATTGGCATGACTTAAATGTGCGCCTAGATAAACAATGATCGAAAATGAATGTCCACTGTCATAGAAAACATATATAATAGGATTCTTGTATCAAGTATATACATACAACTTTTCAAGACATACTACAAGTCCAGAGATTTTTAGCCCATGTGATGTTTCTTCAACGAATAATCCATTTTCTTTTTCTATTAATCGATCCATGAAAAGAACGGTAAAGTCGTATTTTGCTTCATTTGGTCAGACACTTCGTCAATCTAAGACTTTGTTAGGAGGGGGGAAACAGAATTGATGCATACGGTATAAACACATTAGAACTTTTTTTCTCGACCTGTGGTTTTAACCATAGGATGAATTGACATGTTTACAATACTCCGTACCACATCTCTCTCAGATTCTCACTTCGATTTCGATCGCATGTTCTGCGACACGTACGTGCATGCATTATGCAGGGTTCTACACGGCATCGTCCATGGCGTCAAGTGCGTTCGGCTCGCCCCTTACGAATTACCTGATAAAGCGTTACAACATGAAGGCGAACGCCGCAACAAACGTAAACAACATTTATACAGGCACGAGCAACTTCTCGCCGGTGGTTGGAGCCTTCATCGCCGATGCATTCTTGGGCAGATTCCGAACCCTTATGCTCGGAATTGTATTCGGCATTATTGTAAGTGGCGCGCGAACATTTCAATAGATTTATAGGTAGAGCAATATACAGCTAGTAAGGGGTCAGATTAATCGCAAGAAATGGCGTGTCATCTTGTGATCGATGTGATGCAGGCAATGGTGGTCATCACCCTGTCTGCAACAATCCGTCAGCTCAAGCCGCCGCCGTGCAGCGACCTGGCCAGGCAAGCCGGCACGTGCGCCGGCCCGTCGGGCCTCCACCGTGCCGTGCTCTACATCGGCATGGGGCTGCTCGTGATGTCCGCGGGCGGCACGAACCCGACTGGCCTGCCGTTCGGCGCGGACCAATTCGATGAGAGCGACGAGCGGCACAAGGAAGGGATAAAACGCTACTACAACTGGTACTACGCCGCCAACATGATGGCCACGTTCCTGACGCTCACCTTCATCGTCTACATCGAAGACAAGGTTAGCTGGGGCCTCGGCTTCGCCATTCCCACGGGCCTCATGCTCGTCACCTTCGTCGTGTTCCTCGTCGGCACGCCGTTCTACGTCTACGTGCCTGCTGAGGGCAGCATCTTCTCGAGCGTCGCACGAGTGGTAGTCGCGACGTGCCGGAAGTGGAGGCTCCGGCTGCCTCACCCGGACAACACGCGGCTGCAGGAGGCTGTCTTGTACAGCCCTCCCGCCTCCGGGAACGGCCGCGTCTTCAAGCTCCCCCTCACGCTGCAACTCAGCTTTCTGAACAAGGCGGCCATTGTGACCGACGCCGACGAGATACGGCCCGACGGCTCCACGGCGAGGCCGTGGAACCTATGCAGCGTGCAGCAGGTGGAGGAGGTGAAGTGCCTTGTAAAGGTCATCCCCATATGGATCTCCGGCGTACTGTGGTTCATCCTGGTGATGGAGATGATCAACTACACGTTCCTCCAGGCTTTGACCATGGACCTCCGCATGGGCAAGAGCTTCACCATCCCACCGGTGTCGATCACCGCTATATTGTACCTCTCCATCGCGCTCTTCGTGCCCATCTACGACCTGCTCATCGCCCGCGTCACGCAGCGGCTCAACAAGGCGGATGGCGGCCTCACCTTGCTCCAGAGGCAGGGCGCCGGGATCGTGATCGGCGCACTGGCGTTTGTGGTCGCGGCCGTGGTGGAGCGCAGGCGCAGGGACTCCGCGCTGGACCACGGCGGTAAGTCGCCGGTATCAGTGTTCCTCCTGGCGCCGCAGCTCGCGGTGATGGGCGTGTCCGGTGCGTTCAGCATGGTTGGGCAGCTGGAGTTCTACAACACGCAGTTCCCGGAGCAGATGCGCACGCTCGGCAACGCGGCGTTCTACTGCGCGCAGGGCGCCAGCAGCTACCTGGCCACACTCGTGGTGAACATCGTGAATGCGAGGACGAGGCGGCACGGCAAGTCCGGCTGGGTCAGTGATGACCTCAACGCCGGTAGACTGGACAACTTCTACTACACCATGGCCGTATTTGCGGCGGTCAACTTCGTCTACTTCCTCGTGTTCTCCTACTTCTACCGCTACAAGGGTCAGCAGGCCGACACGGAGAGTACTTGTACAAGCGATAGTGAGGCCGTGCTGCTGACCTAGCTATTCTTTGAATCATGATTGTTTGACTGTTCTAGATTATCATGATTGTTTGACTGTTCTTTGAATCATTTCTGAAGTTATTTTTTGAAACGGAATTTGTGAAGTTATTAGATGTAAGAAAATCGCAAGCTCTGAGGGATTAATTACCGATTAATGGGATTCATTGATGTATCAGATGATGAGTTACATGATGGAGCAGGGTGGGGGATTCTGCTGGTAGGTTGGACGTAAACCGTCACCGGCGGCACAGGCGCCTTCTGCTCCGTGGCCGCCGAATACTTTATCTCCTGCTGCTGCTGCTTGGGCAGTTTCTTCTCCTCCAGCTTGGACGGCGGCCTGATGGTGACGACGTCCGCGCGCTTCCCGGCCTTCCTCGTCTGCACGATCACGTCCACCGGGTCCACGCTGCCGGTGACCGTCATCGTGCTCTTCTCCGAGTCGATCTCGATCTTGTCAAAACCTAACAGTGCACTGGACACGTATAATACTCAACTACGTAAGAATCTGTTAGCAAATAATCTAGACTTAGTCTTTTGCTCTAATATTTTTGCATGTGTGTATGGTGCAACAGGTGATGTGTCTGAAATTGTACCAGTGTAGTATTGCACGGAGTTATGCTTGGTGCAGGAAAACCTGAGAGTCTGCAGTAGTGGTGAGCCACTTGAACCTACGGATCGATCCAAGATAACAGGTGTGATCTATAGAAAATATTTGCCGATGGCGAGTAGCCGGGATGGCCAAGTCATCAGTCGTGTGTTGCATATAATTAGGAGTTAATGCATATGTTTAGTAGTGCATGCATGCGAGTAGTGGCATAGGCTACTAGTGGCTCCCATTATGGGTGCATGCAAAACTGATCCGCATGCATAACGTGGATTGCTAGTAGGCCTATTTAATCATATACTTAGCATTTTGATCAATGAGTTGAGGAGGAAAAAGCTATGGTTGTGCATCACCAAAATATTGTCTCTTTGCCTCTCTCCCCTGCGTGTGTGTTCACCACCAGGAGTGTGTGCGTTGTTTTTTTATTTCCAACAGAATCAAGAATTAGTTTGCTTTGTAAATTTGATCGTACCTTGGAGCCCAGAGACAGCCTGCAGGACCTTCCGCTTGCATTTGACGCAGGAGGTGTCGACCTTGAGGACCGTCCTCTTTGACATGAATGCCCGAAAGCTCCCCTGTTTCCCTTCCTCCTCCACGACGCGCAGTGCCGGTGCTTGTTGTTGTCTTCCTTGAATTACAAATTAAATATCCTACTTGACTTGGCTTTCAGGAGGTTAGAGGGACCCTGATGGGTAGCTCAATTCCTTGAATAGCTAGAATGACCAATGTATCTCTAATAGTATCATTTTAACTGTTTGTTAGCTATGCCACCTCAACAAAATCCTCTGTCGAGAAAAAAGGGGGAGGAGAGTGAGCGCATGTTGTCGTTTCCTAAAGCACCCCTCGTGCATGTGAAATAAGATGTGATGTGACAACCGCATGCGCTGTTGGGTTTGTGGAGGCCACGCGGTGGTGCAACCACGGCCAGGCGGTGACCGGCTCGACTTCGGCCACAGCGATGAACGCGAGGGCGACCAGCTCGATGACGGTGATAGCGCCGGAGGACGTGACTGCGACAAACGATCGACAATAACGACGAACATGAGGGTGATTGGTGGATCGCTCAATTCGGTTGGACCCGGCTTGACAGAGTCTGGATCTGACTGGATCCAAATGCCGACGAACCGGATTTGTCCAAGTCAATACCGACGAGCTCGGAGGGGGTGGTGGCCAGAAGTGGTGGGGAGAGAGTGGCGTCCGGAGGCGATAGGAGGAGAGAGAGATGGCATTGGGGAGGTGAGAGAGTGGCGGCCAGAGGCGGTGGGGGAGAGAGGGCGACGGGGAGAAGAGGGAGGCACGGGAAGATGGCAGGAAGGCAGAGGCCGACGCGGAGGGAGAGAGTAGTCAATTGTGAGGTGAGAGGCAAAGGGGAGTCATAGATCGGCAACTAATGGTAGTGAGGTAGAATGGCCATAATGAGGGAAGACAGTGCCAATGGGTAATGGTGGTAGGAGCTTAGTGAAGGTGGGGAGGTGTGGCGAGGTGGAGGGAAGCATATAGTAGACATGTGGACCAACAATTGATAAAAATATAAAAAAATGTGTTCTATGTCAAGAGATAATTTATTGGAGTTATTGTCTCTTATATTATTGATAGATAATATGAACTAGTTTAGAAATGAAAGATAATGTGGACTAGTTTAGAAATGGAACATGCCCGGACTAGTAATTGTCATCGCCAACTATCTAGCTCGCTGTTTGAGATTCTATAACGCATTTCACTTGCGACGTAATGATTCTAAGCATGCTAGGATTCTATCGCGGAACACGTGTACTACAGTCACGACAGGATATCTGCAGTTACGCCAGTAATTACGTGATGTTGTCGTCTGAGTTGGGGAAAAATGTTTTCATTGTTGGTATCCTAATTATTGAAACCTCTCTCCGTTAATTGAGGGCTATACTATTACTATGGTAAACCGAGAATAACTGAATTTTTAAACCATATTTTTTTATTAATATTATATAAATATATCATTGCTAAAAAATTACATAAATAACCTACTATCATCATTCCAAACGGCGGAATGATGATAATCCTATGTGGAGTCATGTGTAGTAGTCTACAGGTCTTTGTCATCAAATGATGCCATGTTGTTGATTCAACTGGCGACAGATATTCTGTCATTGGTTTAAATGGTGACAAAGGCTCTATCCTTAATTGTATTGGCAACAAAGGCTCTATTGTCAATGCAACTAGTGACAGAGTCATTTTTGAATTTGTTCTAAGTAATACATTTTGTCTTAATAAAAATATATTATTTATAAAAAAATTCTTGCATTTTTTGCTTTAGTAGTTTTGAAATAATAGCTAACTATTAAAGAGAGAATTTAACTAGTGCGCCTCAGGTTGAATTAATGATTTTTGTTTAAATAAACAATTTCAAGTCCGACATAACACTTCATAATGAATATATGAATCACACGGTGCGCAGGATTTGATTAGTTACATATGTTTGTTTTACTGCTCCTACGATATAAATATCAATATACACAAACTGTGAACCTAAACTACATATAAGATACATGTGCATCTTATGGAATGTAAACAACGTGGGGCCTCTATTGTCATTTAAAATGACGATTGAAGCTACAGAGGCTTCTGTCGACATTTCAATCAATGATTCGTCTCTCTATCGCCAATTGAAATGGCGACAGATATCGTGACGTTGACGTGACCTCTGTCGTCTATTCATTTGACGACTGTCGTCCCAACTTCAAATGATGATAAAGCCTCTTTTATTATTTAAAATGGTGGCAGAAAGCTATTTATGTATTTTTAAGTAATGATATATTAATGTAATATTGATAAAAAAAATACTATTTTAGAAAATTTTGAGAACAACTTATCTGAACCTAGGACTCTAGGAGCAGCTGCTCCACTTACCCTAGCCGTTGGATTGCTACACCGTCTTGAGATTCGTGCCTTTTTTCATTAGCATCAAGAATGCAATTAGATTGTGTGTGTACAGTAATAGCCTTATGTCCTGAAATAGGACCTTCTGTAGCACCCTGCCTCGGCCTGAAAACCGAAACGCATACTTTTTTTTATGAGCACTGTCAGCTTCAGTCTATGTCAAAACATATTAGTATCAATGTTTTGTAACTAGAAAGTAGGATTATGCACTATACAAAAACATAGAACAGAAAACATGTGAATGCACTTTATTTATTTATTTATTTACAAGAGACCACACGCAAGAAAATTGACCGTCACGCGAATGCACTTTCGCATTTGATGTGGTTCAACACCGCGTATCGACGACGCCATCACACTTGCGCGTAAGAACGCAGACCTCGAGCCGCAGGGGATTAATTAGGAGTACTATTGAGACTGAAAATAAGCATCGACATACCCGCCCCTTATTCTTCAATTTTGGAATCTTACCAAGCAATATGATTGGTTCTCAGCACAGATATTCCCGATTAATAGTGGCTGAAGCACACAGGTGAAATACACAAGAAAATGAAATATTTTTTGAGCTTATGGTTTATGTTTATCAACTTTCAGATTCGATGTCCCAGAAACAATCACCATGTCGCGAATGCCATCAAGTCTATAATATCGTGAGCTCTTCTCTCTCAAGTCATAATTGTGTCAACTAATTGCACATTTTCCTTGCTAGCTTAGCTCAGCGACTCGTGCGAAAGTGACACCAGGCGTGTTTGGAAATGAAACAGACCAAAATTTGAAAAAAAAATTGAAATTGCATTTTGGATTTGATTTCCTTTGCTTCCCAGCCCTATCCCGCATGAATCTCAACCTATTCCACCCCTAATTCCTGTCGGCACAAAGCTTGAACGGAGGAGAGAGCCGCTGTCACTGTTCACAAACCGAAAAATCGCCGCCGCCACTGATATTTGCCGCCGCCGACTTCACCCGCGCCTTCTCGCACCTGCTCGCTACTGCCGACCCTGCTCCAGTTGTTAGCGACCGTACTCCATCTCTAAATGCCCCTACATCGGTGTCAGGCACCGCCGGCCACGCCGCCATCGTCCACCCCCTATTTTCGCCCTCCCAGCTCTCACAGTCTCCCCAGCCGACCTGACACATCCCGCCTTTCTTGACCGCCGCAATGCACAGCCCAAGGCAGCCAGCACGAGCCCCTCTGTCAGCCGCACCGCGCCTCCTCAAGCATTTGCGGCCGTGCCACGCGCCGTCGCCCCCTTGGCCAGCTCCCAGCGCCGAACTGCCTTCGGGCATCTATAAAAGCTGAAGACCCCTCTAACCTCCCCCACACTCCCCCGTGAAGCCCCACTCACACCCAATTAGCTTATCGTCACCTCCATCGCCGGCAATTGCCGAAAGCCTCAAAGGTGAGCCCTAATTCGATTCCATTCCTCCGAGCCACCATTTTCCGATTGCCTTCACCAGTAGCGCCCTCAAGCCCCTAGGAACCCGACCGACCCATCACCCTAGCTCCCTGAGGCTCCTCCTTCCCCGACGTCAAGAGCCGCCCAACGACCGAGCCGCCGCGCCGTGGCAAGCCCAAACCCGACCCTCCCAGCCCAAACCGCCACTCCCACAAGCTTGCCCTAGCCCCACGGATGCCCAAGCACCGGCCCAACCGTCCGATTAAGCCTCCACTCGCCCTACATTGTTCAAATTCCCACATGAGAAAATGGCTCACCGCTAGCGATCGCCGGTCTTTCCGTCCTGACCGAACCCCAAAATGGACCCTTGGCAACCCCACAAACCCAACCACGGCCTCGGAAACCGTCACAAAATCCTCTAGCCCTACCAACAGTCGCCGCCTCTTTCCCCTGTTTTCTTGCGCCCGCGGGAGCGAAGGGAAGAAGATGAACAGTAACCGCGTGTTACTGTTCACCCCGACCCGCTAAACCGAGCCCAACCCGCAGCGCACAGTGTCGGATCCGACCAATTAAACCCGTAGTGAACAGTGTCAACCGCAATGAATAGTAACCCAACCCATTATTGTTCATCCAAAACCCGAAAATGTATATTTATACCCATTTTGACATTTCGAACCCGCCGACCCATTTCTCAAGCCCATTTCATCATTTTGACCCTCCTAAAAACCTAAATCATATTTATTTGGATTTTTAGAATTTTTCTTTCTTTATTTCCTTTCCTTGTTCCTAGCTCAGTCCTTCGGGTGTGGGACTAATTTATTTTAATTTTGCGTTAGCTCTCAACATTGAAGTACACCCGGAGCAGGAAGGAGAAGGTCTAGCTCAAGTTCAAGAAACCAAAGAATCCGAAGTTGCCAAAATCGTAGGCCCGCAAGGCAAGTCACACATATTTTGATCATGTTGAACCTACATTTTCGCTATTTATCTATTTATCAATATCTTCATTATGTTATTTGCGCACTGTTATTTTGTGTACAATAAATGCTTAGAATGACATGATACTAGTTATGTCCTACCACCCGAAAATGCCCAGTCTAATTTGATGGCCATATTCACCTTGACAAGACGTAGTGATATTAAATATAACAATAATGTAATCATGGTAGTTTAGAGAATCAACAAAATCTTCTGTTACTAAAAGAATTGGTACTTGTTGATGTAATTTGGAAAGTGGTTCTAGGGTAAGCGAGGATTGCTGGAGGCCTTAAAAGCAGGCCGGATCCCATGACCTTAACCTAGAGTGGAGGCAAGAATTATAAATCGGTGACAGTGTTGTGGCACTGAACATGGATTTGTGGGAGGAGATTGCCTC
This sequence comes from Dendrocalamus latiflorus, assembly GCA_017311315.1. Classification (NCBI taxonomy): domain Eukaryota; kingdom Viridiplantae; phylum Streptophyta; class Magnoliopsida; order Poales; family Poaceae; genus Dendrocalamus; species Dendrocalamus latiflorus. Next base: position 35,312,847 of record CM029637.1, read on the forward strand.
AGTGAAAATATAAGGACTAGACCGTTATGCTGTGTAAAGAACATAGTGATCGCCCAACCACAAGCGTTGATACGTCAAATCTGGTCTAGTAACTGCTCAAGTTCGATTGAACCTCTATATAAGCGGTTGGAGGCAAAGTGTGAATCCATACGGAAGTGAGTTAAGAAGGGCCGTATGGAAGTTGGCCGTTATTATTACTATTGATTTGATTATCAGTTGTCCACACAATAGTAGACCGAGATAAGTCAGGTAGAGGCCTGAGCTTGTTGAGGAAGTGTACTAGGTAGAGGCTATATAAAGAATTGAGCAGCGAAAAATCTTGTTTTCTTGGACTCGGACGTGGTGACTAAGAAATCTTGTGGGTAAAGCAGGGCAGCTCTGCAGAGTCATGACTAATGGTATTCGAATACGCCGTACTTCCGGTAAATGAAGTTGTGTGTAATGGGTGAATCCAACAACAAAGCATAAGTAGATTTAAGAATGATTTGGGAATATTGAGAATTGATAATCAAGTTTGAAAAACCCCTTTTAAATAACGAAGTTGTCTTTCTTTTGTCTAAAAATGAGTTACAACTAAAACTGCATCCACATAGAATAATAAACTTTTCCCCTCATTTCATGGCAAACCTTGCATGTAGTTAATAGCAGCTTCCGTGTGACTTGTTAAGTACGGTTAGTTGTACACGGACTTGCTTTATTTTCCCCAATAGAGAGATCAGAAGTGGACAGGATATTGCAAGTTCTCGTGTTAGAGTTACGACCGCACTCAGAAGTGTTACAGGAAACGTAAGAATTTAAGATGAAACGATTCAACTACTACAGCAATCCGCAAAATTTTTACATTCCAGACATTGGTAGCCAAACAGCGATCCGCAAAACGTTGCATAGAGCATACCTGGTATTTGGACGCACAAGCCACAGGTAGCCAAACAGGAACAATGCATAACAAGCAAGATATGTTGCGACGATATTTAAATTCAAGGATTGTGCGCCGCCCGAGCTTTACTGCACGAAGAAAATGGGGACAAATTGTTCCTAAACCACTTGTTTTGCTCTTACAAGATCTACCTTCTGACTGTTACATGATTTATCCCCAGAACGTTACAAACCGCACAACAAAAAGAATGCCGAAGGAACAGGTACTCTTTAAGGCTTGGTGGGAGCCTGAGGGAAACTGTAGTACAACAGAGTTCAGATGCAACATTTATCCGATGGTCCAATAAGAGGCAACATTTGAATATGTTACCAAGCTGATCTCCCCCGGCTTTCAAAATTTTTCAGTACCAGCTCTTCAAGCTGGATAGCTTAATTCTTGGCAATGCTCACAGAAAACGTGAGACTGGACAAGTGGACATCACATCAGATGATGTGCTTGCCGGTAATACCTATTAATGTACCTTGACTGCAGAATACAATAGGTACAAAGTTAAATCCAAGGAAAGTTCAAAATAGTCCATTCTAAGAAACACCAAGCAACACTATTGCATACCTTTACGTTGCTTACATCAGGAGTGTCTGGGGTTTTTACAGGATAAAATTTGTAGAATCGGATATTTTCAAATGCCTCTTTTGTCTTAGGATCCATATCATCAATAGCTTTCTTTCTAGCTTCTTTAGCCTGCATAAGTTTTGGAGAAACAATGAGTACTAGAATGCATTAAAATCTTTAGTAAAGGTAGTTATAATTCCGGTTGATTGTGGACCTGTTTCAGCTCTCTCTTCATTTCTCTAACCTTCCCCTTTAGGAATTCCTGTCAAAGAAATGTGGCAGTAAAGTTATGAAGGACAACTCATTGAGGTAACTATCAATTTATCATACACTAATACACTATGCAAAGTATCTATAGTGACAGCTAAGCACAGAAATCATCGAATCTGCACCTTAAATTTCTCTTTCTCATCCTCTGGTAACACCTCATCTTTAACTTTCTCATCAATAAAATCCTGCGTTGCAACAAAATGATTCAACACAGATGTCCTTTCATGGGTAGCATCAGAGCCAAACAAAATAAATTTCATGCATACCTCGTAATCGTCCATTTCCCAGTCAAAGTCGCATACTATCTGCAACAAGCAGCACAAAGTAAATGCAATGATCTATGACAACAATTAACAGCTACTTGAAATCAAAACTCAAAAGTCAATTAGGAAGCATTTAAGTACACTTCTTGGAATAATTTACACAATGCGTTAACTAAAAGTGGAAAGTGGTTATTATCGCTTCAGAGCAATTAAAGGTCAGCATCAATAGCAGGAAACAACCTATCCGGCTATCCCTGCATTTAGATTGGTAGGTCAAGATAAGCTGTTTGGGGTTATTTCAGGCTCATAAACCAAACAATTTAGGAAGTATGTTTTCATATTAATAATGCATAAAAAAATACATGTATCCCTCCTGAAATTCCAAACCCCAATCTTCACAAGTATCCAACCCATCGCAACACGGGTGACAACATTGGAGGACTGACAGTGTGAACAATGCTGCCAGCACATGGCTCTGATCTCAGCAGTGGAAGACGGTGTTGCACTGAAGCTGGCAAGGGGCACCAGCATGTGGCTGGTTTTGACCTCACAAGCGTGGGAACTATGTGGTGAAACGGCTGGTAGCTACTCCATAAGCCAGATAAGCCAAGATTAGTTTGGCCCTGTGGCTTACAACAGCGGAGAAGCTGCACCCGCAGCTTGGCCAAATGTTCCCTTAAATAACTAGAACATTAGTAATTAGTTCTATTAATTGAGTCAATTAAAAAACATCCCAAATATATGCCTAGTTAAGCTCACAACCAAAGAACTTCATATTAAGTTAGATGTAGATTCCGGAGACAGCGTGATGCTGCTCCCTTATTAGATTTTTCGGTGGGTAATTATGACTCCTCCATAAGTAATAACGAACACCCTACTTTAAGGAAAAAAAGATAAGCAACAATCATTCAGGATCATTTAGGCAATACTTGCTAAAAATGGACCCACTAAAATAAGCTTACCGGGGGTTCTAGAGGATATATGATATTGACAACTGTATCATCTTCATCTTCGGGGGGATTCAGTGGCAGATAATCTGCAAAATAATTACACAAGGTTTAATGAGCAGATCACATTACCATCAAGAGGACCATTTTATCAAACACTTCATATCAGATGTCTAAATCAAACGAAACGATCTAATCAACTAGTAGAACAGCGTGAGGATTTCTGCATGTATTTGAGAACCCAGGGTGTGCTGTATAGGTGTTTGGGTGGGTGTTGGGTTGTTTGAGTGATAAATGACCTTGGCATGCTCGGACTATTTATAGCACAACTTATTACAAAATGTGTATGCTTGTCACAATTGCTGATCTTGAAGGCACAAACACCACCAAAGATCAACCCAACACACACTGCAATACACAGTTGGAAAGAAGGGGCTTCATTGAGACGGAATATGAAGCGTTGTCAAATGGTTAGAAAGTGACCAACACACGATTTTAACCAATAGTTATCAAATATACATATGCCATTTGTAATTTTGTAAATGAAATACCAGTCATCCAACAAAAGTTGCAAACTAAAAATCCATCAAAGTCTAAAAGCCATTACAATTGACTGCCATTCCAATGAAATCAACAATTTATTAAAGGATTCTCATCCCATGACATACCGTTGCATTGCAACGATTTAACTAAGTCGTAGTCGCATTCTCGCAGAATATTATGCGCAAACTCAGATAGTGTAGTTTACATGTTCTTGGACTGGACCAAGCCAAGGATAGGTACAGCAACGGAGCATCTAATGTTAACAGGCATTCAAAGGATCCTAAAGCAACAACAGATATTTCCGAAGACATGCAAGACAAGCCTATGAAAAATAATCCCAACTCAGCTTACAGGGCATGCAGTAGTCAAACTGCTTGACTCGCTCAGTTTTGAGATGTTTCAGCGCAGACCTGCAAAATATATAAAGTTAGAATACATGCCACGGATTACTGGGCGACAACATTCCAATAAACAATAGCAACAGAAATGTATGCCCTCAAGCATGAAATGTTAGCGAGGAAGGAAAATTAGCATGAATAACACTGACCTTCGCTGAGTGCAACCAAGAGTGAATATTTTTGTTTTCAAACTGTCAATCCTATTGAGCCTATAGATAGAACAAGAGCAAAGTGAACAAAATGAAAAACTACACTGATGAGGAATAAAAGGTAAGGATGTAGGTGCCCAAAACAAAAGGTAAGAAATATTGCTCAAAATAAATAGCATGGAAGTACCTGTCCTCTAGTGGAACATAAGGCACCCAGGCCATCTTCATCGCCTTCATTGAAACTATTTCTTCATTTTCCCTTTGGACAGAATTTATACCAATTTTATCTGATGGAGGGAAAGGACAGTCAACCTGCACCACAGAAAACATTGCAAGTGTTAAATGAGATCCATCATCCAGCAAATAAATAGTAAATTTACTAGGGCTTAAACAAGTCAACTGATGAAACCACCGCAAGATACAAATATGCCAGGCCACATTTTCCACTGCAGACTTTCTTTCAGAAAAGAAAAACATTTTGCACTGCAGATTAGGGTCAACAACACCAATGAAACATTTTTGGAGTAAAATAGTGTGGCAAGGACACGGAACTTGCTCCTCCAGGGCTTAAAGGAGACAAAAGGGACCCCAGGCCAAATAGTTTTAGCGGTATACCAGGAAACCAGGAAAAGAAAGGTTTAAGCAATGGCATTATTCACAAAATAACAAAGGTGTAAGATACTAAATGTTCTTAACATAATCCAGGCTAGTGAAGGTTTTAGTCCTGAACTAGCATACTCACCTTGGTAACATAAATCGACAAGATTAATGAAGTTCCTAACCATTTTTTTAATTTAGTAAAAAAAGGACTCATAATTTTTAATCTTCAAAAACGCCACATATACATTTCCTACCTTGTGCAATTTGTCACTTTTAGCTTTATGGTACAAATGAGTGAGGTTCACAAATATCAAAAAATGTATGCATTTTCTGCAATGCAAAAGGTATAAACATAATTGTTTGGCAGGCATAATCATGAGAAAAATGTTCAACTCAAGATAAAGTGTAACTGAGGACAATTTTCTATAACACATTTTCCTATCAGTGCACTTTCAGAACTTAAGATAGTGTAGCAAACATAACCATCTGATAAATGTTCGTGACAAGAGAATAGATGAGAACTTACCGCAACTACAACAGGAATAAGTACTATCTTCGATTCGCCATTAACATCCAATAGTTGAGCTGCATGCCGACAGAAATGAGCCAATTAGACAAATTGTATAAAATAATTATTCAACAAGTTGGTACAGTCCATGAAAAAATAAAACAGACAGCAAAGAATGAAATCATTTTTCCCCCTGCAATACATCAACATGTTGCATCCAATATATCTATGGTGCACATGGTAAAAGGATTCAATGATAACAGTTGTAACACCAGAAATACTAATCAACTGTGAAAAGGCAGTAGCCACTGATCTTAAAACGTGTTATCAGCCAGTAAGGTCCAAAAAAGACCTTTCACTTGCTGGAGATGGCCAGGGAATCATTTAGCATCAATAAAACATGCAACAGCAGCTCTACAGCACAATTACTGAATTACACTAAACCACAAACTCATTGCTCTCACATTCAAGCTATATACCACAAACTTCACATGAAAATTTATCCCAGATAACACCAGTTTATTGTCAATTACTACAATATTACCAAGCTAATCTGTATTCATGCATCAAGAATTGGAAGGTTAACTTACGCTCGGTGCTTCCAAACAGGTAAAGTGTCTTCCCATAAAGCTCTCCCCCTTCTTCTAGAGCTTTCTGCTCACCACAATAAGCCACACATCATGCTGAAAGGAAGCTTAGTATTCCAACAAAAAATGTCTTAGAAGATTATCTGTAGACCATACCTCCAAATTTTCAAAGTTCCAGTTGAACTCCTTTATCTTATCAATATTTTCCCACTGCAGATGACAGGACCAGAGATAGAAAATCAATAAAAGTAAGACCAAATGCAGAATACACAGCTGTATGCATATCAAAATGTGAATCATTGACAGACACAATACTAGAAAAAAACAACAGTAGGGATGCGCACAAACCTCAGTCCCAACAGGAAAAGCCGACAACCAAAGATCCTCCTGAACAAAACAATACACCATTAGGCACAATGCACCAAAAGCAATTAGCAAACAATAAGGACACAAGGCACACTCATGAACCGCATGTTTTTCAAGTGATACATCCAAGGGACTCAGTCAAACAAGTTAAATCACAACGCAACTTCGAAAGATGGTCATCACAAAACCAAAAAAAATTGTAGGACTGCCATAGAAAAACTACTGTCATTAACCCAAAAAAAAAGAAATTTAGAACCATTAACCCAAAAAAAATGCAAACATTACATTGCACCTGTGACACAATAATGAATCTGCTCAACTCAACGTGAAACATATGTAGAAGATTATCATCATTCCAATCATAACTTAAACTTTAGATGTGATGAGGCACGCAGAAACATGTCCTTTAAGCAACCAGCTCATACAGCAAGGCGCTTCAGAATACAACAATCGCTACCACTATACCAGATAAAATTGACCTAGAATGAAAAATCGTACACTTTGGGGAAATCCTATAGTCCAACCATTCCTAACCAAATGGGGAAATCCTATAGTCCAACCAATTCTAGTCGCACGTTAACCTAGAAATCTCGTATTTCAGCATCGCACGCAGCAAAAAAAAAAATCACCATCCCTTCTCCTAATCCAACCACTGCAAATCTCACCGCAAGAGCACTAACCGAAGTATCGAACACCGCACGCTAAAACGAACGAACACCAATCAAGCCCATCCCTACTCGGCTGATAACAAAACCTAGCAAACCGAAGCACGCATCGGCGACAGGTTGTCGGGAAGCCTCCTCACCAGATTCCGCTTCTCGGGGAAGTACTCCGTCTCGGGCTTGGGAGGCGCTTTGACGCGCTTCCCCCTCCCCCGCGTGGCCGGCTCCTTCGCCGCCGCCGCCGCCGTGCGCTTCTTACCCCTGGGACGCGCCATCGCTCTCGATTGATAGGGTTAGGGTTCCGGCCTGCGTTTCGATTTGGATTTGTATTTATGCGATCGGGGGAGGAGTGGGTGTTGGATTTTGGGGAATCGGCGCGTGGAATCGACGCGATCCAAATTTGAGCGGGGGGTGGAGAAGGTACAAACACCGCGGCGGTGGCTTCGAGGGCCGCCGGATTAGAAGGGAGGTGGTTCTGGGCCGTCGGCCGCGGGGTGCGAGTGGGTCGCGTCGAAAAACTGGAAATAATGCTTGCTAATTTACTGATGGGGATTTGCGTTGTCTGTGGCAGCGGGATTCAAATGTCGTGCGGATGACATGTGGGACCATGTGTCACTAACTCGACGGCTCTGTCTCGAGCCAAGAATTTTGTAGGCAGCATGTTCTTTTCAGCTTCTAAAAACTGTTTTTCAACTTTTTTACAGTAACTAGCTTTTAAACAGAATATTTTTTCATGATAAGGCCTACTAGTTAATTGTAGTACATACTTTACTGAGTTCATTTATATTGACAAAAACCGCATGTGGGTTTCTGTTACTCACAAACAACCTAAAAGTCAAGCCGCAGCCAAAAGCCACAAGTCAGTTCGGCCCCCGGTTTCAAACGTGGAGGTGTTAGTAGGGGGCCCTTTTTAGACCTTGGCTTCAAGTATTTTTCATTGCTGTCCCTCCCTTCCCACTATTTTTATGGGTATTGACTTTTCTAGTGAATCTCTAGCTTACTTTTGTTGTAAACCATAATAAAGTAATAAAATGTGTTCCACTAAAATTAATAAATAAAAATTATGTTACTAATCAACAGGAGAATGCTGCTTTTTTGTTGACATGTTTAATCCCATCTTTAATGATGAAAAAAAGTAAGAGAGAAGCAATCGCGATGGAGCAATCAATCAACTTAAGGAAAACTCGAGGAAAATAATTATAGAACCAAACTATCTAATTGGCCTACCTATTAGGACGCCCCATGGTCACCTCCATCATCATCATTTTTGAGCCCACCATTTGGCTCCTGCCTCATTGTCGGATAGACACCATCACATCATAATCATGGATGATAGCTGCCATGCCATGGATCGAGGCATGCTGCTTCGAATCGAGGCCCACCACTATCGAGTCTATTGGCAAGAGGGAGAGAGAGAGAGAGAGAGATGAGTAGGTGTGGTGAGGGCGATCAGCGGCGGTTGTGGAGATCTGTAGGAGAGACATGTACAAAGGGGATGGAGAGATGAGATGGAGGGGAGTAGTGGAGATTATGTGTCTTTCCCCTTTTTTTTTACTGTTTTTGTGATGGCCCCATGAAGATAGAGACAAACACTACATAATGGAACAAATTTTGCAAACCTTGCATCTATTTGACATGGCAATTTTTATTACAATCGAGCTTGCAAAGTACACATTAAAGAAACCCTAACGGGCAACAACTCCTCTAAGGAGGCACTTTAAAATCACTATTGTGTTGTGAATACCAAAATGTACTTTGTCAAAAGGAAATACAAGTAATTGTTTTATTATCTCACTATAACAATTTTACTATGTCGCTAGTTCATTGGATATTATCATACTACTACTTTGTCTTTTCTATTTACATTATCTACATTTGTTTTCCATCAACTATTGCTGCACCACCCGTCTGTAATCCATAACTCTCGTTCCCATCCCCTCTCACTACCATATGTACTTTCCACTTCACCTTCCTCAACTCATCGCCTCTCTAGCAACTCAACGCCATTATCATTTTCAGTCCATAAAAACCTAACTTGCCATATTTAGAATCATGAGTTTTTCCAAGACCATTAAGCGCATTGTCACCCGTTTCAACCACTCTCTTCCTATTCTTACAAGGGACTTGCTAGCACCCGGAAGTCCGTTCCGGGCGCTAGTGTCATACGTCATCCGTAGCCGTCGAATTTAACGCAGCATGATACAACCATCCGATGTTGCCTTCTTCGCCGTAACGCAACTAGTGTTTCTCTTCTACCACCGCAACGCAACACAAGAAGTGTCACATCCTCTTATGTTCTTCCGTCGTTCCCCAACAGAGCTCACCCTGAATCCATCAATCTCGCCAAAATTGCTTCCCAAATTCATCCAGATATTGCATCTCCTCCCCATAACAAAATCACTTCATCCAGAGCGCATCTTATTCATCCAAATTCATCCAGATGTAGCATCTCCTCGCCCTTCTTTTTAGCGATTGATTTGATCTCATCCATGAGATTCAAAAATTTCTCCCCGAATTCAATAGAATGGTTCATCTAATCCGAAAAATCGAGTTCCCACCACCAAATCATCTGTTTGCGAGGCCTCCACCGCATATCGTCGCAACAAATCTGATTAATGGAGAGCCTCGTCAGGAGCCTCGCGCTACTTACGATGGCGAGTAACTCCAGTAGCAACCATGAAGCACAATAGGAGCATCCGCTGGTCGATCCTGCAACGAATCCATCAATTGATATGGTTCGATTGAGCTACGAGACCCAAGAACAGGTATGTTCTAACCCTGACCCCTTTGATTAGCAGCAACAATAGCTGAAACATAGCAACAAAAAAGATATATGTGACATAAATTGAAATCAAATCTTGCAATGCATATTGGTTGATCCACATTAGCATGTATTTTGTTTTTGTACACAATTATATAGTGACGCAACAATTTGATTGTTTTGGTGCAACAATGATTACGAATGTTGCTAGTATTTTTATTTAGAAAAACATAGAGCTCGATCCTGAACAGATGTACCACTAAAAATTAGAGATGATGATGACTTTACCTAAGTGGAGGTTGGTGAAGAACAATTTGTTGATCAAGAAGAAGATGTTGTGTGTTCTCGATGAATTGTGCCTTTTGTTGGGATGATGTTTGATGCAGTTGAAGAGGTTAAAAAAGTGTGCAATGAATATGCATAAAATCTTGGCTTTGGCATCAGGATAGCTTGCTCAAGAATAAACAAGTTAATAAATAAGATGATTAGGAGGGAATTTGAGTGTGCACATGCAAGAAGGCTAGAAGAAGATGCTGAAAACTCCACGAGCAATTCAGTCGATAGCTCGACAAATGAGATTTCAAAATAAAAGGGAAGCAAGAAGAAGGACATTTCTAATGTCAACACTGTTGGAATTAGGAAAGGGAACAAAGTGACAAAGTTTCACTGCAAAGCACACATGGCTAAATAAAGTGTACAATGAAACATAGCAACAAACCTAATGCAACAAAAAAAAGATATATGTGACATAAATTAAGTAACAATATAAAAATAAGAATTTACCAGATCCTTTTTTGCCAGCTTGTACTTTTCATCAAGCCGTTTTAGCTTTTCCATGCAGGTTTGTGGCATGATGTTTTCATGATCAATAAGCACCTGAGACCGTTGAAATAGAATAGGAAAAATGCAAACAAGATGGATACAATAGGATTATGCTGTAACAAATGGAAAAAGTAAAAAAAAATATCATATTAAAAAATTATAAAAATAACTAACTATTTTACCATGATAATAGGAGAGAAAGCAAATTTCTTTGCAAATGTCTTGTTTGACGGATGTTTGATTGCATACTCATTAAAATGCTTAACAAAAACTGTCATCAACTCATTATCTATATTCCCTCTAGGCTTTAGTGAATTGTAAAATTGGTCATAAGATATGTGAAACCCATCAATATCCACAAACACAGGGCTACAAAGATAAAAAAAGAAATAGATCAGTATATTTACATTTCTATGTAACTCATGAAACATTCATAAGAATGTACTACAACAAAGAAAAACTATAGTAACATTTCACTGTGTACACAAAGTCATGTAAAATATACCATATCATACGTACATGTATAAAAAAGTAACAAAATAACATGAACATAACACAACAATCATGTAAATATAATACAACAATAAAAAGTGTACTTAGAAGACAATGAAAAGCAAACATGTAAAAAAGCCAAATACAACATTATATAAAATTGGTGAAACTAGTTCATATAACTAATGCAACATTTGTAAGTAAATTATTACAATAGATATAAGTACTTATCATAATAACTGAGTGCAACAAAAAGTATAAGGGGTATTGCAACAATAAAAAAGACAATGCAACAATGAATAAAATGAATTGCAACATTGAGCATAAGATCAGGTGAAAAAATGGATGCTCACGGTTGAACTCCCTTCTTAGTCTTCTTAGCACATCTTGTGTATATATATTTTGTATATGTATCCTCAATAATTGGATCTATGTATCCTCAATAATTGGATCTACCTTAAGTTTCTTCAACTTGCTTTCATCATCTAATGCCTTAGCTACCCTCTACTTCCCAATCTTCTTCTCATGAGTGCTTGAGCCACAACTTGAATCAATACATTTGTCACTGCCAGCTCCAACTGCAAAGCAGAAACTATATATAAGTATTCATGAAGCTATGTGCAAAATGAAACTGGACAGCATGCTCAAGCTAAACAAGAAGTACTTGCAGTTTTAGAAGAATTACTAGTGGGTAGGCTAGCATTGGTAGGGCTCTGAATTGGGACAGTAGAGATAGCTACAACATTCTTATTACAGTTCTCAAAGAGATCAACGTAGCACGGCTCACCAACTTTGAATAAGTTGAAGTCTGCAACATCGTTGCAATAACTAGGCCCTTTACTTGTATCAAGTCTGCTATGACTCATTGGCTCTTTGACGCTTTTAGCTGGGCTGCCAACCTCTTGCACAGGGCTTGGGAAATGTTGGCTTGAGCTGTCATGCTGATTTGAGCATAAACTATCAACAAGACAGTTGAGTTCTATGCTAGCATGATTACCATCGATGATGGGGCTCCCCTTTGCTACCTGTTGGATTTTAGAATAACACGACCATATGAAAGACTCATGGGTAGACTACCACCAAGACTTTCATTGCAATTTCTTCTACATTTTCACCCGCTTGTTTGCTTCGATGGATTGTTGCAGCAATCCCATCATTATCTTCAATGGTGAAAGCTTGTCTAGCTTGAAGGTGTATGTTACTAGACTGAACCACTGCATTTACCGCTAAGGAATCTCTAACCTCCACAATCAAAGCAGCTGTTTGATTAGCATGCATGACTTTCAATGTTGCAACCATAGAGTCAAGGTCTTTTGCCCATATTTTGTCATGTTTATCAGTAATTCTCTTGAATGTTTTGGGGAATCTATAGAAACAATTCATATTATGAGAGAAAGGTACACTTACACAACACGGAGTGCAAAAAAAACACACACAACACGGAGTGCAAAAAAACACACACATCAATAATTAAAAAAAGGTGTTACTGTGAACATTGGCTACTAGACTGAGACATCCGCACCCACTCATCAAGAGATACCGAGCCAGCTACTGCAACATTTTCCTTGCTTAGGCTATTATAGTATGGAGTACATGATAAATCACGGAACTATGTGCAGAGAACAGGAAAATAAAAGAAAAAAGTGGTAAGTGAACTTTGTTGTTTGTATCCAAAAAATCAACACCATGCAAATAGAAAAATTAGAATAGGAGACATATAGGGTGAGATCCAAATGAAGTGTTGTTCCAATTCAATCTATTATTGTCAACCTTAGTACAAGATTGAAGTCATCATCACTGACATGGCAAATCCTAGGTAATGAATAATCCATTTCATGGTTATTAAGGCATCCCTGTGGGAACATCCAAATGACCCATGTATATAATCTGAAGAAAAGGAAAAATAAGCAAATGAGCCAGAATGAAAAAACATGATATAATGTGAACCAAACAAAAAAAAAAGGATTGAAAGAAGGCAAAAGACATACAGCAAGGAGTGGCAAACATCCACCAATCTGGAAAATGTTGGAGTGCTGCTCTGGTGTCAACTTCTGGTACATATCAACCGCATTCATCAGAATATTCAAAACTTCCCCAGCCCAGTCATACTCTTTCAACTCAGATATGTCACCTAGGCTAAACAAGTAATCCAATGAAACCATGTTTCCAGTGCCAAGACACAACACGCAAGCCAATGCAACAAGCATAAAAGACCTCATGAATATACCCTCACCCTCGCTGCCTTCAACACATCGATAGCCCTTGCTATTGGTGCCCTATTCCCAACCCTATACATCCCACGAAGATCCCCAACATTTTTTAGTTTGCCCGGTGGTTTTACAGGCTTTTCCCAGAAGGTATCCCAAGGACATTCTGCACCATCCTTTTGGTGAACACAAATACCTTACCTTTGTAGCGAAACTCACACATCAAGGGGCTCCATCTTGCCCATTACCCACTCTACTAGATTAGTTGGTACTGTGAATTTTGCGATTGACAGCAAACCTTCAAATCCATACTTCACAACATAATCTTGCTGCCTCGGAGTAAGTGCATCTGCAACCTTCTATAACCTTTTGCGCTAAAATGATACTTGCAACAAGATTTGGTACCCTCATCGGCTATGGCGAAGAAAATCCTATAAAAAATGTCAATAGGTACAAAGGTGTTATGGGGCCAAAAAAACAGAAACACTACAAGGATGTAACAACAATGCAAATGAACAATACAGTAATTCACTGCAAGCATTACAATTGAAATACATACAACAAATCAAAGTAACAAACGCAACAAAATCCACTAAAATATGCAACAAAAAAAAATCATGGCCATAGCTTGCACATGGAACCTACAAGGCAAACAAACTCAATCAGACAAAAATCACAAGAGGAGGACATTGGCTAGAACCCTAGGCCATGGCCGAAAAATACTGAATCAGACACTTGAGTAAACAAAAGTGTCATCGCCTACAAAAACCCATCGCATCACATCATAAGCTCCCTACGATTTTTTTCGCTAGAACCCTACATTTTTGCTGCAAATCAACTCGATTTTTGAACCCCTAATGCGAAAACCCATAAACTAGAGTATTTCTACAGTGACTACGTACATACGAATGGAAGAACTCACCTGAATCACGACATTTTCGCTAAAACCCCTAGATCTTTGCTACAAAAAAATCTGACCAATTTTTGAACCCTAAATGCGAAAACCCCATAGATTCAAGCATTTGAATAGGTGACTACGAAGATGCATATGAAGGAACTCACCTTAGTCACGCCCTACGTCGTTGCTCCCCAACAAATAGTTCGTTGTCGGTGAGATATCGCTTGGAATCGTGGCCCTGCTTCGCTCGCATCCGAACCGCCTCTCCGTTCAAGTGGGGAATGGGGACAAAGTGGGGGAGAATGGAGGACTAGAGTCACAGTCGAGTACATGGGGAAATGCTTAGCCGTCCCGAACACCAAATCGATCGATGACAAGTGAATAGCGCATGGACGCGTCCGACTGAAGCCGAACATATCATACGTCCTACACATATCAATTCCCTTCTTACTATCATTATTTTTTGTCATCACCTCTCACCCACATTAATCTTGCATTGAACAATGCCTACGAGGCTATAACTTCTCAAATTAAGGTGGTGATCGGTTCGGCTGAAAGTCTCATGGCTTATGGCTGAAAACACTGTAGCTGGCTGAAAAAAGCACTGTAGCTAACAGAGGCTTATTTACCATAATTAAATTTAAAAAAAATTTAAAAATAGGAAAAACATATTAGCCCATCACGTATAATGTAAACAAATACGAGGAAAAAAAAGAACCGGTAAAAAAACTCAAAAAAAGCCAAAAGTCCAGAAAAAGACGAAATTTATAAATAGTGCAAAAATAAGCTGAAGTCAGAAGCTGAAGCCATATTGATCAGGGCCTTAGGGGCTAGATACCCGCCTAATAATTTAGGGACTAGATACATGATATCTGAAATGGAGCACGCTACACATCCAAGAACATACACTCGGTCTTAGTACTCGTCCATCTTAAAAAAACTGAATACAATTACTTAGTAGCCTAACGCAATCCTATCACATAACGAAAAATCTAACTTACACCGCAAAACACGGTAGCAATCTCATCTCCACTTACAGCTCAATTTGGTCGAAAAACCCGAAATTTTTCTATTTTAGCCTTTTTTTTGAAAAATATTCACATTTAGACCCCTGGTAGTTTTAATTCCGTTTTTGGACCCGGAGCTCGGCGCCGTGGGTCACGGCGCCGAGGTAACACGTCTCGGCGCCGTGGACCACGGCGCCGAGCTGCGAGCCCCGCGCCAGCGTAGCGGCCGGCGTGGCGCCGAGGTGGCAAGAGCTCGGCGCCGTGACTTGTGGCGCCGAGCTCGGCGCCGTGACTCGTGGCGCCGACCTCGGCGCCGTGAGTCGTGGCGCCGAGCATGTGGCTTCTGAAACAGCACCGAGCACGCGGGCTTCGTTCATTCGCATCCTCCTCCCTCTGTCCCCGCCGCTGTTTAGAGTTTGCACCGATCAGCCTTTTTTTTCGCAAAATGAATTATTAGTTGTATTTTGCATTTGGATTATTTAATGATAGTAATATTATGTAATATAGTTAGTTATTTATTTATAGAGAGCAAAAAATACGACGTATGTTTTGAAAATTCGTTATGTATTGCAGATGATACATGTAGGAAAATTCGTGTAGATTTTTTTAAAAACATTATGGTACGTTGGTAATGGTTTTTGAAAAATAAAATTATGCAGGCCGTGACGAACGAGTTTTGTGTGAAGTTCTGCGGGCCGTGAGATGCTGCGGGCAAGACAGAGGGGAGGCGACATGTGGCATACAAGCAACTCTCCTCTTCAGTTGTTACTACACACTTGGGGAAATAATTACTGGGATGATTCTGGGTCAATCCCATCCCCTCTGTTTGTGGATTGATGAACGAGTTATGTGTGAAGTAACGATTAGTGTATTTGTGATTTTTGTACAATGCTGACCGTGAAAAATATGTTGAACTGGCAATAACATTTTTTGATCATGTTATGTTGTTGTATTGGAAGGATTTTTTTGAATTATTTTGTATGACAACTGTGATAGGAACAATTGGACGAAAGGAGGGGAAGTGATAATAAGACACGTGGGAATCATTGCATGCGAAAAGCCCAGATAATAAGCTTATGAAGTTGGGACGAACATGGCGCGTACAATTTTATTACATGCTAGCATGATATCCGACTAATCTACCCAACTGCTCGTACGACCTCTCGTGTGGACCGAGTCTATTACATCTTGTCTACTGGGTGTAGCGTGGTTGTTTCCCCTTTCTGTCGCGCCCTGAAGATGGCTCCGCTGCATCCTTCTTCCTGTCACTCTTGGTCTTGAGAGCCGCCTCACGAGCTTGAAGCTCTTCCTCCTGACGCTTGATGGCTGCTTCACGCAGACTTAACTTCTCCTTCCTCCTTTGCAGCTCATCCTCCTTGCCCTGCAGACGGATTTGGTCCACCCTCACGCGGCGCTCTTGCTCAAGCCGCATCTGTCGTTCCACCTCGCGAGCCTGAGTCATCTTGACACAGTATTGTCCTTTGTTTTCCACCTCCACTGCCCGGTTATTTGGCCATGCCGGCGGCACTCGATCCACCCATTCCATGAACCCGCAAGCCTATGTGTGGCATGGTAGATGTCATGGATCAAGTTGAAAAACGATAACGGAAAAGAAATGGTTTAGTTATGGTCGTTACCACGAAGTCGTCATCCAGGTCAGGACACTTGAAGAACCTACGGCCGTATTTGGCTCGTTGTACTCGATCAGTCCAGACTCCCAACATCGTCCTAAAGCCGCAATGGCACTTCGGGCGCTCATGCCACTCCGGCACTCCAAATGGGTTGGACTTCCAGGAAGACATTGTTGTGTGGTAGTATTGTGATGTCTTGAGGAGGAGATGTGGTATGGAAGACATATGAGGCCTTCATATAGGCAGGTTATCGGTGCAGTGGGCATAGTCCATGGAGAGGATCTTTTCGCTCTTACTGGATTCAAGTGTAGCAATAAATGGTCCTATGTAGGCTTTTCAGAGACTATAGTCTCGTAATAAATTCATAGTTCGTAGCCTTTTCAAAGACCTACACCCCTATATGTGTACAGGCCTACAGGCCTACTCCTGTAAAGGCTAAAGACCTGCGCCCCTATATGTGTACAGGCCTACAGGCCTACTCCTGTAAAGGCTAAAGACCTACGCCCCTATATGTGTACAGGCTAAAGGCCTATTCCGTCACTGCGCAAAGCTGACATATGCTGCCCCGTTTTGTCATGTCACTGAGCAAAATCTGAACTCTTTTGTCATGTCACTGAGCAAAACTGCCCTCTGTTGTCATCTCACTGAGCAAAAGCTGACCTCTTGTGTCATGTCCCTGAGCAAAGCTGGGGCGTGTTGTCATGTTCCTGAGCAAAAGCCTCTTTTTTTGGTGGTCACTGCATTAAACTGCCCCGTTTTGCTATAAGTAGCACGGTTGGGGTCCTATGACATTGTGAATCGAACAAAGTAGTACCCTCTCTTTCGTGGTGAAACATACCATGTCTGAAGCCGAGGGGCCAGTGGGATTTGGGTCACCGAAGGATGACATTCCCTTAGAAACGAGGGATATGTTCGGTCCGCAGTACCGATTGATACCAAGCCGGCGTGCTCAACCACCGTGGCCGAAATGCAGACACAATGAGTACGCGGTTGTCCAGATCTTGGATTCCCCGAACGATGGCGGGCGACGTTTCTTCCGATGCTCGCGCTCCGGGGTACAAATTAGTAATGTTTCATTTTTTATTGCTTATGGACCCTCGAAGTTTACCGTACTTTTTTGTGCAGATGGCCAAATGCGACTTCTCCCGCTGGATCGACCCTCCTCATGAACGGTATGTTGATCGTTATGTGGATACATTATGGGCTCGAATTTGGGACTTGGAGTACCGAATGGAGAATCTCACTGAGGAGAACAACGACCTCCGCGAACAGCTGCAACGCGAGAGGGGCAACGAGGAGGTCGTGAATATAGGAAGCTCTTATGATCCCACATGTTGCTGCGCGAACCCGAGCTGCATATGTGCATGCCACTACCACGACGGCCAGCCACGTCCGAGGCGGCCCCCTCAGCAATTCTCCATGTGGGTGCCACGAGGCTCGTTTGGCATTTAGGTAACGAGGGTTATGGCATTCAGCAATTCTCCATGTTGATGTGTTGATGATGTGGCAGTACGACTGTTGTGTTGAATTAAATTATTAGGTGTACTACTTGTGATTATTGTTATCCTCAAGTTGTAGTGCTGGAGGTTCTGCTCGTGTGTGTTGGTAATATTTTATGCTATCGTGTCGTCAAGCTATTTAGGTAATGTTTTATGCTATGTTGTCGTCAAGCTATGTTGTAAAAGTTTTATGCTATGTTGTTTTGTTCGTTGGTGTGTTGGTTGGTTGGTTGTATGCTGTCGTAATAAAAAAACTTAGAGCAACCCTTTTATACTGCAAACCATCTGTGAACATCAAACCATCAAGCACTTGAAAAACCTCACAAAAATTACAAAAGCACAATGAATATAACATAAACACATGTATACAACAACTAGCTCATTACAAACACATCTCAGTCCAACCACTTACCAAGTGCCTCCTAGCTCATTACAAAATATATACAACGACTTTTAAGCCCAACCACAAGCATACACGGCCGTATCACTGCCTCCTAGCCTTACCCTTACCCTTACCAAGGGCGTCGGTGCCTGGAGTGTAACGGCTAGGCTCGCGGCGGCGTCTGCGTCGTACGGGCTGTGTAGGCTGAGTCGAAGGAGCGTCTACGAGCTGAGACGGGCCTATCTCATCGTAAGTCTGCTCCACCTCGTCGTCGTCCTCGTCCTCACCGCCCTGGGACGGGAAAGTGTCGCTCCTCGTGGGGGACGAGCTCTGTCCCGTGTACGACCCTCGCCGCGTCGGGTCTGCAAGTCGTGTCGAAGGCACGTCTACGTCCCTCGCCGCGCCTGTGCTGCAACCACAACGAGCAGCCGCACGACGTAGCCGACATGCGAGCCTCTGCATTCCAACATTTTGTTAACCAACAAGACACGAAGATATTATATACTAATTTTGTGAGTGGCTTTGTCGAAGCTTACCTCCAGGAAGGTACGCATCCTGACGTCGTCGCCGACTGTCCTGGACATACGCTCTATGTCCTGTACGGACTGGCTCAGGGTTTTGCCCTGCAAACAAACAAAAGAATGGATAATTTGCTACATGTCAGGGGTATTTAGGTCTATTGAAAAATAAGCAATGAGATTGAACATTACCACACGGTCCAGGACTGGTGCTATCTCCACCTGCGTCCCAAGGCGAGTCGACTGGTCGTAGGGCGTGTCATCGTCGTCGGAGGACGCAATGTCGGCGTAGTCATCTTGAGTCCATTGGCCCTTAAGCTTGGACCGCGTCGCACGCTGGTACCAAACTTGGTACCGCCGGAACTGCTCGTTGCTGTGCGGGTCGTTGTTGTCGTCCACGTGGTCCTGGGAGTGTCCCCACTCCTCAACGTACACGTGGTGGTGCTGCTCGAAGTCTGTGACCTTCTTCTGTCGCTGACGATCAAATCTGCATGACGTAAATCAAAAGTTAACATTAGTAGAAACACCGTGCAATTGGAATCCAAGGTTAGAATTGAAATTGCATGGAACTGACTTGTGCAAGGCCACAGACGTGGAGATCGGCGCTACTGGCCACAACTGCCTCATACCAAACTGGCGTGCAACTCGATGTGGCAGGTGATACTCAACAGCATAGAAACAGATAAGGGGGCACCTCATCCTGTAGAGGGCCTCGTCTATGCTGCACAGTGCGCTGAACTGAATGTCCACCACCTCTTCCTCGGCATACGGCTCCCACTTAACCTGCATAGCAACAATTTACTTGTAAGGTACAGGACTAACAAATAAAATCACGGTACCACATGTAATTAACTTACACTGGAGGCCGTGAGCGCATCTAGCTCGTTTATGTACTCTACGTACGCCCGCTTCTTCCTGGCGTACGGAACTGAGACCTGGTCCCAAAGATATGCAACTGTCGGACGTCGACGAACTGGAACCTCTGGGAACCATGGACGACCAGGCAAAACCGTAGGACGACCAACCGGTAGACGACACCACATCCACAGCTGGAGGAGGTACAGGCAACCACCTAATGTCGAGTTCGCCGAACTCCGACGACACGCCTCGCAGAGGTGGCGGTAAAGGAACGCCAACACCCCGGAAGCCCAGCTGTACTGCCCCGCCGTGTCCCAGTCCGTGAGGCAGTGGATGTACATCCACGAAGCGCTGTCTCCCGTTCCGTCGGGGAAGAGAACGCAGCCAAACAAGTGCAGGATCCAAACAAGTGTGCCCTGGTACTTGCCAAGAAGAAACGTACCGTCAATAGCGAAGACGGGACGACAATGCCGAAAGGCCTCGATGGACTGAGCAAAGCACCAGAAAGCACGGAAGAATATCTGCATCCCATCTTGAGTCCATTCGTTTGGTTTCGGGACGTACTCATAATGCATGCCTGGATTAACCGCTTTGATTGCATTGAAGAGTGCTGGCAACTGCAAGTACCCATCTTCCCAGTCCCCATATATCATCTTCCAGATGCGTTGCTTTGCCCTCCATGCTTTTCCATACCTTATCTCGTATCCAAATTTCTCCTTAACAATCCCAGCAAGTGTCTTCACCTTCATATTGGGTTCTCCCTTTACTATGTGACACAGTGACTTGGCAATAATGGTAGAGGTCAACTGCCGATGCTTCTGTTTGAGCTCTGCTTCGGCACAAGTGTGTGGGCCAACGATTTTTGTGATCTTGAACTTTCCAGTGACCTTCTGTTTGCTAGCACAAACCCTCCATTCACATGTCTCCTTCTCGCACACAACTGTGTACCTCCGCTCCACATAAGAATGTCTCACCTTGAATGGCCTTTTACGGATCACTGAATACTCCTGCAGCCACCTTTTCAATGCAGACAAGTCCTCAAACACCATGCCCTTCTCAATTGTCATGCTTGACCCGGCCTCAGGAGCATCTAGCAACTCGTCATCCCTTCCTTCTGCATAAGCCCCATGAGAATGCCTAAGATCGCTGAATTCATGAACTGATGGATCCCGGCCAGGGCAATAACGCCTGATCAGCTCAATATCACTTTCGGTCAGCTCTCCAAAAGGGCGGTCATCATCAGAATCAACGGCCCTTGCGATCTCGTAAGGCTCCAGATCATCCACAATTTGAACATCCACACTGTTGGAGTCCCTGCAGACTTCTTCAACGTTGCCAGATGGAGCAACGGGAGGAACACCCACATTATCAGGAACGTTGTCTCCTGCATCATAAGCACAAAAACGATGGATTGAGACCACAAAGGGCAATGACGGGAAAAGGCTAAAGTGTTGCTCGACACTTACTGGGATGATTCTGGGTCAATCCCATCTCCTGAGGGGCCGCCACGACATCATCAGTCCGACATTCAACTCGAATTGGTTGAGAAATCTGAACCTCGTTCGGGGCAGATAGAGCATCGGGCACCTCAGGCACTTCTTCCACATCCACCGCAAGATCCGGTAACGGAGGGTCAAAGGGTGCCTGATCACCTAGTTCTGGTGAATAACCGTGAGGGGTGGGATCAATGGACACCTTCCGCACAACAACGTCCAAACATTTTAACTCATTCCTCATAACCAATTTGACATATTTGTCCCACTCATCCTCTGAACCAATTAAGATCAACCGCCTGAGAACTAGGTCTTTCGAACCGAAGTGAAGTAACCCCTCAACTGTGATGCTCTCCTCGTTTGCATGACAATGTAGCTTCTCCCGAGCCCTAGCAACCAACTCACTAAACGACGGCCGATCACCGAATATCAGAGGCACCCTTTGCATTTCAACAAATTGAACATTTCCATAATCATCACTTGTCACACTGCCTCCATGATATAGGGTCACTAGGTTGTCCATCTAGTTCATACAGAAAACCAAACTAATAAGAACCTTTAATTGAAATCGGATACTACATAGTAACTAATAAGTACCTAGTCACTAACTAAATGCTACCTTTATTCGAAATTGATGCTAATTAACTAACTAAATTGCATAGTCAATTGCATACCCAAAGATAAACAATTCTTTTGTTCGTGATTTGCTTGACTCGTTGTGGCAAACATTTCTATAGCACTAACTAAATTGCATAGTCAATTGCATAGTCAATTACATCACAGCAACACAACACATTTCTATAGCACTAGTCCTCTGGCCGCAAAATAATCAACTTGACTTATAACGAGCCATATCCCGACTCCAATACGCCACACAATCCTTCCATTCTACGGCACCATTGCCCAAGCGACAGTGATAAATAAGGGATAAACAGCCTACTCGACATTCATAGCACCACACATCAGCCCACTCAACATCACACCCTCACAAACTAGCTAAAAAATATCCTCGACATCACATCTGAGCGCCAAGAACGAACATTTTGGAGGAGAAGTCCTCACCTTGAGGCACTTGTAGCGGTCGCTGGGGCCTCTCGACAGCAGCGGCGGGGAGGACGGCCGGGCGGGAAGCACGTCGGATGGGCGGCCGGCCGAGGACGCGCGTGCGGGGAGGGGAGGCCGAGGCGGAGACGCGGGGAGGCAGGAGGCCGGGCGGCACCAGGGGGCGGCGGCCGGAGACGCGGGGAGGCGGCCGGAGGCCGGGCGGCTCCGGGGCAGCGGTCGGGCGCAGACGCGGGGAGGCGGGAGGCCGGGCGCAGACGCGGGCGGGCGGAGACACGGGGAGGCGGCACCACGGGGCGGCGGCGGGGAGGCGGGCGGCCGCGGCGTGGAGGACGTCGGACGGGCGGCCGAGGCGGTCGAGGAGGGGTGGCGGGCGTCCGCGGCGGGAGGACGCCCGTGCGGGGAGGGGAGGCGCGCGGGCGGCCGCGGCGGGGACGACGGGCGGCAGCGGCGGTCGACGAGGGGAGGCCGGCGGCCGCGGCGGGGAGGACGCGAGTGCGGGGAGGGGACGGGAGGCGGCGGCGGGCGAGTTGCGAATGAACGAAGCCCGCGTGCTCGGTGCCGTTTCAGAAGCCGCATGCTCGGCGCCAAGATCCACGGCGCCGAGCTCGGCGCCACGAGTCACGGCGCCGAGCTCGGCGCCACGAGTCACGGCGCCGAGCTCCCTGCCACGTCGGCGCCACGCCGGCCGCTACGCTGGCGCGGGGCTCGCAACTCGGCGCCGTGGTCCACGGCGCCGAGACGTGTTACCTCGGCGCCGTGACCCACGGCGCCGAGCTCTGGGTCCAAAAACGGAATTAAAACTACCAGGGGTCTAAATGTGAATATTTTTCAAAAAAAGGGCTAAAATACAAAAAATTCGGGTCGAAAAACCCCTGCAAGAATATTTCTCGTCTAATTTCACCCCCTCCGCGCGCCTCTCCCAATTTTTCGCGCACGATCCAACTTCTCATTCCACAGTCCACACGACATCTTCTTCCTCCAAGAGACCAAGAGCAGACCGAAATCCGCCGCGCGCTCCAAGCTGCAATGGTGACGAGGTGGAGCGAGAAGAGCCCTGGCCTCAAGATCCTGTGGATCTGGACCCTGGGCACCGCCGCAAGTAAGCAATCCCATCCCATCCCCACCTTATCGTCTACCTAACCGTACAAACTAATGCCACTGCCCGCTGATTATTTGCTGGTTCGCGCGCAGTTATGATCACCAACGTCGTCCGGACGCGTATCAACGATATGCAGAAGATCCTTCGGGAGGAAGACGAAGCCGCCGCCGCCGCCGCCAGCGAGCGCGTCCTGAAGACGACGAGCAAAACAGGTACCGCTGCTGACTTGTCCCCCACGGACTGAATCGTGCAATGTAAAGTGGAGGACGCCGTGGTGCAAGTGGAGGACACCGAGCAGGTCGCCGGCGCAGCGGATGGGTCCAAGAGGGTTAGGATCTTGGTGCGGGCAACGGAGGGACAGGACATACGCCCCGTGGTATGATATGCTGCTGCTCGTCTAACTCGCGTCTCTTCTTTTAGTTTTCTGTTTAATGGAGTGTAGCAATCCATTCTCCGTTCTCTGTTATTTATCTCGGGTGCGTCCAAATTCAGCTTACTGATGGTTGTGTTTTGAGTGGATTTACTGTTTTATCCCATTTATAGTCCCATTCGAGAAACAAATTTAGCTTTTAGCTTCCACTGTTACTAATTGAATAAGTTTTAGCTTTTAGGTGATGTGATTGAAACTTTATCCCTCTTCCTCCTGATCACTCAATACTATGAAAAGATTCACGTAATGTAGTGTCCACAATGTTAAATAACTGATTTGTGGTAATCCAAACATTTCTACAGGGATGTGACATAGAAAAAGATTCAGTAGTGCTGAAGTCAGGTGAACACATAGGTCCTGCAGAAATAGGGCTGCTTGCAACTGCAGGAGTAACTACAGTCAAGGTAAATGCAGCTTCCGGTTACTGTTACGGAAATGCGGCATAGATAAGGAACACAAAAAATACAGTATTTTGAGTTTACATGTACAGGTGCACCATCGACCTACCATCGCTGTATTTTCCACAGGGGATGAATTAGTGCAGCCATCAACTGCAACTCTCGGTCGTGGTCAGGTTATTTCAACTATTCCACACCATTTGATGCCTTCACCATTTTTTCTATCCCATATTTACTAAATAACTAATAAATTGCAGATTCGTGATTCGAACCGGGCTATGCTACTTGCTGCTGCTATTCAGCAGCAGTGCAAAGTGGTTGACTTGGGTATTGCAAAAGACACTGAATACAGCCTGAGGGGGCATATGGATGCAGCTTTACGTTCTGATGCTGATGTAGTCCTGACTTCTGGTGGTGTTTCCATGGGTGATAGAGATCTTGTCAAACCTTGTTTGGCAAATATGGGTAAAATTCACTTTGAAAAGGTATCCTAGAAAGTCTTCTGGAATTATTCTTTACCAAGAGGTAGTTAAGCAAGATGAACCAACAGTTGGGGGATAAAGAAAGGATGATAGCATGTTATTAAAGAGCATCCTTTTACGGAATTAGTGCCTAATTTACTGCATTATCAATAAACCTGACTGGTCTTTTGGTTCGTAACTAAATAATATGTGTTTGCGCTAGATCAAACTTCTGATTGATTTATTTTCCTGTTGGCCAAAAAGAAGCTTTTGAACTTGACGCCACTATCCTTATCCAAATTTTCCAATAATTTTAATAGTTTGCCGCATGTGCGCATACAGATCCTAATGAAACCTGGCAAGCCCTTGACATTTGCTGAAATCATCACGAAAGACACATCCAAGCCATCTAAAACCATTCTCGCATTTGGTTTGCCTGGAAACCCAGTGAGCTGTATGGTTTGCTTCAGTCTCTTCGTTGTTCCTACAGTACGTCTGCTCTCTGGTTGGTCCAATCCTTACTTGCAGAGGTAGTAACCGTTGTGTTGCTCATGCTGTTAGGTTTGTTCTATTAATATATTATTGAGGATATTTGTCTCCCCTGATACGATTCTGTTTCTACAGAGTGCATGTGCGCCTATCACATCCTTTAAGAGCAGACCCACATCGTCCAGAGTATCATCGTGCAGTGATCAGATGGGTGCTTGATGACGGATCTGGTAGGCCCGGGTAAGAACCGCGTTTTAATGTGGGGCTTGATATTTGGATATTATTCGTTACACTGTATACTATTTAACACTAGATGATGTAACTGGTTATTGCTTTGGCAGTTATGTTGCTGAGAGCACTGGCCAACAAGCTAGTAGTCGTCTCCTAAGTATGAAATCTGCAAATGTTTTGCTGGAAGTACCATCATCAGGGCAGATATTGGCAGCTGGAACATCTCTCCAAGCTATACTTATTTTGGATATGCTTAACTCTCCCTGGGATAATCTACCAGCTTCTTCAACACCACTGCCACCTCATTTTGGTTCTTCTGCAAAAAGTATTTCCACAGAAGATATTCCTCGTGTTGCAGACTCTCAGAATGCTCAAGTTAAAGTAGCAATTCTGACTGTAAGTGACACTGTTTCGTGGGGTGCAGGCCCTGACAGGAGGTATTTATTTCAGTGCTCTGCCTTTTTCTTCACAAACTTTATTGAAAAATTGTCATATACTGTTGCATGTGATTTTGTTCGTGTAGCAGATGGGAAAGAATAAACATGCAGTTCTGTATATGTTCTGGCCTGCCTAATATTGCAGCATGTAATGTATCCCATGCATATACCAATTGAGTCACGTTGCAAATATTAAATTTTTGTTGTTGATATTTTCTGAGGTTCTATTATTGAACAATATCGGTTTGTGAATAAGATTCTACCATATTTCTTTGTCAAGAAACTTCAGATCTAAAATTTTCCAGCTGTAGTTTGATTCTTTGATACAAGAACAAGTACACAACCGAATTGTGAATACCTCTTCCTATCCACACATCACATGGAAATGAACCTTAAGGCCACTAAATTTCAATTCTTAATAAAAGCTATCATGTTGTGCCTGAACCATTTAGTGCGATCCTCCATCAATCTTCCTGTGACCTTAAGGCCACTAATTTTCAATTCTTAATAAAAGCTATCATGTTGTGCCTGAACCATTTAATGCGATCCTCCATCAATCTTCCTGTGACCTTAAGGCCACTAATTTTCAATTCTTAATTTTCAATTCTTAATAAAAACTATCATGTTGTGCCTGAACCATTTAGTGCGATCCTCCATAAATCTTCCTGTGCTCAGCTTCTCTTGAAAAAAAAGAATGGAGCGGCTTCCTTCTATTGCACCTTACTTTATCAAGTGCGCGCATCCTGATACACCTCTTTGCCTTGAGTTGCAAAGGGGTCACTCTATGATGCAAAAGTAAAGGGCCATTACTGTTTTTTCTTCGCATGAGATGGTGAGGCATTTCAGTAAGGACTACACATTGCACAATGTTTATTATAGTTGATTGTGATGTGAGCCATGCTTTATTGCTTTCGTGAAGGATAACTTATGTCGTTATTGTTTATTTTCCCTCTGTAACCATCTCATTTGTAGTGGTCCAAGAGCAGTATCTGTAGTGAACTCTTCATCAGAGAAATTGGGTGGAGCAACTGTTGTCGCTACCGCTGTTGTTCCAGATGAAGTGGATAAAATCAAGGGCATTCTGGTAAAGTGGTGTGATATTGACCAGGTCAACCTCATCTTGACCTTAGGTAGCGTAATCTCAATGCTTCAAGCTAGTGGATGGAATAATCCCCTTTTCCTATGATCACATGAGATTCTTCTTCCTGGTTATAATTTGCATGCAGGTGGTACTGGCTTTACACCTAGAGATGTCACACCAGAAGCAACAAAAACTGTGATAGAGAAAGAAGCACCTGGCCTTACGTTTGTTATGCTTCAGGAGAGTTTGAAGGTGACAGACGACATTTGTTACCCCCCTATTTTTAGATCTAGCAACATTATTGTGGACTACTAGAGATCACAGATAACAGTTAACCGTACAAATGACACTAACTGAAATTTAAGTGCCACGTTCCTCAATCGTTTTTAGTTTCTTAAAACTTTGCAGGATAGGGCAGTCTTTTGATCTGTACTGACGGTGTCTGAGCTTTTTTTCATGGTACAGGTGACACCTTTCGCAATGCTATCCCGGGCCACGGCTGGAATCAGAGGATCCACACTTGTACAGACTAACTGAAAAAATACTTGATAATTTACCACCTCTAGGCTCTGAAACGCTCACGAATGTTCGCTCACGGCAATCTCTTTTCAGATCATCAACATGCCCGGCAACCCGAATGCTGTTGCGGAGTGCATGGAGGCGCTTCTTCCAGCACTGAAGCACGCCCTCAAGCAGATAAAGGGTGACAAGAGGGAGAAGCATCCTCGCCACGTCCCTCACGCTGAAGCGAAACCTGTGGATCAATGGGAGCCCAGTTTTAGAGCCGCGTCGTCTGGCATGGGCTGCTCATGCGACCCCTGATCGACGGTCCAGCTCGAAGCTCAAGCAGTCACGGTTTTGGTTTTGCTCGCTGTGCTGTTTTATGACGCTTTTGAACGCCAGTGTGTTAAAAATAAAGCAGTGACGGTATCTTTTTTCTTGCGCCATCAGTCAATTCTCATGGTCACGGGCGTCTATCTTGCCGTCAGTATTTCAGTGCCTGGCGTCCCAGTACTTCTGGTCCATGAAAATGCAACGGGGCATTCAGTTTGGAGGTGGCCAATGCGAAAGAATACAGAAAAAAGAAAAAGCAAAAAAAATCTTAAAAAAGATAAAATTAAGAAATAGTGAATTAAAAGTCAGAAGCGGAAGCTAAAAGAAACGGAACCGTTCTTTCACTGAACAGTGTAATAGCATGGCAATGAACCTTGATACTTAAGGGAATGAATAAAAAAATTTAACCAGTGGATAATTGTACTCAAAATGCTCAGAAATAAACATACCCTTCCTAATAAATAAAGCAGCGCAACATCGAGTTCCCATTTGAAAATTCGGAAGCATATTTTTCACAAGCGATACACAAAACAATACAAATTAACTAGCAAAAAATTGGGAAAAGTTAAGAAACAGCAATCGAATACCAAACTCTGCTAGTCTGCTGCACAGTACATGACCTCAAAAAACAATACATGTCATAGTGGGACGCTAGTGCTACAAATTTTCAAGCCCACAGAACGGATATCCTATGTTGGCAAACCCCCTTATTCTGCGCTGGGAAGCATGGCTCATCTTTCGAATAAGACACATCAAAATGATCGTCGTCTTGTATTGCAGACAGCTATATCCAGTTTCTGCCTCCGTGGACGTCTTGTCACCATGGGAATGTTGTTCTTCAATGAATTGATAAAAGGGCAAAGATGACGTGGTTAATACCACAGCAGTAGACCACCAGCTCTCATAAGGACGCCCAGGCATCCCTAGTTGGGAAAAAGAAACTGCCGTGTGTCTTCTATCTCCTTTTGACTGGAGTTCTGGATCTGGATCGCTTCTTCCTGCAATGATTAGACACAGTTTAACTTTTAAGCACAATTACTGTACAAGTGGTGTAGCGCACACAGGGTTCCAGATTCACAGGAGTACGCATTTCTGACAAGGTCTAGGATTGAAGCCTGGCCAGAATGACAGTAGCGCTGCCCGAGAGTCCAAGACAAAATAGAATGCATTTTAAACAAACATGAATTTGGTTGAATTTTCCCCACCCATTCGTTTCTAGTAATTCTGGAACGGCAAACTTCCTTGAGGCTTAATATACAAGTGTACTTTTGAGCTTGACTGCTTGTTCCAGGAGAGATTGTTTATGAAATCCTTCAATTTCTCAGGTTTTCATTTTCAACAAAAGGTTTCTTATAAAATCCAAAAACAGTTCTTAATGGGGCACATGCTCTTAAGACACCTAAATATGACCTTTTTACCCTGAAATTCCTTAAGATTTCCTCTTTCCTTTTGCAGTTAATCAATTTCCCAGAATCTGCTACAGAAAAATGACCAGATTCCATCTTGAATCTAGAAATGGCTGAAAATTCACGTCGAAATATCACCTGGAGTAATGTAATGATAAAAACAACTGATTAATCTCTTACCTGTCGGCAGATGAGTAAGGGGAATGCCTGCGGTGAGAATGCTTGCTATGTGGAGACCGCGAAACTCGTCTAGAGATGAAACATAATACTAAACGGGTAAGTGTAAGAGATATATGAACCTGATGTTTCTTCACTCGGCAGATACCTGCGCACTCATATCAAATTCACAAAGCGTAGAAGTAAACAAGTCCTATATTATTCAGCAACCATACCACGGTAGATGTGAGAACAGTGCTCTTGAGGCACTGCCACAAAGAAAATGAATATGGAGAGAGAGAGAGAGTGCAATACAGTTCAACTAAACATAACCCAGAAACCCCATTGATATTTCACAGCGACCCTAGCATAGACACCATACGCTTCCATGAGGAGAAATGACAGCAATGACAGAAATGCCTATAGCATGATTATGCTTATTCAGGTGAAAAACAACACATAAAAAGCTAGCAACGTATTTATTTGTAATTTCTAGCGAACAAGTATTGACTAAGATCCGCAGCACTATTGATGTCAACCATAAAACAATACTATCTGCAAACATATTGGAGCTAACTAGCACATTTCTACCATCATTAATCCGTATTATCGAAAAGGCACATAAATATGGATACCTGTTCCTAGATTTTGGAGGTGAGGGAGACATGCTGTTTTTACGCGAATGAAGCTTTCTACAGTAAAATGGAGAAATGGACTAATCAATAGAAAAGAGAGAGGACAACTGATACAGGCTAAACAGCATTATGAGTAAGAATTACAGTACCTCTTTTTCACACCATCAGAAGGTTCATCACTTGAAACACTCCCTCGAACATGTGAAGAGCTCTCCTTCCTAGTCTGACTTCTCCCGCTTGGTGATCGAGACCTTCTACTGCTATGACTAGTCGAGCTCTTTGTAATTTGCCTTGATATATCCCCCTTTCTGTCTTTTCCTTTTTCTCTTCTTCTATCAGCAGTATCCCTGTTTGTCTCCCTTGCATCCTTAGGGAAGTCCTTTCGATCTCCTTTGGCACCATCCTGCTTAGAGTTACCTCTGGAAAATGGCTCCCTTGTGTCTGATCCATGTTTTGCATTCCTGCCAGAACCTTTTTCCTCCTTGAAGCTGCCCATTTTATCGACATTTCCATACATGCTATATTTGTCATCATCATTATATTTTTCTGCAGTAGAAGATTCAAGTTCTTTTCTACCAACAACCTTTGACTCTTTTACAAAATCTTCCTCACTACTGCTCTTTCCTAAATGCCTGTGACTGCTCTCCACATTGTTATATTTTTCAGTATGATTGCCAGAAGAGGCTTTTCCATTTTGGAAAGCTATCTCTGTATATCCATGTGCCTTTTCATTCATTGTATGATCCACACCCTTTGGCTGAATAGAAGTTTTGCCATCTAAAGGAAATTCACCATTCTGTGTGTCATGAATACGTAGCTCTCGTTCAGATTCTGCATCTGCTCTCCTTTGAGATCTTTCATTATTGAATTTATGATCTTCCCCTGACAAAGCACTTTGGACCGAAGAGTTTCTTTCATTATGATTCCTGTGTCGTTCACCATCAATGCTTTTCTCACCTACAATTTGATTATTTATCCTAGTTAATAAATTCTCACCTTTTTTTTAGAAAGTTAATAAATCCTGGGAAACCATGTTCTGAGTATTTTTGAGGAACTTACCTTCTTCAGGACGAGCTGCATTAGGTTTAGTTTCAGATGATAAATCTGAAATTGGAACCTTACCCTCATCGTCACCAGCATCATCCTCATCATCTGAATCATAACTAGCGAGACCAAGAAGAGCACCTTTAGGAGAACTTAACCGAGTACCATCAGAACGATCAGAAGAGCTAATACTGGTTGGCTTAGCAGGGACGACAACTTTAGCCGAGGCCTTGGCTTTTGATTCTACCAGATCAGGCTCCTTTGAGCTAGAAACACCAGTGGGCTCATTTGCTGCAACACAGATGCAATGGTCGGTAATGTAAGATGTCTATTTAATTTTATAATTTACTTCACTCACCTTCAGCTGATGAATCATCTTCATTCAAAACTTTGGTCGCGATCTCATAAAAAAGATCATCAGTAACCTGGAAAATAACAGAAATTAAAATAAAAATTAAACAAATAGCAGGATCTTTGTATTTCTTAGAACAGAAATACATTTTTTTGGTTCAACCTAGTTAAGTAACATCTATGTAAAGAACAAAACCTTTAAAAGAACTTCAGTTAACACACGCTTAATTTCCTGGTTGATTGCTGCCACCCGAGCTGCTTCAATTTCATCCTGCAAATGATTCAAGTCCAGTACAAATGATTCCAAATGAGGACCATGTTAATAACCGAGTTGAAAATGGAAAGGGGGAAAAAATCAAGGCCAGCATATTGTTCCACTATGTTTGCTCTTTATTCCTTAAAAAAACAAAGTTAGTTTTCATTTAAGTTGGTGTTGCTGTAAGCACAAGTTAGTTTTCATTTAAGTTGGTGTTGCTGTAAGCACAATAGCATTTCAGGAATTAGAATAAGGGTCCAATGTTCTCTTTAAAAAAGCATATCGGCCCGATGTTTGCCAGTACATAAGACTAAAGACACTGACAACAAAATTTGGAAAGGATTTCCATACAGCTGTGCCATTTCTTTCACCATAATGAAATCTAATTGTTCTTTACAAATCATTATATAACCAAAATTTACATAACCTACACAGAACACTATGGAGAAATTAGTACTTTTCCAAAGCCACTAGCCTCTACTCACTCCAATAGTCCAACCCTTCTGTCATGGGCTGGGTTCTTTTGGGTTTATGGCTTATGACTTTTGGTTTATGCTACCGTAACTAACTTTCAAATGGTGTGTCTTTTTAAAGCGGTGTCTACAAGTTAATTGTAATAGACACTGTACCGAATTCATCTGTATCAGCCAAAATCACATACAAGTCTCTTTCTCCGTACTCTCTCTTACAAGCAGCCAGAATTCAAAAATTTAAGCCAAAAACCACACCCCAAAAGAACCCATGCTGCTATCTCACTTCGATTTACAAACATTGATCCAAATATCGTTTTGCACAACTTCATTTAAAGCCCTCCACACCACTGTTTAACTTTAAACTCGCTAACTTGGACACGGTACTACTAGTTCATCAAATAGATCATCGGAAGGACATATTTTGTTTGATTTTGCATGCAAGTGAATCACATTAAGGCAGATTCCATAGCACAATAGGTATTAAACTAGTGATTAATAATTAAAATAGTGAACAACACCTTATCATCTTCATCATCTTCAGTGGATTTAGCTGAATCGATGCTTCTGCTGTCAGTTTGGTCAGCTCTTTTTAGTGGTTGTTCAGCATCTTCAGATTCCATTGAATCAAAATTTGTCGAGTGTTGCACTGAAGCAGTCAGTGATGTGGATTTTTTCTTTAAAAGTTCTTCTCGTAGCCAGTTAGGTACTGGAGGCTGGCACACAATTGAGCACAAGAATTAGTTGAAGTTAAGCAAGTAGAATGATCAGGAAGGGAGATGTGTGATGGGAAAAGACGAAAACCCACTTTCTTTGATCGTTCTGTAACACTAAAAGGAATGTTTGTGTCTGTAGGGAATGCTTCTGTTACACTACCAACACCAAATGCTGCAGGTGGAACATAGTTTGAACCAGCGACTGCTCCAAACAGTGCTGCACCATGTGCGGAAGGATCCATCTGTAAGGGCAAAAGAACAAGTATTAGTGATGCAAAGGAATGGTAACAGAGTAGAAAATACAGATATATAAACCTGTGCTGCCTGTGGTGGTACTGGAGCTCGAGGGAAAAATCCTACTGTAGCAGATGGGACCCATGATTGATTTGATGTTGCAACTGTATCATGATCAGACGCTGCTATTGGAGCAGCTGGAATAGTAGAACTGAAATTTGTTGCTTTATGTACTGCTATATCATGAGATTTCCTGCTATTAAATTCCAAAGGTTGGTCACTGGGATCAACTATCATCTTAGAAGACTGTCCATCATGCCCACGCATAATAGGAGGTGCCCGACGAAATCCATCTTGAACTGATGAGGCAGTTGGAGATGGCTGCGCTTGCGAGCTTGGATATTGAAGCATGGCATTCCTGTTACCTGTTATCACATGGCACAGTCAAAATCTACCAGTATCAAGCCCTGTGCGGAACACATATCAGCATCACCCATCCAATCACTGACATATATACACTGACGGATTGACCCACCCAACAATCAGCTTTTCTCGAAAAGTGGGTTTTCTCTAAAATGATTCTGGTTTTTTCATCATGAATGTACATAAGAGGAACAAATATTTGATCACTACAAAGTGAAACAAGGACGATTGACCAAATACATTCATTCTATTATTTTGAGGTATAAGGAATTAAGGAGGAATCAACAATTCTACATGATATAGCACTGGCAACTATCATACTTGATACAATCATACAGTCACTGGTAAAGAGATTCACGAGCATTGCGGTACATGCAACCACTAATCTGGCTCGAGATCTGCCTTTTCCTCCTCCATTTGAAAGAGGCTGACACAATAGTTATATCCAACTCATTGCCTCAAATACAATGGGAGTAAAGTATACACAACTGATAAAGGTGGATCAAATATCATCAGATAGGTGAAGTGAATTATACCCCCATCTGTACTAAAATAAGTGATGGCTCATACCTGGAGCAGAAGAATAATTATAAGATACCTCCTGCTCATAGGTGGATGGAAATGAACCAAAACTCTTAGCTGGTGGCACCATCGGACCTCTATCTGCAATATCATCTTCAGCTCCATTCTGAAACTTACATATCCACTTGTAACATGTATTGAGCAAGAGCAATAATATATGATACCTGGCAAATAGTTTGTTTCCCCCTGTTGGCCTGACATTTGAAACAGCAATTGGTCGTTACTTGACTGAGGAATTGGTGGGTGCAACGGTTCTGTTGGCAGACTAGCTGGTTGCTGATACTGATCATGGTAACCATAATGATGAACTTCTGTTCTACTTGTGGGTATGACATGCTGTTGAATCTGGTGGTTTTCTGTAACAGATTTAGCAGCAGCCCATGCCTTCGCCTTGGAAGCCCAATCTTCCTCGTTGGGATGCCCTTCCGGTTGAAAAAAAAAGAGAAACTTGATCATCATAACCAACAATCCATTTCTTCCTGTAAGGGATTTTTTCTACTCCAAGAAGTCTCTAAAATTGACTACACTATTGTAGAAAACTAAAATTTCCCCCAATTGTTCAATAGATTGTAGAAAACTAAAATTCCCCCAATTGTTCAATAAACTAACAAGCTTAGATGATATTGACAAACCTGCATATCCATGATTTTGAGCCCATGAATGATTGGCCCATGCCTACAAAATAAGCAATGTCAAATAGCAAAACTTCATGTTAAATGAAAGGACAGAACAAAGAAGCAACTGAAACAAAAATCATGGGTAGAACATGCAGCCATTTGGCTTAAAACTTAGAGCCAATAAAGCATGCAGCCATTTGGCCTAAAACTTGAAGCCGACCGAAGGCCACATCTCAAGCAGGGTAATTGACCTTTATAATTAAGAGCAATTAACTAAGCTCACTTAAGCAGGGAATACAACAAGCCATAGGTCAATGAAACATAACATTGCTGCCAGTGGTATAAAGAGAAGGACCCAACATATTTAGTTTTTGCTCCAAGTCACTAAGGATTTCCCAAAAATTTACAGTACCACGTAAAACCCACAAAAATTACTAGAGTTGGATGCATCAAAAAGTTGGTTCAGAGCTCCAATCCTAGACATATAACCGGTTCTGTAGGAAAGTTGCGCCGGTGGTAGGTGAGAAACTAGAACAATTAATTCCTCACCAATCGCTCACAAATTGCACAGCGTCACAAAGCCATCTCCTACGTAACCCACCTTCATTCCACCATGATACCAACGTCGGACTACACCAAGCAGAAGCATCCACGAATCGAATGGAAGCACGAGCTTTCACCCTAAAAGCCTACTATAAGTTTATAACATCCTTCCCGTAAACCGTACAAGTAACAACAGACCTAGACTACGAACCCTAACACAAAATCAGCTACCAATGTTCCCAACCGGACCAGTGGGGACTCGACATCATCAACCATCTGTTTCAGAACGGAAACTGGACGACGGAAGCATACCTGGCCCGGCGGCAGTGGCGGGTAGTTCGGCGGCGGGGGCTGGGCGGCGGCGTGGTGAGGAGGCCAGGGGTTAGCGGGCGCGGGAGGCGGCGGCGGCATCGGAGGGGGAGAGGGCTGGTACGCATATGGCTGCTGCTGCTGCGGCGGCGGCGGCACAGGGTGGTGCTGGTGCTGGAGGTCGGGGGGTGGGCCCCACTGGTGGTGCTGGGGAGGGAAGGGGTGGCTGGGGTGGGGTGGGTACGGTGGCGCGGGCCCGGCGTACCAGTGGGGGTTCGGGTGGGAGGGGGGCTGCGGCAGCGGCGCGTCGCCGGAGCCGGAGAAGCGACGCTGGTGGTGGTAAGCATCCATGGAGGCGGAGGCGGCGAGCAAGGGACGGGAGACGCGCTTGCGGAGCGTGGCAGGGCGTGGATTCCCCACTTTCTGTTGGCCCGGGTCGGTTTGGTCGGCTCCTGACCTGTTCCTGTACCTTTCCGAGTGGTTTCTGGTTTGTAGTTGTACCAACATTTGGGCTTCCGTGTTCTGATCTGGACCGTTTGGTTGCCATGAAGAGCCCAGATTGATGCCGGCCCGGACTGGAGGGCCACGGGCTGGGCCGCCTGAACGAGCGTGTTAGGGCCACGAGGTCGGCTCGGCCCAGTTGCAAGGAGCTTGATCCAGCTCTAGCGGTTGATAGACCACAGAGATGGCTGGGGCAGAGCCACACTTCAGTAAAGAGCATGGTAAACAGAACAAACGGAAAACATGAGATTCTTAACAATATGGAACTGGAATACTTTGAAGTTTACAAACACATCAAGTCTAAAACAGGTTCAGTGATTAAAGCTTCACAAGTCACAACAGATACATAGATAAAAAAATCCATTGGTACAAGCCAGAAATATCTCACACTCTAGGTTGTTTCTACAAGCAAACAGCGAAATGCACTTTCTCTAGTCTCCACCTCAGAGAGCATTCGTCCGTCTTAAGCTAAGGCAGACTCGGCTGGCCTCCATCTAAGATAAGCAGTGATTCCCTAAGTAGCTTTTGTGCATCCTCTCTCCTGAAAATAATAGCAAAAAATTACTTAGGGATATCAAAATACTTCACATAAGCACATAGCATTGCAGAGTCATAATAGCATCAGGAGACTTCAAAGCAATTACATTATACCGTCCCTTAACAGAAGAACCTTACCCGCAAGGTCTAAGTAAACATACATGACACCATATAAAAGGCATGTCTGTGAACAATACCAAACCAATTTTGTAATACAGCACGTGAACTCTACAATATCAATAAAAATTACCAGTTCACCATGTTTTGAACTATGGTTGAACTGTATTTAATCTTTCAAACTGCAGCGTCAAGGTACAGTTGGGTGCTCCCTTTTGATCCTCCAAACAGCAACAGCTAGCTATAGTCTGAGTCTTCCTTATGTCCAAGTTATGCAGTGGCATAAACAAAAAAAAAAGGTGAATAATACAGAAACTACATGATGCTGCTGGTTAAGAATTTTGTAAAAGTTGTGAAGAATAAGAATAGAATGATGAACATGATCCATTTCCCCCACTCGACATAATTAAGAATGTACATACATATAGATGGCTACTTCAGTGTATAGTGGATCTTTTTGAGGGACCAGCTAATCTAATCAAGCTTGGTGATGCTCACCTTTGTTTTATGTAAGAGGCATTGACACAAGAGCTAAGAGGTCTATCCTTGAAATTTCTATAAATCATGTTTGATGAAGATTGAAAACTTATGCTGATTTAGCAGCCAAGTCAAGCTGAAGAAAGATCAGTTACTCATTGTTTATATCTTCAATTTCTTGCTTACGACGCTGTATTTGGCTCTCAAGCATGTGAATCAATGTCATATTTGTCATGGCGTAACTAGCAACCATGGTGCCTAAGAGGCACCAGGACGCCTAGACGACACCATGGCGAACGCCATTTCCGGTTCTGCACATGGCTACAGGCATGCATACGGTAACATACGTCTCTTTCCCGTGTCTCCCCTCATAATTTGACCCCCCTCTCTCTCACTCCCGACCTCTCTCTCGCCCCCTCCCACGGCGACTCCTCTCCCCATCCACCGCCTCCCCCTCCCCACCGTCTCCTCCCCTCCCAGGTGTGTCCTCCCCCCACCGCCTCCTCCTACCTCCCCCCCAAGGCGCGGTGAGTGGTCATGGCGTCCACCCAGCTCCGCCGCAACGCCATGACAAGCATGATCAATGTGGCTCTTGTCTAAAGATATTTTCAAAAAAGATAGTCATTTTAGAGAATTATAGAGATATTCACCACATAGAGAATCAATGTGGCTCATACCTGGTGAGGTCGTAGGGCTCGTACCTGGTGAGGTCGTAGGGAATTAAGAAAATGATGCAAGTTCTTGAAAATGAGTGAAATATCCTCTACCCTGTGAGCATACTGAGATGGTCTCTTCACTAAAATAATTGCTATCTCCAAAATATGGAGTTGAAACTCTCTGTTGAGGGTTCTTAGCTCCTTTTTGAAGTCTGAAATTTAATAAGCTTTCCAAAAAGACAGCCCGTTAAATCAAAGAAGACAAAGTTTGCTCAATGCTCAAAGTAACAGTAGGAACAATTTCTTTTGATGATCAAAATTGCAAGTAGCTTATCATGGCAGCCTTAATAATTTAACAGATCACAATGTAACCATCTGAACAACATGTATCTGTCGACAAAACAAATATGTGTTGTCAGGAATC
The DNA here is from genome assembly GCA_017311315.1 of Dendrocalamus latiflorus. NCBI lineage: Eukaryota > Viridiplantae > Streptophyta > Magnoliopsida > Poales > Poaceae > Dendrocalamus > Dendrocalamus latiflorus. The sequence goes on from CM029637.1 coordinate 35,351,176, forward strand.
ACACGCACTGATATTTGTGCCCTTTGGATAAAGCTGACGAACACCTTGATCCTCGAAGCTTGGCAGCACCACATCTGTCTCGAGAGCAGATAGGCAAAGCCACAGTCAGTTTAACACAAGTAATAATATGATAACAAACATATTGTGTAGGTAGCACCAAAGAGTTGGTATGCTCCATCAATTGGCGGTGGAGGATCTGGTGCAGATGAGGGATTCTGCTCGTAATCCTTGTATAGTCGGTAATATGGAGGAGGTGGAGGGTATGATGATGATGTGGCCATTGCCATCTTGTCTTATGCTGCGCAAACCAGATAGGGAATCAAAATCCCAATTGTCATATTATAGAATTGCAATGTTTGTTTCTAGTTTTCTTAAGCTCAGTAGATCAAATATAATTTTAAAATATGGTTTCCATGTAAAAGGAAGGAAACGCCAAATCATTTTTGCACTAGTGCCACTAACTTCATTTATATTTATATTTTGATTCGAAAAGCTATGGACAAACCTGCAGGCTAGTCAACTTTCCAATTGCAGGTGCAGCCTAAGAACCGTTATACAAAACACTATTTTTTCTGCCAAAAATCACTAGATTTCATAGACATTCTAATTCGACTCATCAAAACAGCAAAAGTAAAAAAAAATTAACCACTTACTCCTGTTACCAACGATTTACCCAAGCAAACCAACACAAATGCAAGGGCAACTCCCACCGACCTAAAACATCAAAGATGACTAATTACCCTACAATCTATAATGGAAATGTGATTAGTATCGCTACCTAAAACATGCAAACTTCGACTAGTATAATCACACCCGTTCACCGTACTACCGAACCCCCTTGCCTACCACCGCACAACAATCCCATAAACGAACAAGATGCACAACAAAATTTCCCGGCCTTGCAGCACAAATGATGGCATGGCAGGGCCCCGATCAGGCCCGACTGCTACACCTGCCACCATGAAGATGATGCCCAGGGAGAAGGAACCGGAGGAAGTGAAGCTCAGAGAAGAAGCAAGGATGCTACTGCAACTAAAATTAACTGGCGAGGGGCCTGACCAAGATGGGGAGTGACAACTGACAAGTTGGGCCATCTAGCTCGGGTACCATACCAGGTTATCGTGTCCCGTGGTCGTAGCAAGAGTGAAGACGACGCGAATCCCACAATCCGGCGAGGGATTTGGGTTGGATACAAGAAATCGAGATGAGAGTCGGAGAAATCCGGTGAGAAGGAAGGATTAGGAATGGGAAGAATACGAACAGTAGGCAGGGGAAGTAGAAGTAGGTACGGATGCGTACCCCGAGGATGGACAGAGGGTGCAAGAGCCGGCGGTGAGGCCCATCGGCGAGAGGGCAGCCGGAGACGGAGACGAGGCCGACGGGGAACCTGGTTTGGGTTTTGGTGGAAGCCCAACTCCGATCACCTGAGCTCGATCTGGACCGTTTATGTGCAATCGGACGGTACACGAGCTGCAGGACGAGTACTTTTTCCGGGTGCACCCCTCTCTCGAATTTATCATTTAAAAAAGAAGCCCACCTGACCTGCCGCTTCCGCAAGAAAGAAAAGAGGGGAAGCAAAGCACAAAGGCGGCCGTCGCAGCAGCAGCAGCAGCAACACACCCGCACGAGCCGACACCACAGAGGAGAGGGAGAGAGGCGAGGGAGGCCGTGCGCCGCAGATCTGTGGCCGCGTTAGGGTTTCGACGAGGAGGGGAGGAGTAGGAGGAAGAGGAGATGGACGTGGTGAAGGCGGCGCAGCTCTCGGGGCGGACGCTGGACCGGGTGGTGGTGCACCCGCTGGTGCTGCTCAGCATCGTCGACCACTACAACCGCGTCGCCCGTGACACCCGCAAGCGCGTCGTCGGCGTGCTCCTCGGCACCTCCTCCCGCGGCACCGTCGATGTCACCAACTCCTACGCCGGTAAACAACCCCGCCTCTAACCACTAGGGTTTGCGCGGTTCGGGTCGGCCCGCCGGTTTCCCAAGGATCTGCGCTTCTGGTAGACCTAGGGTTGGCTTAATCGGTTGTGGTTGTAGATGTAGTTAGATCTATCGGCGTGAATTGCCTCGTTGTTACACGATTAGATCTGTTGAGTTATCTGGTTGTAACTTACTAAATTTGTAACTTGCTATGGCACTTGATCTCGCAGTGCCGTTTGAGGAGGATGACAAGGATCCGAGGATCTGGTTCCTAGACCATAATTACCACGAGTCAATGTTCTCCATGTTCAAGAGGATCAATGGTATGATGTTTCAAAATTCCCAAATCTGTTGGACTTAACATATGTAGTTGAGTATGTTGTCCTGATGAGCTGTGTCTGATGCAGCCAAGGAGCATGTCGTTGGCTGGTACAGCACCGGTCCAAAACTCAGGGAGAACGACTTGGATGTCCATGCGCTGTTTAACAAGTACGATTCTGTGCCATAGCCATATATCCTGCAATTGCTTTTGAAGTTTGGCACTCCTATAAATGGTGCTTTGGTTCAAGTATACAATTTTATATATATCATCCAAAGGTAGAAAACAAACATATATAACTTTCTTGTCAGGCTAGTTGGCCATTTGAAGTGTTGTTATTAATAACCTAGTTTCAAGTGCTGTTTGACTTAATGTTAATGACACAGACAGGCCAATTTTCATCTATGCTCGAAACTTTTGCTCTGTTGAACTAGGGGCCAGTTCGTATTGGTTTTAGCTTCTGGCTTCTACTTCTAGAAGCCAAAGTCAATACGAACGCCCTAGCTTCTATAAGCCGTTTCTATCAACTACTACTATTCATCAGCCACTTTGCGCTTTCGCATGTTGTAACATACTATATATTTTATTATGTCACAATTTCGTAAGTCGTATGACAGTCCGAATGTTGTAGTGTCTTGCATTGCATAAGCTACTTCTATCAGCCACTATTATTTATCAGTCACAGCCAAAAGCCATTAGCAAAAACCAATACAAACAGGCCCCACTCCACGCTCAAAAAATGCATAGTTAGTCCAGGCTCTCATAGTTAACTCTGTATTTCTTTCTGAAATTTTATCTGATACAAGCCTGCCAATGGGAAACTTTTGATCTAGAATGTTAGCGATGGAAGTATTGTCATAGTGAGGAGAACAGTCAGCCTAATGATATTTCGTTCGTATTTGGTTGACTGCCTTAATTTTTTCTACCACATACTTCATCACTAAAACAATAAAGTTGTTGGGTCAAACTGGCTCATGAGTTTGGAGAGCAGCCCATCATGTAATGGTTTTGAGAAAAACAATGTTAGAAACTCGAGTGCATGTGTATTTTGTTTTCTGTACCTATTTTGCCTCTTGTTAGAGGGATTGTTGGGCATGGTGACGAAAGCAGCATTGGCCCCCTTTGAAGTAACTTTCCTATTGATTTGGTCCCAGGATGCTTGCCTTGTATTCCCTTTATCACTCACTCTTCATAGTATTTAATTCTAATTCGTGCTTTCCACTGTGCAGCTACGTTCCAAATCCTGTCCTGGTGATTATTGATGTTCAACCTAAGGAGTTGGGAATACCTACCAAAGCATACTATGCTGTGGAAGAAGTTAAAGAGGTAAGCATGCAATCAAAGAAGTTTTGACATTTATGTTTGCTTGTTCAGCTTCACTAATGTACACAGTTGTCCTTTACAGAATGCTACTCAGAAAAGTCAAAAGGTTTTTGTCCATGTTCCTTCAGAAATTGCTGCTCATGAAGTTGAGGAAATCGGTAAGACTTGTTCAGCTGAAATTGCATGATAAAGGGGATGTTTCATAGCATTATGCAAGTTAAAGAGGCAACTGTTCAGTCATGTAGTGTTTTATGATAGCTAGTTCGCTTTGAGCCACAAATATAATAATGGTAAGGAGGTTTTCCCCCCTCAAAAAGGAAGAAAATGTTAGGGGTGAAGCCTATATTTTGCTTCAGCAATGGGTTATTAGCTTATATATGTTTTATGCTATCTTCAGGAGTTGAGCACCTTCTGAGGGATGTCAAGGACACAACAATAAGCACACTTGCAACAGAGGTAATATTTCACAAGAAAAGTTTTTTCCCACTTTACTAGTTTCTTTATTTTTCCATGCCCCTAATTTATCCTTTGTCAATGAAGGTCACCAGCAAGCTTGCAGCCTTGAAAGGACTGGATGCAAGGCTCAGGGAGATACGTAGCTATTTAGATCTTGTAATTGAAGGGAAGCTCCCACTGAATCATGAGATATTGTACCACTTGCAGGTTCGCCTTTCTCTTGTGATTTGCTATATACTATTCTATTCTAAGGAGTTACATACCTCAATTATCTTGATTGTGTTGTAATAATCCCCCTATTAGTCTTGGTCCTCACCAGAAAAAGTTCTCGTGTTCCACTGTCCTTTGATTGTATGAAGTGTTTGAAATACACCTCCATTCTTGAGCTATCAGGATCAATCAACTAATTGCATTAAACTCCCAAACCATATATAAATCAGCTTAAAATATGCACACTTTCCTTTATATGAAAGGCAAGTAATTGCTTAGGAATTGAAATATACCACCATTCTTAGTTCCCTGTTATGTTACCGGCAGTTTTCACTAGAATTTGAACACACAGGAGGTAGGGAGGGTGCATTCAATATAATGACTTAATGCTTCTGTAGTAGAAAAGGAAAAATGTGATAACCTAAATCTGAAGTCTAAACTAATACAGGGGGCGAGATTTATATATGTCCTACCACATGTAGTTATGCTTGACGTTTAAGATAGTACCAAGAGTATGCATTGCCAACAATTTTTATTTCCATCCAAAGGTCTGCGAGTGAAGCAATTTTACTCACGGATTCAATGACCTATTATTCATTTCACAACTTTCTTGCAGGATGTGTTTAATCTGCTCCCCAATCTCAATGTAAATGAGCTGATTAAAGCTTTTGCAGGTTTGCCATCAATTTACCAGAATTGACCTGTATTTTTCTTGTTCTGGGTATTCTTATCGCTTACTACTGTTCTTTTCTTCAGTGAAAACAAATGATATGATGCTGGTCATATACCTGTCTTCGCTCATCCGGAGTGTCATTGCACTCCACAACTTGATCAACAACAAGGTAAACTGTTTCTGTTAGTTTAAGCTGTATGCCTTCTCCATGCTGGTCACAGTTATGAAGTTTTTTAAAACATTTTTTGTGATAAAATTTTATTTATTTTTTGTTTGCTTCCAGATGCTAAACAAGGAGCATGAGAAGGCCGAGGATTCAAAGCCAACCGCTGTACCTACTGCTGCTGGCAGCTGAATGCGCTTCTTTACCTTGCATTTGGCTAGGGATCTTTGAACCAGTGGTGGCCAAAAAGATTTGTGGCATGTTAGCATGGTCGCGTTTCAACCAATTGTCTTGACCTTGAATTTACACTTCGATGTTTACTTCTTGTACGATAAGGTCAACGGCAAAAATATTACATCTCGATCTTATACTGTTTCATGGGTTGCGTCATGTTTCGTAATGCGGATTGTCTTATGATTAACTTGTAGTAGGTGCACTTCACGCAAACTATCACCATCTTTGACTTGTTGAGGCAATCCTGTTTGGAGGTAATAATATATCGACTGGACAGATTGGCTTGGCCGCGCCTATTGAATAGATTTTAGTGAATTCTTGATCGCTTGAGCTACGAAGCAATTTACGGGCTTAAGTTTCTGGCTTTGGCTGAAATTGCATAGTAGTGATTATTAGCTTTTGCGAGTCATTCAATTAAAAAAAGAAAAAAAAACTGTTATATGTGAGGACAATGCAAAGGAATAAGGAGAAACAAGAAAAACCAAAATAAGCAAAATTAGAAATTGACATGTTCTAAATGATTTTTGATTTAAATAAGATGAAAACCAAAAAAAGTCATAAACAGAACCGTTCGGAGCGAGGCCTAATGTGAGTGCTTTCGATTTTTGATCCGTACATCAGTCGTAGGGCCTGTTCTTTTCGGCTGCGGCTTGTGGCTTTTGGCTGAAATTTTTGAATTTTGGCTGTTTACGGTACAGATTACGGAGAGACAGATACTCACTTGTGATTTTGGCTGGTACAGATGTTGGGCTTTTAACGTGTAGATCGTTTAACTTGTAGACCCCGTCTTGAGAAAATACTCCGTTTGAAAGTTAGGTACTGTAGCAAAAGCCAAAAGCCGGCCGGCTTTTGACTTGCCAAACAGGCCCGTAGCTCCAAGCTTTCCCAAACTGATAATGCGTTGTGACATCCCAAAATTTAAAAAAAATTATTTAGTTTTATTTTTCTGGAATTTAAATTCTCCTTTCCATTTGTGCTTATATGGAAAACTATTAAAGTTTGGGAGCAATTGTGGTCAAAATGGGATTATTCAATTTTATGTGGGCTCCTTGAATTTATTAGAATTTTAGGAATTTTCCAGTATTTATTTGGATTTTCTGCTATTTTCTAAGCTTTGTTTTCCTTTCTCGGGATTTCTGAAAAATAAAAAAAAATAAAATTAGAATTTTAAATCCCCGTCCTTCCCTCCGAGCAATGCGTGGACAGCCCAGATCTGCCCACGTCGCTGCCCGCCTCCCCCTAGGCTGACAAGTGGCCATCCTAGATCTTCCCGCCGCGTGCCGACCTAAAATCTCCACCGTCCCATTCCTCCCCTCTCTCGGTCTCCTGACACCTCGGGCCCACCTGTCATCCCTAACCTCCCCTCCGTTTTTCCTGCGCAGACGCCGCTGCCAGGCTGTTGGCCGCTCCGCCCTTCCTGGCCACGCCTCCTCCCGTTGTGCGTCGCACTTCCTGCACCCGTCACCCACCTCCCCACTCCCCCAATCGGCCTCATCCGCCCACAACCACCGCCACTTCCCCGATTTCTCCGGCGAGGAATTCCGCCGCGCTTGCCCTTCCCCGGCCCTATTTAAACCCCCTCCCGACGCTGCCCCACTCCACCCCACACCTCTCCCCTCCTCTTCCCTCTTCCGAGCGCCACTCGTCCCCACCTTTGTCAGCACCCAGATTTTTCAATCTGGATTCCTCTGTGATTTTCTGCACTATTCCCTGGATCAGTAGATAGTGCTCACAGTTACAGTAATGAATATCAAAATACATATCATGCGGAAGCGTAAATATAATAGTAAACTTACTCATGGGTCGATTAGGCCGAAATCATTAAATTGCAGCAGCGGAAGAACGAAGCACACAGGTGGGACCTTCAGGACATGCCCACAGGCAGCCAACTGGAGGTTCGCGACCTAGCCCTTGACATTTTCATCTTCTCTGCCAGCTTGTCCAATCTTGTTGCTGAGGCGAGGTGATTGAAAGCATCTAGGCCCCTAAAAATATTAGTTTTGGTAATTAATGAATTTATGTGAATATGGGACTAATGTGTGCATTAAGTGTTTGAAAGGATAAGTTCAAATGGCAAAGAAAGAGGCTCACAAAATTTCCCATGAAGATTCAAGATCTCTAGGGCGACAAGGTAAATAGTTTAGGTATCTATTTTATTTTACCGGTCTTGGAGTTAGGTTGGAAGACCGGATTATAGGATAGACGCCGTACTATTAAGAGGGATCATGGTGATTGCTTGATCATGTTCAAATGTGCCCTTTGGATCAATTTAGGATCATGCATGCACTTAGAAATTAAAATTAAATCAAATTTGTGCATTGTCAGAAAATCCGGTAGTTCCGGTGTGTATTGGGCGGAACTACCGCAGGTCCGGTAGTACCGGGCGCCCGGGCGAAACGTTTTTTCCAGAGAGCGCCCGGACTCAGACTTAGCCTCTCGGAAAACGGGAGTACCGCGGGTTAACCTGCGGAACTACCGGATGGCCGGTAGTACCGGGCACCCGAGCGGAACTTTATTTCCAGAGAGCGCCCGGAGTTTAACTTAGCCTCTCGGAAAACGGAAGTACCGCGGTTTTACCTGCGGAACTACCGCATGTGCGGAAGTTCCGGATACCCGTGCGGAACGTTATTTCCAGAGAGCGCCGAGAATAAGACTTAGACTCGTTGAGATCGGAAGTACCGGGTCTTGGAGCGGAACTTCCGGACGTCCGGAAGTACCGCGATTTCAACGGCGGTAGTACCGCACTCATTGACCAACGGTTACTTCTGACTCTCTGACATAGCCGTTCTGACCGGTCAGCGAGGGTCCAGAAGTACCGCGGTTTTGCCTGCGGTAGTTCCGGATTTCCTGAATTTTTAGGATTGTTTATTGTAACGGCTATTTGAGGTTGGTGAGGGTATAAATACATTCATTGAATACATTTGAGCCTAGTGCAACCTCTCACACCTCATTCACTCACTTGTGCATTCATTTGAGGTAGTTGACCCAAAATTCAAGTGCATTGCATTCTAGTTGATTCATTGAGCACTTGAGTGAGATCAAGTCGCAGTGGTCTATTCTCTTGGTGCTTGCCGGCACCTAGACGGCTTGGCGGAGTTTCGGTGATCTTCTCAAGAAGATTGTGAGAAGGCCCGGAAGATTGTGAAGGCTTGGAGCTCGCCTACCCGGAGAGGGAAAGGGCATCCAATAGTGATCGAGGTGCTTAGGCTCATTCGTGGAGCCGGTTCGATTCGTTCGGGCTTACCTCAACGTGGACCAGGGGAGACCGGCAAGTCTCCGATCACCACGGTAAAAAGTAATCGTGTCAATTGTGGTTTGCTCTCTTGTGATCATTTTCATTCAAGCAACGCTCTTCATTCACATTACTTGATTGCTTGCTTAGTTAGAGTAGCAATTGTTGTTCTCTACCATTCGTTATTGCTCTTAGTCGACTACTTGTGCTAGTGTTACTGTTATCTTACTCTATCAATCCATCAAGTTTAAAATTGCTAATTAGAATTAGACGAAATTTTTAAAACCTCCTATTCACCCCCCCTCTAGTCGGCCTCCTCGATCTTACAGTGATTTGGTTCCTGATTCTGAATTTTGTCGCAAAAGCGAGTATGAGCACTCCGACCCCGTGCTCCGCGAGCCAATACACAGAATGCAAATAAATGGTATGCATGGCTTAACAAATGAGAGGCTCGGGTTATTTTATTTTGCGTAGAGTGCTTTTGAATACAATTAATTAAAAAGCCCTATGACTTAGCAAGTTTGGAACAAATCATAATGTACAAGGAAATGCATTATTAATATCGATTCAGATTCCATCCACCGTTACATGGCATCTGCACCATATAGCAATTTCTTCAGCGTTATAGCCGCTTAACTTACCACTGGGACAACACTCAGGACAACTCAAATCAGGGCCTTTCACTGCCCTTCCACTTTTCCATTCCCATTCATAAAGCATTTTGAAATAGAACTATATCTGGTTAAGTTCCCATGTCCGCCCTTGACCGTGGGCACGGCTATTCGAATAGTTTTGACTCTGCAGAGTTTGTACACTTTCACCACAAGAGACAATCAACTCGTTGCCCCACACGATTCCTTAGACGTGTGGTTGAGCAGACCATCACAGTGACTTTTCAAAGTATCTAGTCCCTTTTATCATCTCACCTTATGGGCTTCTCCCACTTGCGGTGGGTCCCATCTATGCGCGGGATGTTTCCCACAGCCACTACGCAGCCGGGCTTCTACTTCCCGCAACGTAGGACAGCTGGGAAACTTCACCCCCCACTGGTGTCCCTTCAGCCCCCCTTGCCATAGCGTAGCCCCATCAATCCCCTACCAGTGAGATGAGTCCGAGGATTTCGATAAATTTACTTAGCCAAGTTGTATTTTACAGACTTGTGGTTGTACTGTTTTACACAGGAGGTCATGACAAGATTCAGTTCTTAGTGGTATCTGGGCGGTCTACCACTAACCCACTTTGTGTATCCACTGCACCACACTCACACCCTCGAACCAATCCGCCCAGATATTTAAGCAAGTTGGGGGTTTTGGAAGCATAAAATAATCATGTCCAAAATATACCAGTCATTCCCACCATGACTGTCCAAACCAGTTTCTCATGATTAAAAACGACAATGAGGTTTGGGGCATTTCAGCGCCCCCTGAATATCTATGCAGTACTAAGCATCGCGTATCTTTAAGGACTTATTTTCGAAAGTTACTACTATTATATTTTTGCTAGGGCGACAAGGTTCACACATTCAAATATTCCAATGGAGGGGTAATATTATTCAAGGTAAACAATGGGCATATAACTAGATTATTAATTAAACATGTATTTTCATAAACATAACAGCATGCAATTTGATAATTTAAATCAAAGTAATTTGCAGAAAATGTAGGCTCAACATGATCAAAGTATTGACTCGCCTGGTGCGGTTTAGCGGTCTTGAGCTCACTCAAGGCTTTTTGATTTGTCGATCTTGAGGCTCGGGTCTTTATCTTCACCTCGATCTTGATCTCGCTTGCTCCATAGAATCTCCAGGACTCCAGCTTCTAGCTACGTGATAAACGACTGAATCCAAATAAAAGCAAATAACTCAAAAGATCCAAATAAATCCGAATAAACTTAATTTAGTTTTATTATGAGTTAATGAGTGATTTGGGTGATTTGTGGTAAGATCGTTGGTAGAATACGATGACTTGATATTTTGACAATAATATCTTTTATTATTTTTTGTATTTATCAAGGAAGTTCCATGAGTTAGAATGGACCCATGAGTAGGTATTATTTTGTCTAACGTTACTTTTTAGGGTATTTTAGCTTACCGAATTAATTTTAGAGTGCTGGTGTGTAGCATTTTATGGGGTGACATTTTATGTGCATTTAGTTGTCACTAGTCATATCTTATCATTTCATGCTCATCATTCCTATTTATTCATCTAGTATTAAGATTTAATTAATGGTACCATTATTATTTTATCTATGCTTTAGTTAGTATTAGGCTTAGCCTTATTTCAAATTCTATTCTAAACTTAGCAATCTGAGCAATGCTTGATACGTATCATTTTATGCGACCTCAATTACTCGTGTTATTGGCTAAATGCTTACGCTAGAGTATTCATATGTTTATGAGATTATTTTGGTATTTGATGACCTAGGGCTGCTTTATTGTAACACACGTATATTACCATGACCCCTTATTTTGAGTGCTCTTCTGAAAATTATTGATACTGATATTTTATTCTTTTACAAGCCGAGCCTGCTATATATGAGTACATTTTGCCATCATTACTAACTAAAGCTACCATTTAAGATTTTATGACCGGTAGTATATTAATGATAGCATTTATATATTTTAGTGGGGTCTACGGTGAACGCAAAGTTGCTTTGTTATTTGTACTAATGGGTTGCACGCTTGCCATTCGCATTTCCTTAACCACTCTTATATATTTATATATGTATATATAGATGTTATACATATATTTACTCGGAAAGTCTCTACACTTTAGTTGCTATTAGTCCTAATTAAAATTTACTTATCTAGCTAGGATATATTTCAATAGGTGCTAGTTAGTAAAATCTACCACTATAATTTATTTGATGGCAACATGTTAAATATTGGCATATACCCTATTTTTAATTAACGGCAATCTTTATTTGGTCATTTATCCTAAGTTATTTTTCTTTATTGAAATCTCTAGTTTAATATTTAGTCCTTTAATTGATTATTCAAATAGGATTAATTATTCAAACATAATAACTATTCCACTATTAAATCTCAAATGATCTTACCTTGCACATTGCTCTATTCCATTTCTATAATTAAGTTCTTATCTTGTATTTCAAATTTATGTTAATTACTCATATCTCACATAATTATTTTCCAAGGTATAATCACTGGTATACTAGGAAATCTTTAACTTAGATCCTAATCATTTAAGTATTAGTGAGTAATCCTAAACTATTCTTCCTAATCACTTAATTGCTTCTCATGCATATGAACCTTGTATGCTACTGTATATATACACATTTTTATTTAACCCTAAATCATTCACCTTAGCTTTCTAGAATTATTCCCTAATGGACCTTTATTTAAGATAGCAAAAATACAAAACAAAAATGTGGCCAAATATGGCCGGAGGGAGGCTCGACCTCAAGACCGCAGGGATATGCTTTATCAATCTTAAGAGCGCTCGGGTGGCCAAGTGGACGTTTGGTGTTTCACGGTGGAATGGGGGAATATGGGATGATGAAGCAAGTGAGTCAGGGCCTAACAGAAGGACTATCAGCTGGGGACAGAGGAGGGGGTGGTGCGAGTTAGGCGGCGGAGTCGCCGGCGAGGTGCGGCCGGGGAGACGCCGGCGTCCGCAAAAATGGAATCCCCGGAGCATGAGGTAGCTAGGGGGGTGGGCCTGGGGGTCGGAACGGCGGTGAGGTGGGTTGGCGGCGGCGCAAGGCGGACGGTGAGGAGGGTGAAAAGGGCGCCGGCGGCCGGAGTGAAGGAGAGGGAGAAGTGAGGTGCGCATGAGCATGAGGGAGGTGGGGGCATGCTTACCACGAGGTTGGCCGAGCGGGGAAGGGGCTGAGGCGAGCTGGCGACGACGACCTGCGGCGGCGCAGGCAGGCTCGCGGTGCCGGCGAGCTGGGGTGGGGGAGGAGCACCGGTGGCAGCTGGAGGGAGTTCGGGGCGGTGAGGGGGTGCTCCACCGGTGGGGAATTGAAGGGAGACCCGCCGAGGAGGGAGCTGTGCTGGCGGCGGCAATTTCGGCCGGAATCGGGAGGGACGGCGGCGCGATGGTCCCAGGTGCATGAAATTTCAATCAAACCGGAAGGGAGGTAGAAGAGAAGTGGAGGCACGCTGTGACGTGGCTGAATTGGTTGGAGGTTTGCCGGAGTGGCTGGGACGGCGTGGAGGCGCGGCGACTGTCGCACGGGCATGGGGGCTCGATCTGTGTGAAAAGAAGATGGGGAAAACGGGGAAGGATCTTGCGCAAGGATATGGTATGAGTGTTGTGCCGCTCGAGGTATGGCAGAGCTTGGTGCCGCGCGCGTGATGAGATGGATCGAGCAGCGCGGGAAGAAAAAGAGGCGGTGGCAGAGCAAAGAAATAGGAGGGGGCGACGTGGAGATTGCTCCACCACGGGAGAAGAAAGGAGGAAGAGACAGAGAAGGAGCAGGCGCTCCGGTGAGGAAAAGAGGAAAGGAGGGGAGGCCCTGGGGAGTGAGGCCCGGCGAAGGAAGGAAGAGAGAGGGAAAAGAGATATAGGGATGGGCCCACCTGTAAATGAGAGAAAATAGAGAAGGGAAAAGTGAGAAGCTTTTGCAGTTGCTAAAATTTTAATCCTTGAATTTAGATTCTCTATTTTCTGACTTAAGTTTTTGTTGAGTATTTACGTTTACCGATTTTTGTATGACCTTTAGAATTTAAACTTCAAACATATATATATATATATATATATATATATATATATATATATATATATATATTCTCACATGTTGTTATGGTTACTAACTTATTTCAATTTGCATATGTATGTATATATATATATATATATATATATATATATATATATATATATATATATAATTATTTCTTATATTGTCAAACTCTTACTTGTACTACTTGTATATATTTATGTATATATATATATACCTATATGTGTATGTATTGTGTTTGCATTTCGTTCATTCACTTTCATTGTTAGTCATGCCATTATTTTGAAAAGAAGATTTTATATTTTCAAACTCAGGTTTCTCTCCTTATGCTGGATCATCTTTTCAGATTCGTATTTCAAAATTTTAGTTTTTTTATTTGTTTAGTTCCTTTTTGGCATTACTAATGTTTGTCTTTACCTTTATGAATTTATTCAACTTTTGGAATCTCAACCAAATTCAGGAAAACACCATAAAATCCAAATTCCAATAGAATATACTGTGAAAATAATTTAAGAAATTCATATTTTCAAATTTAAATTTTTCAGGATGTTACAACCTTGTGCCCCGCCGCTTCAGCCACCGAAGCTCCTCCGACAAGCAATCGCCAGCGAAGGAAGCCTCCCCGAGCCTCGGTGCCGGCACCCTGGTCTTCCCCGAGGCGTCGCTATTCTCAGACGCCACTCCTCTGGGCTCGAGCACCGCCGGAACGCCGTCCCCGCCGTCGACTGAGCGCCGCCGTCGCCAACCGCCTCCGTTCGCCGCCGAGCCCCGAGCCCAAGGTAAACAGAATCCCCTCACTCTCCTCTCTCTATTGCGCCCCTCGCCGGCCGCCGTTGTGCCGCTGTTCACCGGCGACAAGCCACGTCGGCACCCGACTGACGTGGACGCCACATGGAGCCCAATGGCGTGCCACCTCGGCCACGCAAACACCACCCATCACCGCCAGCCCAGTCAACAGCCATGCCTTCCCCTCGGCCCACGTGGCAGACATGTGTCCTGCCACATCAGCACTCAAGCCTATGTGGCAGCCACGTGTACTGCCACATAAGCACCCGAGACCCCCGACTCACGTGGCAGCCACGTCAGCGCCACCTGGCTGCCATGTCAATAAATTAGCCCAGTCACCTATCATGTCAACAACGGTGCTGTGTTGTTGGCACGCAAGAGGCTCCGTGGAGGCAGCCATGGGCGACCTCACCGGCTGGCAGGAGCGGCATGCCGTGCTCGTGCTCTCCAAGGCCAAGGTGGGGTTCCGGCGGATCTCGTCTTGTTATTGCCAACTTCCGCTTCTATCCCTACGAGATGGTTCTGAACTCTCAAAGCGCTTCCTGTAGGAACTTGCAAAGATCCGGTACGATCTGTGCCCACGCCACATGAAGGATAAGCAGTTCTGGAGGATATACTTCCTGCTCGCCAAGAGCTACATCTCACTGTAAGCTCTTACCTTATAAGCTTTCACATATGTGTAGTGTTCGAGTCACGGAGCTCAATTAGCTTCTCGGTATTGACCCATTATTGATCAGTGTGTAAAATTAGCCACACGATAATATGGAACATAGACTAACTTCAGAATAGCATCTCACTTTGATTTTGTGTAAAAAAAATATATTAGGACATGTAGTCCATGCAGTTCTCTGCCATCCATCTAAGTAATTTCAAATCGAAACGTAATTATCTCAGTTGCGGGTATAACATTTTGTTATCCTTGTACGTAAACATTTAGCAAAAGGGATTTGCATATGAAGAAATTATATTATGTCAAATGAATTATTCCCAGGGATTTGTATATTTCGAGATTATCATCTCAAGCGCGAGCTCTGTTTACTGAAGTCTTGTTTGAGCTGTAATGCTTCCGCTAGAGATAGCTATAGAGTGTTCTCTTAAGTTCTCTTGCTTCTTAGTCCCATATATTTCATAAATTCTCAACTAAGTTCAATACATGTTCCTGCACCCATATCTTAATAAAGCAAACTAGTATCATGGAATGTTTGAAGATGATTGTTCATTGCTGTACTTCACTAACTCATACTGCCTGAAAGACTACATTGAATGGATCTTTTAAATGGCCTAGATAACCTGGAAAAAGAATTAACCTTCCCTGATTG
Source organism: Dendrocalamus latiflorus (assembly GCA_017311315.1). NCBI lineage: Eukaryota > Viridiplantae > Streptophyta > Magnoliopsida > Poales > Poaceae > Dendrocalamus > Dendrocalamus latiflorus. The sequence goes on from CM029637.1 coordinate 35,366,512, forward strand.
GTCTCAAAGATGTAATCATTAAGTTGTCCCAATATTTAAAAACTGAACTACTGAAGCTGTCTTGTATTATTCTCTTGGTATGCAGCCATGTTGCCAAACAGAATTTCAGAATTCGGGCTAACGTTATAGGCAATCATGCCTGGTGGTAGACCAAAATTTTTACAGTTTGTTTCTCTGCAGCCTTGCGCTATCAACTATTATCATCAACAGCCTTCTTGAATTCTAACCATGCCATTGAGATTTGAGAACTGGGTATCGCGATAGATTGCTGTTTGATGTGCAATGGTTAGATAGACTTCAGCTCCAGCTGCTGTAGGATATTCTCCTCCTCCTACCATGGATTATTGACAACATCAACATTTGAAACGCATGTTCTGTTTTTATAGGTATTGAGTTACGTGCCATACAAAAGGAAAATGTAACAAGGATGGCGACAGAACACGGGAAGCCAAAGGATGCGGTTACTGTTGAGGTAGAGATGCAAGAATCGAAATGCAGCAGAGAATCTCAAACGTTTCCAGTTGATTCAGAATCTCATGATGCATAGTTAATGTTGCTGACAGAATATTAGGTGATGCTCGTATTTCCAGTTGAAGTTTTGAACGACCTAGGCTGCAAAACTGACGCAGAAGTTTCGCAGGTGCATGAGTTGACTGTGCATTGCAGCCTCTGATTGGATGGTGTAATCTACTGAGTGCGCCATTATAACGCATGTATATGTAGTAACCAAATCTTGGAATCAGGGAGTTTTTATGCAGCACACAGCATCTGCTAATAGTTTTAACCTATGTAGCACGGATACGTCTCAAAACCGTTATATCCGTGTCCGACACGATGTCGGACATGGATATGACACAAACACGTCTTGGACACGTGTCAGCGACGTATCGGGCGATTTCAGAATTAATTTTAATTATTAAAATTCTTGACACGTGTCGGACACACTAAATATACGAGTCGGACACGGCCTGGACACAGCCGGCCTAGGAATGGCCCAGGACATGGCCAGCCTAGGCTGGCCCATAACGCACGCACGGGCGTTGCTCTAACCCTAACCTCCCGCCCTGGATATCGAGCGCCTCATTCTCATCGCACTTGCACGCTCACGCTTCTCCGCATCGGCCGCTCGCGCCGCCACCCACTCCCTCATCTTGCCGCCGCCCGCTCTCGTCGACTCCCGCATCTCGCCGCCGCCCGCTCCCGCCGGCTCCCGCACCTCGCCGCCGCCCGCGCTCGCACCTCACCGCCGCCCGCCTCCTGCACCTCGCCGCCGCCCGTCGGCTTTCTCCCACGCGCTGCCGACTTTCTCCCGCGCGTAGCCGGCTTCCTCCCCGCGCGCCGCCGGCGTCCCCGCTCCACTGAGGTATCATCTCCCCGCTTCTCTGTTTTAGCATTTAGAGTTGAGATGCAGAATGCAGTAAGTCAGCAATATATATTTAAGCATTTAGCAAACTTATGCTTGATTGCTTATTTCATCATTCTAGAAAAATGGAAACCGCTAATTCTAGTGCTAGAGAGGAAATTACATTTTACAAATTACAAGTTTACAATTTATATTATTTCAGTTTAATAAGCATGTGGAAACATATAAAATAATACATATATATAATTTATTTATTATTTAAATATATATAGCCGTGTCGCTGTATCGGTATTTTTGGGAAAACGGCGAATTCCTATGTCGGTGTCGTGTTGACGTATCCGTGTCCATGCATCATAGGTTTTAACATAGCAGGATGTTCGTTGGCTATGCACTGACATGTAAGTTGATGGGAACTTGACCGCGATCTTGATGTGAAGTTCATAAATATTGTGTTTGTTTATGTGCTGTTTATTCCCTTCATACAATTTCAGACATTCGCAGCTTTCTGTTTGCACAACCACGTTATTCTCCCCGAAATTTGGCTGAATATTCTGTTGCACTGCAGCATTTGTTAGCCATGTTGATTTTATAGATATTTCTAGTTACATTTCCTCTCATTGAAGGCATCGTCCAGGCCTGTACGATGACGCTTAGTGCTTAATTTAGTTATGCACAAGTTTCATCTAAAACTAAAATCGAGATTCAAGACTCAGGAACATCCGCACTTTTGGAGTGCCTAGTAAATATCATTGTAGCTAGGGGTGAAAACGGGCCGGGTATTTCCCACCCGCCCACCCGCCCGTATTAAAACGGGTCAAATTCGGGTACCCGGAATATTATACGGGTATCGGATCCGAATACGGGTATTTTTTGGCGGATACGGTATCGGGTTCGGGAGGTCGGTATCCGACGGATACGGATTATCCGGTATAAAATTCGGATATTACCCGCTTACCTATTCGGGTATTACCCGGATTACTTTGCCAGTCGCCGGCTCATCAGATCATCCGAACTCAGTCACCGATTCCCCACCGCCAAGCCACACCAAGCACAAGCGACAGCAACCCAGCCATCCCAAATCCTTTCCCATCCCAACCCCAACCGTAGATTGAGGCGGCGGCGCACTGCCTCCGGAGCAGTCATGGCCGGTGGCCACCAACACTCCCCCGGCGTGCGGCGGCGCAAACCGGCCATGACCGCCGGGGCAGCACACCTCCAATCCTCAAGCACAAAAATAAAATCCATTAGGAAATCAAAAGCAATAACAACTAAAGTAGTAAAAGTGGATCAGATCCAAGAAAGAAGCCCGGATCTGGGCTATAAGCCTCGAATCTGGCGGCCACCCGTGCGTAGCCAAGCGGTGAGGAAGTGCGAAAGACGCTGCGGGGAGGCGGCGCAGAGGGGAGGCATGTCGGTGGGGGCGATGCGGAAGGAGGCGGCGTAGAGGGAGGCGCCGACGGCGGCAAAGTCGGACGGCGACTCGGGGGCGCGAAGCCAGGCCGGAGGAGGAGGCGCAGGGAGAGAAGCCGACGGCGGTGCGGCGCAACGGAGGGGCCGGATCGATTCGTGGCGGCGCGGTGCGGGCCAGCGTCGGGGGTGGCGTCGGGTTGAAGTCGGCGCGGAGAGAACGAGGGAGCCGAGAGAAGGGAAATGGGGGAGGAAAGAAATGGGGAGGCGGCGGTGGAAGAGGGGAGGAGATGTGGGGGCGTCGGCCGAACCCAGGGGAAGAGCACCGGCCGAAGACCAGGGAAAAAGGGGTCGGGTGAAAAAAAAAGGAAAATAGGGAGGAGGAAAGGGGAAAGATAAAATGAATTAGGAGAAATGTGAGGAAGTGCATGTTAGAATTGCTGGATTTAGGGATACTCCTAAGCATAAAACCTTGCTAATGATATATGTCCAGTGACAGTGATGCTACGACTTTAGTACCGATGTATTGTTGCATTATGGATGTATGGAATGGTTGCATTGCTATTGTCTATGTGGTATAAAATAGTTGTTGCATCGACTTGATATCCGAATAAATATTCGTGATCGATAGTGTCCGTATCCGTCTTGGTACGTATTTGTTCCATATTTGTGCCCGACATTATCCGTATTTGTATTCGTATTCGATACTATCCGTATTCGACCCGAATCCGATTAGAAAATGTGGGTTAGGATATGGGAAAGGTGAGATCCGACCGTATCCGACCCGATTTCACCCCTAATTGTAGCTAATTAGATTATAGTATTCAAGTAATTCTTAGACAGGAAAATGCAGGCAAGCACGAAAGCAAAGCAGCAGCGAGATCAAATGGTCTGCAGCATGAACTTAGCGCACGCAATTCAGACAACGAGAACAAGACTAGGTGATGTAGCAGAAAGCACGGCCTTAACAAGACTAGCACAGATCATGCACATATTACACCCCATCACAATTACTGTGTGATACTACGTCTTTAACCAACTACAAAATTATATTAGCATGTGCAACGCAAAACAAAGGGGTAAGAGCTCATAAAGCCTGCTATAGCCGTTAAGCTCAATTACACAACAATGACAGGATCCAATGCACATGCAAGTAGCTCTGCAACAAATAACTACCTCAACATAGGTGATAGCTTCAGATTCTGGTATACTGATGGTCCTAAAAATGTCTACTCAATGATATTCTCAAGCCATGGCATCATAATCATCCAATGCCCCATTATACTCCATGACCTTTTTCTTGATCTTTGAGGAATCCACCCAGGTGATGAAGTCCTCCATGTTCCTGGTTACAAGAAACGCTGGATCGGTGACCGTCTCTGGGCCAATCCGCACATGCCCTTGTTCAATGTATGTCACAGCCTCTTTAAGGTGCTCCGCAAACTTGAGCTTCACCATAACTGTTGCAAGTCTCCGCCTACAGTAATTTAGCAAACAAAATGGTAAGTGGAATATGATATGTCAAATTGTTTCCTTGCATAACCAAAGTGATTAGCCATAATAACACTCATTTAGGTTGAGCCAGTGTTGACAGGGTAAACAATTGAATAAATAGCACAGTACACTCTAGAACACCTTGTTAAAAAAGCAAATATAACTTAAAAGTAAAATCAGCTGACAAATAAATGGCACCATCCAACACAGCTTATACTGATACTACAATCCAGAGAGTGATAAGAGAGACCTGCAGAAGGAGCTCACGGAAAGATTCTCACATTTCGACAAGCTCTTTTTTGTTGAAATTACACCCATATTATACCTGAAATTTTAGATACTTTGTCAGACTAGTAGACCAGTAAAAGTAACAGGAAAAAACTGAAAATGGTGAAGACAAATCACGCAAGAAATGTATATGATTTGGTCAAAAGGAAACAGCTTCATATGTCGGCTAATAAGAATGTGCACTCAACAAACACAATATTACAGTAAGCTTTATGATGCTACAATTGGGAGTTTCAGTAATGGTATCCAAATAAAAGCAATTCATTGCCGTGTTCAAAGAACAAGCACTAGCACAGCTGATGGTCTATGGTGTAAGTATAGTGCAAACGCAAGAAGTTGGGTGGCCAACCACAAGCAGAACTAAATATTAGAGTGCATGCTCAGACAAAATCAGAAGTATAAGTCCTTGCCACCACTCGCATTGTTGAAAAGAAATTCTAAGCAAATATTCAAGTACTGATAACATAGATAGAAAATACACTCGATTTGGCATATAGACAGTATTCCTGTAATTTCCCCATATGTCTGAAACAGTGAACAAAACAATAGTCTAGTTCTACTATTTATGTTGTCCTTCCCTGAAACACTGCATATAGGCGAGAATTCCTACTTATCTCTGACTCTACCACAATCCAATCGTCAGTCGCAGATAAAGGGGGTAAATTTGTAAGGTTACGGTACTTGAGGGACACAGTCCCATTTTTCCAGATCAAAATTCACATAAACAATGCATATAGCAGCTTACTGCCAAATCAAATGGAAAGATGGGGGAGACCTGCAGTAACTTACAGCTTATCGAGCAGCATGTCTGTCATCTCGATTCTGAAAGGGTCTCGTGTGTCCATTTGCTTTATAATGTTGACCAGCTTTTGCACCATCAGGCATATCCCATTATACCTGTGGCCACATAAAAAATCACAAATTTATTCATGAATAATCAAATGCTTCGACAAGATCAACCGTACGACGTGAACAAAACACACTGATACGAAATTCTGTAATCGATCAATATACTACGAGCTGATGGATAAGCCAGAGAGGTTGGAAAAGGAGAGGCGATGAGGGGATTATGGGTCGGTACTTCTTGTAGTCGTCCCTCTCGACGAGGCGGTAGCGCTGCGTGACGATGGCCTCGCGGTGGCCGCGCTCCCTCTTGTACTCGAGGAAGTTGGTCTTCTTGAGGAGCTTCTGCTCGTGGAACTTGAGCCTCCTCATCCTTCACGCTGCAACCAACCAAGCCGTCGTCGTATCCACCGATTACAAACGGACAATCGATGAGAAAAGAGTGAGAAAAGAGCGGAGGCGGCAGCGCCGGTGGGCGATTCGGCCGTCGCGCGTCTGGGGGAGGCGGGGAGCGGAGCGGAGTTGGGCGGCTAGGGTTGTGTTGGGAGGGGCCTCCCTCTCGTGGTGAACTCGTGATGGCTTGGGTGGGGGTGCGCGTTACGGCATGGGCCGGGCGGGCTTGTTTGGGCCAGTCGGCCTGATCGGTGCCGACCTGCGTCTCGAAGCGGTGAGACTCGAACGGGTAAGACAGAGGATGTGGCCCCGTTTTTTTTTTCTGCGGTGGATGCTTTTTTTCAGCTGACCCATGGAATTTATCAGTAATTTTAAGACAGGCGATGGATAACGAAGTCTCTGATATAAGATAGATAGTGTATATGATTTTAAATTTAAAAAATTATTTGAAAAAACTATTTAGAAAATCACCTTATTTGTTTCATCTTTTGGAGAACCCGAAGCTCAGAGACACACACGCACAAAAGAATAGAGCAGCTTTGATCATTTGGTTTTTAACTTCTTTAAAACTTGAAATAAATAAGACGATTTTTTGAAACGATTTCTCTATTATTGTCTGCTATCATTTTAAAAAATAAAGATAAAAAGCCATTAAATGTAGCCCGGAAGAACAGATTGCAAAGCTTCTCCGAAAGCATACCGGCCCAGGAGCGCGGTCCAGGGATGCAACTGCCCGTTGTTCGACAGTAGCAGCCGTAGGCACGGCATGCCACACGAATTGAATAAACATCTCTCTAGAATTTTTATTGAGGTTCTTCGCCGATTCTACAAATATCTATGAGAAGGTGCACGAGAGGTCAGAGTTCCAAATCGTGTATCACATCTTTTTTTTGGCGGCAACTAGGCGTAAGACAGTCTTAAGTATGATGGAGCTGCCAATGTGCGTCCATCTCTTTCCATGAGTTGTATCGCAAGCTGCTTGAGCAAATGCAAATACTGCACATGCGATTCGATGGCATAACCACTAACAAGACCGGTGGCTAATCGCAAGCTGTTCTTTTCGGCGCGTTTCAATGTTCTAACAGCTAGCCTAATAATAATCCAACACATTCTAGAAGCACTAGGACTAATGAATCATTTTGCCACACATGTATCCTCCTGGCTAGGTCAAAACTCGAAAAACTAGGCGAAAATGGCGTGCAAAACTGATCGAATCCTACCAGATTACACCATTATAAGTAGTAGCTAGTAGTAGAATTCGTTACTGCTATCAGCTTACAGTCTGCTCAGTTCAGTTGAAAAAATATAGCTTATGACTGAAATTGCATTGTAACTGATTGAAATTACACTGCAGTTGATGATGGCTTATTTGGCGTAATTAAATTTAAAAAATTTAAAAATAGAATTCGTTACTGCTATTAGCTTACAGCCTGCTCAGTTCAGTTGAAAAAATATAGCTTATGGCTGAAATTGCACTGTAACTGACTGAAATTACACTGTATAGCTTATTTGGTGTAATTAAATTTAAAAAATTAAAAATAGAAAAAAAGATTAGTCTATCATAGAAAATACAAATGAATACAGAAAAAACTGGCAAAAAACTTAAAAAGCTTAAAAAAGCAAAAATGATGAAATTTAGAAATAGTGAAAAATAAACTAAAAGTTAGAAGTTTAAATCGAAATGAGCGAATCCTACTGGTTCGCGAAACTGTAGGTGCATATGCCGCCCCCGTCCGGTCGCCTGACCGCACGTGCCAGCGGTGGCCTACCGAGTTTTGCTTGCAAGAACGAAGCGGAAAGATGCTGTCTGCGGCAAGGGCGGGGACGGGTCGCAAAGCGGAGAGGACTACGGACGGATGCCGCTTGCAGGTGAGTGGGCCGGGCAGCGCGACACGGCGCCGTCCCGGGCCGGGCATCAGCACACATGCAGCGGGGCCGACGCCCCACGTGCATGCGATGCGCTCACCAGCAACAGCCCCCGGCAGCAGCAGACTGGGGCAACCACTGCGCTGTAAAAAAATAAATAAAAACTACAAGTTCCATAGCCGTGAGCTGCTCGGGCGGCTAGACTGGAGCTCGGCTTAAGCTGTAAACGTTAACTCAAATAGCTCAGTGTAACTTAAGTATATGTGTAATAGAATTTATATGCTCTTTTTATCGGCACACCAAGTTCTTTACCGCTCTTCATCATTTTTTTTATTTTTTCAAGGTTTAAAACCACCCGTAATCTAATTTAGCCTCGGGCCGAGTTCAAACTTACTCAAACGTAGTGAAAGCTACATATAAAAACATGTATATCACTTTTTAATGAGTTTATTATAGATCTCGATTTAGACCCTAACTTACACCCCGCTTATTTCGGCTTGAGTTACTGGTTTCTGGCTTATTTTTCACTATTCCTAAATATCGTCTTTTTCTTGCTTTTTAGCTCTTTTTTCCGATTCTTTTTTCCCGTATTCGTTTGTGTTCTTCATGATGGGCTAACATGTTTTTCTATTTTAAAATTTAATTACGTCAAATAAACCATCATTAACTATAGTATAATTTCAACCAACTATTATGTAATTTTAGCTATAAACTAACTTATTTTTTTTGAGAAGTAAACTAACTTATTTTAGTCCAACCGAACCATGCACTTGTAAACTTGTCCTGGGCTCGAGTCTACGTAGGCTGGCTCACTCCAGCTCCAGTCGTTTAACGCCCTAGGCAGCAGCACCCGGTACGGCACAGTAAAAAGTACACCAACTAGAGGTTCACGAGTCCTTTCCTGTACACACACTTTCTCTCCACACAGCACACGACTTTACGATTTTTATTCGTTTGGATATAATTGCATTAGCAGGGGCTATATCAAAATGACCTCTCCCTGATTTGTTTGCCTGATTTTAAATCCCAGGCTAACTTGATCCAATCTAGTAATAATTTCTCAGAGAGAGAGAAGAATAGAAAAGAGAGAATCTTTCAAAGGTGCATGTAAAGTCCAAATAAAGTCATTCAGGGTTTGCTGACTACCACTACATATGTCGTTGATTAAGTGTTTTGTAGAAAGTGGACGGCCATACCGTTATGTGCTAAGATTCCACACACACAAAAAGTGGAGCTTTAAAAAACTTATGTTGCGGTAGCAATTATCAACCTATTATTCGATCGGTCGCTGGCCGATGATAATTCCACAATCATTGCAACCAGCCTAGCGACAGCCTCAACACATATATTTTAACTCCTATGCTCCTACTACTAACTCCTACTCCATTCTTTTTATCCAGAAAACTAAAAGTAGAAGATACTTTGTCAAATCCTTTTCTGAAGTAAGAAGCTTCATCTCAGAAATGTAACAAGTACATGCAGTACAATACTTGCAACACAGTAGGAAGGAAGAAATCAATGCTAGCTTCACTTGCCATGCGACTGTGTCAAGAAAAAAGGATTATTAATGTTTCCACTTCACTTGCAATGTTGGCCGAATCGCAGTAGTACAGGTTATTTACAAGGGCGAATTATTGGATGAGCGAAAAAAAGAGAGGGAGAAATTAAGAATAAATCCCCGCCACTGAATAATTTTCCAGGATTTGACAGGGGAATGAATGGATGACTAGACTTGGCCGTCTCAAAAAGGTCAAAATCCAAAGACTTTCTCAGCCATCTCACTTCACCGCCTCCGGCCGGCCGCTCTCTCTTGCTCCGTCGATCGCGTCTCAGCTCCTCTCGAGTGACAATGTAGGGAGAGGGAAAAAGAAGAGGAAAAGAAAGGAAAGAAGAAAGAAAAAGAAGCACAAATAATGGTCGCACGCACGTACGCGCAATGGCGTTGGGCGCGCGCGCGGCTGGCTAGCTAGCTTGGATCGATCATTCACCACACGGCCTTGTCGGTGGCGATGCCGCGGAGGAGCGGGAGGGCCTCGCCGGCGGCGCAGCAGCAGGACAGGGCGCCGCTCTGGAGGTCCTCGAGGGTGACGAACCGCGCGGCGTGGGAGGGGGAGGAGAGGTGGCGGAGGACGTGCTCGAAGAGCACCTCGTCGCAGGGGAGCGCGATGGGGCCGCAGGCGCCGGACGGGAAGCCGTACTCCTCCTCCGCCTGCCGGAGCAGCTCCCGGAAGACGGGGTGGTTGAGGTGCGCCGCGCGCACCACGAACCGCCGCGACGCGCCGCCCACGCACACCGCCACGTGCCCGACCGGGACCACCTGGTCCGCCGCCGCCGTGCGCGCCGCGGCCCGGGACCGCCAGCGCCGAAGCGTCTGCCGGAGCCAGACGATGTAGCGGATCTTGCTGCATTTGGCCATCGGTGCAGACGATGCGATTGAGCCGGGACGACAGTTGCGAGCTGTTCGTGGGTTAATGGCGTGGGAGAGGCAGAGTCGGTGAGATGGAGCTGGTCTTTTGAATGGGGAAGCCGTGGGAGGCTTTATAGGACCAGAGGAGGGAGCCGTCCAGTTCGCCTGTATTGATTTAGAACAAAACTAGGGAACGGAATACCGTTCTCATAGTATACTATTCTGTCTCGTGTTTTTCACTTTTAGGATTAATTTAGAACAAAACTAGGGAACATAATACCGTTTCGATAGTATATTATCCTGTCTCGTGCTCCTCACTTCCAGTAGCTGCTTTCTCTCTTACTCCCTCTCACTCATATATGCTGCTCCTTCGATCTCTCGCTCACTCTCGCTCTTATACAATAGCTGACAGGGGCGCCACCGTCGCTGATATGTTCATTGTGCCCCTGAATGTAGAAAGGCAGGGAAAGGTGGTGGTCCGACAGTAGACGGTGGCGAGGCGGCACATTGAATATTAGGTTGGTACGGGGGTGGTGCGACAGGGGAGGAGGAGATGGCGGCGTGGTGAGGTCGTCGTCGACCACCGGTGATGGAGGATGGGGCAAAGGGAGGTGAGGAGGGGTACGAAACTGCTACCAGTGCCGAAGAAGAAAGAGAGAGAGGGGAAGTGGTGAGGGATTGGTGGGAGTCTCTCGATGGTACAGCATGGTATAAATGCTCTCTAAATTTATGCTACCTCAAGGTTTTTCTGATGTGTTTTTGTTCAGTTGAAGTATTTTGTTTATTTTCTTGAAGGAACGAAGTATTTTATATGGAGTGCTATTGAATTGGGCTGCATATTGTTATGGTTTGGAGGTTTTTCCAAAACAAAAATGCACGTCATTGGTTGTTCGTTACTCCACGACGCACGAAGGTGATTTGAGCTATGACCTAACGTTTTCCTCCACAAAACTGTGCTAGGCATTAGTTAGCTCTGTATCATGTGCCTAGTTAACAGTTAAATTTTGTTATAGTATGTACAACTTGGTCATATTCGATTTTTCTTGCCGTTTTAAGCTCTAACAAGTTTAGAACGGGTTGTTTTCCAGGGTGCTACTCCACACAATCAAAATTTTCTAGATGACTTCGTCAAACTAATCCTTAATGGGTCATTTTAAATTCCACCGCCAAACGTCATGTGCACAAATTAGCATGTGCTAAGAAATTGATTGCCTTACACAATGGGTGGATCCTTTTTCAACTACGGTTGATGAATTATGGTTTTTTTTATCATAGTGCGAGCGTTTATGCTCAAGCGAATGAACTGAATGGCGATAATCGATAAAAAAGTTGTCCGATATATGTTTTGAAAAGATGACAAAAATTATCTAATTTATTTGTTCATGAGAAGTCATAAGCTAGAAATAAGAGGTTTGATATTTTTTTTACCTTCCAAAGCATTTTCTTCTTCCACTTATTCAGCGCTTCTTCGCGTGGATAACGTAAGCTCAGTGGATCGCTCGACAAATATTTTATATAGAATTACACACATTGAAAATGCTGGAGATGCAAAGGCAAACCACCAACTACTTGTGAACTTTCTGCAACAGGTATAGCGCACTTGCTAACATATTTTGGCATTTTGCAAACGTGTTTGCAGCTGAGCTGGTCATCGCCTTCAGAGACACTGTACCAAACTCACTGTTAGCCGCTGCGAGTCTACGGAAGAAAACCATATGCAGTGCTAGCAACATGCATCGCTACAGCAACGGGAGCTAGGCTAGCTAGGTTCACATTATCACATAGTCACATCAACATCGGCGGTGTCGAGGAGGAAGGAATCGTTCACCCTGCCCTGAGGCTGAGATTGGGCCTAACTGCCTAAGGTGCTGTTTTTTTAGTTATATCTAATAGTTTTTAGTTATATTTTTTAATATGATAACGAGCGATAGAGATGTGATATGAACGACATATATAATTTTATATTTAAAAATATGTTTTTAAAAATTATTTCTGTTTATTTTAATTTTTTAAAAGGCAAAAGCTAAAAATAAAAAACTAAACACCAAAAGAACTGACCCAGTGGTGGCCGAGTGTTGTGCTCCTGCATGTGACCCGGCGCTGTCCGCAGCCGAGTGGGCAGTCAATCCGGCTACATGTGCCCGAATTTGGTCTGTCTGATCGCACATCAGATTTTGCGCCTGCGCACTGCACTCCTTGCCGGACTCGTAGCTTTCAAAGATCGCCATGCAGATTTCAGGCCACGCCTGCGCGCGGGCTAGCATGTACACCCCTCAATTTTTCTGCTATTGCATGACACCCCTAGGAGTAATCTTTGTGTAAAGGTGCATTTCGTATTGGTCGAAAAGAAGGCGTTTCATTTTGGTATATGGGTGTTGTCTTTTCAGAGAGTGTTGTGTACCATTAATAAAGGTAGATGTATAGCTTTCATTCATGTTTTTCTCCTCAAATTGTACTGGTTACACAGATGAACATATCTTTCTTCAGTAAATCAGTAAGACGATAACGATCAATCGGCGTATAACGATTAGTCATCTGACAGCACATTTCCATCTAGTGAGCGCATGACATTTTTACTGTAGTCATCTCCGAACAATCTCTTACCGCACCCACCATGGTGCAGGTTGTAAGTGTGCTATAGAGTACTGTTACAACTGCTGTTAGCGCATCTTGTTTTGTTTGGCAAGCATCCAGCGACCCTGTAGTACGTGCCTGAAGAATCTGATCCCCTGTCAAAGCCGTGATATCGGTTAACTGCCCCTTACGAAGACAAGCTTCCTAGCTAAGCAATCACAGCCATTTTTCTGTCTCTAGCCGTCAGCCAAGCGAAGGGAACGAGCTAGGTCACAAACGCAGCGACAAGTGCTGCACGTGCCGCTGAAATCACGCACGTACCCGCATATAAAATCTTCCCAGATCCGAAACGCTAGCTATTCGCCGCTCCAGCGACCAGCATGCAGAGCACGACGATACCGATTTCCGATCAAGCTAGCTACAAGCATAGGCGAAGGCCGGTTAAAATTAGAGAAGAGGCTCGAATGACTAAACTGTTTTTTTAACTAAAAATGGAGAAGAACTAAGATAAATTAAGATAAATATAACAAACTGAACTTATACAATCCAAATTTATACGTAAATAGAAGATAAACAAATCCAAAAGAAAAAACAAATATAATAAAAATGGAGTGTCTATACAACATTCGACTATTTTTTAAGGCAAAATTAATCAGATTTTAGAGCGTTGGATGGTGATCCAACACTTCAGATCTTTTTTTAGGGAGGTTTGTATGAGTGGATCCGTTGGATAAAGATCCAACACTCCAGATTATTTTTTTATGCGGGCTTGTATGGGTGGATCCGTTGAATAGAGACCCAACGTCTGAGATCATTTTTTTTGAGGGGGTTGTATGGGGATTCGTTGGTTCTCAATCCAACGTTTTAAAATCTGACTAATTTTATCCTTAAAAATAGTCGAATGTTATATAACACTTATCTAATAAAAATACATCATACAGGGTAACCGATACCAATGGAAGATGAGTTTGAGCCTCACTGGTGACTACGCCCCTAACAAGCGTCATGGATCGGTATGGCTACGACCGAACGTGCAGCCAATAGCCGGGACTCGTCGTGTCACCACCGGCCAACCGGACGTACGTAGGCGCCTTCTCCGACAGGCCGCGGACTCCACGATTTCGCTAGGTACCCAAAAAAACTCGATACGAATAAGACATGCGGCGCTTGCCCAAGTGCAGCGGAACGGCGCCGCGCCGGGACGAGACGATAGGAGGCGCAGCCGCGTGGGCGTCGTTAACCCGTCGCCGTTGGGAGCTGTTGCGCCGAGCCCAACGACGCGCGCGCGCGCAGGCGTGGGCAGTTGTAGGGGTGGAAACGAGCCGAGCCGAGCCGGCTCGAGCCAAGCTCGTTTGGGCTCGTGTGAACAGTGGGCTCGGCTCGGCTCGTTTTACGAACGAGCTATCAAAGAGGCTTGGCTCGGCTCGGAAATCGGCTCGAGCCGGCTCGCGAGGGCTCGCGAGCCAGATCAGCTCGCAGAGCAGGTTCCACTTCCACAGACAGAGCAGCATCCAAGAATCATTCACTGTAACAAGATGTACAACAGTACAAGACGATGATCAGTACAGGAGGCAGAACCGTAACAAGATGTACAAGACGATGATCACTTCCACAGACAGAGCAGCATCCAAGGATTCTTCCTAATCAATCGATAGATCTAGAGTCGTCCCAAGAAGGCAAGAAAGCCACACATCACACATATACATACATAACATAAAGGAGGGACCAAGCGCTAATCTTTCACCGTGGAATCACCAATAAAAGTTGGGGCAAGAAGTAACAAGAAGAGAGGAAGTGGTAAGGAAATCTTGATGCAATTACTGGCGCTGCAGGAGGTGGGGGGATCCTTCTGCATCCTTGAGCTCCTTGAGGATCCGCTTCGAGCCTTCGACGCCATGGGGACGAGACCGACTAGTCCAATCCAATCGAGAGGACCTCGCCTCCGTTGCTATGCCGCGGCCCTGCCTGTTGTGCTTGCAGGTGAGCAGCACACGTTGGGAGGGGAAGGGGAAGCACAAGGCGGCGCGGTGGGTGGGCGCCGGGCGGGGAGATCTGCTGGCGGCGGGCGGGGAGATCTGCTGGCGGCGGGCGGGGAGATCGGCCGCGGGGGGAGCACACGGCACCGGGGGTGAGCGGCACACGTTGGGAGGGGGAAGGCACACAGCGGCGCCGGTGCGGTGGGCAACCGGCGACGGGAGCGACGCAGTGGATGGGACTTGGGAGCGATGCAGTGGATGGGGTAGGTGGGAGCGGCGCCGTGGAGACTGCAGCCAAAAAGATGGAGAGTCGATTGCGCAAGCTCGACCACTCGGGAGACTTAATGGGCTGCGCGCTGGGCCGGATGTACACACGAGCCAAAAAGCTCGTGAGCCGGCTCGCGAGCGGCTCGAGCTTGGCTCGTTTTTTTAACGAGCTGTAAAGGGGGCTCGGCTCGGCTCGAAATTTAACGAGCTCGAGCCGAGCCGGCTCGGCTCGTAACGAGCTCGAGCCAAGCCGCGAGCCTCAAGCTATTTTTCCACCCCTA
This sequence comes from Dendrocalamus latiflorus, assembly GCA_017311315.1. NCBI lineage: Eukaryota > Viridiplantae > Streptophyta > Magnoliopsida > Poales > Poaceae > Dendrocalamus > Dendrocalamus latiflorus. The sequence goes on from CM029637.1 coordinate 35,381,671, forward strand.
GGCAGTTGGAATATGCACGGCAGCGGCGCGGCTCATCGACAGGGCCCGGGAAAACGCTGCCCCCACCCATGTGCCGCCGTTCGCCGTGGGCGCGGCTCATGCTATATTCTACTATCTCGGGAAGCGCCTAAACAAATGTGCAGACGGCGCAGGCCGATACGGCAGATCCCACGGCTGGTGGCTTGGTTCGTCCTGGTTAACCGGCCGGTTTGGCCGCTCAGTCACCGCGCGATCCATTCCGCCCCGCTTTGCCGTGCCCGTGCATTATTTGCACGATGTGGAGTGTGGCGTGTTCCCTGGTTAGCGTGCGTTGGTCCAGTTCCCAGCACTGTACCGCCAACGTTGCTGGCCTACCAGCTGCCGGTGCTGTTACACAACACGATAGCACTTATGCAACCCGGCCTTTCTCCACCTCAGTAAAACAAGATGATAATATGGTGTCAAACTTTGTGTCGACCGCTGCTTGTTCACGAATCACGAGCTACCAGAGCTTTGTTTTGGTTGTCACGTCCACATGCCCCATTACCACCAGACGCTGCTAATACATGCCAACACTGTCACCAGAAGAGGAAAGCACGCGTACCAAATTAATTGTCATATTATTATTATTGCATAAATTAGCAGAATAAATTAGCGGGACCAGGCCAATGGTTGCTTTCTCATCGTACACAAAATCGAGCGTACCTCCATCGCATGGATATAGGATACAGGAGAAAACTATATTATGCAGTCGGTCTCCACGTGGGAATTGTGTCCTACCACCGTCTGATCATCATTTCATGAATCTCAAAGCACGATCAAACGATGATAGGTACAATCCCTACGCGGGACAATCCCATAGAAGTGCTTTCTCTTCTCAGGATACCCCAAGAGACGAAAAGGTTAAACTTCATCCTTCTATATATCCACGCACGCTTCTGTCGACCAACAGAAGGCAGAAAACACCAACAATAACAACAAATCACCGTTGATGCCACAGCTTGGTGCGTGCGCATGCGCCGATCGATCAGGACAACATCTCCTGTTTTCCGACCATGGACGTACGTGTGAACCCAGACACCACACTTGATTCCAATCTTCCAACGTGCTCGATCGATACGCGCCATTTGACGGTGCCATGTTTCATAGAGCAGGAGAGTACTACGAGATGTAATCCGTACCATTTTGCCCGCAATTCCGAGATAAACAATTCACGAAGTTGGTACGTAGTCCTTGTAGGAGTATCATACGCATGGACCGTCCAATCAAAGTAAAAGCAGTAGAACAATTCTGAAGAAGCGGACGAGCAGCTAGCGCCGCAAGTTGCGGCGTGCGAGCAGGCTGCGGCAGCCGCGAATTCCTCTGATTCAGTGCGGTCGAAGCAGCTGGACGCGCGCACACCGATTGATGCATGGGGTAGCAGCGAGCAGCCGAGCAGAGCACCACGGAAAAAGGTAGCTGTAGGCTGCGGCCCACGGATCAGCGGTCTTTTCCTTCCAGCTTCTCCTCAGAGTTTGAGCGAGCTGCATATCCGTCGTGGCAGCCACGAGCCTACGCCTCCGGCGGCAGTCAAATTTCAAACGTGCAAGCAATCGCATTATTCCAGTACTGCCCTGCGCTGACATTGTTTAGAATGGTGTCCAGGCGAACTGGTGTATATAGGGTCTGTGTTCTTTATGGCTACAGCTTTTGGCTGAAATTTTTAAATTACGGAGAGAAAGATACTCGTTTGCTATTTTGGCTGAAACAGATGTTGGGTTTTTAACGTGTACTACAATTAACTTGTAAACCCCTTTTGAGAAAATACTCTGTTTGAAAGTTAGATACTGTAGCAAAAGTCAAAAGTCGCTTTTAGAAGCCGAAAAGAACATGCCCATAATATGCATGCTCGTTAACTAAGCACAACATGTCGTTGCACGCAAGATTTGTAGTCGATTTCAAACTCTCCGTCAATGGAGCTAGTATTTGTGTGATTTGGTTTTTTATTTCAATCCTCTCTTACTAATTTGCATGACTCTATATACATCGGTGTTGTATTCTTCCAGCTACAGGTTGTTGTACCACCCTGAAGTCAGAGAGGGCCTGTGAACGTGAATACCTTAGTTTGTGAGTGTCCAAGTCCTAGAGTTTAGGCATAACTACCGAGGCAAACAAGTGGTACTTGGAAGGACATGAACATGGCCACACCGATTGGTCTTGCATAATTTATTTGGGGTTATAAAGCAAAGTTGAGGAGTTGTAACTAGTAACTCTTAAGCTTAAACCCAGATGATCCATTCCAGCCGGTGAAAGTTTAATAAAAGTGGCCTATAAAAATATTCTCACCTTTACCTTCTAAAAACTTACGCACGGTGTACCATTTAAGCTAAAATCAATGGGATCCGCCAACTCTACCCTTCTTCTTCAACTCCGACGTCACCCTTACCTTTTCCTTCATCTCCGACTTCGGATCTGCCGTCGATGGGTTCACCCTCGGGCGTAGAGGAAGGCTGAGGAGCAGTGGTCCAGAGGTGGAGGGTGTCGAGTGGCAGCGAAGGGCGATGGGCGGCAACGAAGGGAGGCACGGCGATGATGGTACACTGAATATTATGTTGGGCAGGGTGGTAGTGGTGGAGGAGAGGGGGATGGCTGCGTGGCTAGACAGCAAGGTCGCCGCTAGCCGCCGGTGGTAGAGGAGAGGTAGGGAGATAGAGGAGGGGTGCGGAGCTACTCTAGCGTCGGAAAAAAGAGGGGGAGGGGAGGGGAGCGGCGGCACTGTTTCGAGAGAAGAGAGAGGGAAAAGAGGGGAGCAATGGCAAAAGGAGGTATACTATCGGGATGTCTCTTGATGGCATACTGTACGATACTATTACCTTTTTAGGCTGGATCTCTAATTTTCTAATAGCAAAAGTGTTTTAGGGCTAACAGCAAAAAGGAGAAACGGACTAGGACAAACTAAAAAAGGGTTCTTCCTCTCATTGTTTAGCAATTTCATCCTTGGCTGCTGTCTGCACGGTTGTTGCCGCCCGGAATGACGACGACGATGGCCCACTTTCCTTTCCTATCCTCTCTTTTGCATCCTAACCAACTGTCTAACACCCTTAACTCCCCTCAATAATTAAGATTTGTGTTAAGTGTCATCAACCAAGTGATGATGATCGTAGATGCACGGCCAACGAACAAAGGACCACGACCAGGCGCAGCGGAGTGGACCACAGTAGGAACTGGTAGCTCAAAGGTTGTAGCCTAAGCATGCAGCTTAGCAGCCTAATAATTTGGAGCCTTCGCTTTCACCAGTAACTTTTCTGCTTGTTTTTATTGGGTTTTATCTAAACCCTAGATTGATTTTGTGTAAACTATTCGGTCTACTATCTATTTTTCTGTCTTTTTTGTGCAAACCTATTTATAGACTATACTTCTAGGTGTTACAAAACGACCCACCTGTTTTTGATTTACTATGAGACTTCTGAACCATGTTACCAAACACAATCAGACATACCAGTTTTATAAATCTAAAATATATTAGTCTCTAGCTTACATGTGTGAGTTATGCATTATGATCATATTGTTTATGAGATCAATTCCAATCTGATTATGTAGATTAACAGCCTGCAGAGCTGATCATGCAAAATAAATCCAGTTATTCTGTCCTGTACTATAGACTTGATCTCAATAAATATGTCTATCATTTTTCAACACAGCCGTTCTCGACACCTCAAGTATTAATTTCTCAAGTTAAATTCCGTATTAAATTATTCCATATCATTTGCATCGATAATATGAATAATTCTACATTGAGTTAAACAGACAATAATTACGATAAATATTGAAAGCCACGTAAAAATGCCAACAGTTTTTTCCTCAGATTTTAGGGGAAGAAGGACAACCTATCGTAAGCCTGAAATGTCAACATCGATGTTTAGGTATAGATGAAGTTTTTGCAAATCGGAACATAGATATCATGTACAGTTTGGTTAAAAACCGATAACACTGGATAACTTATTTCTAGCTGGTAATCAGGCCGAGATGTTTAATGGCCAACCACTGTGTTTTGTTTTTCTCCGATTAATCTGACACTTATCGTAGACAGACAAAACAGAAAGAATCAAAATTTGACGTATGTGCAACTTAGCAGACAATACCTAACTAGGCATCGGTATATTAACTATGCATGCTTGTCTATCAGTTACGAGCTTTTCGCCTCTTGCCTGCAGGATCTTTGTCTGTTACTACATTTTGCTTCTCTCGATCAAGCCAGCGATTCAGCGAAGATTGCCACTACTGATCAAACGAAAAGGAAATATATTTGCAGGCATAAACTAGTATACCTGGTTTACATTATTGGTAATTAGTATCTGCCTCCAACCTTTTCTGTTAATGTTATCAAAGGACTTGTCATAAAGCGCCAAAGAAGAAAGAATCAACAGTGCGTGCAACAAAAGTAGGCGAGGCCTTTGCATCTTTTCTGCTTTTGCGCCAGCGAAGCTGGGAAAAAAGAGAGAACAGAAACGCACATATATTACTCGTCAATTTAAGTGCACCGTACGTGTTATAGTAGTGCTCTAATATGTACCCATGCATTAGAAAGGACCGTTCTTACTTCGGAACAGAGTGTCATTTGTCTAGATGCATTCTTGCTGTATCGCATCAAGCTTAGCCTCCACAATATCCAAACGACTTGACACGTACGAGCTCCTCCTCCTCGTGCAATATACGGATATGTTTTATGTGCTAATTGATGATTCTGTTCTGTTCCGACAGTAATGTCACCAAATTAATTCTTCCATGAGAAAATTCCTCGTATGCCAGGTGTATAAGGTATCTCACCGAGGATGACACGGTGGGTTTTGGACCCACGTGTCAATGAGATATCTAATGGTATATAAACGTTAGTGAAAAATATTTGATTTCAATAAGAAACTCTGTTTCCTCCTTGTGGGATGGTTAGATTAGTGGTTGACATACATGTCACCAATTTCAGTGGTTTTAGGTTTAAACTACCCAATTCAAACTGAATCTTATTACTTTCGTGTGAGACTATGTGGTGGTCACTCCAAAGTTTGTGATGAGTATATTGAGGGTGTGTTTGGTTGAGCTGTGGCTTCTGAAAAAGCTGCTGTGAGCTGTGGGCTGTGGAAAAGCTGCTGTAGGTTGTGGGCTGTGGAAAAGCTGTAAGCTGTTTGGTTCAAACAAGTATAAAACTTACCTCCTATCTCTATTTTCCTTGAAACAACTGTGAAACAGCTCTCTATTTTCACCATTTCAAAAAGCAGAAAGCCAAAAGCCAAAAGTAAGGTCCAAGGTGCTTTCAAAACTGTACTACCCAAAAGTAGCTGCTTCTAAAAAAGCAGCTTTTGGTTTCCACCCCTTTGGTTGGCTTTTGGCTTTTTGGAAACAAAAGCAGCTCCCAAAAGCTCAACCAAAGGCACCCTGATTTGTTTGGTGAAGTTGTCAGTTTTGTGAAGGTTTGTTTTCTTTCCTGATGCCATTTCACAGTATGAAGATGAGGATCATAATAAGGTCATACTTTCATCAGACAGTGACCTTATAGCTGCTGTGGACCATGCAAGACAAATCAGTTGGAAGGTAATGTCGTTTTCGGGTAAAGATTTTTGCCCTACCAACGGGTGCTCATCTACGCTCTTGTTGTAGAGTTTAAGGTTGCACCTGGATTATGCCGGTGTTGGCTGTCAGAAGAGAGGGGCGGTTCTGCAGATTTCGTGTATGCTGGAAGGGATGCATGGGCTTCCGCGTACAGCCAGCTTGTCCAAGTGATTGTAAGATCCGGATGAGTATTTATTATTGAATGATACTCTATTTTTATTATAAGTCTTGTCTTAGCCAGTTATTGCTCTATGAGTAGCACCATGGTAAGCTTGCTGATTTGATCCATTCAGATATTAGGATGGACGAGGTCACACAAATAGTTGAGAACCTAAAGAAGGAATGGAGCCAAGCAATTACACAGCTTAAGGAGTGCATCGTTGCAATTGAATCCTGTGGGAAGATGGAAAAAGGGATAGAGGAAGCAAGTTCTCTTCCTAGGTTGGGTCTGCACAGGATGCACTGCAATTGCTCAATTCACTGTAGTTCAGGCTTGATCTTCTGGTAGAGCAGCTACCCACTTTTGGAGAAGTGCAATCTGACTAGGCAACCTTAGGGTCATGGAAGGAACAATACCGGAAGTAAACTATTCCTAGTGTTTTTTTACCTTGTTTGTTTAGTTTTTATGCCAACTGATTTTGTGTTTGTAGGCTATGTGCGAGCCAGAGGAATGCTAACTTACAAGCGAAAACAAACATTAAAAAAGATGCTCAAGAAGAGGTGTGTGGTTTTGCTTCACAGTATGCTATAACAATTTGATTGTTTATTGCATAATCAATGCACACTTTTCTATAATTTTAAGTGCTCTCACTTTCTAATTACTCTTTTTCTAGAGGGAGCTTCTTTTGGGAGATGCAGAGGAGTCTACCATCCGTAGGCGTAACTCCAATAAGTTGATTTCTATGAGGTCTTTTTTCTTTTAAGTATATATTGGGAATAGTTAAGAAGATAGTTATAGAGTGTTTGATAACCTCTTCAATTTTATAGAAGTAATTGTTTCTATAGTCTGGGTCTTCATTGCAACATACAAGCACAGGGCTAATTAGTGCCTGGAAAATGATGACTCAACTGTAATACATGTGGTGGCGTGGCATGGGAGCATGTGGCCGACTCTGCTTAGCCATACACTATATCAAACTATTATACAGCATGAAAAACACGCCTAGACATGAGCACTTCTTTCTCAGTTTAGCTGGGTAGCACATCGAGTTTCCATTAGAGAGAATCACTAGTGAACGAGCAGAAACTTAGGGTCTACTGACTCCAGTCTCTAATCTAATCTAAAGAACATGGTATGCCATGCCATGTATGGGGGCGCCAAGCGAAGGATAGCGCTAGTAGTACTTGATAGTCACGATTAGTACAACTAAGCACCAGAAGGGCCGATGCATGCATCCGGTCATGCATGTATACACGAGCGAGTTTATTTAATTAGCTAGTTAGTACTCCAAAACCAAGACTTTTTCCTTCTTAGCTCATCCTAAGCCCTCGGCTGATGCATTTTGTTTTATATAATCGCGTAGCTAGATGATGTGATCTCGCAACCAAAAAAAGGGCGCACAAATTTCGGTTGGAGCAGCCGCCCAATCTACGGGACATCATCATTGTTCCTTCACAACGATTTGGGGGTTTGCATGTTCGGCGCCCCGGCGAGCTGACACGTAACGCGCCGGTCGAGATCGCGCGCTGGCTGAGACGCCGTGCGCGAGCGCAGCTGCTGGCTGTGGCTGAGAGTGCAGAGCGGATAATTGCAGAGATAATAGCGAACCTGAAAGTGCAGTGTAAGTGTGTAACTGACCGAAATCCATCTGGAAGTGCCAATGTGCCGTGGTGACGATCTGACAAACAGTTTATTCTCCTCCGGGCCATTTAAGTACGTGCCGATGGATAATTTGCTCCATCTTCGAAACGAATCGATCGACAGAAGAAAAAAATTTCGATGTATCTGATGCCTAACCGGCGAGTCACCTGGTTACCCTAGCAGAGGCTTAGGATCTGACATTCCTCTGTCCTGTTTCACTTGTTACTTCTTCGTTTAGGCCTAAATCAATCCTAACTAGCCCTTAACTTTTCGACGTTTCGAGCTAAACACGTTCTAGTTCGTATTTCGCCCATGCCTATATACGAAAGTATACGTTGAAAACACCTTCCCTGCAATACATCCCCTCTACCGCTTTTCCATCCGACCTAAATCACGGACCCCTGAACTAGGTCGACCTCGCGCCCGCCCAGCTGATAACACCTGAAAATTCTGCTCCTAGTGAATATCCAGAGTATTTTCCACTTGCTGGCATTCACTCATTAGATCATCATCAGTTGTTCCACACAAATCTACTCATGCCAAGTTTCCAACTCTGTAGTTGGAGTGCAAAAAAAAAAAACTCTGGATTCTGCAGGGCCAAAGTTGAACATTAGGTCCTTTAAGGTATCCAAAATAAATATGATGTTTCATTCTTTTTAATTCAATGAACCAAATTATTTAGTATTTACTTATACTATCACCGATAGTACTAGTATTGGAACCCCGAGATAGGTAAAATTGTAATGAGAATACATGGTATAAGAGTAATTTCTATAAACATCGTAGCAACGCACGTACAAGAGACGGCGGCGGTTGCGCAGCGGAATGGGGGGGGGGGCGGTGACGGAAAGGATTGACAATAAATTCAGGGAAAAAGTCTATAATGTACTAATAAAAAATTAGATTTATAAACAAAATTCTATTATACCCTCACAAGTCAATGTTCAGATTTAATTTTTACTATCACCCTCTTACTACCAGTAGAATGTACTATAAAAATTCCCAAACATTATATTGTATTTGTTTGCTAGTATACGTTGCTTCCTCGTTGAAAGAGATCGCATAAGCTAAATCCAATCTAGAGCAATTCAGCATGCACCTTACCAAAATACTAAGTCGCCGTGTTGCTGCATGCTCCGAAGTCCAAAGTATTCTAATTTTATCACAGTACGTCACTGTCGTCGGCTCGTCGCAAGGTTTGTATCGTCGTATAAGCTGTAACTGTACCGGTGAATGTGTGTGCCACACTGTTTTGCGCGTACTCGACCATTTCATTGGGAAGTCGACAGCCGTAAGGTGAAGGTCCGATAATTTCTTATTTCCACAGGTAATTGGCACGTAATCCATCGATGTATCAGTGTTGTACCTTGACTTCTAACTGCAATGTTCTATACGTTGCGTCCAGCCCAGGTAACTGTGATCGAACCCCTAAAGAAAAGTGCTAACTGTGATTGAACTGCAATTAATACACACTATGCTTGAGTACAATTACAAGCTGCAAGTTTGCAACATCCCCGCCGCCAACCAGTGGCTAGGCCAAACAGTGTGGCACCCATGTCTTGAAGCTAAAGGGCACGGCTTGGATCCCACTAATAACATGTTTAGTGGTTTTTGTGTGTATTTTTTAAGATTCAATCCTAGGATCTTCAGCCAGTGAGCCTCAAAGATAATTGTTGCAACCAATTACACCCTTGAGAACAACCATGCACGTACGTCGCCATGAGCTCTTGTTTACCGAGTACACGGCGCGGCATGGACGAATCCCATGTAGTTCATAAGTGTTCACTCGAACATCCAAATTTTTAGACGAAATACTCTCTATTTAGTAGATATATTTGATATATATATTGGCAATTGATCTACATATTTCATATTTATACCTCCAATAGATTTCAACACACTCAGACACCTCCCCCTCTCAATTCATCTCAAAAAATACAACCCAGTTGAAGGTTCAAGAAGGTTAACTAGAGGGGGCGAGTGAATAGATAGTTTAAAATTCTTTTGGCCAAAACTAAGTTTTATGCATAATTTAAATTTAAGGTGGCAAGCGAGCTGCGGTGAGCGCCAAGCGTGGCTTAGCCAGATCGCCTACAGCTGGGTCCCGGGAGAGAGCGTGTGGCGGTGGTTGTGCCACTAGGGCCAACAAGGCAGGTCGCGCACGTCGACAACAGCACAAGTGCATCTCTATTTTCAGGTTCTAAATCCTATATTCTCAATTCAACAAATATTTCTAAATTATTTGAGATGTTGTTTCTACTATAAATAATTTATACTTTGATTTTACTACTATGGATCTCTATTTTAATTCTGAATATCAATCCTAAAAATTCTAGATCTGCCGCTGCGGCGTGGCACGAGCTTTTCGATCGGGGCAGCGAGAAAGACACGCCATGCAGTAGTTTAACAGCTAATGGCATCCATTAAGGGCCAAGACAATAATCTCGCCACGTCGACATCACGAACACATGACAAACGACGACAAAATGCACGTACAACAAGGAACATCTCTTTGTTATTCCCGGCAAGGAGTTGCACAACCGCGCGAGTAGAATTATTACAGATACAGAGAGAACAATACCAAAAACATCAATTGCTACCGTCTTCTTCCTATCAAAGCATACATGTATAGCTACTGCTAGTGCTGCTAACTACGTGCCCGCCTGCCCCAGCTGGCCTTGCCCACGCGCGCGGCCGTCGCGGTTGGGGCGCCGCCATTAGACGTAGAGCACAGGAGCACGCACGCCCTTTACTTGGATGTTTCGGCGCTTGCTTGCTGTGCCTGTGCGTGCACGGTCTTCTTGGCCGTGGCGGGCGGGCGAGCTGCTTTCGCCTTATCCCGCGCCCGAAACAGTACCGGTTGTTGTTGCTGCTGCCGCCGCCGCCGCCGACTTCTAGTGCTGTAGTATTTGCAGAAATGGAATCAAATCACCATGGCTAGCTTGCATTTGGACAGAGCCTACTGAATGGCCTATGTACGTATAGCTTCGATCGGCTGGTTCGCGGCGCGCGGCTGGTCGATCACCAGACGAGCTTCTCCACGGTCATCCCCTGCAGCAGCGGCCGCGAGTCGCCGCGCCGCGCAGTGGCCCCGTGGCTGACCGGCCCGCAGCAGCAGAAGGAGCGGCCTCGGCGGCGCTCCTCGGACGACACGCGGCGGAGGACGTCGCGGAGGTGGTCCTCGTCGCAGGGGAGCGCGATGGGGCCGGAGGCGGACGGGAAGCCGTACTCCTCCTCCGCCTGCCGGAGCAGCTCCCGCAACTCCGGGTGGTTCAGGTGCGCCAGCCGCACCAAGAACCGCCTCGAGCCCCCGCCGGCGCGACCGCGCACCGCCACGTGCCCCGTCGGCACCGCGGCGTCCATCTCCTTATCGAGGCGCGCCACCGCGGCGCGGGAGCGCCACCGCCGCACGGTGCGGCGCAGCCACACGAGCGAAGGGATCGTGATGATCTTGCACATGACTGACGACGCGACTGAAACCGACGGAGCGACGATCGAAGGAATGACTGGCTTGCTGTGCTGCTCGGGACTTGCTCTCGAGTCGCCTTGTGGGTGGAGTGGAGAAGAGCGGGACGGCCGGGGTGGGGATATATAGCAGTGGGGTTAGCAATCGGCCACCGGAGTTGGGGGAAATTGCAGGAATGGCACCGCGATTACGGGTGTTTTTTTCCTCCGAAATGGGTGATTTTGTCTTTTGCTACCGTACTTAACTTGCAAACGGAGTATTTTCTTAAGACGGGGTTTACAAGTTAAACGATTTATATATTAAAAGTCCGACATCTGTATCAGCCAAAATTACAAATGAGTATCTGTCTCTCCGTAATCTGTACCATAAACAGTCAAAATTCAAAAATTTTAGCCAAAAGTTATAAACCGCAATCGTTGCCAAACAGCACTACATGTTCTACTGCTGTGCGCCGCAGTCGTCTCGTGCCGTGCAGTGCGTGGACCGGGCCGGGGACGCTTTGGCACTGTGTGAACGCAGGCGAGGCGGTGCTGTGGTAGCGGTAAGCGGTTTTGTGTCGTTTCTGGGTGCTGCTGCTGCTGCTGCACTGCCTACTGTTGGGTGAAAGAGATGGGGAGGAGTGATGTTTACAGTTCTCTGCCTCACAGGTTACAGGTTTTTGCTTTGTTGCAAGTGCGAGCCCGCCGGTCGAAAAATCAACAGCAAAACCAAACTGTAGAGCATCCCCAGTAGCACGGGATTTTGTCTCGAGATTTGTGCCATTGTTTCTATTTAGCCCAGCTCTAAATTTCACTGTATGGTGACAGTTCTGACTAACAGTGGTCAGAGATAGTTAGACAGAGATACGAGATTTTTACCAATGGAGGTAGTTAGACAGAGATACGAGATTTTTACCAATGTAAAGAATGAAGTGTAATCTTTTCCGTAGCCTAGATAGTAATAGTTTCTAGCCCTTTATAGTTTAGGAAGTGATAAAATTTTAGAACCGTTATTAGCAGTGGTTGTCGGTGGTCGCAGTCAGTAGCCTTGCCGTCTGCCTAAGGTCGCGGGATCGTGGGCTAGCGGTTGAACGATCATCGTATGCGCTCGAACTTTTGTTCTTCATTGAAAGATGCAAGCTAACATGCATGGCCACGTATTTGAATCTCTGTGATGAAAAAAAATTGTTAGTACGACTTCGTTCAACTTCGAGCTTTCAAGAGTAAGCTGCTTATATATACGATGAACAGAGTCCAGTGGAGCATTGCTCCAATTCGGCATGGCATCAGGTGGTGATCGGTTCGGCTGAAAAGCTCATGTCTTATGGCTGAAAACACTGTAGTTGGCTGAAAAAAGCACGGTAGCTGACAGAGACTTATTTAGCATAATTAAATTTAAAATAATTTAAAAATATAAAAAATATGTTAGCCCATTACGTATAATACAAACAAATACGGGAAAAAAAAGAACCGGCAAAAAAGCTCAACAAAAAGCCAAAAGTTCAGAAAAAGACGAAACTTATGAATAGTGAAAAATAAGCCAGAAGCCAGAAACCGAAGCCGAGTTGATCAGGTCGTCAGCCGCCTGCTCTCGCACCGAACTCAAACGCGCTCTCCATTCCACGCAATCACGCGGAGTTCCAGCAAGATATTTCAGTCATTGATCGATCGATCTGCGTGTGTTGCACCGCATGCAGAGGCTGCAAATGCGGCATGCGTTTCGCATGCGACGCGCGAGGAAGCCTGGTTCCCGCTCCTGAAACTCTCACATTTTCCTTCCCTTGGAGTTCTTGCACGGTACCGGCGGTGTCGCGTCTGCCCGGTGGTTGTGCTCACAACGTACAGACTGATCTGTCCTGGCAGAGCGTGCCTGTGAGGTGTGAGTTTGTGACTGGGCACGGCCCGGCCCAGCCTGGCACGACTTGAAGTTGTCGTCCTTGGGCACGCCAAGGCTAAGTAACCACGGAGAAATTAATCCCGGGACTAATCGTTTAATGCTTTTGTCGCTATTTTGACGTCAGAAGTATACTGATTCTTCGCCGCTAAAGGAAGATTTTTTCTGCATAGCTGCATGTGACACTACGAGGATTCGACATTTGATACCGTTCAGCCCTCGCCATCAACAACACATGAGCGCTCAAGAACTCGAACTGTATACGGCCGATTCTGCCTTGCCCGCCATCAGTGTGCAGCCAATCAGACGGCAAATAGTACCGGCCGGCCGGCCTGCTGATATGCTCTGCTCACAGCTTGCAGGCATCGCAATATGATCACCCATTCTTTTGGAGACTCCGAACTGAAAACAATGCAATCATGGCACGTTACATCACATCAGCTGATCAGCCACTATACTCTCTCACACTTGCGAGTTGCAGCCATGTCCGATTCTTCGAGCACGATAACTGATGAGATCAGCAGCTAGCTAGTCAGCTCATCAAATATTTCTATTCTACCGAGAGGATCGGGGGCAAGATAAATTTAAATAGGCTCTTCCCTCTTGACGGGTAGCAAGTACATCAGCTATTATTAAGTCTCGATCAGGGCAACTTCAACTCTTGTCTTTTCAGGAGCTTGGAAAGTTTTGCCCGGTTTCGGCGCGCGCACACAGAGACCGGGGCCTTGCCGCGGGCGCCATGGACGGAACAGCGCCGCAGCATGGCGGCGTACCACCCCCGTCACGGGCTCGAGATCGCCTTTTTAAAGAGATGGCCCTCGTGAGCGAGCGAGCGAATGGCGGGACGGATGATGCAATGCCGATGCGATCTTGCGGGCGTGACGGCCGCGCCCCCGCGCGCGTACGCTTGCCGGCGTAATGCTTTGCGTGCGCGCGAGGGCACTGCACATGCCCGCACTCGAACGGACGCAACCGGGCTCTCACGGCCGCGTGCGCGCCGCGTGCCTCGCCTGAGTCGCCCTCATTTCCGGGGTGCCGGCCGGCTCGTGCACCCTGAACCTGTGTGCAGATCCGCCGGTTTTGCTGTTTGGTGCACGCGGGAGTGACAGGGACCTGAGCACTCTGATTTTTTTTCTTTTTCCCCGTCGTCTTTCTGAAACGGCCATCGTTCTTACTCGGAGCGAAGTGTTTGCTTCTTCTTCTGATCTTCTCCATCCTTGAGACTCTGGAGTGGTTCGATGTTTGAGAAGAAAAGCAGTACTAGTTCAGCTGAATTTTTTTTCCTGTAATATTGGTGGTACAGGCAGATTTGGTCGTGTGTTTAGGTCGATCAAACTGTTTTGCAAGCTATTGCTTTTGACGCGGTTATGCTGCACGTATCGTTCTCTCTTCTCCCTGATACGTGGAGAGTGAGTAAAACGGCGACGGAAGCAGAAGAAGAGTCAGTCTCTTTCCCTGAAAAAGGTCACCTCTTTCCCTCAGGTGAGTAACGACACCTGAACTTGTTTGCTGATACCGTGCCCATCTCAATCCTTATTAGTCTGCACGTTCGGTCGGACCTACCCCCAGTAAAAAGACTGGGATGAACCGCCTCGGAAGTCAGAAGAACGCGTGCGCACGAGCAGAAAAGTAGCCCGCTCGGCTGGATTAAACAGAAACCCATACGAAACAGAACATTTACCAGCTCAATTCAGCTTCTAGCTTTTTTATTTTATTATTGGTTTTTTAGAGGCTTTTTTGTATTTTAATTTTCCTATTATTCATTTATATTGTTTGTGATTATATAACTTTTTTATTTTTTTAAAAAAATTTTAAGTACACTAAAAAGCAACTAGCAGTTACAGTGAGCCCTAAGCTCAAACTTCATCCACAAATCTCTACACGACATAGCTTCCACAGCACCACCAAGAACCACACTTCATCCACAAATTATAGACAAATGCATTTGTCTGTTCCAAGCAAGAAGCTCCAAAACAATGAACAATTCATACTGGAAATCAAATAAAATGGGGGAGAATAACAAGATGAACTCAGTGGTGGATGCACATTGAGCAACGGGGGGCTATGGCTCCGAGCCGATTTTAATTTTTGTTGCTTAGAGTTTAAACTTACATAATATGTCTCCACATGCTAAAAAAATAGTGTCTCCATATGCTAAGAAATACATCTATCTAAAAGGAATACGTTAACAAATAGGGGAAGAAAAGAAAAACACGTAGGACATTGACAAAGCAAGACATTCCCCCAAAAAAAATGCGCGTAAGTTGAAGTTAGTATGATACAACATATCAACCAACCGTGAAAAGAGAACAAAATAATAAAGGCTACTTGAACCGATCAAGTGTGGGCCATTAGTCGGCTAGTCCCAAGCCAATGCTAGCCTAAGGCCCAATCCAACATCAGCCCTAAGCCAACCAAGTAGATAACATCAGGTCTAGACGACATCTTGCCTTTCTTTTCCACGCTATGCATGTAACCTTTGGTAGGTTGACCTTTTTCGTCTGCAGTAGCAGCGGGCTCGGCGTCGAAGCAGCCGTCGTTCGGGCTAGGATGAAACTTTGTAGGCCCATGGAAAATGTGTAATCACTCGAATATCGTGAGCTGCTCTCACCTCTCTCTCTCAAACGGAGATCCAGCTCATGCAGCTCCACAAGGCAAAATGTAAGGTTGAACATGCAGGATTTGACAGCAGTCAAAAAGGAAAATGAAATTGGATTAACACCGCTATAGAAGCTGGAATGATCTCACCAAAATTTCTGGTACATATGACAACCATTGTAACATACTGTATTGCTCCGCACAGCTGCAACTATATTGCTATAAATTTGAATCGCCGTAAAAATGTACAACACACAGAGAACCAAATCCTTTTGGCGCTTCTTGTGACATCTTCGATACAATGTTCCACGATTTTGCTCCCACAAGCAATGGACACTTCCCACGGTAATAACACCAAACATGTAAATTGGCAAACATGCCATACCTGAACAACTACTTCCCACCATATAAAATTTCTTGCAGTGCTTTTCTGAAATGATGACTAGGAATTAAATATTATGTATCCTTGGCTCAGATTCTAATGATATATGATCTGAGCGATTCATAATTCCAAATCAGCAGTATCTAACACGTTCTGTAAAAAGCATGCCTTGGCAGAAGGATCGGTCAAAAACTGACCCAAAACTGCAATTGTTGCGGTACTACTCCTGATTTTCTCTATTCCCCTTGACATCATGCAAATGTGGTTGGCTTCTACAACAACAATGGCTCCACAATGTGAAACAGAATGAACTGCTTCAGCTATCTGCCTCGTCATCCTTTCTTGAACTTGAAGCTTGCACCCATAGAAATGAACCAAGGCCTGAAAATGAGATCGATCAATCCCTTCACCATTTCCATCGTCGAAGTAACCAATGTGCACTACTCCATAGAACGGCAGAAGATGGTGCTCGCACTGGGCACAAAATGGCAAATGAAGCTCAGAACGGATTGCTCGATGACCAGTAGCATCTCCACCTGATCTCTCATATACACTTGCGTTATTAAGTGTAAAGCCATTCAGCTTCACATCTAGATTAGATGCTCTGAACTTCATCAGCCACTGCACGTAACGCTGAGGAGTGCCTACAAGCTCTTTCCTGAGGGGGTCCTCTCCAAGGGATATGAGCATTGAGCTAACAGCAGAAACCATATTAGAGGAAGTGGATACAGATTTCGGTGAAATTGGACCATTGGTTGTGACCCTCTTGCAGTGCCCATTGCAGAGTGGAACCTCATGAGGCCTTAAGGGGCACCAAGATAGAGAGGCAGTATGGCTGTCCGTCTCCATGTCTATGCCCCTAAACTTAAGAAGCGCCACAAAGTCATTCCAAAAAGAGCTGTTCTCAACCTCAAAAACTCCAGAGCGAGATGAATGTGAAGTTCTAATCCAACCTTGCAAAGTCTTGCATTTCAAGCTTTCTGGCAAAGGTATGTGCCAGCACTGCAGAGCAACAGCCACACCAGCAGGTTTTATGCTAGCATGCAATGCACCGCAAACTTCATTAGCTAGTCTTTGAGGGTTTTGCAACCTCTTGGCAAAGACATCAGCTACTCTAGAAAGCTTGCTTAACCCAACAACCCTTCCACCGGAGGGCACATATCCAACATGGCATTGCACGCTGAATGGAAGCAAGCATGACTCACAGTATGAAAAAATATCAATATCACGAACAACAACTTGCCCTCCAGTTCCTCCAGCAGAACCAGTCCTTTTGTCAACACCAACCTCTGGAAACAGAGCACCCTGCACAATGTCGTTTACTTTCTGCCTGTAACCTGCAAGAGTAGTTTTGCTTTTAGCTGTATGTCAAATAAGGCTCAAGAAGCAAGTGTGTTACAGTTTAAAAAGAAAAACATTTAAGGGTATAAGAGCCTCAAACATCATCACCGGAAAGAACAGACAGCGCACAATAAAGGAAAGTATATCTAATGCCTTAGATGTCGCTAGTCATGGGGCAAACAGTTCCTTGCCTTGCATAATAATACCATGACAAGCTCTTCTACATATGACTTGCATGAGCGGATTATCCATGACTTGACCTATCTTTTTCAGGAGTAAAACCAGCTCACGCCAGGACAACACAGCACATGCTCAACATTGTCAACTTCAGATAAAATTAGCATAAAATGGTTCAATACAAGACTGGCATGCCGATGCCTAACATGCGAAGAAGTGTAACAGACAGAAGAAAGAATTATTATACAAACAAGAAACTAGATTCATCAGCTCCAAAGTAACGCTGAGAAGTAGTAAATAACATCTGGGTGATTAAATTGTATAACTCCATTAAATTGATTAAATTCTATAACATAAAAAATCCACAGCATCATAGTAGCTACAGCAGAAGTGTAAACTAAAAGTTCAAACCTGTTGCATTTTCAGCTATGCATAATTCAATAGCTCACTGGCCCTACCCTTGGCTAGCCTGTTACTGGTGTGAGAGTACCTTTTTTTGTGGGTTAAGACAGTTAGAATTAAATTTAAAACAGCAGTGTTTCTTTGTAAAGAAATAACAATGATAGAAACAACAAAGCCGAAGGATGTACCATGGCCAGCAATGGTCAATTACAACATAATACCAGTATAGAACATCAGCGACCCTCTTTATCGTCACAAGTAGAAGGTTTTGTGTTTCTGATGGAATAAAGTGTAATGTAAAAAGAGAAAAACAGGGTTTTCACTGTCCAATTGAAGCTGTCCAAAACCCATAATGAACACAGCATTTCTTTAAAATACTTTAACAGTCTCACTCAGTCTTCCATCTGTAACCAAAAGGACATCCCAAAAAACTAAATAGAACTTAGTTTCAATTGCTCATGGCCTTTATCTAGATTACCAAACACTCACTGACTGAATTTTATTGATCTTCTTGTCATTTTTCAGCTAGCATACATCAGTCCAAGCAATGTTGAAAACAGTCAGATTATTGTTAGAGTTTGATAAATTTCAAAATATAGCCATAGAATAAAAGATATATCATGGCATTGATCAATTCCAAAATTCTCAAAAGATTCGTGAATTGGCAAATTCATAATAAACCGTGAAGTTGTGTGTCATGGGCATAGGCCCAACCGGAGAGATTAATTTCTATTTGAGTTAGAGATAGTTTTCATTTGTTAAAGATATGATTAGGGGTGTGATATTAGTTTCTATTTGTTAGAGATACGATTGGGATTAGATTTTATCTGTTAGGGAGAGCCTATCTATATAAAGGAGGCTGCCGCATGCTATTAGAACCAAGTAAGAAATAACAAAGTCTTTCTCATCTATAGTCTCTCTCTCCCCCTCTACGCGACGCTGCCTGGCTATCCTCTCGGCGGTGTTTATCCCTTACAAACTAAGGTTCATAACAATTTAGTATCAGAGCCAACACCATGGCTTCTGCTGCCGAGTTAACATGCAACAAGATTATTGCTGGCTATGAAGAAATCATCGTGGGACTAAAGAATATAGAGAGAACGTTGAAGAAAATGATAGCAGCAAAAGAGAAGGCACAAGCAGCTGTGGCTACGCGATATGCGGCGGCACAAGGGGCCGGAGCAAGGGTGGCCGTGCCACAGCAATGGCGCTGCTACTGCTGCTCCTTCATTTAGCACGGCCAGCGTTGTGTCTTCAAGCGATGTCGGCGTGGCATCTTCCCGGGCCGGCGCACAGGGTACAAGGCTACAAGCTCTCGAAGGTGACCGCGGAGGCGCTGCTTGGAGAGGCGGCTCAACTATCTCGGTCCTCTTTCCTTCCCCCGCCGCCACCCACCAGTTCGACTGCCGGAGACGAGCGGATCAATGCCCCCAACGGTTCAACCGCTCGAGCGGGGACTTCAGCAGCAACGCCTCACGTTCGGGAGCAATCCCCGCATCGGCGCTACAGTGGCGGCGGACGACAAGGACGAGTGAGACAAGGAGGAAGACAAGGCCGATGACGCCGAGGAGTGCATGCTGCGGGTGACGCCGCAGAAGTTGGAGGAAACGACGACGCAAAGGTGTAGACGCCTTGGGGACGAACTCACGCGTGGAGCGACGGGCCCCGGCGGCTGCGGATCTTGGAGGCGAGCTCGAATCAGATCAGATCGAGGCCGCGGCCAACGGTCTCCACGACAGGTTGGAGCGAGCGCGTTGCGGCTGCGACAGAGCCGGCCCGGAAGGTGATGATGCCGAGTCGTGCTACTGTGGGGAGCACGACATGGTAAGAGCACCGGCGTTGGCGAGGAGGTAGGGGTGTCTTGGCCGAGCAAATTTGGACGACGAAGAATCCAGAGCAGCCGCCGCGACGGAGGGCGTGCAACCGCGACATGGCGTTTCCGTCAAGAAGGTCCGGTCAGCGGCGCGCGAGCTGCGGCGGGCGGAGAAGGACTCGGCTGTGGTGGCGAAGGCGGTCGAGTAGATTGGGGCGTCAGAGAAGCAAGAGCAGCCACCGCAACAGAGGGCGAGCCCCGCCACCAAGGCAGTCGTGCGGCACACGGCTGAGGCCGATCCGGCGAGTAGGAAGCTCACCATCCACGGATTCGACTGGGGCTCCAACGTCGACGCGGGCGCATTGGTCCTCTGTTGCAACCCGAAGGAGAGCAGCGTGGATCTTGATGGCGAGGTGGAGGCGCAAATAGGATGGAAGCGGCGCGAGTGCAAACCCTATCACCGGGTGGGGTGGCACTGGACCGGAGAGTTGGGCCGCATCGCTTCCACTCAAGCACGAAAAAAAACCTTCAAGGTGATGTCATACTACATCATGACGGGGAGCCTAGCAACTCGAGGACGAGCTGCATGTTCAGGAGGGGTGTGATGTCATAGGCGTAGGCCTAACCGGAGATATTAGTTTCTATTTGAGTTAGAGATATGATATTAGCTTCTATATGTTAAAGATATGATTGAGATTAGATTCTATCTGTTAGGAGAAGGACATCTTTAAAAAGGGGGCTGACGCATGCTATTAGAACCAAGTAAGAAATAATAATGTCATTCTCATCTATAGTCTCTCTCCCTATCCCTCTACACCGATGCTATCCGGCCATCCTCTCGGTTGTGTTTACTCCCTATGAACTAAGATTCATAACATTGTGTAAGGAACACTGACTAAAGAATAGATAGATTCATTGGAAATTAAATAATCAGTAGTGTAAGGATTTATACACCAGGTGTTTGAAGAATACGATAACTACCAGCTGGTCACAAAAAGGTACCACTTGATGCTGTGTTAACTAGGAAATAATTCAAGCAAACTTTTTTTTTTAAAAAAAAAGAAAATATCTTGCAATCACTAATGGTTATAATATGCAACAAACTAGCGAACAATATCCAGCCATGATTCAGCTTTACATTTTGGCAATGAATCAATGAACATATACTTCTAAGTTAATCATGGGTGGGAGGAGTTTGTAGGAGAAGTGCAGCTGCGACGCAGCTGCGACGAGAAGTAGAAGAAAATGATCTTGTAACTTGTAAGTAGAAGAGCTGGCGGCTGAAGTTGAGATTTAGCATACATAGCAAAGCAGGCTGGGAAGGGTCCGATAAATGGTCAAGGACTATTTGGTACTCCCTCCGTTTCACTATATTTGTCCATGGCCTCGGAAGCATCCTTTTCAAAATATTTGTCCATTGAGAAAATCAAAAGTGTAGTTATTGTAAGGATTCCATTCTCTACCCCTACTTAATTGCTTTGGAAGAGGTTAAATGGTTATGACAAGTCTATGTCATTTAATAGAGGTATGCATAGCCATTTCTTATTATTTTTTTTCTTACATTTAGTGCTTGTTGACAAATATAGTGAAACGGAGGGAGTGACGCATAAGAGAAACCCCGCAGACAATTAACCCTAAATCTTAATTACACAAATTCCATGTGTTGCATCCTCTGAGACAAAGCGGACTCATAACTAAACGACAACCATAACAGTTACTACAGAATTTCCCAGTGATGCAGGCTGAGACAAAGTGGACTCAAAGGCAATATATAATCATAACAGAAACTTCATGGACCTATTGCAAATTTGCAATACAACTGCCACAGCACACTGGCAAGACACATCACAGGTTCATCGTAGTCATCCTCATCCAAGTCCTCTTTTTACAGCCCTGCTGCATGCTCTGGCCAATGGGCATTATACCCACGTCAAAGCCTGTTAGGTGGTCGATTGCCAAATTTTGAAAAGCGCGATTGCCAAAACCGAAAGCACATGAACACTCTAACAGCCTAACAGCACTATAGCAGTAATGATCACGACTGACGAGCAAACC
This sequence comes from Dendrocalamus latiflorus, assembly GCA_017311315.1. Classification (NCBI taxonomy): domain Eukaryota; kingdom Viridiplantae; phylum Streptophyta; class Magnoliopsida; order Poales; family Poaceae; genus Dendrocalamus; species Dendrocalamus latiflorus. Next base: position 35,403,140 of record CM029637.1, read on the forward strand.
ATTCACACCAAACTACCCACGAAACCGTTCGTCAAGTAAGGTGGTCAGACTTACGAAATGGAATTTCCGGGGAATTATTCCCGGTCAATCGCGACCCCTCGTTCTGAGATCCAAACAGTACCACACGTATTCAAATGCAACGCAGCGTCGTTCTTTCTTTTACCAGGTTTGGTGCCGGACAAAGCCCTAGTCTCTAGATACCGCGGCGCGCAGCTTACCGATCACAGATCGAAAACGACATCGTGTTTCCCTAGATAGAACAAAAACCAGGTATGATTGCGAACGGATCCACGAACTCTGGAGACGGGAGGGGATCCAGTGCCACACCTCGGGTGCCGTCGCGGAAGGCCTTGGCGACGCGCTTGGGCGTCCTGCGCAGCCCCTCGCGGCGCTCGTCCTCGCCGAGCCCCACCAGCAGCGCCCGCACCGCCGGCTCCATGGCGTAGGTGGGCGCCTCGAGATCGACGAGATCATCCTCCTCGTCGCACTCGCACGCGGCGGCCAAGGCGGCAACGGCGAGGTGCGCCTCCTCGAGCGCTCCCATGGCAGCGGCGTCTGCCCACGAGCTATTATTAGGCGGCGGCCGCACAAGATAGTAAAGAGGACGAGGAACAAACATAAAAACTTGGGGCGACGGAGAAATATGAAAAAAAGGGGGTGGAGAGAGAGGCGGAGAGGGGATGGGGAGTGGATGCCCACCGCGCGCCTCGAGATGTGCCATGTGTGGATCGCCGCCGCCTCCTTTCGACGCCTGCGGAATTTTGGAACTGGGCCGAACTTCCCGTCCCCTTTGACCGAAAACGGGAAGCGACGTGGGAATATATATATACATATATATATATATATATATATATATATGAAAAATATCTTTTACTCCCAGATGTAATTACACCCTATATCGCATCTCACAACGTAAGGAGTATCTCGCGTAACGAGGAGTATGTACATGTAGTATATGAGTATTTAAGACTATATAGATGGTATGAACAATTTTTCAGAGGTGGTATGTATAGTTTTTTCAACATACTCCTTTTTATGTACGTATATAAAGGTATTTACAAAATACGCTAAAAACTATGGACTCTCTTGCAATTTTTTCGTGTGGCTCACATTAGACTATCTTATAATTAGTATATGAGTATACCTAAAGAGATAAAGGAGTATTTCAAATTTATTTAGATGGTATATTAGAGGTGGGTGTAATTACATCCGGGAGTAAAAGATATTTTTCATATATATATATATATATATATATATATATATATATATATATATATATATATATATATATATATATATATATATATGGGAAGGTGGGCCTCCGAATAAGGGGAGCGGGCCCGCATTACGGTGTCACGCTTTACGAACGGGATGGGCTGTGGGGCCGGGTGTCAGTGAGCGCAGTGTGGGGCCCGGCTCGGTAAAAAAGTGCGGGTCATGTCAGCAGATTTTTTATAAATAATTTGTTTTTATTCGAAATAACAAAAATATACCCACACAAAATTTTTTACCGGAATAACCTCGAGTCACCGAACCGTTGGGCGACAAATTCCAGTCGCCCAACGGCCGCGCAACACGTAGGCTGTCTTGGGCCGTTGGATGACATAATTGCAATCGCCGAAGGGTTGGGTGACTGCGACCGTTAGGCGACTGTAAGATCAGCCGTCTACCCTTTCGGCGACTGAAGGTGCATATAAATCGGCTGCTCGACCGAGCCCTGGCCATTTCATCCGCCAACGTCGTCGCACAGAGAAAAAGGAGAAGGGATTCAAAGAAGAGAAGAGGGAAAAAAAGATAAAAAAGAAGAGGAGAATAGAGGGAGAGGAAGAAGGAGAGGTTCTGCTACTTCCGTGAGGTAAATTTTTTTGTATGTTGTAGTTAATATTTTTTGTATGAAGTAAATAGTTTGATTAGTATATAATTAGGATTCGTAGAAAATTATAGTTGTAGAAAATAATAACACAACTTTGATATGAAGTAGATAGTCATAGAAAATTTAGTCAATGTAGTTATAAAAAATTAGCATCCATAGATATTTATAGTTGTAGAAAATTAGCATCTGTAGGAAATTAGCATCCGCATAAAATTTAGTCAATATTATATACAAAATAAGCATCTATAGAAAATCATAGTTATTAAAAATCCAATCAATACTTTTGAGAACATTGATCGCACTGCTTCATGGAAAGAGTTTGTGCAAGGGTGCCAGCGCTGTGGATACTAGTGCGTGATGCTTGTGTAACCATACGCAATAGAAGTTGTACAAGGTCATACCGACGGCTATCATCCGAGAGGTGTGAGCAATTCAGGCGCCAAGCATGTTGGTCAAAAGAAGGTAGTTGCTTATGACGAGGCTGATGCGGTACATGAAGAAGAGGAAGAAGGGTCACGGCATGGTAAGCTTACGAGACAAGTTGATGAAGGGGAGCATATGGAGTATATAGTACATAAAATGGAGAGCGATGATCGAATGGCTTAGGCTGGAGAAGAAGCTGTATAGGAGGACGACGAGGACAGTTCCGATGAGTACAAAGCTCCCATCTCGCAGGAATGGAACCAGTTTGATGCTGATGGTGTTGCTGCGCTTGATGAGTAGGAATCACCATGGGAGTATCATGTCATAGAGGTTCGGTTGCATTCAATGTTTGTTGACAAGTCATCGTTGCAAGATTTCTTCAAGCTGTGGGCCCTATCCATGCTGCGAACTTTTCAGGTCTTGAAATCTAAGCCAGGAGTGGTACACCATGAAGTGCGAGCAGACTGGTTGTCCTTGGAGGGTACACACACGTAGACCGAAGTATGAGACTCATTGGATTGTGTCAAAGGTGGAGTCGCACTCCTGCATTCTCAGTAGTGTTTTGCCGAGACATCGTGACCTAATGTCCGCTTTTATAGTCAATTTGATGTATGGAGAGATAGTGGAGAAAAATGATATCGAGACCACGCACATCATGGTGGCTATCGAGAAGAAATTCAAGTACAAGATTAGCTACGCGAAAGCGTGGCGTGTGAAGCAAAAGCCTTTGGAAAAATAGTTTGGGTCTTTCGAGGCGGCGTATGACAACCTTCCTCATATGCTTTCGGGGACAGGAATCTAGGCACGTACATTGCTGTGAAGGATAAGCCATCTACAAGACCGCCAGGTTTTACGGTGTTACAGAATGCCTTCTTAGCCTTCGGTGCGTGCATCGAGGTATTTAGTCATATGCTTTCCTTGATCTCAGTTGACGGGACTTTTTTAACTGGCAAATATAAGGGCCAGATCCTTACGGCCATTGGCGTGAACGTCAATAATCAAATTCTGCCTCTGGCCATCATATTCACGGAAAGTGAGAATTGTGACTGTTGGTTGTAGTTCCTTACATGTGAGGGTTGGAGTTGTCGATGCTCGTCCTAATGTGTGCGTAATCTATGATCGTCATATCGGGATAGTGAAAACCATAAGAAAACTTATTTTTACCTTTGGTTCTTATGCTGTTGTTGTTTGTTGTCCCTGTGGTTCTAAAATTGCTGCAGAAATTGAGTCACCACCAGTGCCCTGTCTTGTTACTGAAGCAAATAATCCTGCGGTGCTGATTTTATTGTCTGGCTGTCATCAGTCGAGGGCTCTTCTATACTGTATGTCTTGCTGAAAATATGAAAATTAAAGATCTTCAACCTCTTTTGATTAATATCTGCTTTGGCTGTAGTTAGTGGGTGTTGTTCGCCAGTTTTTTTGAGGCAGTATTTTATTCTTCTGTGCTATTCAGTACAGCAGGTCTTCCCCAATATGGCCAACTTGGTCATGGAACTGACAATGAGGTTGATTGCTACTCTAGAACACAGCTAACCTATTCATTGAAGTCATTATCAACAAATTGTGATTTGATTTATGCTATTGCAGTACAATGTTAAAGATGCATCTGTAACAAATCGTACATGTTGTCCTGAGTTATCTGTTTAATTGATGATTTGTTTGCTTCAGTGGTACTTGGAACATTCGTTGAATGGCTTCTGGTAACATGCACCACGTTGTTGGTGCAGATGATTCTTGCATAAGATGGGTGTTGCCCTCTATTGCGAGCTTAGTTATGGTCCTAATGGGCAAAAGTATGTCTATTTGAAAATGCTAACAATATGTTAAATACTAGCTTAGCAAAGCCTTCAACAACTAAAACTTCTCTTACCAATCATTTTTGTGCAATATATTTGTAATGTAGGTCATCTGCGAATCCAAAAAGAGTTGACATTCTTGAAGGAATGCATGTTACAATGTAATTACACTTAACATGCGTATGTAGTCACATCTCCTGCTAATAGTAGAGTCTATATTAATTTGAGAACACTTCTGCAGTGTTGGTTGGGGATATGGACTGTCCGTGATTGTTGTGGACAGAGCAAATGTTGGTGATCGGCTTGATCTGGTGACTGAACGTGCTTTGTTGCATAGACCATTTGCTTGCTTAATGTTACTAGGATATTAAAATTTAATGCAATGTTTTATTTGTGATGCTAAACAATAGAAACAGGTTGGATTAATTAGCAGCTGTGCCTTCTGTACTGATATATGGTAACACAGTTTTCATTTTCTAATGTTGTATGCACTTCTTTTGTTGGATGTTATGCATGAACTTTTGCCTTTTAATGCCTTTGGGCCATCTAATCTGAAAGTTGCTATGTCCATGATAAATAGGCAACACTTATCCTCAACAACCGATCTAAGCAAATTAGTAATTGACCCCAGGTGATCAATCGCATAAGCATGCTAAATATGAGGAAATAACCTTTGGGAGGTTACAGTGGAACAAAAAAGTTTTGCGAACGTTGATTGATGAACATCATTTCCATTGCCAATTTTTATAGGGAAATTCATTGTCAGCTATTTTCAGGATGATCTATATGTGTTACCAATGCATATAACATGGGATTGTGTCTTATGTACATCTTCCCCCCTTTTGTTGTCTTCATGGGTTCTTGGATCCTTCAGTCATTCTATGCCATTCTTGTATTGCTTAGACTAATAATAACATGTTTCAACATCCGGCTTCTCCTTCATTGCCAGCGTCCATTGCTCATACTAATAATGTTTTGTTTTGTTTTTGTCTCAGCTGGATATTTATAATGGTGATACCTCCACTCAAGGTGTGCATTTCCTCTTATTTTGTTTTATGATGTCCCTAGTAAATGTGCATTTGTCTGCAAGCTTGAAACATTTGAACATTGGGTAAATACCATCCTAATTTTGGTTTGATCTGTTTCAAAATCAACTATTTTTCTCAATTATATTATTTGTATATTCGTTTTTGCTATCAGATAATTAGCTATGTTGTCAAATATTTCTTCTGTGCTTAACTTTAGTTTGTAGAGTTATGTGCTGACATGGTTATGGCCTTATCGGGGTAGGCTGTCCCGCATGGAGAGGTGCAAAATTGCTTAAAACAGTACTTGGGAAATTGTTTAATTTAGGAAAGTATGTATAGCAATTTCATGGTGTTCCTAAAGCATGTTAATTTAACATGCTGTTCTACATCTCTGTGTCTGGGTACAAAAAAGCACATTGGTACTTACAGACATAACTGGGTTCAGCCATACCATTTAGGCTCAAGACCTAGTGCTTCAAAATTCACCATGCAGGCTAGTCTATTACCCCCTTGTTCCAGACTGGGTCAAGTGTTAGCTCAAACTGGGCAAAGTGTTGGCTGAGTTTGGGTCCAAAGAACCACTGCGGTCAGGAGAAAAGGAATAATCCAGCTTGATTGGCGGCAAGTATTCCTCGAGCAAACTTTGATGGCAGTCTATCCTGATGGCTGTGCCTGTTCGTTATCCTGTCACTTTTTGGAGTGGAGAACACATCTACAAATGGTGATGTTTTCCATCACAATGCTTTGATATCATGAATTCGACGTTTGGTTTTCTGCATTTTGGTCTTCGAAATTCTTCCCTTCTGTTGCCATTAACAGTGGATGTCAAGCACCGGCGCTTCAGATATATGAATTCTGGATCTTCTCACATAACTTGAACAACTTGTGCCTTGCATCTTGTTGGGCCAGCCCATCGACCCTTTCCAGCAAGGTAGGTCTGTGTAGCCCATGACGTGAGCCATGTTTTGGTATTGGGGCTGACTCAGCCTGGCACAGATGCCATGTTGGTTGGTATGGGACTGGGAAGCAGAACTGCGGAAGTGCGAAGAAGTAGGCGATGGTGGGTTGTGGACTTGTGGTGGTGTGCTATTTCGGAACACTGGCTTCTGTTGCACTGAATATACTTGGTTTTGTTTAGCTTATTTGTTCTTTATAATTTTGGACCACCCAAGGGCTTCACTTTCATGTGTAGTATTTTTTAAGGTCAATTTTCAAGCAACTCTGTAATGGTAGTACGTCTGAGATATTGATTTTTATATATATCTTCCAGTGCAGCTTTTCTGTGAATCCACAAAACCTAAATTGAGTTGGCTTACATTGAAGTTGTGTTGATTGCTAAAATGCTTGGCGTATTTGTTGTAGAGTGGCTCAACCCCGTGTTATTGAGCTTTACAATTGACCTAATATGTAATAGATCAAATAGTACAGAGAAATGTACCAATGTATCATCATTTTTTGTAATTATTAAAGGGTATGATAAAAATTTCCTGTCCTACCCCATTCATATATTGCAAAACCAATTGACTACTTCACAAATATTATAATGATTCATCATAACAGTATCATGGACTTCCTCACATGTCCTTCAAATTGTATCATGCGCGAGTTGGATTTACAAGGGAGATACTTCGGTGGTGATTGGTTTTGGAGCTTTATTACTAGTACTGCATGCTACTGGTATAGGTAAAATTGTCCGTATGCTTAGCATAAATACATATATTAACCAATTGGCCTTACGGGGAACTAACTAATAAAATTTCAACGTGCTATAGGTTGACCTAGCCGATTTCCAGTAGCGACGAGTCCACGACAGTAGTGGACACTGGACAGAAACAGCGGCAACGGTGGCATGTAGCGGCAAAGGCAAGTTAATTAGCAACAAGAGTATGCTGTGATGAAGACGACGGCGACGGCACGGCGAGGCGTGAGTTTGCGGCGAGACACGGTTGCCGCCGCGGTCCGGCCCCCATTGCCACCCCACTCTACTGCCACCATATCACTGCTCCTATCGCCGTTATCTTTGTCGCTTCGCGCGTGCGTGGGAATTTAACGTACGGGATGCGAATGATAAAACGGTGATCAAAGCGAAACTAAATCAAGAAGAACAGCAAGAGAAATAAAAGAGAAGTGCAAACAACGCAAGATCGACAGGATTTTCTTTAACTCGTCATATAAATAATTTTGCGGCTATCTTTCATCAACCTTATATATATGTTGATAGGCTTTGGGCTAGAATCTGTCCTCCAGCAGACAAGACTCATCAGTCATGTATGTCAAGACAAAGTGTAGTATGCTTAGTTTCATCCGTTTGCTTACCACATTCTAGCCTGGAGCAACTTCTCTGGAGTTCTAGGTGTGGTTTATCGGACTGGGATGTGTTGTCAAAGAATTAGGTGGCACGGATAGGAAACAGAGGAAGATGGCGCTCTCTTAGCTAACAGGAAAAAAATAAACAAGAAATGAAATTGGTCGCATACCACCATTAGGTGAAGTTTTCTTTTCCTTGTGCTAGTTATGAAGGCAAAATTTGGGATTACAGCTACTCAGCTAACCCTTGTCATTTTCTGTTTTCCCCTCTCTTTTAAGATTCCTTGCTGCTAAGTTATCTTGTCATTGTTGTTTCCTCATCCAAGTCTACGATTCCCTTGCCATATAATGGGGCAAAGATTAGTATTGATTGAGTTAGGAAATTAGGATTGCATGCAATTGTCCCATCGATGTGCATCACCTGAAACCGATATATCTTCGTTTTGTGGCGCCATATACCGTCCTTTACCGTCAGTGAAATATGCATCATATTTACTAGCATTCATGGCTTTTATGAAGAGATTAGATTAGAGAGGATTGCATGGAAAATGAGAAACAGAAAAAGAGATGTTTGCCTTTTAGAGCAAAAAAAAAAAAGAAGCTAATGTGGACTTCACTTATTTTGATATGTTAATTTCATGAAAAACGCATGGAGGCTATATAATTATTCTCCTACATACATAAGGTGCCCAGTAGCTCCCTAGAAACAGTTAGCTAGCATGCACAAGCATTTTTCCCCGTTCTCTCAGCCTGCAGATAGAACACTCCACCTAAGTTGTTCTCTACTAGTAGGTTTTCCTGACAAACTGGCAAATCTGATTTGAAATCGAAGTCCGACCTCTCCTTAACTATTTTTTAGCCTCTCTTTGTTAAGTGTTAAGACTTCATTTCTGTTGAGAATTTCTTCTTAAGGCTTCATTTGTTTATTTTTACAAAATCCTGATATGACCTTTTATGAATAATTCATGACCTAACATAACATAGCAATGGGAATTTCCTTCTGGCCCCACCTTCAGGAAGGCATGGTCGGTAGACATCACATCCCAGATGAGCATTCGTCTGCCCGTTCAACAAATGACAAGGCAACCCTTATCATTGCGTTGCATTTGCATAGGATAACAATCCTATCCCATCGTTGCCAACAAGGATCCAGATTAATGCATGGCAATCGTTAATTATAGTCTTAATCACATTTATGTCGATATGGAAATGTTGTACCTATTCTTAAGCATAACTGAATAAGAAAAGGACATCAAACTGTTTCTTTATTTTTTTTGTTCTTCTTTTTGCATAATTGTTTTTATGGTTTGTGTTAATCTATCTATTCTCTGCAATTTCAGGAAGAATTAATTCTTCAAGACCTTTTTCAGGAAGTCTTGAAGGGTTATGAAACTATTAAGGCTGTTCTACGACAATAATAATTATTCAGAGGCACGTATGATGTGATGTACTAGTACTACTGCTATCCAAATGGGTGAACCAAGGTAGCCCTTTTTCCTCCACAAGCAACATGGAGGAGCCTGTCACTGCCTCCCAACTCTCTGACAGTGACCTTTCATTTGGCCCCTAATTAATCACCCTCAAACTAGAATAAATGGATAATCACAACAAACCCTAATACCCCATCTGAAGCGATTTGAGCTGGTACTACATGATATGCTGTTACTGTTCCTCCAATCACTGCTGTCTGCTTCTGAAACAAGCAACCCATTGCAGTGAGCAAAGAGAAAAGAAAGGGGAGAGGAAGGTGCTGTGCCCGCTTTGTGTTGGGCATGACTTTTGTTATCCATGGAAGATATGCTTGCTGCTTTCTTGCTTTTGTGTGTTTAAGAAATGGGGAAGATAATGAGGGAACAATCACCTTTTCTTTCTTGCATTAGCTGACCATATCACACTTTACTATTACTTGCCACTGAAACATCTCATCTGATCCAAATCACAAGAAATGTTTCTCTCTACCTGCTACGTACTCCAGTTCTTCCTGTCAATTTTGCTCTAATATTTGTGCTGCTTAAAATCGCCATTCCCAGGCAATGCTATTGCGCTAGGGTAGCTAGCTGCCTAACACTATCAGGTAGTACATATCAATCTGGTGAAAATTAATATAATTGCCACTACACACGCATGCATGGTCAGAAGAACGTACGAGTGTTGACTCGCTAAGATCAAGTACGAAGCCAATAAATATTATGATCAAAACAAAAACTACGTGCTACCACCCCAGAATGATGGCTACTTTTGGGTTTTGGTCCTCTCGCTGTAGAGTATTATGCTGCTGATCTCCTTAGTTTTAAGCATCATTGCTGCCAAAAAGGACCTTGGTGTTTGGACGGTGCATGCTTTATGCTTTTGACCGCTGTAAATGCATCCGATGCTTGGCTAATTAGGTTCCTGACTTCCGGCCTGCAGGGGCAATGCTTTGACCGCTGTCAGCGAGGTGATTAGAGTGTGCTCTTTTTTTTGACAGGAAGAGGATGGCGTTTTAACTGGAGAGGGTCTAGTACAACTACTACTGGATACTGATCCGAAGGAGAGGGCGTTTCAGCCACCGCACGTGGCTCGTAACGTGCGCGGAGGAGCCCAGCCGAAGCCGAGCGGGTGGTGTCGCGCTACGCGTCCATGTGGGATCGAAAGGCTGGCACGTACCTGGTGCTGTCGCACGTGGCCCACTTTGTTTCGCTCGCACCCAGTCCATCCGACCATCGTATCGCTCGTACTACTGTGGACTGCAGTTGATTTAGATTTATTCATTACGGCTTAAACTTTTGACTTGTACTTTATTTTTTATTATTTATAGATTTTTTCCTTTTCTAGTTTTTAGCTTTTTTAAGTTTTTACCAGATCTTTTTTCGTATTCGTTTGCATTGTCCGTAATAGGTTAACCTATTTTTTCATTTTAAAATTTAGTTACGTCAAATAAGCCACCATCAGTTACACTATAATTTCAGTTAGTTACAGTGCGATTTCAGCTATAATCTAGCTTATTTCAGTCGAATCGAGCGGCACCTTAGCTGAGCTTAGTATGGGTTTTTTTTGGCAGTTTTCAAAGTTCAAACCCAAATTTCGGCGAAAATCTTGCTCTCACCTGCTCACATGGAATTACAAAGAATCACATCCATTAGGCTTAAGTTACCAATGCCTTCTGAGGGAAGGGTACCAAGCGACACTGGGAAATAACAATGAACGTGCATTAATTAATCGTCTGTCTCGTACTCATGTTTGAGAATATCGATATTCGATACTTCAGAGAGCAGCTTACAGTCAGAACTTGGTGTTTTGCGCTGGATACTCTTCTGTCTATTGTCGCCACAGGAAATTGCATATACCATCGTCATGTCTGGGCATATCCGCTAATATTCCCCAAAGAAAAACATTTTCAAAAGCAAGAAAAGTCACTCCTCCTAAAACTTCACCATCACGTTTTTTATACGATTTAGGTATGGAACTAAGATTAAGGGCTGCTGCTCCAAACGGTTTTTAAGTTACGGTTATTGATTTCTAGCTGGAAGTGCACTATAATAGTTATTATTTTTTTCTGAATCATTCTATTAAAAACTATTATATTGTTATAAATAATAAAAAAGAGTAAAAAAAGCTAAAAACAAAAAAAAACAAAATTAAAAAATCGACAAGTTCCAAGCCAGTGGCACGAGTGCTGTGCATGGGCAGACAGCTCGAGAGAGCGAAGAGTAGTTTACCGCTCTCAGTGGACAAGGCGGTGCTTCTGGTGGTGCGGTTCTCTTGTAGCTTGATCCAGTGGCGCCTCACGTGAAATGCCAACCAAACCACAGGCCCCGCCGCCCATCTCGCATCGCAGCCAAGCTCTCCACCACGCCCACGCGCACCTCTCTTCTCCCGACCCCAACGCCAGCGTCATTCTCGTCGTCGTCTCGTCCTCTCGACCACCCCATTGCCGCCACACTACTACCAGTATCATTCCATTTTGCTGCACCTTCTTTCTCCAAGCCATTGCCTTCGCTAATCACCATAAATACTACTTACTCTTCAAGCGTAAGAAAGAAGCAAGATTTCAAAGCAGCAACAGCATTGCGCATCAAGTTCTCGTACATATTATGATAGGCTCATAGCGAGCATTGATGTCTTGGTTATTGCCAATTTAATCACAGCTAACCGAATTGTTTGAATCGGTTGGACGGTACCGAAGAGAACAGCGGTCTCGCCTTGTTAATGCTCGTTGCAAGGACACTGATCACTATGAGTATAAAACTATAAATGAATGGCTCGCTTTTCTTTATAAGTTTAAGCTTTTGGACGAATTGATTGGTACATACAACTTAATATGGTATCAGAGTTAAGAAGTCTTGAATTTAAGAACCGGTTTGGTGCAATTAAAAAATAATAATTACAGCTCATCTCTATTTCATGTCTTAGGCCCGAGAGGCCTACACGTTTGAAATATAAGGGCATGTTTGGTTGCCTGTATGCGGGTGGCTCGCACCAGCGCATGCAGGGAGATGGTGTTTGGTTGACTGCAGAGAGGAGAGAGCCTGTACGAGCGGATGCAAAAAAACAACTGGAGCCAGGCTGAGGAGGAACGCGGTTGAGGAGCTTCCCTCCTCAGCCTGGCCATGCTCATGTAAGCAACCAAACAGACCCTAAGTGAATTGGGAGTCTATACGTTAGGGAGAACGTTGAAGTGTAAACGAATTATCTGTCTTTTTTATCAACTTAAGCTTTTAGGTTAGCTACTAATGGTGCAAACAATTCAGTGATCACTAGCCAGTGGTATAGTACAAGACAGACTACGAGACACTCCTAACTCCATCGCGGTATATTGGACGAGAGCAAACAAACCTGTGCAGCGACGACATGAGATGAGTACGAAACAAGATGCCAAAGAGAAGCAGAAATGATAATAAAAACCAGATTAGGTTAATCTTTTGTTTAAACAAACATAGGCCTACTTTTTTTTAGCTTTTTATTGAGTTTGTGACCTCGATTTTTTTTATTAATTACCATTCATTAGACTAATAAATTATTGTCAAAAGTCTTATACGGCCGAAAAAGCACCTCTATCCCATCCGTCCTATTGATCCTTTCTCCCCCTCTGGAATCTGCTTGTTTGCAGCAGGAGACTGCGTAGTTTCTGGCCCGTTTGATCGAGCCATCGACACTTCAAGTTTAAGGCCTGTTTGGAAAATGCTGTTTTTTTACATTCCTGTTTCAGCTCCTAACAATTGTAAAACCTTTAATTGGACTCGAGGAATCAAAATTACTAATTTCTCGTTTGAAGGTGATCCTAACCTTTACCTTTTGAAGTAATAGCATTTGATTAGTTGTATAAATATAAACAACCGGGATGGATTAAATTAACTTAATTTAATTAAAGAGAGAAAAAACAGATAAGAGAGAGATAAGCAGGAGGAGCGGAGGGCCCGAATCCTCCGAAATATATTAACGGCGTGCAGCCGCAAGCAAGCAAGCAAGCCGCATAGAAACAGCAAACCCACAGCGCCCGCCGCTACGGAAACACCACACAAACGCAAAGCCAGGCAGAAACAAGAGAAGCAGAGCCATTCAGTTCGACTCCAGAAACGCACGCGCACGCGGACGCAGCAGAGCACTGACTGACTGAGGCAGGAGGCGGCAGCTGCAGGAGCGATCCGATCAGCCGATGGCGAAGACCAAGAACGGCTGCCTTAAGATCCTCGCCTGCGCCGGCGCCGGATCCGACCCCTCCGCCGGCTCCGACGCCGACGCCGACGACCACGCCGACGAGGTAGCATTTACAACGCCCTCGCGCTCTCATCACCAAATGCATCATCTCTGCGCGCCGTGTTGTTCATCAAAATTGCATCTTTTTCGAGTTGGTGCGTCTGTTTTTAGCATATCTCTTTGGAATGTGTGGGGTTGAGGTGCGGGGCGCAAGCGGTATTAGGTAGATCTGGGGCCGATTCGTGACGGGGAGTATGAATCAACCAGCAAATTGGGAGATTTACCAGTGATCCTGTGCTGTTCCACTCGCTCGTTCAGTTCATAGGCTTAATTTTGATTTCAAAATTGTTGTCGCGCTGATAGGCGGAGTTGTTCGTCTTTTCGTATGCAGGAATACATGGTTCTCCACCTAAAAAATCGGCCTTTTTTTCCTTTTCCTTTTTTTTTTCGCTGCATGGCTCTAGGTTCAGGCTGTGCCATGTTGTCTGATAGGGCTTAGGGCATCTGTAGTGTATATAACCCAAAGGGTCTTAAGGTGGGTCCCATCTAAATCTTAAGACCAACTACATAGTGTATATAACCCAAGGGGCCTTAAGATGGTCCCACATGGCAGATAAAGAAAAATTGTATTTTAATGCTTATGGCCAGGTCTTTAGCTTGAGGACGAGCCTTAAGTTTTTTTTTGCTTAGGGTCTGCTTAAGGTCACCCCTGTAATATATAAGGTTGACCTTAAGGTGGCTTAAGACCTCCTCTTTTCATACACTACAGATGCCCTTAGGGTTGCTGTTTGTGTCGTTTCGATCCCATGCAGGATGGCATGGTGGGATCAGATGCTGCAGTGTTTGTTTGCTCCACCTAGTGCTATGCTACGCAAGTGCACTCACTGTGTATCTTGTCTCTCGGCTTGTTGCATCTGTCGTTCTCCTTGCTGGGTTGATTGTTTCTAGCCTTCCCCTACCGATAGCTATTTTTCCTTACTGAGAATCCTAGCTAGAATGGGGAGGATTTGGCCAGACCCTGGGGCAACTACTGTTGCTCTGATCGGCTGTAAGGATCTTGGCTAAAATCCCCGTATTATATTGGGAAATTCGCTTATTAGGGGAAATATCGGCCACAACATGCGGTGGAATTGGGATCTGGATTTTTGACATGACAGCCTAGAGGAGCTGCACCAGTTGAATTATGCTTAATTAGCTCTTTGTCATCGACAAAATTGTACAAATTTAATTTAATTTGGATGGATCAGTCGTGATAAGTGATAACAGACCAAAGATATTTTTGCTTAACATTCTTTTGGAAATAAATTGATGGATAGATCGTACCACTACCAAGCTTTGGATAAGAAGTTTACAAACCAAGCTTTGGATGATAAGTTTACAAGGAGACAGTACATTAATTGACAAAAGGAAACATAAATAATAGAAAAATAATTAATGTGCCGGTTCAATTCAAATTGCTGACGGTGACTGACGAAGAATGATGATCTGTATTTACCACTGGCTTTTGTGTTCTTTTGCCTCCTGGTAACTGACATTTTGTGTCACTAAACGAGAAATGTATTGCCTGCATTGCAGATACACTCGGCTAGCCATTGTTACTTTTCACTTCGTAATATCTCTTCTCTAGTTTTTGTCTTAGGAAAATACTAACAAGGATTGTCTATTTCATCTACCTCATATCAAGTACATGATTTCGTGCTAATGGCTGATGTACATGTTGGCTTTTCCAGAACAAGGCCATATCAGATAAAAGCAGATGGAGCTTCCGTAGGAGGTCTACAAGGCATCGAGTTCTGAAGAACTCCGATATATCTGAACCTGAAACTGTTAGTTCAAGCAAAGCAAAATCTGAAATTGCACCAAGCAACAACATCTATTCTTCAACATACTCTTATGCCTCAGAGAAGCCTCTGCATCAAGACAAGCCAGATGAGAAGATTCTGCACGAAGAGAAGCCTGATGAGAAGATTCTGCACGAAGAGAAGCCTGATGAGAAGCCTATGGAGAAGCCAATTGAAAATCCTGTTGAGAAACCAATTGAAAGGCCAGCTGACCAGATAATTGAAAAGTCAATTGGACAACCAGATGAAAAGATAACTGAAACGCCAATCGAAGAGCCAGCTGAAAGGATAGCCGGAAAACCAATTGAAGAGCCAACAGAAAAGGCTATTGAGAAACTTGATGAAAAGCCAGACGAAAGTATTCCTATTTCATCGGCTGAGCTGAAGCAGGAGGAAACTGCCTCACCTGTTGATGGGAGCAGTGCAGACCCTGAGGAAGATCATGTGGAGTCTGCTGCTGTTGTCATTCAGTCTGGCATCAGAACATACATTGTATGTTGCGATGCTTTATCATCCAGCGTTATGTTTACTACAATTACTTCTCTTTTAATGTTATTTCATTTACATGACTGTAGGCAAGGCAAGAACTATCAAACCATAAGGATCTGGTGAAACTGCAAGCTGTGATACGTGGGCATCTAGTTAGGAGGCAGGCTGCAGAATCGTTACAATGCTTGCTTGCTATTGTTAAAATGCAAGGGCTAGTCCGGGCTCATCAAGCACAGCAATCTGCAGGAAAGTTTCAGGTGAGTAAAGGATTTGTATTTTAGGCATATTCATTTATGACACGTTTAGTACACTTGCATTGCATGTGGGAAGAACATCATGGCATCAATATACTCAATAGATATATGTTCCCATCAAAACAAGTATTGTTTGTTGCTAGGACTTTTTCTTAGATTGGGGGTGTTCAGACAGTAGAAACTATTTTGCTGCCAGTCAGTTGAGTGACTCTGAGAAAAATTCAAGCTTTAAGATGTTATATGCAGTTTTTGCAAGTTCCTTTAGCTAGCAGTCTGAAAGCTGTCAATCTGTTGCTGGTTTTACGAATTTAATTTTTCCATCCATGCTGCTACATTTATTTCTTCATGTTGTCTTGTTGCTAAGTTCCATGGGTTGCATAATCATTAATGTTGGAGTTGTTCCTCTTTATCTGTACCGAACATCTAAGAGATCCTCATCTTATGTGTGATATGTTGAATAGCACCCTTGCATGAACATTCTTCCAGCCAAGTTTTGCTTATTAATTTATTAAAACAATTTTGTTGGCAGGACACTGTGGTCCGTTCTTCAAGTGAGAAGTTGCTTCATAATGGATTTGCTCTGAAGGTGAGATGAAGTAAACCTTATCTACTGAGATTGCCATCTCATAATCTCTAGTTTGAATTTCCTCATGTTCACATGGTGTTATCTTCTGTCAGCTCATGGACATCATGTCAACTTCAAAATCCGTTCACATCAAATGTGATCCTTCTGAATCTGATGTTACATGGAAATGGATGGAGAGGTGGACAGCTCTGATTCTGCCAATTACTGGGGGCCACTCGCTAGAGAATAAAGAAAGTAGTGGGTTGGTCATTGAAAGGGTGGAAGAAGATGCTCAACATGAAGAAAAAACTGTTCCTTTGGACTCAGACATATCTTTCCCCAAGTTAGTGGATGATGATGTGGAGGAGAGACTAAGGCCATCTGATTCTAGTGCCTTGGAGGTGCCTCTATGTGTCCCAGATAAAACCTCGGGGGTGGAAATTGATCCTGAACCAGAGTTGATTGAAAAGATCAATGAAGATGCTGAACAATTGGTTGACCCAAAGACAAAGAATGTTGGGGAACAATATTTGGAGCTCTCAGGTGAACAATCTACCCAAACTGATCCATCGAATGAACCCAGTGCTCTTCCTGAAAAACCAGAATCTTCCAATGAGGATATTGTGGATGCACATAAAACTGAGCAGACACTGGACATGGAAGGTAAAATATTTGTGACAAGAATGTCATGCAATCCAGCATTTGCTGCTGCACAGTTGAAATTTGAAGAGCTGAGTTCGAATTCTACAGTCAGTAGGTTCAACAATTCATCTTATCTGGACGGGGCAAGCAAATCAAAGGTTCATACTCCCCATTCACAAGACGATGCCTCGTACAAGCAAAATGATGACACAGGCATACCAGAAAGCTCAGTTGGTCATGATCCTAAAATCATACTGGCTGCTTCAGAATGTGGGACTGAGATTTCAATTTCTTCTACACTTGACTCACCAGATAGATCAGAAGCTGATGGTGGTGAGATTGTACTGGAGATTAGAGCTCTGGAAGATCGGAACTATGTTATTAACAATGCTGATGAAGACACCCATGTTTTGCATTCTGAAGTGAACAACACTTCTGAAGGAGTCATGCAGCCAGAACAAGAGGAAGAACAGAATGGCGATGTTGCAAATCCTGTTGTTGCCATGGATCCCGTGCTTGTTGAGCAACCACATGTTGGGCTGGAAAAGCCAGATTTGCATGAGCAACCTGAAAAACCTGTAGAATCTTATGCTAAGTCACCCGAAGGAACTCCCACGAGCCGAACCACATTTGCGGAATCTCATGGAACACCATCTAGTGAGGTCTCTGTTAATACCAAAAAGAGCAAGAGCAAAAAGCCCAAGTCTCATGTAAGCAGGGGATCGTTGACTAGTCCAAGCAGTGATTCAGTAGGACGAAGCAGCACGGATAATCTGTCAAAGGATTACAAACATGCAAACAGAAAGACCTCAGTCAAGGTTGTTAAATCTGATCATGTTGATCAAGAACCTCGCATGAGCAACAGCACTCCATTGCCAAGCTATATGCAGTTTACAGAATCTGCAAGAGCAAAGGCGTCTGCCAGTGTATCCCCAAAATTAAGCCCAGATGTACAAGACAACAATCCGAGGAAAAGGCATTCTTTGCCCATGACAAACGGTAAGCAAGATTCATCTCCTCGCATGCAACGATCATCATCCCAAGCTCAGCAAAACGTGAAAAGCAACGGTGCTGTTCCTCACAATTCTTCTGGTAAGTGCTCTGTTCTATACACTTCTGTGCGCACAAGTCTGTTACTTTCATACTTTGCTACTCTATCCTGCTACCCATTTGTGTTTGGAAGTTTAGTTTGTGAAGACATTTCATAATGACCTTGTGTTCTTTCTCAGGTTCACTTTAGCACAGTAGTTACCTAGTAGAAATTTCAGTTTACATGCTGCGTATTATTTCAGAGAGTAAATTGACTAAATTCCACAAGAGGTATTTAAACTTGCCATTGCTCTGGTTGTCATTTAGGTCCTTAAACTTGACTTTAGTCTGGGAGGTCCATCAACTTGCTGAATTATGCCACTTGTATGATTTGAAGCACCAAATTGCATAATTAAGCAATTTCAGGGGAACTGACACCACACAAATCCAGATGCACAACGATGTGTGTCCAGTTTAATGTTGGAAATTACTGCTAATGTGCCTTCCCTGAACATTCTTTTGTTTAGCGGTGCTCTCTTCAGTGTCATGTGCTTTTCAGTATCTAGTATCTACTATCTAATGCTCCATACAAAAAAATATAATATAGGCTGTATTTGCCCATGCATAATGTATCTCTTTTAAGGGATCTTCTTATGTGCAGATAGGAGGTGGCATATTTGATGGGTGCGCCGAGCAGCATATTAACGAGGTGTCATCAAATATCTAGAAGCATTCTCGAGCGCACACCCTCTAATTCGTCAGCTGTTTTTTTGTTCTTTCTTGAAATACTGAGTATAATTGGGAGAAGAGCAGGGGGCTTCATATATGTACATTTGTTGGTTCGTATTGGTTGTGTTACTTGACTGATAATGATTTTTGTGTGTAATATATCCTTGACTTGTAATGCAACAGTGGTCTGAAGTGTGTGGATTGATCTGTTATATTTGCTAATATTGAAATTCATGTTGGTGTGGATAGAATTTTCTTTGTCAATGTTGTGGATTTCTGTTCGAGAAGATTCCATCTAAAGCAAGAGAAGATTCTTCCATGCAAGGATGAACAGCAGCATTCACCTGGAATGGACAATCGAAGTCCATGTAAGGATGAACAACCGCATTTCTGTTTTGGTATGTTTCTGTTGATTCGAGACAGCTGAAACCGTGAGCAACAGGGCAGAACGGCGTGTACGTGCCAGGCCACCGACGCGCGTAAATCCGCAGGTTGGAGGCGGTGCCCGGTGCCGTACTCATAGAATCCCACCCTATACATGAGCGGGGGGTTTCCGCGCAGGAGAGGGCGGCCATGTCGCTCCAGCGCGCGCTCGGCCGGCGCGTGGCGGGGGAATTCGCGTACGGTCGGAGGAGCCAGTTTCCCTGTATTTCTCGAAAATTACGTAAAGGTCTTTTTTCCTCGCGAAAAGGCACCTGTCAGTTTTTTCAGACCCCTCCACTTTGCAGGATAGCGCCCCGTGATTTCTAAATTACGTACAGGTCCTCATTTATTACGTACAGTCCCTCGGAACTAAAAGCAGCGCAAAGCCCGGAGTGAGCAAGATTACACAGCATCAACCTCGGCGGGTGCGGCTTGGCGGAAGGCGCTGCCGGAGATGGACGTTGAAGGACTCAGTGGACTGAAATATATTGACGCCGATAGCAGGAAGGCGACGGAGCTCCGGCGACCGGCGGAAGCGGGGCGAGCCGAAGGAGCCAGACAGTCTTGCGGGCATCCACACCAAACAGTCCCGTTGGGTCACCTTGCACCGTTCGATTAATTTTCGGCGGTCCAGATAAACGAGGAGAGCCGTTATACGGTAGATATAACCGTGGTCGGCACATTTATGCTAGGTCGATTGAGTTTGTTCCTCGGACAAACGTCAGGGCCCAAGTCGGCCATCGGATTTTGGATCGACGATAACATCTGCGATCTAAATTAGGCCATATAAATTTGGATCCGAGATAACAGAGCCGCGACGGTTTGCCTCTTGTATAAAATAAGCTGATACCAGCTCATTCTGATGCACCGTTCCAGATTATAATATAAAAAATATATATTCATATGTATGTAAAAAATAAGAATAGATAAAGTACTAGTTACCATGCCTGCTAATAAAAATTTTGAAGAAAAAGAATAGCAAAAGCCAAACGACCGGTGGTTATGGTTATGCCGAAGCAGAACTAGTCGATAATCAATTAACCATTCGTCAGTTAGACTGTTCATCGTGGAATGCACATGGACCTGCTTTAGGAGAGGCCAGGGCGCCGGCAACAACTCGCAGCCTCCTAGGGACCTACCTAGCCCACCTCTTTCTTGTGCATCAAACAAAAGCCCACGCGAGTGATGCTCATCGTCCTGCCTTCGACACGTAGATGGCCACATCACCGGTGCGGTAGCCCGCGACAGACGGTGGCATGCACAATCCCGTGCTCAATTCGAACGGTACCGGAATTGGTGGTATGCACAATTCCGTTTAAAGTGGTCGGAATTTTGGCTAGTACAAGATACAACCTTCTTTTGTGCCGTTTTGTAGGCCGGGATGGAATATACTGACCATTCTAGATGATACCAAAACGGAATTGATAACTCTGGCTACGACCCAA
The DNA here is from genome assembly GCA_017311315.1 of Dendrocalamus latiflorus. Taxonomy (NCBI): domain Eukaryota; kingdom Viridiplantae; phylum Streptophyta; class Magnoliopsida; order Poales; family Poaceae; genus Dendrocalamus; species Dendrocalamus latiflorus. The sequence goes on from CM029637.1 coordinate 35,423,660, forward strand.
CTCGGCCCACCCAAGTTTGCCTAACCTTTTGCCGATAGATCCAAGGCGAACGGTATAGATGTGAAAGGGGAGCCCAGCTCTACGAAATTAGGCAAAATTGGGTACATAGCACTGCAAATTCATGGCGTTTGTTGCAGTACAGTGTCATTTTGTGTTTGATGAAGGACACTAAATTTTTTGTGGCTCTTTACTACATGACACTCTACGCATTAAAACATGAGGAAAGAGAAGGTGAGAGAGAGAGAGGAGAAAGGGGAGGTGGCACTGTGATAGGGGTACAATGACGACAGCAAGCTCATGATGTGTTCCCCCGCATGGCAAACCCCAGGAAGGCGGTAGCTAGTACGGAGGTGGACTAGGATGACCAAAACGGGGCGGAGACAAATCATGGCAGAGGGGAGGCTAGCATGGCGGCAGTTAGGGATGCAATTGGGTCGAATTAGACGAATATTAGTGTAATTGCCTAACCTATATTCCCCCCAGATTCGGAGTTGAGCCTATGTTTTTTTCTGGATTCGGAGTTGAGTACAATAAGACCGGATATGAATACGGATTCAGAATATTAGGAGTTTTGAATACGGTACCATCGGACAGATACACAACGGTTTCGGATCAAAAACGAATAATATAGGTAGATAATATATACATACATAAAGGAGTATACATTAAACCATACCACTATCACTTTAAACCTTCAACTAGCAATAAATTCATCTAGATTAGTTAAGTACGATATCCAACATAACATAAGTTCAACATAAGTGATAAATTCATACATAAGTTCAAAAACCGATAAATTTATACATAATTTCGAAAACCAATAAATTTATATGCAAGTTCAACATAAGTAGGGAGGATTGATGGCGACTGGCTAAAGTGGCCGGGCTCTACATTTAAGTTAGGACTTGGGGTAAAATCTAGACCAGTTGATATCAATGATGGCCGATAGGCTGGGTTAATTAGGGTACTAACTTGAATGTTAGATATCTGGTCGGATAGTATCCGGTTTACCGTTTACAAACGCTATTCGGTCAGATTTTAGATCATCTATTTTCACTACTGTGTCCAGCAACAACTATCCAATACCGATTGTATTTGGTATCAGATACTAAATTACCTTTCTGTATTTGGTATCGACTGGATTCGGTATCGAATTGATCGGGATTGTCCTGTACCGTTTGCACCCCTGGCAGCGGTAGACTCCCGCTGAGGTGGAGTGGAGCGGGATGCAGATAGCCATCGGTGGGTGGAGCTCCGCCGACGAGCGGCGCCGCGGGCGGCGAACTAACCTTTAGCTTTGACAACTAGTGCCGTTCTGCAGTCCCTTGTAGAGATGCTCGAGCAAGATCCAAATCCTCAAACAAGAAGGAGAAACTTTTGATGGCAAACTAGATGCTCTGAGAAGGATGGCTGCTTAACTCCTTTAATTCGTGGTATCACGAGAACAAGTTGCAGCTACAGTAATAAAAGTCCAAGATGCAATCCGGGATCAACACGCTGACACCGGCCTAGCATTCCATGTCGTTCATGCAATCGAGCCAAGGAGCGATTAATCCAAGGAGTTGAACAAGGTTCGGAGAGCCGATTAGCCGTGCAGGCAGACAGCTATTACTGGCCATTTCAGGTTTTCAGAGACGACTTGCTAATCTCCTGATGCCCTCCACAGTGTAGGACCAAAACCAAAATCCAAAAGGCTATGTGTGTGAATCCAGAAAAGAGACTGTTAGTTACTTGCCATAAGCTGATCGATGTTTGTAGGAACAGTCAAAAACAAGCAACTGGAGCAAGGTTATGGGGTAACCATGGAGAAGGGCCACCGCCACGAGAATAGATTCTGGGCAGAAGTCGATACCGTACGCCGAACGAGCTTGACCCACCCAATCTAACGACGCATGTGATGTGCCGCACGGTGAAGTCCACACGCCGGTGCAGCTAGTAAGTAGTAAGCTCGGCATTGTCACCGGCACGGCGGCACGGCCCCGGCTGGTCTGGATGACACAAAGCGTGGAGCGGCCAGGCCACAGCGCGCGCGCCTCTTGGCCCTCGTCGTTGCAGGCCAGCAGAGCAGGCAGGCACGACGCGCGGACGAGGGCTCGCCCTTGCGCCGTGTCGTTACAACTCAGATGCATTATTCTGCGCCGCCGCGGGCAGCACGATCGAATGCACCGTCCGCGCACCAACCAACCACCCCAAACCGCGCGGGCGCAGTTGTGGCGAAGGCGCGCGGTGGTTGTGGTTGAATGGCGGCCGCCTCTGGTACGATGCGCAGAGACCGACGTGCGTCGACGTGAGGGAACCGCGCCGCGACGGCGCGGGCTGCTTGCGCGGCGTTCGCTTCGCTTGGTCGGAGTCCTGCTCTTTTCAATTTCTAAAAACTGTTTTTCGACTTTTCTACAGTAATTAACTTTTAAACAGAGTATCCTTTTAAGATAGAGTCTACTAGTTAATTGTAGTATATACTATACCGACTTCATTTATATCGGCAAAACCGTACGTAAGTTTCTGTTACTCTGTAATCTCTTGCACGAACAGCTCAAAAGCCACAAACCACAGCCAAAAGCCATAAACTTCAGCAAAAAAAGACCCTATGTTTCGATTCTTTCGAGTTGTGACTGACAGTTTTTGTTTGTGTTTTTATATGGCAGCAAACAATAAAGACATCGATATAAACGGCGTACATAGTTATAGCCGAGTTCGAGATGGCTTAAAGTTGACTTATGCTTATATTGTCTACAGTAAATAGTTTGTAAACGGTACGTTTTTTAAAACGGGGTCAGTAGAAATATTGTAGTAAAAAGTGTATTGAGTTCAGTTGTATCGGCCAAAATCACATACAATTATTTTCATGTACGTACTATCTCTTACGAATAACCAGAATTCAAATACTTAAACCATAAGTCATAAGTAAAAAAACTCATCCATGGACTCGAAAAACCGTTTAGAAAATCCGCGTAAAAAACACTTATTTTATTTTAATTTTCGGAGAAACTAAAAGCTAAAAGATAAATTACTAAAAACAACAAGACCTGTAGTTAGCTATCGTACGGAGTATTTTTTTTAAGATAGAATCTACAAATCGATTATAGTAAACATTGTATTGCCTTTATCTATATCGGTAAAAATCGTACGTGGGTGTCCCTTTGTGTACTCTCTCGCAAATAACCAAAAGCTAAAAATTTCAACCAAAAGATATAACCTGTAGAAAAAAAAACAGACCCTTGATAGGCAGAGGAACAAAATACTTTTGTACATATCGACTAACTTTAGCTAGTCTAGCCGATATGGCACCATGGCTAATGAGGGGTTGAGTTTAGGGCCTGTTTGGGAGAGCTTCATCAGCTCCAGATCCATGAAAAACAGCTCCACTCCACGAAATTTTACCCAAACGCTCCAGCTCTGCGAAATTTGGATCCACCAAAATCCTGGATCTGAGAGCTAGATCCATAAATTTCATAGAGCTCCTCAAGGGGTGCTCCACCGTGGAGTTGGGTGGTAATTACCCACCAATACCACTGGTTACACACCCCATCCCACCAAAAGTGGCCATTCCCACCAAAACCTCAATTTCGTGGATCTGGAGCTGCTGTACAAGCCAAACACACCATGGTGGGATCCCAGATACACGGTGGAGCTGCTGTTCCAGATCCACATTTTCAGTGGTGGAGCTCTTCCAAATAGACCCTTAACTAGCAGAGCAGCTACTCTCCATTGTTGGGTATTCAGGATGGCTACGAAAACCAACACATGATTAAAAAAAACATTTAGGGCAACGTGTTTGTCTTAAGTTCATTTTTTGCCCTATCGATTCTTTCTTCGCGTATTTATATTGCATTATACATGACGTAATATTGAACACATGATCAGTCTAATTTCGCGTACCAATCATGTTTAAATTCGAAATCATGATTAGCTTGTGACTCAGGTAATGAATCAATGGGTCATTGTTTCCTACGTAAGTTTTACATTTTTTTAAAGGATTACATACTTAAAAGTAATGCAAATATATGTGATAAAACAAGAACGACTTTCGATTGTCACCGTGAACGTAGAATAAAACTAGCCACTAATGCATGACCGTGACACAGCTGCACCCCCCAATTAAGTGCTTCAAATGCGAACAGACTAGATTGATTCAGTAAAAATCTGAGCTCCAATCAATCATGAAATATTTTGCTTTTAGAACACTTTTACCTCGACGAAGGGAAAAGGCTACTGGAAGTCGAAGAACAGGGAGCTGAGGGCGTAATATTTACTGAACCATGTGAAAAAGAAACTGAGCCAAAGAACAGTAAAAAAAAATTAAATAGCAGAAACAGCTCAATTTCGACCAGCTATTCTGCTGTCTAATTTTATCCTTTTTGATCCCTTTGGCTGCTCTTTCCTTGTCGGGGCTGACGCGTCATGTAGAAACGTGCAACTAGCACCGTTACGACATCCCCTCGGGCTGTTAAAGTAAGCGCAAGGTTTCATGCCCCTCACCTTTGCATCTCTGCTTACCATAGAAGCACCGTTGCCAGCATCAATACCGCCAGTTTGGATAGGAGCAGATTGGTGGTACATTCCAAGCTGCATTTCATGTTGTTCGAGTGGTTCCTGCCTATCCGCTCCATGATGATGGATGAGGGTTTTGTAATAGTTGATACCCCTCACTGGGGCACTTGTAAAGTTCATTGCTGGACTTGAACTTGGTGGAGGATTCATGGCAGCTGAAGGAATAGCTGAAGGTAGTCGATTCATCATTGGTGGTGGAGGTGGCAGTGTAGGGTTTGTATTGTTGAAGGTTACCATATGATCTGAAAAGGAGGCGGTGGTGCTCGCTGTCATTTGGGGTGGTGGGCCTGGTAGCATTGGGGCAACAACAGAGCCACTGGCTGATTGTTCATGTCTAATAGGGCCATATTCTTTCATTAACCTCTCTACCTGTGCAGGATCACTTAGTATTTTGATGAGAAGATCTCGGTCAACCATACTCCCCTTTTGATTGCTTTGCATTATTGCAGTGTATGCAGCAGAGGCTGCAGCCAATACATCAGGCTCAGTGGAGAGACCAGCACTCGTTGCACCAGCGGATCCACAGTGCTGCTGTTTTGCAGTTGTAATTGGAGAATCTGACCGTTGGTAATTGTTTGGTAGATCAAGGGGCGGTGCTTCCGACTGATCTGAAGCATCATCATCTTCAACAGGGATCAGAGGAACCGATGGGGTTTGGGAATCATCATAATTGGAGTCTCTCACATCAGGAGAAACAAATGGGCTGGATTGGCATAAAGAGTTCACGGATAAGGAATGAGAGGTGTGAAATCTGAAAGATGCTAAAGCAAAATGAAGCTTGCTTACTTTGGAGGAATGTTCGATGGACGTGGATATATAGCCTCAAGTGCTCCAAATATTCTCTCATTCTGTACACCAATCTCCTTGCTTTCTTCTCCAGCAACAATGCACCAATCTGGGTCCAACAATATCTGCGACCAAGACAGTGTTGGGAAATTCATTGATCTTGAAATTATCTTGGCATGTGCACAATACAACAGTATAAATCATGATTCTTACATGTGGAGGGCATCTCCACCTAATAAGAGGGATTTGAGATAAGTCAATTTTGAGATTGTTGGTTGGCTGCAATGACTCAAAGCCAGGAGGCAAGGAATCATCCGAGCATGGGCCAGCTGCATGCAGTAACCATGAGCCTTTTGCTTGGAGATTATCTTGCGGTCTCAATCCAGCTTGTGAAGGGGAATCCTCTGACAGAAAGAGCCTTACCTGATAGATTTACAAATACACCATACAAAGTTGCTTAGTATTTTGCAATTTATAATGTTTTGATGACTAGGAAAGAGCAAAAATCTATGCCACAAGCCTAGAACTCAATGAACACAGAAAGAATATACTACCTCTGTTCTTTTTTAAGTCACATCTTAGAATCCGTGATGTCATACGTTCTAAAGTTTGACCACTAATATATTTAAAACTATTTAGCCTTGCTATATAGAAACTATATAATTAGATTTGTCGTTAAAAATAATTTTATTAGTACATAATAAGATAAATGCTCTGTTCCAAACAACTCTTGCCTTTTGGCATTTAGAAGCCAGCTTTTGAATAGAGTGGCTTCTCAAAGTGGTTTTTATAAGCTGTCTGTAGAAGTCACTGCAAAAACCATTTTGAACAGAGTGCCTTCTCAACATGAGTGCCCTTTACTCTCTCAATTTCTCTTACAATCAGTTAAAAACCACAACACTTTTGAACATGACCAAAATTATAAAAAGTTAACGGTCAAAGTCACATCTCGTAGACTGTGAAAAGTAAAAAAAAACATCACTTAAAAAAACGCAGGGAGTACATTAATACTAAGATAATTGCTACCAAATCTAATTTTGTTCATGACTGACATATCGGAATGAGATGATACAATGTAAAAATGAGCTCAGTTATGCACTACCCCCATCAGATATTCTTCTATGGGAGCATATCCCAGTTTGGTGTATATCCAACTAAAAATATTTTACAGAATCAGGAAACTGCCAGTGTTTATGCACTAATAAACGCACATATACTCATTGCGTAACTGCCATGAAGTGTGAGTATATTCCTTACGGTGGGTGACTGGCAAACTTTAATCCTAATCAGGTGATACAGACAATGGTTTTCTGCTCTGGCTCTCTTAAAATCTATTTTCAAAACTTCATACAACCCACAACAAAATTAATAGAAGTTCAATCAAGGCATTCTGAAGGGAGAATTGGAGGGTATCTGTGACATATTAGTATGATGTTGTTGGCACAATAATAGTTTGTGACAAGTATTTAACTACAGTAGTGCAAGGAGCAAGGAATGATGCTAGCTAACCATGCAGGCGTTTAACCAAAAAAAAAAAAACATAAGACCCCCTCAGCTGTTTAGACATAGTGCAGAACTCGGCAGCCAATTTCCCCCAGTGATAAGGGGCTATTCACAATTCACTTATTCAGTATCATGTGCATGCTGTTCCTAGAACAGTGCTACCTCTGGGATGGCTAGAGCTAAAAGCATTCCTATTCTTCAGTAAAAACAAAGGGTTATTTAATATCTTCGGATGGCACTTTTATCTACATTACATAAATATCTTCGGATGGCACTTTTATCTACATTACATACTTATCATGGATGAGATGAAAAGAGAGAAACAAAAAAGAACTAAATCAATCCTCATTGATGCTATGCAGGGATAAAAAAACTGGCGGTTACCGGAATCCCCAGGAGAGAAAAAACCGGCCAAAAATTTTCAAATGTAAATTTAAATTTATGGCTGCACAATACACTTTTTAGGTTGGTTTAGACTTTTTTATGTTAGATTACCTATTGTACGAATTGAATATGCATAAATATGCTAGTCTCAACATTTTGTGCTAGGTTTTCTCTAGCTTTTCCCGGTTTTTAGCAGGTTTTCAGGTTTTTTAAGCAGTTTTTCCGTAACCAGAACAGTTACCGGTTTTAAAACAGCCCAAATTCAAAATTTGATGCCTAAATTTCATCCAGTTTTCCCGGTTTTTCCGATAACTGGCCGGTTACCGCCCGCCGTCTGGGTTTTTCACTGGTATTGAGATTTCTATCCCTGATGCTATCCCATGACTACTTCAACTATTCAATTCTCTTAGTTTCCCCAACATGCATTCTAACAGCTGGTAGATACCACTGCAACCATTGTTGCCTAATTCTGCAATATTGTTTAATGACAATATGTGGTATAAGACCATGACAATGCTCCAAGTCTCTGGAGCACCGCAGCTATCTTTTGTTATTGACATTCTGTTCACAGTAGTGCCAAACCATCAATTTAATTTAAATTCTGAACGTATATAAATTGAACTTCAAGATCAACGTGAAGTGCCAAAAGTTTCACTTTCTGAGTAACTCTTTAGGTTTCGTAATGGCCATGCTAGAAATTAGAAATTAGAAAATAGGTGATACGTTCATTCACTTAGGGGTGGTAACTGACAAGACAAACACCTGCATAATAACTGTATATGTTGCATTGTTGCTTACTTTGTTTCAGTCAATGAATGCTTTAGTATCTCATTATGTTGCTTTAATACCTCATTCTGAATTGATGAATTAGCTACAATTCACTTGTATTATTTTATAGCATAAAAAAACTTCTGTTGAACTATATATCTCACAGAAACGATTGATTGTTTAATGTCTGTGGCTCCCAAAACTGTGTGTTAACTAATATAAGAGCTACATAGAGATTAATAGGAACAATAGAATCCTTTTCCCAAAAAAGGACAAAGAGTTAATGACAGGAAATGGTCATTAAATTATTAAATGAACTTTAAGTTAAATCATGAAAGTTTTATTACACTCATTAATGACAGGAAATGGTCAAAATGAAACAAACTGAAGTGAGCTGATTAAATTGTTTGCATTTTAAACTATGGGTTGCTACACCCTTCATACCTATTTTTTTTTCAGTCCACTGCCTTAATCCAGTCCTTAGGTGTATATGGAATCATAATTTCATAGATAGTAGCATATTGGCCATATTCTGCCAAATATTACGTTTTGTGGTTTACTTTGTTATTTTTTCGCAGATCTCAACTATATTGCATTCTGAGCTTAAAACATGTGCATTAGCACATCTTTTGTATACTGTTTCCTCTTATAACATCACTTTTGTGTGCAAATAGCAGTCTGCTGGACCCATTCCATAAAAACCAAATGCCATTCTCCTGGCAAAAGCCAAAAACAGTGTCTGTGTTATAAAAGTGCAGCATATGTTCTATACTGCAGCATCAAATGTATTTGCAGATATGCAAGCTCTGATAACATCTTCCACTTACATAGAATATTATCAAATTTATTTATTCTAGAATTGAGTCACCTAGTAAACAGTATAGGTCATGAATTGTAAAATCCAAAAGGACAGGATAAATGGAACTACTACATCAGCAACACTACATGGCATGTGAATACTGAATACAACTGTAGCTGGATACATACTGAACGAATTAATCATTGGGTAAATAATAGAAAGTTGGATGGATGGTTGACACTGTAATTCTGTAGGGACTTAAAAAAAATCTAATTGCATAAGCCCTACTATACTTAATTAGCCGCTAGTGGTACATCTACACATTATATGGTTTAAAATATCCTTTTGCAAATATAATTGCCTTAACAGATGAAAAGTTCATAACAATTTCATATAGATAATAATCACATATTTCACATTAAATCTCTGTACAGTTCATCGTACTTTCGTATTATTGTCGTACTCTTGAAAATATTGGTAATGTTTGGCTAAGTAAAACTTGAAAAGAAACGATATTGCTTACAAGTTACAATATACAAAACAATTCATGGTATTTTAGTCATAAGTTTTCAAGGGAAAACATTCATGTTGAAGGCAAACAAACGTTGAAATGTTTATCAAAAACGTCCTATAATGCATACACAATGTAGTGAAAGCAGTGTCGTTTTTAAAACATTGGCTAAATGGTATTTTTGCGAAGTATATGAAGATGACTCTTGAAAGGCGATATGGTTGTGCTTGCTGGTAGCAAATTCAGCATTACATGTTAACACTGTTGAAAACGGTTGATATAAGCTGGGTACGGGATAAAATCTGAAGTACACCATTTTAACTACGTAGAAACAGCCTCTGAATCGAGTGTACATTTAGGCTCCTTTCTTTTCGACTTACAGTTTATCTACAGTAACTAACTTTCAAACGGTGTATCTTTTTAAGACGGGTTCTACAAGTTGATTATAGTAAACATTGTACTGACTTCATCTATATCAGCTCAAATCACACGCGAGTCTCTCTCTCTCTCCATACCCTATCTCGTGAACAGCTAAAATTCAAAAATTTAAACCAAAAGTCTCAGAAAAAAACCCACCCTTAAAGCATGAACTCTCCTCCACCCTAAGAATGCGGAGAGTAGATATACTATTTCATAAATCCTTTGCCAGTGAGAATTCAAGAGCTGAAAACATAGGGTATATGTCGCCTAAAAAGGGATATTCGATATAGAGACGGTTTAAATTGGCTTTTGTTTCTGGCTTCTATTTGGAGAAGTCAATATGAGCACCTGGCTTCCCAAAACGGTTTCCTCACTTCTCTCATTCTCATCTCGCTCTAGAGATAAAACAGATGGTCACAGACGCATCATGCATCCTACTTATGAACACCCGGCTTCTACTTGGAGAAGTCAATATAAACACCCGGCTTCTCAAAATGGTTTCTTCACTTCTCTCGTTCTCGTTTCACTCTAGGGATAAAACAGACGGTCACAGACGCATCATACATCCCATTTATCTCGCTCCCGTCTTGTCCACACATCCCTCCCTTACTTTCCCCACCACTCATCACTTCCTTTCTACAAAACTATTTCTTTCAGCCACTACTATTTATTTTCAATCAAAAGTTACAAGTCGCAGCCAAAAGTTATCAACCGTAGCCAATATGAACAGGCCTATATACATGCTAACCAGATGCTCAACTACTATCATGTGGTTCCTGAAATGCAATATTTCATCTTCTGTTCAGTAGTTACAGCCAGTATTTATTTCATGATTTACATCTATTTCACCCCTATACAAACCTTGCTGATGTTTAATACCGATATATCAAGAGATTGTTCAGTTTTTTTTTGTCGTCACTTGTCAGCATTGATATCAAATTATCTGCTATCGGTATAAGCACCACCAGCAATTTTGCCTCATTTACAAAAACGAAATCGACTTCCTCTTCTAATGGGATTGGAAACTAAACACAGCTTGTTCGTTTTCTAGGCAACTTCACGCATTTCATATCCAAGCGAAACACGCAACAATAAGATCGTATTTCCTGGGTATATCATGGAATTTCTAGAAGACGAGATTAAATCAACCAATCAAAGCATCGTATAACCGAACAGAATCAAAATCTTCAACGACGAGCACGCTGCACGGGCTCAACAAAAAAACTTGACGAGATTGGGAGGGGGGAAACGATGGGGAGCGTGAATCTGTCTCCTCGCCTTGCCGGTGGATGAACTGTGAAGTGTTTATTAGAATACCTTGCAGAGATTGGCTCCGGAGGCCCATGAAACGCGCTTCGATTGCCTCCACCCCATCATTACTTCCCCCTCTCACCACCCACAAAGCAAACCGATCCGATCTACAGCCACAGGAAACCCTAGACAGGGCGAGGAGGCGAACGAAGGAACGAACAGGAAGACTCGCGGAATTCCGACTCGGGATCGGGCCGCCTAGGGTTTCCCTTCCTCCCACCCCTCTCCTCCTCGTAGTCGTCGCTCCGATGGTTGGGACGAGCTCACAGGGCGGCGGCGGCGAAGGGGGTGGGGATTTGGAAGAGAGGAGGAGACGGGAGGTGGTGAGGAGGAGGAGGAGGATGTGCTGGCGTCGGCGGCTTTGCCTTCTTCCCTGCCTGTTTGTTGATTTTATTTAATTTAATTTAGCCCTTTTTTTTTCTAGAGAAGAGGTCAGGTCTTTGCGTATTTACCAGGTTACCCTCGTTGGTTTAGTCTCTCTCGGGGCCAGGTCATGTGACGGGTTACTCTCAATCGTGATGATACCAATGGATTAGTTATACTCCGTCCATTAAACCCCGGGACTCTCCGCACGTCACCCCGCCCGCGCGCTCCGGCCGGCGCGTGGTGGAGGTTTTTCGGAACGGCCGGAACTCCGTTCATTAAACCCCGGGGACTCTCCGCGCGGAGGGCTCCCCACGTCACCCTGCCCGCGCGCTCCGGCCGGCGCGTGGCGGGGGGTTTTCGGTACGGCCGGAGGAGGTAAATTCCATATATTTTCTGAAAATTACGTAAAGGTCATTTTTTCTCGCAAAAAGGTCCCTGCAAGTTTTGTTTTTTTAAAAAATTTTGGATAGCGCCCCGCGGGTTCCCGAAATTACGTATAGGTCCTTATTTACTTACGTACAGGTCCTTACAAGTCCTCGGTTTTTTAAAAAAAGACTTTTGTTTTTTCCGAAATTACGCATGTGTCCTCGATTTTTTTTTATGAAACTCCCTGCGAATTGTCGTTTCTTTTACTTTAGTCCATATGGTAGCTAGCGCGGCGTGCGCCGCGCTTATGCAGCTAGTTGTAAATAGTATAAGTTAATTTTAAGCATAAAAGAACCCAGCTGACATCTTGCCTTGCTGTTTTGGTGCAGGAAAGATAAGAGTTTCAGGGAGACGTATCAGATAAGAAGTTAGGAACTCAAATCTTTCAATCAGGACTAGAGGATAGATAAATGCATGCACAGTTTGCATTGTGAGTTGAATGAACGTTTGGACTTTGGAATGCAGGAATTCATAGAAAACAATACACGTGCCGTAAGGTGTTGGGTGGAAGTCTCGCAACGAGCGCAACCCTAGTGTTTAATTGCCACTAACATCGAAGCCTTAACTTCAGATGTTTTGCTGGTAACATAGGTAAGTCAGGTCCCTGCATCTAACCTCTACCGCTTCTCCGTAACAAAGGCAGCTCAGCCATTCACCCATGATAATCTGATATATCAATAGCGCTCCCTTCAGATGCCAACTACTGTGCAGTTCAACCAAGTATCCAATCGCTTAGCAGATAAAATTGCGAGATACTAGTAGAACCTTGCGAGTATCTTCAAAGCGTGAAGAATACAAGCCCAAAGGCCGATTCCACATGAGAAGTTGAGAGCAGGACCACGCGTTATTCTCTAGAAGTACAAAATTCTGAACCTACATCATACACGCTATTTCCATATGCTTACCCAATGATCAGATTATTTGCAGCTGATTCTGTGACAAGCACATGAGGCATGCACAGCTGCAATTCACAAACTGAACTTTTTTCAGATGAAAACCGCATCAGGTCGATAGAACAGTCCAGGCAATTATATGACAGGGAAGGCCACCTCAGTTCACAATGAAGTCAACATTCATGGTCATTAAAATCATAAGCAGTCTCTTGAGTCTTAAGACCATACAATAGAAATAGTTATTACAGACCACATCAGGGTGTATTCTCATATTTGTATCAGTTCATTACACCAATACAAAGCTGTTGCCTCAACAAACTACCCTTGATATCAGTGTGACAACACACAATGAGACCAATAAGAACATGACAAATCCATCTTCTTGATCATCTCTTCTTGAAACCATACTTCTTACGCTCATAGAAGAGATCTGTCTTGGCGCTTCCAAGATTGACAATCTTGGGGCATCCATCTCTGTCTTTCTCCTGCTGTGTACACTCCTTGCAGTAGTAGGCATCCGAGATGCCAACACCTCCACAGATGACACACCTTCCCTGGAAGGACCCATAGTTGCACTCATCGCAAACCCTGACAAGCGTACATGGGCGCACGTATGAGTCACAGATGACACACTTGCCATCGCATTTCTCACACAGGCGACCAATTGCAATGCCAGGCTGCTTCCGGCACATGATGAGATCAGGATGATGCTTCGCCATGGCTGTCGGATGCTAACCTGCAAAACCACAGTGGAATGCAATACAGACAAGAATCAATCAATGTCATTCTGCAAGTAACCGGAGTAACAAGCAGACAGTAATTTGTTAGTGAAATATCCCTATGAGAAGCAAATTGTTAATCAATCATTCATGTAACTGTTGGATCGTTGGATGTAGCATCTCTGAGTAGCAAATTGTTAATTCAATTATTTGTTGCAAATACGACCAACATAGATGTAGTATCCCCAAGAGAAGCAAAGATCAGTTCAATTATTCATTCCTAACACTGGAAGCTCTTCCAAAAGTAGTAATTCCTCCAGCTCTACATTATGTGTCAACCAGGTTTATGAATTAACACCAGAACAAATTTTCCCCTTGAATAAAAAAAGTATAGCACTACAACTTACAATCAAAATTGACACAACACAGTGGGTATGGGTCCAAAGTCCACCAACACTATTCCAATAGATTAATTTAACACCACCAGGAGGTCTTCAAACATATTTTCATTGATATCTTCCAAAGAGACATCACCAGCAAATGCAATATTACATGCTTTTAAGCTAGCGATCTCTATCATCATAAAAAAATGTTCAATTCCGTGCAAGGGAACGACATCATAAAAGCATACTGAATTAATGACATCTAGGCACATGTTTCTTCTAGCCGCAGCATAGCATATGTTCTCACCTACTGGTGGCAGGGCTAGAAAATAACCGATGGCGGGACAACTTACAACCTGAATGCCACACTATGATACACCCTGTAGGTCTGGTATGTTAACAGGGTGAAATGCGGTTCAAAGGGTATAATTATTCAATATACTAATCTAGAAGTTGGAGGCTGCCCCACAGCATTTCCAATAAGGTCGATCACCTAGTTACGCACAAATTTGTTGTTGCAGCCATATACAACATGCATATTGCAGTCTAATGGGTCTATTCGTTGTTGGTTATCACATCGCAGTATCAAAATTTACAACGATCCACAAAATTGTGTAGAAGAACCACTGGCTAGTAAGGGTGAAAACTTATTATGAACAGCCCACAGCATTTTCCTTGATATTGCTTCTCCCTTGTTCCGCACCGACCATAACTCACGAGTTGGGGCGAACTGACGAGCAAAACAGCCTAGACGAGCGCGATATAGCTATGGCGACTAGCGAAGCACCGGCTCCAAATTCCACGGCCGCCCGGCGGTGAAGTCGGGCGGCTGGCCAAGCAAAAGTTCCGCCCGCATCACCGACCAACCCTACAGATCCATACTCGAGCCTTGTCGATTCTAGGGCATGTTTCTAGTGGCGGAACGGAACCATAGATCACCCGGAGAAGTTTCAGGGTTCGGTGGTTACGTACCTTCGGGAGGATGGGCACGGTGCGGTGGTGCTTGCTCCGTGCTCCTCGCAGGCGACAGCGCTGAGACCCCGAGACGACGGCGACGAGGAAAGCAGCACTCGGCTAGGGCTCGCGGCAGAATATATACTTGGGCCCCTGCGTGTTGCGGCGGCGCCCGATGCTACTAGAAGCTTATAGATGGCACATGGGGGATCTCCGTCCAAATCTCTAAGTCGATCCAATCGGACGGCTGTAACGGCGTGCCCAATCTAGCATATTTTGTGCGACTGGGACTGGGTACCCACCTGTCGGCTTTTCAATAGCACAACCCTCTTCGCCCCTTCTCCTTGTGAGCTCGCAGCGAGCCACGCCGCCGCCGCCGCCGCCGCGCGCGCCCGTCGCCGTGGCTCTCTGCGATAGAACCCGATGGAATCGTTATCTGTGACGGAGGAAGCGATGGATTCGACCTCTACGAAGCCCGAGGAGGTCGCTGCTTACCAGAGCAGCGAGGCCAAGCAGGCGAGGCTCCAGTCCATGCTCTCCGCCCTCCTCGAAGACCCCATACTCGCCGACGTACCCAGGAAACCCTCACTCGCCGACGTAGACACGCTGATCAACCTCGAGCTCGGCAGCGCCATGAGGGTAACCGTCGTCAAGCTGGACAACACCTCGTTTGGTATGCGTTCCGCTCCAGTTTCACATTGTGTACTCTGTTTCCTTACATTTGCATCCAATTGATCCTCAAAATCTTGTATAATGTCTTAATCCACCTCAATTCCTTTCGTTTTGTTTTGTCCTTGTGAAAAGATGTTGCAGTATTGAACTCTGCTACGGTCAAGGATTTGAAGCTGGCTATCAGGAAGAAGGTTAATGAGATAGAGCAAGAACAGATGGGCCATCGTCAAATCTCATGGTAAGCCAACCAACTTCTCTCTTTAAACAATGGCATGCTTCTAATTGGTTTCTACTTTGGATGATGTTTTCTGACAAATTAAGTGACCATGGCATCTACTTGACTCATGCTAACCTCATAACCTGAGTTGTTCCAATTACTAAATGTTCTTCGAAATGCTGCCAATGAATCTTTGCTATTTAATATCTCCCACAATGGGGACTCAGGCATAATCGATCAGCGCAAATGTACTAGTGTAGATGGATGTGATGATGTAAATACGCTGAAGGTCACAAGATACTCCTGTAGATTAATTTGGATTGCAACTTAGGCCGAGACATTAAGAATCCAAGCTAAAGTTTATTTGAGGTTCCTATCTTAGTTCCTGTTAGTCACTCAGTTGGAACTAAGGAATATAATATTCTAATATTGTCTTCTAGAAATAGTTTGAGCTCAATATATGTAAAGAAATTGCTGCCAAAGTTTGCCTTACGATTATTTAGAAGTGCATGAGCCAATTCTTTGTACACTGTTTGCAACTTACGATCATGCCATTGATATCCGTCTCCCCTAGAATTTTCAGGAGCATTCTAAAGTATGATCCCATTTCCTTGATTTCATGAAGCTCCAGTTGTGTGGTTATAAGCTTGTCTAGGACAATACATAGTTTTCTTGTTTGATATCTGATAACAATACCTAACAACATAGACAGTAATGCTCACTGGAAAGAGTTCCTGACATTAGTATTTATAGTACCACTAAATTGTCAGTAAGTATGGTGCCTATTTGTTGGAGAAAGGTTACTCTGTAATATGAGGATTGCAGTGTTGTTATGATAAACTATAGATTTTGCAAGGCTCAACTTTTTTATTGCTGTACAAACCGAAGTTACAGAACCTTATTAGATGCTGTCAAAAAAAAAGAATTCCATAATATGTTTGTGCTTTTGCGACTATTAGGTTTAAGCCCATATGTGAGTTCTGTTAAAAGCTGCAACCGTAGAACTAGTTAGAGATTCTTTCTTACTGATGTTAAATTATTAAGGCTTAATAATATGGACTTTTGTCATAATGTTAGCTTAAATTATATAATAGCTGGTAGCCTGGTACAAAAGCCCCCTGAAGGTGCCATCTTGGTCTTCCAGCTGCTACCTACTTATTAAGCCATCTTGTCCTGAATTATGCAGATCTAATTTCTAAGCTTCATGATTCATGTGGTTCTTGGCAGTTGTGAAGTTTAGTTATGTTGTACGTGTAAGCTACTTGTGTGCAAAGCTTTCTTGCTGTGTTTTATTGTTCACCTCTATTATCATGACCATAAATCTCCATGTTTTCATCATTTTCTCTACTCAGGAGAACTGGTATACTTTTGGTTGGTGGCATGCGTGAGCCTTTTGTTTGTTACTAGTTCCCATTGTTTAAGATAATGAGAATTTCCAAACTCCGATTTATGTATTTTATTGACTTGTGTGCCCTTTATCATAATATTTCTGTTTGTTCCAGGAAGCATATTTGGGATAACTACTGCCTGACACATCACAGTGAGAAGTTGATAGATGACAATTCTGCACTTTCTTCTCATGGCATTTGCAATAACTCCAAGGTAGTTGTTCTATTGAGGAATAACAAAATTTCTTCCTTTTAGTTTGCCAGAATTTCTTAGTATGCAAAGTAACATAAGAAACCTAGTTGGGGAACCACACCTCTTATGGTTTATGGATATTTAATTAATTATTTTTTGGAAAAAAAAACTGTTTGTGTCCATTTCATTCTTAAGATGGACTGGTGGAATCTGTTGTATGACCAAATAAGGTAGTTTGACGACAAGTGCATCCTCTTGCAGACATATCACACAATGTGATTAGTTATCTCAGGTAGTAAGTGAAGATCAGCTTATTAAAGTTGCATGACTTCGTTTCTGTGCTCTATTGATCCAGGTTTGTTTCTCACCGCATATCATGGCCAGAGTACATCAAAAGCATTCAAGAAGAAGAAAACACCGTTTCTTCCATGGTCTTAGCAGGAAATTGTGATCCCACCTTATGATTTCTGAGCCAGAGAAGCCCTTAAAGCCGGTGCCAAGGCATAAGTATCAGCAATTTCTCACAGGAAGTAGCATGGTCACTTCAGAAACGAAGAGCTCTCCAAGCTTTAGTTATGCCAAGAAAATGGAAGCATATTTCATGTAAGCAATGCTCGTCAATGACAGGCAGAAGTTGCAAAGGTTCCTTGTGCAAAAGCAGTACGTAATGTTCCACACGCGTGACTTATGTTCTTGTTTCGCAGCTACTCTAATCATGTAAGTGCTAGTGGGAAATGCTACAATAATGCACTGTTTCAATTCAATTATCTGATTTCTCAGGTCAGCTAGCCTAGGTGAACTCCCTGTAGCACCTTAAAAATCAGGATTTCAAAAACACATTTTATCCCTATACACTCTCTCCAAAACACATCTATAACTCTCTCTATCCCTATCTCTACATCCCTCTTCCATCTCCAACTCTCTCTCTCTCCAATCCTCTTTTTCCCCTCAACTCCCCCCCACCCCGAGGGGTGGTGCAAGGACCTAACAGTGGCTACATCACGGGCGACGGCAGCGTCGGTGGCGCTGATGGCAGCCGGAGGCTGGCGCACGAGGCATGCGGTCGGCATGGGGGTGCGACGTAGGCAGCGCCGTGGTAACGGCTTAGCAACCAGGAGGTGTAGGCGGCGGCGTGGTAACAGCTTGGCGGCCGACGGTGGCATCGGCGCCGGCGGTAGGCGCGAGCGGTGGCGCAAGGGCGCGCAAAGCACAGGCGCATGGCGATGCCGAAGGTGATGCCGGAGGTGACGGTGGGTGCATGGTGGCTAGGTGGTGTAGGCGGTCGGCGAGGCCGTGGCGGCAGGCGGCTGGGAGCGGCAGCGCACGGGCGGCGCTTGCCGTGGTGGGCGACGGCGATGGCCGGTGGCGGGGGAGGTGACCGTGCGGCCGTGGCACAGTGGCCACACGACCGGGCTGGCTGGAGCATAGCCGAATGTAGATTCGCACGAGAGTTTTGCTGATTCGTGCAACGGGACGTTGTTTGTTTGGCCGGACGTAGTTCGCTCGGACGAATGACGATTCGCACGGTGAAATCCAGCGGACGTGATTCCTTCCGACCGAATGACCTCGTTTTGTCTATCCTTAGTTTTACCTTAACCCTCGCCTTATTCGTCTCCATTTCTCCTCACAGGTTCACACGTGGCCTCTGAGGAACCGTTCGAATAGTGGCGCATCTTGGATCCCTCGTGCAGCGTGTCCGTCGAACATGCTTAAGGCAAGTACCTCGCAGTCGTGATCTTTCTGTTTCGCATATCATGTGTTTCCATATTACTTGTCACCTTGCCATGAAGTACAATTATCATAACATTCATGCTTGCCTGCTAATATCATATCATTAAAATTACCTGGTTAATATCATATCAATAAAATTACCTGGCCAATATCATATCAATAAAATTACCTGGCTAATATCATATCACTAAAATTACCTAGCTAATATCATATCACTAAAATTACCTGGCTAATATCATATCAATAAAATTACCTAGCTAATATCATATCACTAAAATTGCCTAGCTAATAGCATATCACTAAAATTATCTAGCTAATATCATATCACTAAAACTTACCTGGTTGTTATCGTAATATTAATGCTTGCATAGTAATTATCATATTACTAATGCATGCTTGATTATTATTATAATACTAATGTTTGTCTGGTTATAGACATTCAATGATATATTCATGCCATGATGTTCTAGGTTATCTTAATTCACATGCCTTTAAGTTTATTAGGATACTCGGTTAATAATGTTATATAATTCATGCTTTTAATTAGTCTTAGAATTCATGCTTAAATCATTAATGGGGGTAGCATATAAACATGGTTCAAATGCAGGTTTAAACCACTAGCAATCTTTTAACATTATAACTGCTATGTTTATTTTTTCCTGATATCATGATCCTTTATTTGTATGATTCCATATATGTCATGAATGACATTTATACAACACCTGTTAATATGATTAATAATCTCTCACCGCACAATAAAACTTGGATGGTTGTCAACTCTTATGTGAGCTATGTTATAATACTTCCTTAGAATAATTCTTATATCACTATCATCATATTATTATTCCACATCATCCTCAGACCAGAAATTATGTCTCTCCATTTTCAACTTTAGCATATCTTTTCACTTATTATAACTTTATCTTACCCTTTTCTTAATTCCCTTAAATTCATATCATATAACATGTTAACAACATAATTTTACCTGACCTGAGGTTACCACATATAGGGAAGATTGCCACCCACCTAGTAACGTATGGGGCCGTACATTTTCATTACTCGGGATATTACACCCTATCTGCGGTTATACAGTTGAGGACAAGGACGTGCCTGACTATTCTCGTATAACCGGGTATGTGGGAAGTGATCACCTATGCCATTGCCATAACTTGTTAAATAACCGTTACCTTGGTTCTACATCTCTGTTAGCCCTATCCTTGATTGGTATCAATGTTTCTGGTAACTTAATTTCATTGCAATTAACCAATGTCAATTATTTGTTTGCATTACTTGTCATTTAATCACCGTGTTGTTACCGTTATTGGGTACTTGTTGAGATTTCTAAATCTCACGCTTAACTTTTTCATTCTCAGATAAAATGCCAGTGGAGTGATAGCATCATTTATGGATGGGAGCACTCGAGTTTTCAGCACCGTGGCTTGTCACTATTTATGACATTTTATTTATTCCTCTTTTGGTTAGAATCTTTTGGTTAGAAGTGGACCGGTCTTAAACATTTATTTCAGTTTCGTTGGTTCTTTATTAAAATTTTAATTTTTTGTGATTTCAAGTGTTTTTATTTATTCCTTATTTTGACGATGACATTCCATAATAGTATCTCATATTAGTATGTAGTGTGCTACACTCCGTTTCATTTTTGTTCACAGAAGTTTGACAAGTTTACAATCAAGTCATACACATCTTACAAAAAATTTACAGCCTTTACTGGTTAGACCAGATAACCAATGCATGACATTCTGAAATGCATAACAATGTGGTTACAAACATACGCTTTGTGAGATCAAATATCAAAAAACTAAAGCAAACGCACCAGCCTATGCGACTAAATAAGAACACTTCCTCCCAAGATACCAAAGTCCAGAAGTAAATGTGTTGACTGGAAAGGATTCTTTATAGTTAGAACACTAGCCAACAATTCAACCAAAGTAGTCCCCTGGCATACCATTACCATACCTGAAAGGCTGAAATGATAAACTGGCAGTGGTTGAGAAATTATACTCCCTGCTGAAACAAAACAGGAGAAATCTCACACAGGGGAGCAACCAAGCAAGCAGACAGATAACTTTTCCTTCATCTGGAGACTGGGAGCCACCAAAGGGAGAGACAGGTTTGACACATCTGTGCTCTTGTCCCAAGCACATTAGAACCACCCAGCCACTAAACTCGCACTGCACCACCTATTGTAGTTAGCATGCAGTGCACACTACCAGTTCAGGACCACAGTACTGCAGGCAACATGTTAATGCTTATGCAGCTGCAACCCTATATAAGTACTATGTATCTTTCAGACATGCTTCTATATATGCTTCTAACTAGCTAGTAGCTAGGACAAGGACAGCAGTACTCTCGGTGAAACACACACTTTGCTCCCAGTGAGCTAGAAGTAGGCAAGGCAGCACCGCTCTCACATGGAGCCTGCAGGGTAAGGGGAGCAGTGGGAGCTGAGTGTGAGCTCCAGGGAGGTGCCTGCTGCTGCTGATGGTACTGCATCTTGGCTGGGCAGCTGGTTGCTGCTGTAAAAGCTGTGCTGCTCTTGCAGCTGCAGCAGCTGATGTTGTTGCGCTGCAATGGTAGTAGCAGTTGCAGCAGCATTAGCAGCAGCACCCCAGCACTGGAAGTTGGACAGGTAGCTGCCGTGGACGATGCTTTCTTGGCCGCCTTCGCCTGGGCCTGCGTGCCGCGGATGGCTGCTGCCGTCGGTCGGGAAGAGCGGAAGCGTCTCCGGCTCCTGTGTCGTCATCGCCCTCCGATCCGAGGAGAAGCGTGGCCACGGCGTCGGAGCCACCGCGGCGGCGCCGCCGCTGCTCACACCCATGTAGTCCTGCACACGACGGTGTAGATATATAGCATGGGAATTCGATCGGCGTGCAGGAGCGGAAATGCAACGTATCAGTGTATGTTGCTCAGTTAATTGATTACCTGCAGCAGGAAACTTCTCTCGGTGGCCATGGCACTGCTGTCCCAACAATTAGTACTTACGTCCAGCTGCACCACAGCTGTGGCGCCATTGCCGGCGTACGAGCCGGGGGAGGAGGGAGCCGCCGCACCTGCACATCAGCACATGCGACGATCCACCGGTTATGAATTTGGACCGGGCAGGTGAACCATGGAGCCAGCCAAGCAATGCAAGAAATGTACGTAGTGCACGAAGCAAGAGGATGAAAGAGCAGCTAGCGTAAATACACCTGAAGACGACAGCGAGAGGACGCCGAGGTGGTTAACGTCGGCGGCGGCGACGGAGGAGGTGTTGACGTCGAGGGTGGTGAGGCGCTTCTTCTGGCGCTCGCGGGCCTTGTGGTTCTGGAACCAATAGAAGACGTTCTTGCCCTCGATCCTGCCGTACTGGCGCAGCATGGCGGCGATGCGCTGGATCTGCTCCGAGTTGGGCGACCGGATGCCGCAGTTGTAGTAGAGCTCCCGCAGGATCCTGATCTGCTCCGACGTCGGCGTCCACCGCGTCCCGCTCGGCCGGCTCGCGGGCGCACCACCACCACCTGGGCCGCCGCCTCCTCCTCCTCCTCCACCACCACCGCCACTCCTGCCACCCACATTGCCCGCCGCCCCTTCTCCTCCATTGGTCTGTCTACGCTGCTGCATGGGAACGTTCGTGTGATCCATGGCAAGAAGAAAAAGGTATATAGGAGCAGTGGCAAGAAGAAGGAAGGGTTTGGGGCCTCTGGGCTAGGAGTTGGGAGTTGGAGGAGAGACACACGGTATATAAGGTCATGTACAATGTGGTGGGAAACCGGTGCTGGAAGGGGAGAGGATCAATAACCGGTGCTGCACACTGTAGGGACAGCGTGCTAGGAGTGAGATTCCTAGAACCGGGAAAGTAGACGCACCGGTGCCAACAAATTTTAAAAAAACTTGGTGGCCCACCTATCAGCGTACCATACGATCAGATCGTTACAGTCATTATCGAAAGCAGTCGCCACGTCGATGCTTCCGGGCATCGCCATCATCGCCGGAAGCCACCGCACCACGGATGGAGGCCACCACACCATCGCAGCATGGATCGAGGCCCTCCACCACCGAATCAAGGACCTCTGCCTTCGGATTGAGGTGGATGGAGGCCTGCCCCCGTAGCCGCCATAGAGGAGGCATGTTGCCGCCGGTTAGGGTTTTGATGCTGATGTCCAATGGTGGAATCAGAATTTGATTATGTCATGTACTCAGTGGTGGAATGATCTAAACTATCCGTGCTAGACTATGAAAATATTATCCAGACTAAACTGAATTTATCCATGAAAATATTTTTTCACACCCCAAGCTGAAGTCTACCCTGTTCGGGATGTGATTCCGCCCCTGCTGACGTCAATCTACGACGTAGCGATGCAATCCATCAAGAGGAATCGGTAGAGGGGATGGAGAAGAGGAGGTAGGACTCATAGGCGGGGAGGGGGAGAAGGGAGCGATGCCAAATAGACGAGAGAGCGATGCAGCAGAGCTTGATGCTTGCAGTGCGGGAGTTTTTATTTTATTTTAATGTGTGATGGGTTCCAATAGCAGGTAGAAGATGGTGCTAATCACTGGAGCAAAAAAGCAAATACAGTATTTGAGTGACGTGGCAGTGAGGTGACGAATGTGGTACCACTCTATATTGTACATGGTCTAAGGAGGAAGTAGCTAGTAGTAGTGTAGGCAGGGTGGTATAGGTTGGGGCGCTCTGAGAGATTCTCGGAGATATCTTTTGGAGAGGGACAAACGACGAAGTTGACACACGGGGCGAGGGAGAGGAGGAAGAAGGATGAGGCATGTGGGGACTACGCAGAGCGTAGAATGCAGCAGCCTCCTTAAGGCAACTCAACTGCTTCTGCTTGCTCCTCACATAGCTAGCCTGCTGCTCCTCTCCTCTCTCTCTCTCTCTCTCTCTCTCTCTCTCTCAGCTGAGGAGACATCATGCATTGCATGTTCATACATCGATCGAATTGCATGACAGTATGACGTGAGAGTTGATGCGGTTCTTCATTCTTGACTACTGCCTTTCGTGCGTGAATAATAATGTCGATTTGTTGGTCAGATTGACCCCAACACCGTTTGGATTTTTTTTTCAGGACTCAACGGAGGGCCAAATCGACCACTGAAAAACAGTTGATTGGTTCAAAACTGTTTGTTCAATACTAGGGGATGGTAACATGCATGACCATCTAGCAGTGACGGAGCTAGAAAACTTTTAACAGAGATGCACACTCCATGCACAAGTTTTGTTCAGTAGACTCATATATACTTGATCTCAATACCTATATACTCTGTAGGTTTTTCAGTTTTGGGTGTGCCGTCACTCCAGAACGCTTGAATGCTCGGACAAGAAATGAAGAGGTGGTGAAAGTCTTCCTCGACACCGGGCCTAAACGATCCTGATCATCAACCCAACCCGGTCCCAGGCGGCGAAGAAATGATTTGGTTCTTGTTTTCCCATGGCGAAGGATCCAACAGGAGATATGGACTTGTTTTCCCAGAACGTTGAATGCTCGGAAAAGAAACGAAGAGGTGGTTAGCGTCTTCTTCGACGATGGGGCAAAACGGACAATCCTGGACACCGTTTGGATTGAAGGGTTTCCGAAAGAGTTTTGGAGAATTTGTTCTGTTCCATGAAAATTTCTCGTGAAATATTCCTGGTTCTCAGATGGGCTAGCTCCTGAGGGTTTTGCATGTCATTCTGGTCAGAATAATCGAAACTACATGATCCAGAGTTTACCAGTACACATCATTATCTTCCTAATGCTACTCGCCATGGATGGCATGCTGCTTGAATTTATAGTTCGGATATTTAATTTAGGCATGGCATGCTGATTAGCCTGCCCGTTCTAAGCTTTCTTGCTGTTCCAACTTCATTGCTCCCTCGGGAACACGAGGATGTTCTGTCATGATTGATTCATGGACAGATGTGGACTCGTAGGTACGCGCGCGGTAGCGTCCAGCATTTTTGCGCGCATTGAACTAACCGAGCGCCCAAGAGTACCCTTTTTTCAGTACCAAGGCACTGCGTACGTACGGTGAACTGTGGGACACAAACTTGAGAATTTCTGTGCAGTCGGTATTGCAAGCATGCGGCTTTCTTGCTCTTCTTTCTTCCCAAATTGCCTGATCTCTCATTTTTGTGAACTGCAGGTGCTCAAACATACATGTGACATTGATTTCCAAACTTTGATCTCCTCAACAGGTTAATTTGGTAGCACGCATCTTTCTTTCTTTGGCCTTTTTTTAGAGAGAAGCACATTCCATGCGGCACACCCTTGCACCCATGCAAGTATTGTTCTTTTGTACTACATAGCGCCTGCATACAACATATTCTACCAAACCGGCCTACTACAATGAATGCATGTAGTCGAGGCCCTCCTCTTTTGGGATTTAGCTTTTAGGCTCTTCGAAAGCCAAAACAAATGAGGTGAATTTTTGAAGCGGATTCTTCAGACGGTATTTTGAGTTTAAAACCGTATGCGTCGCCCATATTAACGTATTCGTTATCCACTACCATCTTGAGAAATACAGATAAAAGCTACCATGAGCTACGATCCAAAGGAACAGAGACCCATGCGCATTTTGCTATGAGATTGATTTTGTCTCTCATGCATGCTTGAACACGACAAGTTGCTATGAGATTGATTTTGTCTCTCATGCATGCTTGAACATGACAAGGTTGTTCACTGACTACTCGTCGCTAGCATCCAATGGTTTGGATCGCATGCATGTGAGGGACTGCCTAGTCAAGTAGCACGCATACGCGCCGCCCCAGCACAGTACCATATCACACACGAACCCTAGCTATTGATTGGGTCACGTAGCATTAACTCCGATCGACTTGGGCCTTCTGCAGAAGCGCAGATCATGAGATCACCGCATTACTTTGGCATGAGGAATCGCTACGGAATGGGAAAAGCCCCGAGTCAGTCAAGAGAAGCAGGCAGACTCAGCTCAGATCAAAACAAGAGATCTCATAGCCTTTCGCATGTACTAGTATAATGTTTTGTGTCCATGTCAAGCATGTACAAAGATGCATAGGGTAGCAGATACCTAGTCCTGCATGAGAGACAAAGGCATGCAGGGTGACTAGTGGTACTAGCTGGTTACTTCCTTCCCACAGAACACATGCATGCAGCTAGCCCTTCCCCTTCCCTTGTGATATCTTCTCAGTGATGTAACTTTGATCTCCTCCTCTCCCTCTTGTAAAAAAGAGGAGATGATTACCCTAGAGAAACTTGTCTCTCTCTTTCCCTTTCTTCCCTGTGCCTATCTGTCCCTAAAGAACTTAGGTCCTTCCTATTAAGGGCCTGTTCCCTGCTTTCTCTGTGCGTGAGAGAGAGATCCACAGAGAGAGAGAGAGAGAGAGAGAGACAGAGATGCATTGAATATCTGTGAGTCTGCAAGGGCTTGTGTAACTTCAGTTAAACCATCAAGTGTTTCTTGTTTTGTATGTCAGGGAGAGGAGTGGAGAACATCTCTGTGGCCACACGGAATATAAATACTGGAGCCAGGCAAAACGGTCACTGCAACACTGGAAGGGAGCTAGAGCACAGCTGCCATCTGGGTCGAGAAGTTGATCTACACGCTAACTGGAGTTAAAAGGTACTGCGCTAGAAGAGTTGGAGGGTATTAAGAAGTTTCTAGTTCTGGGGTTTAGAGCTGCAGGTTTGGTCTGACAAACTAATGATGCTTTCAATAACCCCAACTTGAGAGAACTCTTGCTAGCTCCGCAGTGAGCGATGGGACAATCAAACAAACTAACATAATATATATGCCCAAATTGCATTCCAAAGTATTTAAGAGACATTCCATGGCTACTGCGTAAGCATTGTACTATCTCCGATTCCCATGCAAGTCGTTTCAGAATGTACACCGATCATATATTTTTTAAGTTTGATCATTAATATATAAAGAATTACGAACATTGGCAACATAAAATTGGTATAACTAGATCCACCATGAAATATATTTTCATAATATATATTTTTTATTTATTTTAAACAACATATTTTTATAGGAAATAGTGGTTAAAGTGTTATCTTAAAAAGCATGTCAATGTCTAAAATAACTTACATTTGGAATCAGAGTAACGGTACATTTGTACTCCATACTCTTGCAGTCGCAGCATTTTCTAAATGATGTAATTATTGGGGGGCGGGGATTTTTCTACTTTAAAAAGTATGCTTGCATTTTATTTTTATTTTATGTTATTGCAAGAAAGGAGACTCGAGGAGATGATGTGACAAACTATAACAGAACAATGTGACCACCCAAAACAGGTAATAATTAAATGTGATCACTAAGATGAGATTCATCAAATCTAAATAGTGCGAGTTTGACCAAAAAAAAACCCTAAACATGATGGAACTATAGATTGCACTAGATTCCCACACAACTTACAAGAGTGCACCAATTATAACACGAAAAATGATATACTAGAAAAAGGTTCATGCAATGCAAGCGTAACATGCGGTAGTTTGCGCAGCGAAGGGCCGCAAAATCTCCACATCCTTTTTGGGACGCTTGCGCAGAAAAAGAGAGACGCTGGGGGAAACCGATGAACTCGACGGACACGTAGAGAAAAGCACCCATCAAATCAACTGCAGTAACCACGTCCTAGTTGTGATGCTAAGACGTTCAGTGAGCCAATCATGGCGCTTGAAGACGTACGCACGCATACATACATACATACATATATATATATGAAAATTACGTAATGCACCATGGTGCCTAGGCACCAACATCCGATACACGTGTATGATTGATAATTTTTTTGAGTTTGGGTATGAAAATGTTTTATACCCTTGATGTATTTATGGTAAGTTAGTTTTGAACTCAGTTCAAACTAGTTTGAACTACTTTTGAGTTCAATGCAACTACAGTGAGTATATACCATAAAAATAGTTCAAACTAATTAAACTGAAGTTGAATTTAATTTTTTTCGGAGTTTGATATCTCAAATATACTTTTTTATGGGTATATGAAGATATCCACATCAAACGTTGCGAATCTCGAAGCAAATCAACGGGTATGATATTGGTGCCTAGGCACCATGGTGCATGAAACACTCGTTATATATATATATATATATATATATATATATATATATATATATATATATATATATATATATATATATATATATATATATATATATATATATATATATATATATATAAACACACGTGCGTACGTTCCCGAGGTTACACTGAAAAGTGTAAACAAGCAACAGTCAATCCCCGATTACTAGAAAGTTTTCGGTAGAGTACCATACTTTAGAAGCATAGCAGTGGAAAAAAAAAATAAAAACTTCGATCACTTAAACATAGATTGTGTCCGAATTTATACTTAGATAGATTGTGTTGTTTATAGCGAGTCATTTATTGAGAGTGATGTTTTGGAAATATTAGCCAAGAGTATAGTGTGGTCTATATGTCAATCATGATATTATGGTAATTCATACTGTGATTATCGGTGATTTCTGTCTTGCTCAATGGTGTATAAAAATTTAACTTGTGACATAGAAAAGATATTAATTATCGTCTATCCATAGAATCAACTATTCAAACTTAATTCAGCTACAATATTAATTTTATTGGTACTGCCACGGGTAGGCTCAGTGTTGACGTGAACCACAGATTGGTATATGCCACAGTATGACCCAAGTAGCAATGGATGTAGGATCAAGAATAATCGATTAGAGTGATGAATAGGAGTTTTTAAAATATTTTTGGCTAAATCACAAATTTTAGCAATAATAAACTTAATCAAAAACCTTTTCACAATTAAGGCGTAAATATTCTAGGTTTCGCTAAGGCACCACTAGCAGTGTCTATACTAGATACACTTTTATCTACACAATTCAATTCAATTATAAGCGCTAGAAATGTAAACACGGAAGATAAAGACAAAGGAATAAACCACAATGGAAACATGT
This sequence comes from Dendrocalamus latiflorus, assembly GCA_017311315.1. Taxonomy (NCBI): domain Eukaryota; kingdom Viridiplantae; phylum Streptophyta; class Magnoliopsida; order Poales; family Poaceae; genus Dendrocalamus; species Dendrocalamus latiflorus. Next base: position 35,452,557 of record CM029637.1, read on the forward strand.
GATATTTTTTCGGTGGTACCGAAGGCTTATCAGTCGCTAGTCCACCTTGAGATAATCCTAAATGAATTGGACCGGCTCCACGAATTGAGCCTAAAAAACCCTCAAGTCCACTATGATTACTCTTCCTCTACTCCGAAGATAGCGCGCACCAAACCACTTACAAATGGTACCGAGCCTCTTCACAACCTTTTTTAAAGAGATCATTGTACAATCTTCCTCCAAGCCGTCTAAGTGTCGGAAAACACCAAGGCTAATAAATCACAGTACTTGTTTGAAGGTTATCAAGTGCCACAAGGATTAATTAATAATGCAATGCACTTAATGCTCTCAATTAAATCAAAATGTGAAATATGAGCAAATGAGAAGTAGAGAGTGCACAAGGAGCCCAGAGGCATTCAATGAAGTCAAGAAGAGATCCCTTGTTGCTGATGGGGGCTATTTATAGCCTCCATCCATTTGGATAACCGTTAGGGTCGAAATCCCAAAAAAGAGGATTTGTTGTACTAGCCGGTACTACGGCACCCATAGTTTAATGGCTATTTGAGGTTTATTAAATATACAGATTCTAGCCGTTATTTCAAATATCGATAGTATCGCCCTTGCAAGGTCCGTTAATATCGATCGCGCGGTAGTATCGCACCTTAGTTGCGGTAGTTCCGATTTTCAGAGGAGAGAAAATGATCCAAAACATACCTCTCTGTAAATTAGTTGCCGCCATATAAATTTTGGTACTACCGAATCCCGGTAATACCACCAATCATATGGTCATACCGTTCTATGGTACTAACGTATAACACATTCGGTAGTACCATTTCAAGGAATGCCAAAACAATACCTCTCTAAAAATTAGCTATAGCATGTAAAGGTAAGTAATATTGATCAATGGTACTCGTCAATGATGAACGGTCATACCAGTTTCTATAAGAAAGAACAGAGAAGGTTCTAAATGAACATCAAAGGCATACATGAACACTTAATTGATCAAAGTGATGCATGTTAAGCTTCAAGCTACTGGCCACGACATTTCTTTATAGTACAGCACTATTCTACAAACCCGACCTTTTCCTCCAAAACACCGAGACCGGTAAAAAACTATAGACTACATTTTATCTTTGCCTTGAGCTTTATCTTGATCCACGTTAATTTTTTTTAGCATTTTTGCATACTTATTTATGACATCATCAAACACCGAGACTAAGACTTTTAAACATCTTAATAAACACGTTAGTCACTTCAACCATGTTGTTCGGATCGACCACACAGGTCTCCGACTATAGTGGTCTACGACCACGTTGGTTTCGACCACTAAGGTCTCGACCACATCAATCTTCGATCACACAGATCTCTGACCTCCTTATCGATCTTCAATTACATTACTTGAATCACGTTGTTTCAACCATGTCGATTTACGACCACACAGGTCTCGACTACGTCGGTTTGACCACGCTGGTTTTGACTACATAGGTCTACGACCATGCTGGTTTACAACCACGCTAGTTTGACCACGCTGGTTTATGACCACGAAGGCCTACGACCACGTCGATACCAACCACGCTGGTTTATGACCATAAAGACCTATGACCACGTTGATTCCATCCACGCTGGTTTACGACCAGGAAGGTCTATGACCACGCTGGTTTTCATCACACAGATCTCGATCGCATTGGTTTCGACCACATTTGTTTGACCAAGTCAATTCGACCACTCAACCGCTCTGGTTCTTGACCACTTGATCTTCAACCACACAGGTCTTCGACCACCAACGCACGCGGTAGTTCCGTGATTACAACGCTAGTAGTTTCACCTGAGGAATGCAATTACTTCACTAGATTTTGCAAAACACATTTGCAAACTTTAGTATCATGCATATAAGTATCAAACATGATTCTCAGCAAATTGCAAAATACATTTGCACATTTTTAGAATCATGACACAAGGATTAAATATGACATTCAACCATTTGTAAAACACATTTGCAAACATAAGCATCATATTACAAAGAATAGAAACATAGACTTCAAGCACTTGTAAAATACATTTGCAATGCATAATCCCATATTACAATGATTCAACACATAAGTTTCAACTATTTGCAAAATACATTTGCAAATACAAGCCTCATGCTACGATGAGCTATAAGAGGTGGGGTTGATCTACCAACATATGATGAGACTCAATTTACTAGACATAACCCCTCTTAATAGTACGTCAACCTATACTAGTAATTTGATCTTCCAACCAAACACCAAGACCGGTAAAAGGCTAGGAACACGTCCTTAGCACTGGTTAACCATATCTTTGTCTTAGGTCATTGTCTTGATATTCATCAACTGATGATGCATCGTTTTCTTCGACTCCACCAACTTATGATGGTCTTCACTTTACTTGATGATCAACACATAATTATCTTCTCTTGGATATGCATCAACTCATGATGCATCTTTCTCTTAATAGATTTCAACAAATGAAGCCATCTTCAATCTAAACTTGATGATCTTCAACACATGAAGTCATCCTCATTTGTAGCACCTAACCTATTCATCTAACTCATAGAAAATGTTAGTCCACAATACAATTTTCATTAATTACCAAACTTCACCATTAACTCATAATGGAGGGACTAGATTATATAATCTTCTCTTTTTGGTAATTCGTAACAATCTCAACAAATAATGAGGTAAAGATTGGTTGTTGAGTATACAACATGTACATAACAATTGTATACTCGAAAATAAGCTTTTTAAGCAAAACTTACTTATCCGGTTATCATTAATCATCCATCTATTAACACATAATGGAGAAATTAGATGACAACCCGATTGCAAATGAGTATATATAAACTACATAACCTATATATACTCAAAGGATGTGTTTCAAAGTAAGATCCTAAATATGCATATTAAAAGAAACATAGATCAATGCTTATGAAATATCAAAACATAGAGTGAACTTCCCCTAAGTATGTGTTGGAAATATGCCCTAGAGGCAATCATAGAGATGATGGTATTTCGTTGTATCCATGATTTAATAAATGTTCCTTGAATATTGCCTTTGTGTTGATTAACAAGTATGTGACTTGTTTGTGAAACTCTTTACTTATATGGTTATTCTAAAGTTGTCCCTAGTCGGAGTTCATGTGAGGACACACGTGAATAATGGATTAGCACATGTATTGGTTGATGATCATGTTTCACAGGTCATAGACATGGAGATGTCAAACCAATAATGTGGACACATGTTTAGAACATGGGGTTGGACCGACCCAACATGAGACATAACAATTATACTTATGGTTCTCTCTCTACACAATGTGTACGCCTTGTCCTCAAACCTGAGATTGTCGCATGTACTTGAGATGTGAATCGACCTACTTAGGGGCTATCAAACGCTACTCCGTAAATGGGTAGTTATAAAGGTAGTTTTCGGGTTTGTCATGAAGCATGCTGCGAGGCATGGTCAGTCGAGATGGGATTTGCTCCTCTCTATCTGAGAGAGATATCTCTGGGCCCCTCGAGTGATCGGATCCAGAAATGCATGGCCATGCTACTTAAGGTTAAGAGTTAACCTAGTAAGGGATTCCGGATCACAGGATCGAGAAAGAGTGGTCAGCTTGGAGCTCGACCAAATATCGTGAGGCAAAGGGATTGGCATGTACATAAAGTTGTGATGGTTCGTCCGATATGATCTTTGTGTATGTTTAGGAGTTGGCACGTCTTGCTAGAGGCCACTGCCAACTATTGACCAAGTATGTGTACTCGCGTCATGTCTAAACATACGTGAACCTATAGGGTCACACACTTAAGGGCTGAAGCCTAATTCGGATTGGATCCGGGTTAGACTGGGTATTGAGTCCTAATGGGCCTCCATTCGTAGAAGCCCATTGTGAGGACGTCTATAAAAGGAGGGCAAGGGCGCACAAGAGAGGAAGGTTTTTTTCGTGACATCCTCAAACCCTGGCCGCCACCCCTCCCACGCCCTGGGCGCTCGCGCGGATCTAGTAATCCGGCGTGCGTCGCTTCCTCCCGTACGTGTGGATACCTTTTGGCGGCGCTGCATCTGTAGCGTTTGGACGAACCGCAATAGAGGAGTTGTACGTGGGACGCCGCGACGTGGACGAGGAAGTAGTACGACTACTCTGCCTCGACGTGCTGCATCGACGTAGTACGACTACTCTGCCCCGACGTGCTGCATCATTCCGCACCTGCGCGTCTAGTGGTAATTCTGTGATCTATAACTGCAGTGATCTTGGTTTACGGGTAGAATTTTTTTTAATTTGCGCTAGCGTAGCCTACCCGTAGTCCTTCAGTATGTGCATACAGGTATGCATAATGAAGATATATGCACATATTTATTTTGGACTATTTGTGAAGTTTAATCTATATTTTGGATCCAAGGAATGCACTAATATATGATAATGTGATTTCGAATGCATAACTTTATGATTTCACATTTTTCATCCAAATGCGACTAAGCAATATCATAATTAATAAATATGGTCAATCTCACAATTATGTTTGTTATTATCACCAAAATCGATTTAAGTGGAGCTTGATCTTTTACACTTATACATGAGATGTATCAGCTAGCTACTGGTACTTCATATAACATATAAGGGTTCGTTTATATTGGCTTTTGTTGATAGCTTTTAGCTATAACTTATAAATAGTAACAGCTTGTGGGGAGCCGTACGAAGAGATCGAAAGGAACTCGCATACGATTTAGGCTGATATAAATGAAGTTGTTGCAATATATATTACAATTGATTAGTAGATCCTATCTAAAAAATATCTTATTTAAAAGCTAGGTGTTATAAAAGTATTATTTACTATAAAAAAATTTAGAAGTTAATATGATCAGCATCCAACTAGCAAGCTTGCAGAAAAGAAGCACTCCTGCTACTGCTATATGTATTTCTGCTTGAAGCAGCTAGACGAAGAATTACCACAATGATTTCGCATACGATGCAGAAAAAGAGGCATGCATGCACGCAGGAATATGAATGCTGCTAAACCTAAGTAGTTGTCGGTACGAATTGCATTGCAGCGTGTGGTGTTGGGTCTGTGGGAAAATCATGGTCGGGCAGAGGCCTTGCAGATGGATGATTGATCGATGAATTGAACATGCATATTTTTCGATCCCGTGGCTGCACCAAAGTTTGCGAAATGAACAGCTCCCGGACAGCAGCTGCAGGTTACGTACTTTTGCTAGCTACACAGCAGGCAAGCAGCCTATACGGGCTATGTGGCTCGATCCCCTATCTTTATCTGTCTCGTACTGTCTTGTCACTCCATCGTATGTGTTCCTACCAATCACGGTCGTCAAGGCAGTAGTATCGTTTCTCTCCTTGGAACAGTGCCTACCACGGCATAGATACATGCTGCAGCTTTCTCCGTTTCTACAGGATCCAGATTCCGCACACGGCATTGAGAATAACCCAAGGGATCCGGGAGGTATTTTAATCCGCTGGATTATGCCTTTTGTCCGAAGCCTTTGTTTTTAACTGAAATATAACAGTGAAAGACAATATGAGAAGATTTAGGGTTTTATTACGATGAATTATTGCTAAATTAGAGGAGCTGTAATTTGGATTTTGCAAATTTGAAGTTTTTCTAGACTTCTTGCAGACCTAATGATCTGACCGGCTACAGGCGGCAGTCAGATTGGCCGCCGGTTAGACTGACTGGTGTTAGCAATCGACCGGTAGCCACCAGCGGTCAGAACGACTGAAGACAGCGGTCTGATCGGCCCAGCTAGTTTGCTTCAGGTGAATATTAGATATTTGGGATTTTTGGTCATTGATTGAATTGATTTGACCTATGTCAGTATATATATGTTGCATGATGCATATTTCAGTTAACATAAGTTAAGTTGTGAAGAACTTGTGTTCGAAAATGATTTGTCTTTGTATGCGTAGGAAGACTTGGAGTCAACCGAGGTCAACAGTGAGGATCAAGGCTATGCTTATGGAGCAGCCGAGTCTCAGAACGATCATGGATGCCGGGTGAGATGACTGAATTTAAGCATGACACAAGAAATACGAAAAATATTGAAGGAAAGTTTGAGCAACGGGTTGCGTCGTGTGGCTTGGTTGGTCCAAATGAGGCATGGTCCGGTGGAACTGAAATGGGAGAGACTTGCTAATGCGTAGCAAGCCAGTGATGCACCTGCACGTAATAAGTATGACGATTACTTACAAAGAAAGATGAAGACTGAGTCAAGGAAAGGCATTTTGGTAAGTTGGTCAAAATATGATAAACTATTTTGTATTAAAACCATGACGCTGTGAAAAACGGTTTAGGTCAAGGAGAAGCGGAGAAAATCAAGTTGAATCAAAGGTTAAGAACTTAGTGGATTCGAATTTATGTACTTTAAAAAGCGCACATAAGTGTAGTATGTGAGTAAAACCCGTGTTATGTGGGGTTAATAGGTTTCTCCCATATATGGTATTGGATAGTATCCATTAGGGTTAGATATGGGCTGGTTACCCTATCTATTTAATGAGTTGGGATGATGACTTGCCAGTCAACCATTTAACCTTTTCTTATTCTAGAGAAGTGTGAGTATTGTGTTGTGTTCTCTTGTCTTCCAGATAAAGTGGCTGTAAAACTTCCATCCTCAAATAACAATACATCAACTTTGTTCATATCCCATGGAGTCCTCTAATTTTGGTTGATTTGCTCTTTATCTTGTTGGTTTTGATCTTCTCTCTTTCTTCTTGATCTTGTTATGTGTCACAGACGTGTAAGTGATTGAGATGACTCATGGAGATCATTCCCATCTACCTGGACATCATGTCTTACAAGTTCTTGAAGTTGCTTAATTTTTCTTATATTTGACTTTCTCAGGAGATTTCTTGATCCAATATTCATGCCCGAAATCTCCAGGAGTTCTTGCTTGCCGTGATATATGGAAATACATCTAGAGTTATCTTGGTCATCTCCCACCCACGAGCAAATCATGTCCCATTTTTTGTTTTGGCCAATTTTAATGCAACATTGCTCTTTCTTAAGAAAGTTTTGAACTTCAACGAGGATTCTTGCGATCTTTGGATAAAGTAGGTTCATGATATCTCAAGCAAGGTGTGTGCATAATCTCATTTCATTTGGACTTGAGTTTTTGGAGCTGCATCAAAGTTGCATTGGCTCGAACTGAATTTTTCTGTTCTAGAAAAGGGGAACGGCCAGGGTGCCCCCTCCGATCAGACCGTCAGAGGCTAGTCAGACTGACATGTAGCCAGTCTAACCACCAGTGCCTTGAGTTCTTTGGTTTTCGGTTTTTCGAGTTGCTTGCTCTGGTTTTGGTTTCTAATCCTGACTTTCATAACTCAATACCTACTGGAGTGAATGATTGACGAATACTTGAAGGAAAATTTTGAAGGCACCATTCACCCCATTTCCTCTGTTGCCATACTGGTCCTACAAATAGTAACATTTGAAAGAAATAGTTTTTGGAACAAAATTTAGAGAACGGAGCCGCTTTTGAAAGTCAAGGTTTTCAAATTGGCTTTTGGCTTCTTCAAGTAGAAGCCGATGTAAATACCACCTCAGATCCATCTCATGCGCAGATATTGTTTCAAAGGTGTAAAAAAGAAAGGCAACATAATAATATATGATGCTAGTTTCCATGATGCTACTACATACGGAATAAGTTCCTTACAGTTAGTTGGTCCTTGTAATAAGTTGTTATGTGGTTGCCACATGCTATGATATTTACAGTGCTATGCTCTTCTTTATTCTGGTTTCTTTGTAAATTTGTTCTATTACATGATGTGTGCTATGAGTACGAGATAGCGACCCCTTCTTAGCAACGCAAATAAAGGGGTCACAGTAACACCACACATCGCGACACGATGACTCAATAGCCTTTCTGTTAGAAATGATAACACTGTACCACCTCCTTTTTCAGCCCGAAGTGACAACACTCCGATCAACCCTTTTTCAGACCGAGGTGACAATACTCCGATTAGCCCTTTTCAGACCGAGGTGACAGCGCACTACCACCTACTTTTCAAACTAAAAAGGCTGCACCTTGCCCGCCACACACTTTACGTGCCTCAAGTCCGTTGTCCGATTCGAGAGGGCCGATAAATAGTCACACATAAAGAAACCACATATCTCGGGCACACTCCTCCAACCATAACAGGATGGATAGGGCAGGTAGCTCAAGGTGTGGGAGGGAACAACGGGTACAAACTGGGTTTCGAGGACGTGACCCTTACCATACACGTATATCTATGGTCCCCTGGACCCCAACCTCCCAAGCCCCGATCTACTGCTCAAAACCAGGTAGTCCTACACCCCTAGAAATTCCCTCCGTGACTATCCACATATCCTTAAGCCTTGGCCATAATACAAACACAAACTTGACACGGTGGTCCAAGTTTCTAACAACGTAGGGAACCCAAGATATCAATTCTTTCACTGCCCTCTGTTTATGGTAAGTAGTTCATTTTCTATCTATACTTCCATGGCAAACATACACACCTAACCAAATCATGCGCGTTGTGTAATTCACGCCTTCATCATGAAATGCTATATCAGGCTTGAAATGGTTTATTTAAACAAAAAATCATTAATGCAACATGAGGCGCGCTAGTCAAATTCTCTCTTTAATTGTTAGCTATTATTTCAAAAATACTAAAGCCTAAAAAACTATAAGAACTATTCATAAATAATGTATTTTTAATTAAGAAAAAAAGTATTATTAAAAAGCAAAAATACTTTGTCGCCACTTCAATTGGAGACAGAATCGCTGTCGCCATCTGAATTGATGACAGGGCCTCTATCACCAATTCAGTTGACAACAGAATCTCTGTCACCTTTGAATTGATGACAGGCCTCTGTCGTCAATTCATTTCATTTGGCGACAAAGGCCTGAACACTACCACGCATGACTTCACGTAGGATTCTCGACATTCTAAATGGCGATAGAGTGCTGTTGTCATTTGAAACGACAACAGTAGGTTATTTATGTAATTTTTTAAGCAATGATATATTTATGCAATAGTAATTAAAAGATATATTATTAAAAATTCATTTTATTTATACCAACAAATTAACCTTGTCGCAGTTGCTTCATGTACACTAACTCTTAAGTAGAGATAGATCCATATACAGTGCCTCATACCCGAACATACTCCCTATATCCTTTATATCCTTTTTTTTTACTTGATGTTTTGTTACGGAGGGAGGTGAATGGTGTCTTTAAATTTTTTTCCCAAATATTCATCAATCATTCACTCCAGTACCAACTGAGCTATGAAGATCAGGAATAGAAGTCAAAACCAAAGCAATCAATTCAGAAGTCGAAGAATAGAAACCTGCTACATAGGGTAGTCTGATTGATGGCTTAACAGCAGTCTGACCGACGTCGCTAGTGGTCTTACCGATAGCCTTTTGGCAGTCCGACTGGGAGGAGTGGCGTCTAACCGCTCCCATGTTAACAAAACAGAAAATTAGCCTGCCAAGACCAAGAACGGTGCTACTTTTGAAATACTCAATCAAAAGAGTTGAAACTTTGTATGAATCTTGCTAAGGGTCTCAGGAACCTATTCCATTCAAAGATCGCATGAATCTCAATTAAAGTTCTAACCTTTCTCTAGAGTTAGCAAGATTTCATCAAAACCGAGCAAACTTCAAAATCTTGGAATATGACTTGCTCGTGAGCAGATAATTACTAAGATGGATCTAGATGAGTTCCCATATGTCATAGCAAGTTATTTCTTCCAAAGATTTGAAGCAAAAACTCTAGAAGCAATAAATCTCAAGATTAGGTCAAATCCAAACAAAATTAGGCAACTTAAAAAACTTGCAAGACTTGATGCCTATATGGATGACGATTGATCTTCATGAGTCATCCCCATTACTTTACACATCTTTAGCACACAGTAGGATAATGAAGAAAAGAGAAGCGATCAAAACTAACAAGCACAAGAGCGAATAAACCAAATCAAGAATACTCCATGAGGAAGAACAAAGTTGATCTATTGCTACTTGAGAATGAAGATTTTACAGTTACTCCACCTGAAGGATAAGAGAGCACACCACAATACTTATACTTCTCAAACTCCAACCCTAGAATATTTGGCTAGAATGATATATGGTTGAATGGTTAACTTACAAGTCACCATCTCAACCCGTTAAATAGATAAGACAACCAACTCACATCTAATTCTAATGGATACTATCCACTAGTATATTTAGGGAAAACCCATTAACCCCACACAATACGGGTATGGCATTGTAGCAGCACTTTTCATGACAGTCTATTTAACTATATTTTTATAGAAATTTTTAAATATAGCAAATGAGCTTTAAAAATTATAAATTATTTTGTGAAGTCTCCCGACACAATGTACTTATTTGTGTTTTTTTATAATTTTATCCATTTTGAATTTTTCTCAAAAATTCATTTAAGTATACTATTTATAGGAATGTTATGGAAAAAATTCAGAATGGGTAAAATAAATTTCTAGAAAAAATATACTTAACTGGATTTTCCAGAAAAGTACTGCTACAGTGCCGTACCCTCCTACCACGCTCCACATAGGGTGTAGTTGACATGCCCCCGCCGGCTCGGGGGTAGGTCACTTGTCACGCACGGGGCTTAGGGCAGGTGCACTATAGCACTATAAGGAGGGCTAGATCTGCAAATTAGGTCGGAATGGAGCTAGTTTTGCAAAATAAAAAATCAGGGCCAGAAATGCCAAAATCTTGATCTAAACACCCAATATCCTCCCTTTTCTCATTCTCTATTGAACAGTTATGTTGTGACATCTATACAGATTACAGAATGCAATATAAGTTTCCCCTGAGAAGGTGTAGTACAGTTTCACTTTCACCACATATATTACGACAGTCCGAGAAAGACATACAGCAACATGAATCTGTGAAGCAAAATGGACACCGTCAGACATGTAAGCAAGATAGGCAATTTGCATGTAGATGTAATATATAAAAAATTAATCATGTATTCATGCATGTAATAATCCGGGTACACATGACACAATCTAATTTGCATAAAAATATAAAATACTTTGCTCTCGCTTCCCATAAAATAAAGGGAAGATGGTAAAGAAACTCAATGATATTATGGAAATGATGTTCTGTACAAGCCCCTTTTCAATTTAATACCTAAATGATGTGCGGCCCAGCCAAATGGCTCAACACATCAAATGGACAAATATGTGCACCGACCTCTATATAACTCCAAAGTACATAAACCTCAGGATTGTCCATATCCCACGTCCACATCTGTATGGGCAGCTACTGAACATTAGCAAACGAGTTCGCGCACCGTGAAACTAATTCAACGGTCCTCCCGTTGAACTCTGTTCGGATCAGAGACCATGTCCATCATCATTTTCTCTGGAGAGTCCTCCCAGTTGCCAAAAGTTTTGAGGTCAACCTGAAAGAAACGGAAAAGATTATGAACATTTTAACAGTGGCATACTTAGCAGTGAAGGATTTCAAGTTTGCTCCGAGTGGCACCTTTCTTCGCTGCTCTGAGAAAATATTCTCCCTCTTCTTGTACACATCTTGTTGCCGCTTCGTTGTTTCTCCACCAAGGCCCCATGCTTCAACATCAAGTATTGAAGCCTCAACAGGTAAATAGCCCTACATTAAAAGAGATTGGGTAATATCATAAACTGCTTTTGGTAGCATTTTTGGATTAGAGACCAGGTTTTAGTATAAAGCAAGGCCAGATGGTATCAGTAAGAAACTTTCAAGTTTAACACTTGATAAACTCTTTATTTGAGGACACACACTGCTGCTACAATAGCTTCCAGACCTTGCACGGGAAGGAAAGTATTCTTGTGCCCTACCAAAATGAAACCTTTACAACCTACAAAGCAAATTACATGGCAACTGCGTGGCTTATTTGTACCAACAAGATGTGGTTTCCGGTTTGTTAACTCTTTTTGGAAGAGTCCAGAAGCACCACTCAACTGCAACTTGTCCATTTACCCCTATTCTATGGCTTCCTTTGGCACTATGTTGTCCTTTTAAAAGCACTTCTGTTTTGCTACTTTTTGTTTTTGGATAAACTAACTAATAAACAATTTCTATTTCAGAACCAGAACAGAAATGAAGATTTCCTAACTAACAAGATTCCATAGCACAGCAACAACAAACTGGCCCTAAGACAGTATTTCAAGGTTACACATAAGGTGGATATAGCAATCAAATCGAAATCTTTAATGAGGACCAGTAAATATGAAATTTAACCTGATTTGGAATGAGACAACCATGTTGGTAAGTCTTGTCAACAGCATGATGGCGAACTGTAACTTTAGAGAAGTCTTCATCTAGAAAGATCCTCTCATTTCCAATTGTTCCGCCGAATGCTAAACCAACAGGCTTTGGCTTCGCCTCATACACCCTTATCTGAGGATGCAGGTGGCAATACATGAAGTTCTTCTCCTTACCTGCTAAGGTTAGAGTTACAGTAAGTTACGATCAGCTGTGGCAAAAAGGAAATGATCAGCACAAGTCATACCAGATGGCGGAAGCATGCGGAATATTGGATATGTGGAGCATAGGAACCCAGAGCTACCATAGAAAGTGTCTTTGTTCTCAAAGCCCCCCTCAGTTAATATACCAATCCCCCATCTTCGATCAGCATCAACATTCTCACCACCACCCTTAGAGAATGCTGAGAGTAGAATTAGTGTTGGTCCATTATACCCCTCAATACAAGACCAAAACCGGCTCAGCCCTTTTCCATGAACCGATGACCTGCAGACATGTACTGGGTCAAGTTACCAAATTATAAATTTGAAGCAAAAGTCATAATAGAATTTGAAAAAAAAACAACGACCTGTTATCAATAAAAACTTACAATCTAGTACAGGAAAACTAGCTTACAGAGAGAATCATAAGAATAAATGTCATCAGAGCAAGAAGTAACCTATATAGAAGTTCTTCTGTGTCCATTCCAACGATAGATGCTGACAAAAACTTTTCACTCAATGTGTTTCTGAGGCCGAGAGAGATTGCCCATGCCCTCCCACGTGTTAATAGATACACATCAGGAGTATCAAAGGTCGTGTTACCAGTTGAAGCATTGCTCACCTGCTTGTAAATAACCACTCTAGTTAGATGATAGAATACGATGAGTTAAAGCTTCATCATTAAAAAGTAATAGAGATGGCGCCATTAAGAAAAGGGGGAAAACAAATAAAGTTTCATTGTTGCAGTAGAACAATGTTGTCATTTAGAGCTCAAAACTGCTGAAAAAACTAGTGCAAACAATAAATTTCTGGTCTAGAGCAACTAATAGTTTTTTTCTTGTTACAGACTGCAGAACCATCAAATATATAGAAGAAATTTCCGGTTTCCCCAGTAGTCATTTAGAATTTAAGCATTGAAGAATTTGCCGATAATTTGCAGAATTGGAATAACCAGGACCTGACCATAAATTTTAGTTCTCCGACAACTTATAACTATGGATCTTCAATCTGCCTCCTGGGAGCACAACAGTACAACACCTAACGTCCTATACAACAACATAACCAAAGAAAAACATGGTTGAAGTAGAACAGTAAAAATCCCCCACATTTTTGCACTTATCTATGTTCTATACAAATAATAGCAATGTCGGATTGATTCCACAGTTGATCCAAAACCGATTACTCAATCTTTCACAATGTCTACTAACTTTGCAATATAATATGCTTACCTCCACCGGATCAGCCGCGCACGACCGGAATCTCTCCTGCACATACCGCGAGAGGCAGTTGCCAAGCCCGGCAGGCGTGGACAGCACCCACGACGTGAACTCCTGCACCTTCACTCCCTTCCCACCACCGGAAACCTCCCAGCCCCAAACACCCGCGTCATCCGCAACGGCGCCCGCCGACACGAGCGCCGACAGCACCAGGTGAGTCACGTCCGGGAGCACCACCGGTTCCCCCTTCCCCCCTTTCTCACCCGAAACCCCCGGAGCCGAAGCACTCCACGCCATGACCCAGCACATCCAGAGCAACACGGCGATCTCCCCCGGTGCCAGCTCCCCCACGACCTTCCCCTCGTCGCCCCCGCCGTCCTCATCCGGCTGGAACTGCACGCCGCAGGGAGCCCCCGCGCCGGCACAGGCCGCGGCATACACGCGGAGGAGCAGCGCGAGCGACTGCGAGGCCGGCATGCGCGCGCAGCAGCGGTTGAATCCCCTGAGGAACCCGACCCACCCCGCGCCCTCCGCGTCGCCGTGGTCGAAGAAGAGGGAGGCGATGGTGGGGCCGAGGCGCGCGAGGAGGTCGTGGAAGTGAGGCGGCGGGGAGGGTGGCGAGACGGATCGCCAGGTGGCGGGCGGCGGGGAGAGGGTCTCCGCGAGCGCGACGGAGCGGGAGAAGGCGGCGCGGAGGAGCGGGAGGGCGAGGGAGGCGGAGGCGAGGGTCTCCTGCTCCCGCAGCTCGTGCGCCTCCGGGGAGGGGTTGCCCGTGGAGGACGACGCGCCCATGGCCGGTGAGCTGTCGTCGCTGCGGTGGAGGTGGGGTGGGGAAGAGGAGAAGCGTGTGGAAAGGTATGAGGAGGACGAGGGGCGCGTGGCGGCAAGGCGCGGGGTCCAATTGTTGGCTTTGCTGTACGCGGTCGCTCCCAGTTTAGGGCCTGTTTGGAACAGAGAAATTTCACATGAATTTTACAGGAATTTTACAGGAAACAGTTCAATACCCGCAGGAATCGGGAAAAATTCCCGCATTGCAAACAGGGCCTTAGCGGTGATCTGAAAGTTAATTGAGGTGGCGGCGACGTGGGAGATGTAAAGTAATAGTACGACGATTTGCTGGAGTAGATTATTATTGCTTGCCAGTACGTCACACATGAATGGATGATTTTTTTTTCCTTTTAAAAACTGCTGGGCCTTTACACTACTGTAGCGTTTTTTTACACTACTTAATTTTTTAGTATAATTAAATTTAAAAATAAAAAACTTATATTACTATGAATAATACAAAGGAGTACAGAAGAAAAAACTAAAAAAAAGATGAAATTAAGAATCTAAAAACTGAAGCACTAAAGAGCAGTGCATGGTAAGAAGTGTCATTAGGAGTGTCAGCACGTCTTTCAGTTTTTCTTTTTCTTCTTATTAGCTTCTTTCCACATATAATAATGATAGGAAATTGTTACCAAATTGCTTTTATCGGTTAACAGTGAATTCTACGTGAAGTAAAGTACCCACAGAAATTGGGCAAAATTCCATGTCCCAAATAGGACTAATCCCTTATGGTGCGGCGGGTCATTGAAGTGCGAGGAAGTTGTTTTCTTTTGTTATTCCTTTTAGCTTATTTCCACAAATAATACGGAAGTACTATACATGTGATCCAAAATTAGTCAGATTTTTTTGTTATGTATATAACATTTTACATCCATGCTTGTAATATTTTTTGCTCATGTATGTAACATTTCACCATGTCTGTAACATTTCTTGATGAAAAAATACTGCAATCATCAGAAAAATGTTGCAGACATGTTAAAATATTACATATATTGACAAAAATATTACAAACATGAACGAAAAATATTGTATACATAGCAAAAAAAATTTTGACTAGTTTTGACTTAAAAAATATGTGAATATTGTATAAACACTCCCCAAATAATAATGCTAGGAAATTGTTACTCTGCTCACAAGAGTGCCGTTTTGAACGTCGATACGGTCCTCAGAACTCAACTTTAACTACTAGTTTTATTGTATTATATTTATAAAACTCAAGACCAGCCCCTCCCGCATCAGTCATCACTCACCGCTTTCTGCCTCTCACAGGTGTGTGTCGCTACTGGCCCGTGTGGCCTACCGCCTCTAGCGCCCACCGCCGCCGTAATCACTGGCTCCTGTGCCCCAACCCCAGTTGCCATCGCCGCACCCATCATGCACGCCCACTGCTGCTTCCTCTCCTCTTATCACCTCTTTTCCCGTCTCCTCCCTTCCGGATGAACGGCAGATCGGATCTCGAGCGGTGATAGGTAGTTGCACACGGTACGATCATACGACAAGGAGGCATGGTGAGCACTGTGGCTGGCCGAGGCTGCCCTGCACGCGCGAACTCCAGCGTCGCGGGCGCATGCGCATGCGCGTGCCCAGCCATGGCCACGGACACGTCTGCGCCCACCGGAAGCGACGTGGGTTCATGCTTCGCAAGTGTGTGTGGACGTGAATCACGTGATGCCATCAACATCCGATCCGTTGGTCCTTGCTCGTCTTCAGTTGAACCGGTGTTCTTTTCGTTGTTGCCTAACACACGTTCGATAGAATGTTTGGTGCTGGACCTCCTTGTGGCAGAGTGCAGCGATTATATTCGGGTGCTTAAACTGGGACACGTTGGAATTTACCAAACAAACATACATTAAACACAAAGAGCGCTTAAGCTGGAGGTTATATTCTCTTCTCTTCAGTCTGCTCGAGGAAACAACTCGCTAACGGGATAATCAAACTGTTCAAATAAGCAAGTTAATCAATGCTCGTATTTCCAACATATACGGGAAAATGTGGTCCTCATGGCACAAACGATACAGGCACAATCAGCATTCAGTATCTAATTCTGTAACAAAACAATCTGATAGTAGTTTGTCATGACCATCATTCCAAAGTAAATGTCTCCGACAGAGTTAACAAGAAAGTGAAACTTCGCAAAGCACACAATGGAGTACATGCACAAGTTTGTAACGAAGCAGATACTATTCTTTAAAGCAACCCATTCTCCAGCGTATGTGGATTGACACAGCTCGCAGACGCAATCAACCAGTCCTCAAGATGATATGCACTCCACTATCTGTATCAACCACATCACTCATCTCCCCTACTTTCAGAGCAAGGACTGCTTTTTCAAAAGCCTTTTGCATCTTGCCTCTCCCAAATGGACCTGCAACCATAAATTATGAAAGTAAGGTTACTCTATAATTACGAAGTTTCAACTGGCAAAAGAGAGTACATAAATTTGAGCATCACAGATAGAAGAATGAGAATTTCTTGGAAAAGTTTGTTTCCATATTGCATGACACTTCGATCCAATGCAATTTAATCTGCTTTTTCACTCCAAAGGCATACTAATTACATAGCAAAAATGTTATTTGTAAACACTTTAAGCATAAATCAAGATAAACAAATCTTGTCTATGCTTTTCTTTTGTTTAGATGTAATGTTGTACGTCATAGACTCACAGGTGAGCAAATCCCTTTGATTGGAAATGTTCATCAAGGATTAGAATGGCATCCCATTGAACACTTGACGCACAGCAGCAAACTATCATGTCGGCTAGTGCTTTGATGTTTTCCTAAATGTGAAAACAGCGCAGCTTTAAAGATAAATGAGTGCAGAAATGCAGGTATGCAACTAATCACTATTTCACTAATTACGACTAAACTGCACTGTTTTAAGATTTGTGCAATTTAGGTTTTAGTGAATCATGGAAGCACTATTCATAGTAATAGCGTCCAGATTTTCTTCCCTTTTATTGTTTAGTAACATTCGGTTCACGTCACGGTTACCGGTCTAAGCAAAACTGATTGCCACTTGTCTCTTCTTTGGGATAACAAAGGTAAATAAACAGAAAATCTCACAAATGAGGAAAACATCAAAGCTGACAGTCAGCTAACACGTATTGTCATCTCCTTTTCTTTACTCCTCTGCAATGCTCACTCCTCACCTCGATTCCCTCCCCGGTCCCCCTCTCCTGGGAATCCCTAACACTTGTGGCTCTACATATCGCCGACACCTCTCCAAACCATCATACCCATGACACATATCATGCGAAACACTGTCATGTCCTCAACACATGTTAGATTATTTTTGTGTCCAAAAATATCATTTCATTTTCCAGCGCGTGCCTAGAGACGCCACCCAGCCTAAAACAACACAACTTAAATGCGATGCCATAAGTGGTTCTTTTGTTTTGATTAGGTAATAATTTTTTGGCGTAGAGAACACACTACAATTGTGTGCTACTTTTATTATTTGAGTCCCTCATGTGATGCAAATATTTTCAATGCCATTGAAACACATTCAAAAATTGTGCTCATAATAGTGTTCAGTAGTCCTAGGGGATGGACATGTCCCAAAATACCCTGATTCAATTTCTCTAGGAAATGATCAATATAGAAAGGCATTGTGGAAGCATGTTGAAGTTTTGGATAGAACACCTACGGGATATTATATTATTTTGATCATATATACATATAGCCATGTCATCATGTTGAGCCTTTTTTGGGAAAATGCCATATCGCCATGTCTGCATAGTGAATCGTGTTGTCCCATACATGTGTCCATCCTGTGCAACATAGCACAAGGTTCATGCAGGTACAAATCTTATCCAAGCAATTGTTGTACGATATTCATAGAAAGAGCAAATAAAGGAACTAACTGGTGTAGCTCATTCCAAGTTGGTTGCCATGGTTCTAGCGAGTACAATACTTACCTGATTAAATTTTACTCTCTTGAAAAATAACAATACCGTAAGTTCAAGGCACAAGAAATTTTTTTTAACGATCCCCATAATAGAAATATTAAATGGCCAATTCAATCGAAAAGATAGTTCCAGATGGAAACCGCCATAAACAGGGGTACCTAGAACAGAACAGTACTGCATACTGATCTTAAGCCTCATATCCAGTGGACCAAGCAGCTGATCAAACCGGCAACCCAGTTGAAGGGGGAACATCAGATGTTCTTGCCTTACTGTGCAGAAGCGATGCTACACTAATAATAATATCTCCTATTATGAACTACGGTGTTTCTCGTCTCAGTTACATTGCAATTGTCACGGTAACACCGCGTTTCTGAGCAGCAACAGAATTAAACCGACGCCTATGCGTCTAGATCCTAATGAGAGCACAATCAAGTATCAACTATAAGAGTTGGTATTTCTAGTTCTTATCAGCATTGAAAACAACAAGCTCCATCAACACCCCCAAATTAACCGCTAATCAAGAAGCAAATCCAATACATAGCACACAGACACCAACAGAGTGGTCGGGAGGAGGTACTACGGTGCACTGACCGAGGTCACCGCCGCGCTTGGCGGAGTTGCAGTCGGAGTTCTCGGCGGCGACGTCCTCGAACTTGAGCTCCCCGGCGACGATCTGCTCCCGGAGGGCGCGGGCGAGGTCGGCGGCGTCGTCGCGAGTGGTGGCGGAGATGGCGACACCCTGGGGATCGCGCCACGACGACTTGCGGCGCGAGCCCTCGTGCTTGATCAGGATGTGCTTGGCGCGCAGCATCTCGTCCCCCGGGCGCGGCCGGCGGTGGCGGTCGCGGGAGCCGGAGGAGGGGGGCTCCGGGCGGCGGCGCTTGTCAGCGGGGGCGGGAGCGGGCGCATCGCCGCCGCTGGGCCGCTTGCGGGTGGCGTCGCCGTCGGCGGCGGGGGTTTCCGTCCCTATCTTGGCGTCTTGGGCTTGCGGCTCGGTCGGCTTTGGGTTCTGATGTGCCGTTCAGTCGTTCAGGCTCGAGACTCACGTTGTGCTAGTACTAACTACTAAGAAGGCTCAGCCTTTATCAAAAAAAAAAGAAGGCTCAGCCGCTTAGATCGGTCGATGGCTCAGCCGCTCAGACCGGTTTTGTCTGTAGCTCATAGCTTTTGAACGAAAATTTTAAATTTTAAACGGTTTATGAGAGATAGTACGTACATATAATTTTAACTAGTATAGCTAAATTTAATATAATTTATACTATAATTCATAATTTATCTGTAAAATCTATCTTAAAAAATATATCGTTTAAACACTAGTTACTGTAATAAATGGAAGCCAAGCCTAAGCGGTAAGCAGCCTGACCTACAAATTTTTTATATACTGTTCAATGCTCGTGCACTGCGGGAAAGATACGTGAGAGGAAGGGAGAGAGGAGGCGCAAGTGGCTTGCAACAGCGCCACATTTACAAGGGCAATCAATCATCGTACAAAGCTCGCAACAAACAGTAGGAGCTGACACACATCGAAGCCTATCAGTAATCACAGCTTAAGCTTCTCCACCTGGTCCTCTAGTTAAAGATGGCCCATGTCTGATGTGTAACGCCCCCGTTTCTGGGAGGAACAGGAGCGTCACTAATCCGCAACCACCCAGGAGTTTGGTTACGGACCGAACAAGTATCATACCTGCTTACGAACATTTAAGAAGAGTTAGCTTGATTGAAATAAGACCTAACGGTCAATTTTTACAAAAGACGGGCGAGCAAGCCCAAATATACTTACATTGCAGAAGAACCGCAAGGACACCACAGGAAAGCCTGAGTGCGGTCGCAACCCTAACACGAAAATCTGAATTGCCTTCTCTTCCTTCTGGTATCTGTAGATTTTGCAAGCCTGAGTACTCCAACCCCGTACTCAGCAAATCACAAGGGAAATCCTAACTTACCACATGCACGGATCAACAAAGGAATGGAGTATACTTGGTTTATTACTTTGAGTGGATGCAGTTTTATTTGCAAATATTTTGATAAGACGGACCCAAAACTACTCCTCAAGATCTCAGGGGTTTTTCATGAAAGGTTAATTAACCAACTGAACAAGTTAAAGCATGTACAAAACTACTTAAGCTTCGCTGCTGGAATCACCCAAGTGACACAGCTCCAATAACCGGGAGCACGGCGTATTCGAATACCATTTATTTGACTCTGCAGAGTTTGCTCAGCTTTACCCACACGATCCCTTAACTCCCGCGACAGAGTTAAGAAAGCCAGGTTGTTTCACTGCTCAACTCTTTATATAGGCTCTACCCGGTAGAATCCACTCGGGTCTGGCTCACACACACACACCCACAAAAAGAGAAAACAAACGTCCGCTTCGAGTGAACTCTACCGTTGTTAGGCACCCGCAGTACGGCCTGCCTAACCCTTGATACTCAAATCACCTACTTCTCAACACTTGTAGAGTTTCAATCGAGTTGAGCAGCTACTAAACCAGTGTTGACAAGTCAACTCCTGTGGTTGAGTGGTTACCATGTCATTTGCTCAGCGCAAGGGTTTGGTCCTTATATTTTTCCCCCAGGGGACCGCAACCCCCTGCCAGGTCCATGACCTTACAACCTAGGGTAAGAACCCTTACCCTATCCTGCACGTCGACATACTCCGCCCTAGGGCACGGTGTCCCATACCACTCTGCCCTAGAGTCGGGTTTTCCAAAGTCTATTGGCCCACAGCCACAACCTTATTAGTGTAAGGACTTTGAATGGAAATAATAACCTACAATTATCTAGATTAACAGATAATTATTTCTAGGGTTACAAAGGCATGACTACAAGTTTAACATGGCATTTGCCGGTAGTAGATTTAGCTACATAGCAAGTCATTCTAAACATTTTATTTTACTTTTGAACTAACATTTCACAACTAGCATAATGCAAATAGCATAATAACATAATTAAATGGCATGGGATTTCAACATGATCAAGGATTTGTGACTTGCCGTAAATCTGGACGATCTTGGCGAGCTCGAACGTAGAAGCTCCTGAATCCTGGGACTGCACTTGAACTTCCGGGATCTCCGAAACTAGCGCAAACACATAAAACAAAATAAGTCCGGCTTGAGTCTAATCAAGCGAGGAAAAATAATATATTAAAAAGGAGTAAAATGCATAAATCTCCAAATGATGCATTTTAGGAATTTATCTGGGATGAATTTGGGGAAAAAGGATGTCAAAAATGGGTTCAGAACATTATTTGGAGCAAAGTGGTGAAATTTGGGAATTTTTGGGATTTTCTGTGATTTTCTAGGATTTATTTGGATTTTCTGGGATTTTGGAAATTGAAAAATCGGGGAAAAATCGGTGTGAACAGTGCGGCCCGACCACTTTGCCACAGTGCGGCCCGGCCCACGGTTCAAACGTGCGCGCGCGCTCGGGCGATGGAGCAGGCCGAAGAAGCGGCCCACGCTCGCGCGCGCTCCCGCGGTCTTGATGGTCGACGCGTGGCAGGGCGGACGATAGAGGGGCGACGAGCACGGGCGGCCCAGATCAAGACGGAGGGGGCGGGATTGGATGGCTGGGACGAGAGGGAGGCGGACCGAAGAGGTACGAGTGGATCCGACGGAGGAGAGGCGGGGAGTTTATGAAGATCCGACGGTGGGAGGAGATCGCCATCTGACGGCCGAAGCCAGACGGCACGGATGGGAGGAGACAGCCGGGATGGAGCCGCGTCATCGTCGTCTTCCTCCCGCTGCACGCGCGCAACAGAGAGGCGGGGATGGCGGCGCCTCCGCTCTCCGGCGACGGCAAAGGCTCTCGATGGCAAAGGAGGGCACCACCGGGTAGGGTTTGGGTTGGGGGATCCATTTTGGGGCTCTGGGAGGTGAGGGAAACAAAGGGGAGAGCGGGAGGGGGGAGGGAAGTGTCTCGGCTATTTTGTGGCGGAGGGGGTCACCGGCGGTGAGATGGTCCAATCGGGGGCGGCTACACCGACAGGGGAACCCGGGGCTCACATTGGTGGCGGCGGTCGAAGCTCGGAGTCCCTGGGGTAAGCTGGCCACGGGGAGGGTGCGACGGCCGAGAGGGAGCTTCGTCGCCGGCGCAACGCAAGACTTCACCTGTCCAGAGGAGAGTGTCACAGCAATCAGTGAGGAGTGAGGATGCTCAGGGTGAAAGGAATCGAGGAATGGAGGACAGGAGAAGAAAAGGGGCTTCGCGGGGACACCGGTGCAGGGGAGAGCGACGACGGTGAGGGATGCGATGAGACTTCAATCGGCCGATCTGGGGGATTTTGGGGAGTGGCAGGGAGGGATTGAGAGCAGTGGTGGAGGTCGGGAAGCAAAAGAGGAGGGGGAAAACTGAGAGCGGGGTTTTATACCCGGGCGGAGGGAGGAGCTCCTTCGGGGAGAAGGCAACGAGCGCACGCCGGGGTCAACAGGGGCAGGCGGGGTGTCACCTCGGAGTGGAGGGGGCGGTGACGGGGCGCTGCAGGGGTGTAATGGCGACGAAAGGCGGTGTGGGGAGCGGTTGGCCGAACGGCATGGGCGCACGCGAGCTCCCGCGCGGCGGAGGGGACAGGCGGCGGCTGACAGGTGGGACCAGCGCAGAGGCGGGGCGACGCGTGGCGCAGAGGAGCTGCCAGCTTCGGACCGGGCGGCGTCGGCGTGACGCGAGCGGGGAAAGAATCCGGGGCGCGGTCGCGGGCGCAGAGGCGGTGCGTCCGCGGGCGCAGCGCGCACGCGTGCGCAAGGGAGGAGGCGGGGAGGGAGCGAGGCGCCAGCGGAGAGGAGGGGCGGAGGGGCGCCGAGGAAAGGAGAAGGCGGAAAAGGGGAGGGCGCCAGCGGCAGAGGGATGCGGCTGCGCCCAGAAAGGAAAGCGGGATCCGAGGCAACTTTCCAAAAAGGGAAAGTGGCCGAAAATCACTCAAAAATTCCAGGAAAAAGCTCAAAAATTTTGAAATTTTCAGGGGTGTTTCATAATGTCTCCTCTTTTTTTTTTTTTTGCCCCTCCAGCGACGTTTGCTCTTGTCAGTATTAATGCCTCCAGTAAGTCTCTACCAAATACACTGTCAGTACATCAGCCTAACATTGACTAAGGCACTGTATTCAGAGAAAAACACTAGCCTCTCTGGTGCGCATTTCTTGCACTGCTTTATTTCGTTTTACAGCTTCATCCAGGATTAGTAGCCTTACTGAGCTGTTTGGATACGGTCATTCAAGACATGCATGCCATTCTCGCTCATCTGTAGTACTTCTGAAGGCGATAAAATTCGGATGCATCTGACACAGTTGATGAACTCCCTGTGACGAGAGAGAAGCACGCTAGAATGAGCTAGTTCAGATAACATGCTATTGTTCTGCAGGATATTGTCAAGAAATCAACGTGGAGACGCCTATACTTACTCCCATGGATCATCTCCGACAAGAAGGACATCATTTTCATAGTCGACATATACAAGCTTCCAATCTGAACTAGCAGAATGCTCCAGTTTCCCTTGGAGGCCAAACATGCACGTGATGGCTGACCTCAGCTCATGGTAATCTCCAAACCGTGTAACATCAATAGATCTTCCAACTGATCCTTGCTTTTGAACCTATTTATCATAAATTACAAGATGGTATAAGCAATATATTAAGTTATGTTCAACATCAAAAAGCATTTGACAAATGCTCCCTTCTTGATAGTCTTGTAGTATGTATACCTTTGTATATGTCCGCACTGGTCGTTTCATCGGCTTCGCACTTCGATCAATGCTGTACTCGGTTGCATCCATACTGCAAGATGATGTCCCCATGGAACTGTTATGAATCTCTTGCAGAGACACTTGAGATTCTTTTAAAGTTGGCAATTTTGAGTACATCGCAACATCAAAGTCCCCAGTAGTCTGTGGTTGAGAGCATGAGGTGCTATTCACGCTTCTCTGGATAGACTCCAAGTGAAGCCCACTTAAGCTTGCACTCTGATTTCCACTCTTCTCAGAGAAGCTCATTTGTACATAAGAGTTGGATGTGCTTGGCAAGTTGCTTCCATCATGTTGGACCTCCAAATTTTGCATCTCAGGTGAAAGAAACGTTAGCGAATTTAGATCTGGGCTGCAGATGAACTCTTGTATGGAATTAGGAAAGCAGTCAGAAAGGCAAGAAGTCTGAAAAGTCTCCATGGTATCAGCATTTATTGTGGAAGGTATATCTGCAGATGAACTAAAAATGTTCTCTGATGCACTAACTGATTGAATATCATTGGAGTCTTGGTAAACGGAGGGCTGAATCATCCAATCCAGGCCATCAAAGAACTGTGGAAAACAACCCTGGTTTGGAAATGAGTTAACTGACTTCCCTCCATCAGGTGATTTGGATGATTCTATCTTCGGTGGTGACAGTAGTCCATTTTGTTCAACCTGCTGACCTTGTGTCTGTCCAGCGAAGTTACCTTGAATAAGTGCACCAGATGAATCTTCGTTAGTTCCACAGTTAACTTGTTCAACATCACAATCGACCAGTTTTCCTTCTAAACCATGCTGTTGGTCCTCGCAAACCCTTGAAGGTACTGAAAGGTCAGATTTCTCTGAAATGGTTTTGTGAGACAAGCCCGTCTTGTTCCTATGAGTCTTGACCCTACGCTCACCCTTGCTGTTTTGCTCCGAAATACTTTGATTTGGGTATGAATCTGCGTTTCTTGGCTCTCTTGCTGTAACATTCAACTCCGACGCACAAATTGAATCAATGACAGGCTGAACTTCACTGCTTTCCGGATCACCTTTCTGCATCTTAGGATTATGCAACTGCTGCTGGGCTTCATTTGCAGGCATACTTTCTTGCTTTATCGGACCAGTGAGAGTACCAAATGTTGTAGAAGGGGCATAGTTTTGTTTAACATTTTGAATAATACTAGAATACGAGGATTGGTGACAATTAAGTGGACTCTCAAGGTTTTGGCCACATTGATTGAGAAGCATCATAGCCAATTCTGATCCAATGGCTGGCATGTGCTGCAAGTTACCATAGGAATTTCCTTGTGCCCTCGGAAATGATGACATATTTGTTGATCCAATTTCTAGCCCAGGCACTGCAAGTGCAAAAAAGGTAAGGATTGTTTCTACTTACTACATGATCCTAAATATATTTAGAGCATAGTAGAGAAGTACCACCATAACTAGGAAGGCATTGTCGCTTTGAATTCAATGCTGGAGAAGGGAACACTAGAGTGTTTTCCGGAGTTTCAATATCCCATATGCTCACTCGCTCAGGTCTTTCTCCATACCCATGTTCGTCCCATTCAACCTGGTAATGAAAAGTATATAAGGATCACGGCATCATGATAGGCCCTACCTTATTTAGAATTTTGCAGGAAAAGGCACCTGTAAGCTGCGCCATTTAGAGTTGGGCCATCGCATGGGATCATAGTCACTAATTCTCACAATTGTGCCAGTGTATCTGCGAAACAGAACATCTTTATTTATAATATGATGCAGAAGACCTTTGCTGACCATATAGTACATTGAAAGATAATGCTAAAACTTTCAACTTAAAATGGCACATTATAAACTTCCAACTTAAAATGGCACATTATATTATTATAATACTCACTCTGAAATTATATTTTAGAGGACGTCTGATGTGATCATTTTTTCCCAAAGGTTAAGGCGAGACAGATTTTCGGTTAAAATTATTTTAAACTTCGAAGCAGCATCATTCATGATTGACTTTAGACATCAAGGTCTAGTATAGTGGAGAAGAATGCAGAGCATCAAATCAGAAGCAGAAAAATGCTAGATTTAGCTCTGAATAGTGGACAAACCTGCGCTTGCTTGACTCCTCTGTCTCAAACATCATAGCAAATCTCATTCCAACCGAGGGTTGGATATACGTGGCCTTATGGTACCTTGCTAGAGGAATTACAAATGGCAAAGGGCTCGTCCTGAAGAGATCTCAAGAATGAATATATGCAAAATACGCCCACCAGAAAAGCATATAAAATGGCATGTAAAAAGGGTTAAAAAAATTTCCTTACCTAGGATTGTAGTAGATAGTAAATGAGCTACCACTTGATGATGCATGAGCTGCAGCAGCAAGAACACCTATGTGCATACTATCAGTAGACAGAACAGAAGATGACAACATCGTTTGTTGTCGGGTGGCCCGCCTAACACCCAAAAGTAGTTGTGATTTCTCATCCCTGCGATCAGTAAATTTTGTCAGGAATGACATCTCATTTTATTCATTATTTACAACCTATTAAGCTGTTTTCCAGACTGGGTTAATAAAAGTTTGGTATCTATGTCACATAGCACCATAGAAGTAACTATCATCCTAGCATCGACAAGCATCTATTTATTACTAAAAATCGATGACAAACATTTTAGAGTCTCTAAGAAAAAAGAGAAAAGGCTAGAAATTCTCACAAAAAAGTAAAACATCCGGCACTTAATCAAGTGGGTCCTAATTAAGCAAAATTATAGCAGCCATCAGATGTTATTGTTTAAAGATATATTTATTCTTAATTTAAAAGAGATGATAATCCATGGGGAGTCCGAAAACTGCTGATTAGGTCAGTGATCAATCTATATATACAATTATACATACATGTGAAGGCCTGTTGTCCAATTTGAATAGGACGTATGTACATAGGACATACGTTTCACAGAGTTCAAACTTAAACTAAGCTAGCGTATGTTGTTTGGTTTCTTGTCACGACCGGTGAGAATTCATATGCATATGCCGAACCGGGTTCAATTAGTCGGTCACTGTTATTACCAAATCATCAATGACGCAACTAGCCATTGCCCAGCTTAACATGAGCATTGTACCCCTTTCAGGTTAATTAGTCTTTCATCAGGATGGACTTCATTAATTAGTCGGACAAATACTTCGATCAGTTGCTTGGTTGATGACTGCTGGCATTGCCCTAAGAGAAAATTCACATATATATTTATTACTAAAAATTGATGATAGATGTTTTAGAGTTGCTAAGAAAAAAGAGAAAAAGCTAGAAATTCTCACAAAAAAGCAAAGCATCTAGCCCTTAATCAAGTGGGTCCTAATTAAGCAAAACTATAGCAGCCGTTAGATGTTATTGTTTAAAGATATAGTTCTTCTTAATTTAAAAGAGATGATAATCCGTCTTTTGGACCATGGGGAGTCCGGAAACAATCGCATTGCCCAAATATGGACTTCTCCATACAATAATGTGGATAAGAAACGGAAGACTCCCCGTCATCCGATTCACCAATCAAGATCAAATGGTGATTCATGTACACATACAACAGTGTAGTGATTTAATCTCACGTGACTGAAGGGAAAACATGACGATTAAATTATTCATGATCTATACTCTCTTAATTCTGTGTCCCCCAAGAAGGAAGGGGTACAAGTGCCCACTGTTGTGGCCCACAGTACAACACAAAAATATTCTAATTTGAGAAAAAAATAAGATAATGAATTTGATTTGTATATATATAAATTAGGAATTATATAATAAAAATCAATGACAGGTAGTTTACAATCGCTAATAAAAAAGATAATTGCTAAAGATTCTCACAAAAACAAAACATTATGACATTTGTTTCGTAGACCTCCACAGGATGGAGGGATTGAGAGTGAGATCATTAACGGATGTTTACTCAGCTATACTGATGTAAACTATATGATATGCGTTATGAGCAAGTAGTATAGATAAGTATTGCTATAATAGAAAAACGATGATGATATAAATGGAAAATATTATATAATACAATATTTACTATTTGCTATGCAAATATTTCCGTCAAAAAGTACATATGGAAGAAAATTTTGGTCACATGTGACAAATATTGGGAAACAAAGTGAGTATTTTGTCTCTTATAATATATAATTTTAAAATATTACAAATGAAGTTCTGCAACAATCTATTTTTCAAAAAACAAAATTACATATATATTGCCAAGTTATTTAAACGTGTTTTAAGGATAATGCCCGTGCAAGTGCGCTGGCCACCTTGCTAGTTTGCATAAATAGTACATAATTTACAGATGCTGCTGCATGAACATTTGAAATTTCAGAAAGTTGAATATGTCTGTTTTGGTTATATAGGTAACTACTAGAATACCATAAGTAACAGAATAATGCAAATAGCATTCCTTCATTACAGCATCTAAATAACAAAAAATTCAAGTCAAGACATTCTAGAATGTAATCGATTTTTGTATCCCTTAAAATATGATGGCATTTGAATGCAGGACTTATCTCTATAATACATATGGTTCGTTCCATGCAATGAAGTAGAGTTTACATCAAAAGCCTGGACCTTTTCAGATTTAATTTCTCAACAGTGCAAGATGCATTTGGTTAAGATCACAAACAGACAGATATTATGCAATTTAGGTTCATATACCTGATAAATAAGACAGAATCCCCTGCATTAAGCCTTTTTGCCCCAACAAAGAGGCTCCATCCAGTTGTTAGAAGATGTCGCTTTGGCTGTCCTGCAAGAAGCAGCAAATGAAGAAACTTTTAGAAGGAAGGGACCCAAGACACCTACCATTATGTACCCATGAACAAGACAAAAACAAGTCGAATAGTGTTTGACCCTACCACGATAAATGTGACGGAATGTCCACAGGTTATCATGCAAATCTCGAACGATAAGCTCCTGATTAGGAGGTTGCATTGAGTAATCCTGTGGTTCCAAAACATAACCTATGAGCTGATGCATTCACGAAGAACAACCAAGAAAACAAAATGTGGACAAACGGCTAATACCAATTGTGGGAACAACTTCTCTGCAGCCCTTCGTGGCACAGAGAAACCACCATGTGTACTCGTATCACTTGCAGTCAAATTCTTGCAGAAATACTCAGTGGGATGCTTGCTTTTGCTAAAAGTACCAAGTGTTGGAATTGGGAACACATCACTTTCCTAAAATTGACAAAGTAAATAGAATCTAAAACTCAGGCTCCAATTTTACAAAAAAAAAAGAGAGAAAACTTTAAAAATAGTTCGGCGGTTTCTGAATTTTTTTTAGTAGTTCCATTTCCTGCAGTTGAATAGATTACTTGCTTCAATAACGACTAGTGTGCACATTTACCTAACATTTCATCAAAGTGGGGCATGTGAATACCATGTTTCTCTTGGGAATTATTATAGTTGCATTGTTTTACACACCATGTTCGGAAAATATCATATTTACATATTATGAAGCCACACTCAGTGTCCAATACAGCAAAGCAACATCATGTACTTACAGAATTTACTGGTTGAAGAGTCATCTGTGCATAAATCTCATCGGTGTCCTTGTCAGCCTGTGCAAGACAAACAATTAAGCATTCATCACGGGTATTGATTGGGCCACCCATACATCTGAATTTGAATTATTTACACTTACATGCAAAGTGATGTTATGAACTTGACACAGCAACTGAGAAGAGAGATTTGGGTAGTTCGGAATGCGAGAATTCGGTATCTTTCTAGTGGTAGCCGCAACCTGCCAGAGAAAAACCTCAGCGTTCCATGGATCAAGTCAACTAATCTGACCGAATTGGCGTCTATAGCAGTAACATTTGCGCTGTATGTAAACGAAATAACCCAGCAGTTTATGCAGAAGGCACTAGGATTTAGGACCTGTTCACTGTGCCCCTGGGGGAAGTAGTACACGAGGCTCCCCCGCTGCGGCAAGCACACGAGCGGCCCCGCACAACCGTGCCAGAGCTCCGAGTTGATCACCTTTTTTGCACCTTATGTAAGCACAGAGAGCACTGGCATCATGCCGAAATGCAACGAATTTACGCACAATGCAGCGTCAATTAGCAGCAATATCTGAAAAGGTTACCCTGTGTTTCTCCTAGGAGCTGCATTTCGTCGAGCAGCGCCGCCGCATTCCACAACACGCCCAACTTTGGCTTCTCCTGTGAGGTCGCCATCTCCAGAATCCAAAGTGAAGCTAAAGTCAGAATGCCTGCATGCCATTGAAAAAGCAGCAGGGGATTTCAACCTGTGTGTGAGCAGCAGGCAAAGGAGAGAGAGAGAGAGAGAGAGAGAGAGAGAGAGAGAGAGAGAGAAGAGTAAAAGCCAGAAGAAATAAGAAGGCCCTAAATGCATCCGGAATGGCTAGCTAGCTTGGGTTGGGTCCCCATGGCTGAAACCACCTCCCTTTCCCAAGAAAGCAGGCGGCTTTTGTGTTTTTACGCCACACTACACGTCCCAAAGAGCCAGCCAAAGTAAAGGCGACCAGGGCTAGAGCTAGAGCTAGGTGCAGAGTGAATGGCAGTGGCACCGAGAATCTTAGCTAGGTGCTCGACGAAATGCCACATGGCATCGCTCGCCTCCTGCGAGCTGCAACGGCCTAACCTAAAGCATGGCATAGAAACAATGGAACAAGAAACGCCCCCTCTCTAGGTTACTAGCGCTAGCACTAGTGGTCCTTTGCCCAGGCGAGGTAGGAGGTGCATTTCACAAGAAGACCCATGTGTTCCGCCTCAAGAACGGCAATGCCTCCAAGAGCAGAGCTAGAACTCAACTGATAGTAACAAGCTTCTACCGCTGTGTTTGCGGTGTAAAATTTGACTTTGCAACAAGTATCGAGAATCGTTCCAGAAGAAGCAAGCAGAGAGCTAAGCAGACATAAGAGTGTGACAGGGAGAGAGCAAGAACAAGAACCCACCTCCTGAGAATGCCACAATGGCATCGATGTTTCTATGAACGCAATAGAAGGCACCCAATGAGCAGGCAGGCACAACCGCCCAAGTGTAAAGAAGCGCAAGTGCAACTACACCCAAGTGCCAAACGCGCAACGCCAGGGGGTGCTCTGATAAAGGCAAAGCAGGGGAGGGAGAGGGGCAGCGAGAGATGGGCAAGCTCGTGCTACGCCCGGGAGGAGGTGGTGGTGGCGGTGGCGTAGCGGGAGCCCTGGAGCAGTAGCATAGTAGTACTAGTGGCGAGGTGGTGGTATAGTGTGTAGGATGGGGCAGTGGATGGCAATGGTACGGGTGGTCGTGCTCCCTTTCCGGTGTGCGCCTTTTGCGCGCTTCTCTCTCCTCTCCTCTCCTCTCTTCTGTCGCTGCATTGCAGTGCAGCCTATGCTGCTGCTGCTTTGGCTAAAGATGCCTACCTTTCGAGGGGAGAAGGCCATGATTCCTCATTTGCGCAGGCATGCTGCGTGTCCCAACCCCAGCTCATCCCAGCACCTCTCTCTCTCTCTCTCTCTCTCTCTCTCTCTCTCTCTCTCTCCCCCCCCCCTCCTCTGTTTTTCATTGCGTCGTCGTCGTCTCTCCTGCTTTGCTTGCTTCTCTTTTCCGTCTTGACCCCCACTCGTCAGCGCAGGCGTAGTACGTACATACTGTCTACGGGTACAGCCAAACGCGACGCGCCATCGCTGGCCGCGCTCCGGCTGCATATGGGAGGGAGACGCGGAGTGGCCGGGGCTCGACCGACGCACGCGGCTACGGGGCTCGCGACGTACGACTGAGAAGGTGGCAGCTTTGGGGCGCGCGCAGGGGAAGACGACGAGCGGCACGCGAAAGCACAAGCAAGCGAGCGCGCGTACACGCGTTGGCCTTAGCCTTGGACTGCACCGCCGCACAGGCACAGCAACGAGGACCGGACGGAGACGGAAACGAATCAACTTCCCATTTCGTTCAACGTATCGATAGTTTGATACCACCACCGATTCACCGTGTGTATCGACCAACCACCATGTGTGGTGTGGTGTGTCGAATTGATCTGCGACTGTTTCGCATTTGCCTCCCCTGCTGGTAATATTTTGAAGATATATGCACGGTCGACGTTGGCAGGTGGTACAGAGTAAAGATTCAATGGGAGTATCTGTACGTACGTTAGTACGTACGCTGTGATACGCATACGCATTTGTTTATGACGCAACTCGACCATATCTGATGCTACGGCTAGCACTACTCCAATGGATCGATCGTTGGATACGTGCACTCGATCGTATGGCGTCTTTGGCCTCGAAAGCTAAGGCTGTGATCAACTCGGCTTATGGTTTATGGCTTCGGGTTTATTTTGCACTATTTATAAATTTCGTCTTTTTCTGAACTTTTGGCTTTTTGTTGAGCTTTTTTGCCGGTTCTTTTTTTCCCGTATTTGTTTGTATTATCGTAATGGGCTACTGTGCTTTTTTCAGCCAACTACAGTATTTTCAACCATAAGCTATGAGCTTTTAAGCCGAGTTGATCACCACCAAAAACGCATACCAATAATGAGATTCTCCGGTGTAGAGAGCAACCGGCGCTTTTTCGCTGTTGACGATAAAAAGTGACTTTCTACCCAGGATCAACATGAGGAATCATGCAAATCATCACTGTGACCTCTGACGATCTACGTGACGCGTTACAGGTAGGCTATACAAACATAATTTTAAAATTTCTATCATGTAAATATAAAATTTTCGCCAGTAATAGATTACGTAAAATAGAGTCGATGTAGTGTGTTGATGCGGTCATAGTCATACTAATCGCACGTCTCCTCCTTTAGATCGTTGTGATTGTCACAGGTTGCAGATCGTCTTAGTGCTGAAACTTCGTATCAACATATTCAAGGTATCCACACGTATATGGTAGGAACACCATGCGCCGGAGTGCTAGCGCCGACAGTGTGATATTAAATGAGGAATGTGTGGCGTTTAGTATTTCGGGAATTCAAAATTCTCTCTATGTTGCCCTATGCCACCGCGCCTCTCTAATTATAGACATTCATAATGGTCCTCGAACTTGAGGCCCATTAAGAACTCGTGGCCCACATAAACTCATATTACCATCCGAATTATATTTCAACCTCGTAAGTGTGCGATCCTATAAGTTCACGTACACCTGGACATGGCCCGAGTACTCCTACTTGTCCACTAATCGGTAGCGGCCCCTAGCAGGACATGCCGATTCTCAAGTATACGTAAATATCATATCGAACGAATCTTATCAAAGCCCATATGCATTTCCCTTTGCCTCATAATATCAGTCAAGCTTAAGACGAGTACGTGCCATCTTTGTTGGTTAGCTTGACCACTTTTTCTCAATTACATAACTTGAATTCCCCAACTACGGTTAACTCTTTAACTGCAAATAGCATGCCCATGCATTTCTGGAATCCAATCACTCGAGAGGTCTAGAGATATCTCTCCTATTGCATGGAGAGGTAAGTCCTATCTTAATCGACTATGCCTCGATGCATGCATCGTGACAAACCCAAACGCTACCTTTATAACTATCTAGTTACGGAGTAGCGTTTGGCAACCTCTAAGTTAGCCATTATGCATCACGTGTACGTGCGTCGATCTCAAACCTAAGGACATAGCATATGCATTGTAGATGAGACCAACTGATGACATCTAAGAATACAACGTCCTCGCAGTGTCTCATGGTGAGTCGATCCAACCCCGTGTGTCCCTAATCTGTGTCCATATCATTGGTTTGATATCTCTATATCTATGACCTATGAAACATGGTCATCAGCCAATGCATATGCTAGTATACTCATATGTGCTCTTATATGTTTTCAACTAGGGATCGTTTAAGAATAATCATTGCAGAACTATAGAATTTCACAATCAAGTCATATACTCGATAATAAATATTAACGATATTATTCAAGGAACAAGACAACATATTATCCAATAAATCATGGACATAACGGAACAATGTGGTAGAAACAATGTAATCGAACTAGCGTGGTCGGCACAAGTGGTCAAAACAACTTGATCAACTCTGTGATTATCTCTAGGGTATATTTTCAATTGTACTAGGGTGTGGAAGAGTAGCTCACTATAGTCATTTCTTCACCATTTCCACAAGTATAGGAGAAGGCTCAGTTGCAAATTGCGAAAATCATGCTTGCATCGCTTGCTGTTACAAAGGCAAAAGTACGAAGAAGAAAAGGTTGCACGACGAGTTTAAAATCTTGCTAGCTTGTTTGTAAACGTAGGAATTTCATAATAATATTGTTGAATTTTTACATTCCAATAGTGGCCTCACACTTTATCGATCCGCAGCAATAGACTTGACGCGGTTACTTACAGCACCAATCCAACACCCTCTTTCTATCCAGCTAAAAAGAAGAGGCAATCCCTCGCAAAAAGAAGGAAAAAAAGAAGATGCAATCCATGCATCACTGCAATCATCAATATTCCTCCGGTCCTATGGAAGCAGCAATGCGATCGGCGAGCTTTCTTTTTCACGGTTCGCTTTGCACCATCGTTGCTTAATTTACTTGTCCGTAAAAACGTTGAATCAAAATGTACCATTCTCCATGCGACCATGCCGATTGCCGGCAATCCGAGGGATTTCGTTGCAGTCAGGTTAGCTCAACCCGCTACCGATTCTGATGACGCATTCCACGCTGCACGTTGTTGCATGTTGATCCATCGCCCCTACTAGTCTCGATGTTGCATATAGTAATAGTAAATTCTATACCGTCTCAGACCTTGGAACCTATCGCCACGTCCATGCATCATGCTGCCTCAGCTGCTGACCTGAGCTGTGGCGCTGTTTTTTTTTTTTTGCCTTTTTAAAAATGTTTTGCGCTTTGATTTCTCAAAAAGCAAAGTTGAAGCAAACAAAACGGATTCTTCAAGCAGTTTCTTTATGTCGCTTCCCCAAACGACTTTTTAAGTTTAAGATTATGTGCACTATCTACGTCGGTGGCCCTACTGTCTCGAAAAACACAGATAAAGCCATCAGCCGCAACCAAATGCCCTATTCTTTTTTGTCTTTTATGGATTTTGGTTCCGACTTCTTCGAAAACCGAAATAAATTGTGTGGTTTCTCCAAACAGCTTCTCGAAGTCATTTTTCTAAACAGTTTTTAAAACCTGAACCACCACTATCTCGAAAAGCACACAAAAAATCCGCCAATCATACTCAAAAAATTATTAGGTCAAGAGAAAAGGCCAGCTCCGGTACGACAAAAAAAACACCAGGAAAAGACCAAGACGCGACATACTTACTGAGATGGATCAACTCGGGGGCGCGTCGAATCCGATTCCCATCCCTCGGCGCCTACTGTACTGGGTCGTGTCTCGGGCAGGAAGCTCGAGCTCCACGTCCGCGCTCGGTTATCTCCTCTTCTCCCTGTACCAAGGAGTATTGTCGCGTTGCGCATCACCATGGCGATAGACGATGTGACAAAAGGAGACGCCTCTCGCTTCCAGGCAGGTGCAGAGCCAGTACAGACAGGTTTTCCAAGCAGCCTGACCACACGGCACGGCTCGACTGCCGCGGATGCTTGCCATGCAGGAAATCTCTCCCTGCGACGTCGCGCACGGCCGTTCGCTTGCGTCTCCCATGCACCGTCATGGTTGGCAAACACAGTGCTGACGCCCAGAGCGCAGGCCGAAACAAACAGGGCCTAATGCCGAGACGTACTCCCAGCCAAAGCCGGACGACCGTCTGCAAACAGGTGTTCAGTGTGGAATAGGATTCCCTGTTTCAAACTAGCTCAATGCCTTGATCCCTCTCGGCCAAACATGCTCCAAGTGTCGAACGTTCTGGTGCAGCACATCACAATTACTAGCATTTGTTGCTCTTATCAGGTAGCCAGAGTGGTTTGATCTGGGATCGAGCGGCCGGCTCATGCCGATCGAATGAGCGCATGCGTTTTTGCCTAGCACGCAAAGCAGCACGCAGTTCCTGGGGCGGCGACTTGGCACGCCGCGGCTGGGAGAGTAGGAGACGACGACGAATGATAGGAGAGCGTGGGGCCGGGTTGGCGGGGGCAGCGGGAGACAGAATCCCGGGAATGTTGCGGGCGGTGACATGACGTCACCGTCGGAGGGAACCAAAGCAGCTCCCTAGTAAATCGAGAAATTTTATTGTGCACAGCTTAGAGCAAGGCTAATAAGAGGAAGTACAATAGTATAGCCAACTAGTGACTATAACATTTGTCCATTTTATTTATAGCCTTCAAAAAAATAGTTCATACAATAAGGTAGCTATTACAATAACTATTTGGCTCCACATGTAAAAGAGTGGAATGCATATTTTTACGTGCTATAACTAGATGTAATTTAGTAGCCAGCTTCCTTCTCTCTTCCTTTCTCTCTCTGCCACGTAAGATTTAGTTGATATTATATTTGCTATAGCCTGCTGACTAAGCCTTATTGTACCTGCTCTAATACAGTCTTCAGCTAGCTGTATGGACTGCTCCACTCCACGTTTTTCAGTTCCGCTCTACGTTTTTTAGCCAAACATGTTCAGCTCCACGCACTCTGTTCGAGGAAAAAAAGGTGGAGTTGTGAGAGCACCTAAAGGGGTGCTCCACAAACTCTAGGTTTTTTGTGGAGCTGCTCCACGGTAGAGTTTGTGGAGCAGTCCCAAACACCCCCTTACAACCCACTTATCAGCATATTCATATAGTAGTTTACAGCTAGCTGAAGGCTGTAAGACCCACCCCTTTCTCTCACAAAGTTTCTTGGTTCTTGTGCTTCAGCTGGCTGTAAACTTACAGCCCACCTATCTTCTCTCTCCTCCTCTCTCTCCTCCACCTCAGCATACAGTCTACTAACAGCCTCTTATTATACTTGCTCTTAGTTTATGTTACAGTGAATCGAAAAGCGGCACATGAAAAAATGATACTGTAGTAGTACTGCAGATTGTATGGGATATAATTTTTAATATCTGTCACAAGCCATGATATACGATCACGGCTTACGACCACAGCTTATAACTCACGACCATGATCACGAACACGGCTTACGACTAGTAAGCAACTATTAAAAATTATTTTTCTGTGCAACTACACTGTAACAGGTATTAAAAATTAATTTTTTCGTACAATCTATAGTACTGCTCAAGTGTTATCCGTGCTATGCGTTGCTTTTCGATTTGTTCATGACATAAATCGTACTGTGTTAACGTTACACAATAAAATTTTTCATAGTAATCATACAAACGGGCCTTTTTATGCCTCGCCTCGGCCTTCGCTGAGACCCAAACAGTGTGCCGAGGCCCAGCTGAGAATTTTTTTACTATTTTACTATAGCTATCAATAGTGAAGGTTTTAATATCTTTTCTTCCATTGAGTTGGACCCGAGGCTAGGCCTTAGACAGACTACGCCCCTGCGCTCCTGGGTTAAGCTAACAACACATTTGCAATGCTTTGCTCCACGTTATTTGTTCACACACACACGTACTCCATTAGCAGCCAGTATCACGATTTCAGATGATGATGATGCAGGCAAGCTCAGAGAATTTTCAGAAGCGGCGAACATCTGGCTCGATCTCAATGATGAACTGTAGGTATAGGAGCCTACTGTACATCAATGTAGTCGTGTCTTCATACTAGTCCATGCATTTCCGTGGAGTGAATCCTGGCACAGTGGCGGCGCGCGTTTGATGGTAAGCCACCTTTTTTCATACTAGAAAAAGATTTCTTCCGTCGTCAAAAGAAATGGATCGGCATTAGCTTCATGGGACTATACATATACCTTTATTCAAAAGTACTATAACTTTTAGCTGATTACAAAAAAAGTTAAAAAAGTAAGTGACACTCATGTTAAGAAGTCATTTTATTTAAGTGTTCCTATAGTGACTACTAAATCACTCTGTTCAAAATTGATTTTTAAAAAGTTAAAAATTGGAACCTGAAATATGATCATGCTCCGGTAAACTGCCTCAAATTGCGGCCGAGCGCCCAAGTACCTCCTAGCCTATGCAAAAGCATTGCATGTACAGTCTCGGCGGTTCGCCGCTCGTCTGCCCATCACCTTCGTACTAGAGAAAATTGATATTATGCCACTCCTTTGGAGTGGTTTCGATAAAATGTCACTCTCTAGATGATAATTGTTAAAATGCCATCCAATATATGATTAGCTCTATGATTTACCATTTTTGAGGGTTTTAGCTATTTCTTTTTCATTTTCCCCCCAAAATTGCATAGCAAATGTCCATAATACCCTCTCCCTTGTAGGCATAAGGATATGATACGAATTCGGATCAACTTAAACTAGTGAGCTCAAGTCCTCAAGGGCTTTGACCCGCCACCGCATCCGCCGTGCTCGCAGCCTATGCGCCCGATGTTGCGTCCTTCATGTCAGACAAAGTGAGTTTGTTCGAATGCTTTTGCATATCTGCCTTTCTGGGCGAGATGACTGCATTCTTGATGCTGTAACCTTCGATGGAATGTGTTTAGGCGATGGTGCCAGCCTTGGGCAATGCAGAATACACACTGAAGCAGTACCTTGCGTTCGCTGAGAAGTTGCACGCTAAAGCGAAGGTATAGCTTCTGCATTTGAGTTGACATGTCTGTTAAAATGTTGCAGAGAGAGCATTTTTTTCTTGGTTATGACAATTGAAGTGTTCTGCACAATGTAGCCTTGAGTTGAGCCGGGTACATGCAACTAATTAATGTTTTATGTTTTACAATGATCATCACTTGAGTTCAGCGAAAGGTCAACAAGTCCTAATCCACACCCTAAAGTGGAAACTTTCAGCCCTCCAGGAAGAAAAAATGAATCGTTCGGCCTGGAGCGAATGAATCCATCGGAGTCTAATTGCTACAAGGGAGAGGGTATTATGGACATTTGCTATGTAATTTTGGGGAAAAAATAAAAAATGAAAAAGAAATGGCTAAAACCCAAAAAAATGGCAAATCATAGAGCTAATCATGTATTGGATGGCATTTTAACAATTGCCATATAGAGAGTGGCATTTTATCGAAGCCACTCCAAAGGAGTGGCATAATATCAATTTTCTCTTCGTACTACCGTACTAACCTCATCCATACTCAGGAGCTTATTACAAAAAATGTACTAGTGCCTTTTGTGCATTATGTATAAAACTTAGGTGCCACTCGATTAGACTAAAATAAGTTAGTTTATGGCTGAAATTATATTGTAATTGATCGAAATTATATTGTAGCTAATAATGGTTTATTTGACGTAACTAAATTTTTTTAAAAAAAATAGAAAAAACATATTAACCCATCATGAACAATGCAAATAAATATAAGAAAAAACCGACAAAAGCTAAAAAAACCAAAAATCAGAAAAAGATGAAATTTAAAAATAATATAAAAATAAACAAAAAAATCAAAAGCTCAAATCGAAATAAGCGGGATCTTGCTTTTGCGAAAGAAAATATTTTCTTTCGCGTTAACACATGTACGTACCTTCTCCTGCTGGGACATAGCCATGGGTAAGCGAAATGCTACTTACGAAATGCACATGAGCAGTGAATCGGAAATGTGATGCTGTGTACGAAAAGTAAAAGGGTTGCTGCCGGCCTTCTCAAAGAACTACTCTACTTGCACGTAGTTCTACGTCCAAGCTACTCTACTTTCATATGGAGAACCGAAAAGAAGTGTCAGTCACTGCTCACTGCATTGCCCCTGAGTGAGTTTGCGCAGCGCTAATGATGAGCTTTAAGCTCGTCAAGCCCTGAGCTCCAAACATTTTGTCACGCAGAAAGACGTGCCAGGGAATAAACAACCCGTAGGTAAGGGCCTGTTTGGTTTGTGCTTAACCTTGCCATGCCTAAACTTAGGCAATATGTGGCTGCCACAGAAAGTGTGGCCAACAAAATCGAAGCCACACTTGTGGCAAAGTTTGGCAAGAAACTGAGTCTATGACGTGTGGGGTCGGGTGCTAAGAAAGTGTGGCATGCCACAGTTACGTCAGTGAACCAAACAGCTACCTAAAAACTGTGGCACGCCTAACTTGTGGCTAGGCAACTTCTGGTCATGAACCAAACAGGCCCTAAACCTTGGAATCTCGCACACGATGAGGCTGGTTTAGATTTGACAGGAGCCTATACGATGCAGCAATCCGTAGACTATACACCCACGTAGCTAGAGAACAAAAATGAATACGAACTATCCATATTATATGATTATCTTATTCAATAGGATATAAATATAGTATAGATTTTTTCACCTAATTAATAATTTCTATCTTATTTGTTTTTGAATTCATATAAAAAATATGAATACAAATATGGTATGTACTACGAATGGGTAAAGACGCAGCAGGCTGATTCGATGGTGCGGCGGTAGGGAGGGGAGGGCATCACGGTGGATCGGACGGGTGGTGCCGCGCACCAGAACAATGGTCACGACGAGCTGACCTATACTCCCGGTTTTCTTGAACCCGTTGAAAACCTGCTGTGATCGTTTCGGCTTTAGCTTCTAGCTTCCGGCTTATTTTTTACTATTCATAAATTTCATCTTTTTCTGAACTTTTGGCTTTTTGTTGAGCTTTTTTGCCGGTTCTTTTTTCCCGTATTTGTTTGTATTATACGTAATGCGCTAACATATTTTTTATATTTTTAATTTTTTTTAAATTTAATTATACTAAATAAGCTTCAGTCAGCTACAATGCTTTTCAGCCATAAGCCACTCAAAAAAGCCCAAATGAGCACCACATTTCAAAGTTGAGCGGATGCTAGTTGAATTTTCGACTTGGGCCCTTCAAATCGATATCTGTACTCTGGCCTATATGGCATTCAATCTTCTGGTTAAGGCCCCGTTTGGCAGAGCTCTAACTCTAGAAAATCTGTAGATTTCCTAGAGCTGATCATCTGTAGCTCTAGGAAATCCTG
Source organism: Dendrocalamus latiflorus (assembly GCA_017311315.1). Lineage (NCBI taxonomy): Eukaryota > Viridiplantae > Streptophyta > Magnoliopsida > Poales > Poaceae > Dendrocalamus > Dendrocalamus latiflorus. The sequence goes on from CM029637.1 coordinate 35,493,462, forward strand.
GATCTAGAGTTGCAGGCATGTTAAGTGTATTTACATGACTCATTTCATTTATATTATATATTAAATAAAAATATTTAAATCACTTTAATTTAGTCAACAAACTACAGATCCAGTATAGATCTCGGAGTTAGAGCTATGCCAAACGGGGTCTAAGCCTTACAAAAACCTTGGCCTAGCCCAGGGAAAAAACTGTGCCCATGATGAGCAGGCCTGATATCTACCCAACCAATCCACATCCAAATCAGCGGCAGCCGTCCGCGCGGGGCCCAGAAGGAGGCATGACCTAGTGACGATGCAGTTGATGCCTCTGCTCCGAAGATATCTTGAAGCGGCTAGAAATTAACGGGGCCTGTACTGTGAAATGGAGCGTGCATGCAGTCACTAACATGCCCATCTCCGGTCAACAAAAGTACAGTCTTATACAGTGTCAAACGTGCATGCACACGTGCTGTGACAGCCACGTAACGCTAACCGATCAACCATCGGTTGGTGAGGATTTAGTTGAACCGACAGCACTGGAGTCGAGGCCCGGCCCTGGAGGGGGGCGAGCGGGGCGGCAGCACTGGGCCCCCAAAATTCAGGGGGCCCCTGGCCCATATACATACATAGTATATATACTATCCATCTACGGTTTATACTCTGTCCCCGGCCGACTTCTCGTGATCTCGTCTAATCGTCTTCTTTCAATCTTCGTCGTCTCGTCTAGGGCAGCAGGGCGGCGCCGGCACGCACGCGGCACGCCGCGCGGCCCGCGCCGAGGGTGGCCGTCTCTCCGGACTCTGCCGCGCTACATCCCCGGTAATCCGCAGTAGAGCAGCCACTGACGACTGACGTGTTTCCGCAGTTCGGCAGTTCCGCACTTCCGCTAATCCGCTTTGGCGGCTTTGCATTGCATGCAGCATGCAGGTATCGGCGTGTCTCACCGAAGTACCGAACGTCGTTCCATTCCATAATAGCAAACCTGAAACCAACAACTCAACAAGCGTGCACATCATGCTCTGATGGCTGATGCTCATCTCATGCTAGTGTAAGTGTGTAACTAGTGTTATGCACATATCATATATACGAATATACGATTCTCCTCCAGCCGCGGAACTCCCAAACCAACAGGTACACATCTACAATACTTTATCATTGCTTCTTATAGTTTGCATATTAGAAATTTTTTAATCAATAATTAGTACTTTGTAGTTACTAATTATACTATTGTTCTTTAAATTTTCAGTATCATTCTGAGTTAAGTGTTATGGAAATGACTTTATCAGATAAACCAATGTCTGCTATGGAGATCTTTGAGTTTGTCAGAGAAGCGGATTGTTATCCTAATATTTCTATTGCTTATCGGATTTTATTTACTATGCCTGTGACTGTGGCATCAGCTGAAAGAAGCTTTTCGAAGTTAAAATTGTTGAAGAATCATTTAAGGTCAACAATGTCTCAAGAGAGGTTAAACGGTTTGGCAACTTTATGTATTGAGAAGAAATTATTGGATGAGATTGATATCAATACCATCATCAATGACTTCGCATCTAGAAATGTTAGAAGGAATTTTTAAGGTAATATCTATAAACTCTTTGATATGAATTTTTCTTTAATACATAACGCATTTTAAGTATTTGTTGATAAAATTAGATACATATATATGTGTATATAAATTTATATTTACATATTTATACTAGGGCCTCTATTTCTAGTTTCGTCCTGGCCCTCTAAAATCCCAGGACCGGCCTTGTTGACTGGAGATTAGGGTGGTCACGGCCATGCGAGGCCTCCTAGCGTGGCAGACTGGGGCAGTCCAAAGGGACATCTACCTACCACCGTACCACGCTTCAGAGAAGTATCGCCGCGTATTAAAGCCGTCCACGTCCAGCAATTAAGCCGGCCATATCCTCTTGCCTGTTTTGTCTTAACTACATCTAAAGCTAGGAGTTGGCCAGTATCAGTATGGTCCGGACTTACCCAGTTTTGGATATTAGCTTCCTATCGTATGGGATTGGTTCAGTTATCTCAACGTATCATATTGTGTTAGTTTTTGTCTCTAGTTAGGCTTAAGCATGGCTAAAAGCTCGCTGTACCGGTATTTATGCCATGCCAGTCTAAGCTCAACCCAAAATAACTATACATGATGAAGGCGGCAGCGACGATGGTGACGACGGCCGACACCTTCCTTTCTTTCGTACCCGCCTCGTTAAAAACCAGTTAAAATCAAATTAATTGCATAAAAATATGGGCACACAATGACGTAAATATTTTGGGAAAAAGTGAGTACTTTTTGATATTTTAAAAATACAATGTTACTGCCTCGTTAAAAACTTTACTTGCCAGAGTGAGATCCCGCGAGTAAGGAAAAGAGCACAGTAACAATATATATACATACTAATTATAACAACATGCGTACATAGTATCTACTCATAAATGTCTAAATTGTTCATGCGCTCGAGGTCAGCATACACATGTACAATTTCAAGATCATCCAGTTGATGTGTTGCTGCTCTTTAGCTAATTCCCAGAATTTGGCGTATGTGGTCGCCTTCACCATCCTGGGCGTGATGGATGATATCTTTTCTTTGATTATTCTCCCTACCGTGCTAAACGTCACTTCTAAATAAACGGTGGACATCGACACTAGGAGAACATCCTGTGTGAAATGTGACAGCACAAGAAATATCCGCTTGTTGTTCTTCTACCACTCGAGCAAGTTTATCCTGCCTCTCCCAGTAAGATCGGGATCAATATTTGCAAAATCATGCTCCAAGTAATGGTTCAGTTTCGAAATAGAATTCCACTTTGGAGGCCGTGAGAGGATGAAAAAGTAGACTTGCCCTTTAACTTCTTCCATAAGTGTGATGTCAAGCTTGTTTTTCCTTATTGTGTATGCTATAAGGTCTCCGATCTTTTGCTGCTTCCAAACTTATCATGATACATATGGAAATATGAAAAAAAAACTCCTTTTTGATATGTGCGAAAGCTTCCAAATAATCAAGGCTTCACCTATTTCCTCCATGTCAGCCTGTAAACCTGCCAACTTTTTTGTAGGATAAAAAAATGATAGCAAAGCAATACAAGTGTGAAATAGAACCAAAATATTTAATAAAATTTTCCTCCATTACTACGATGACATGGCCTAAAAGGGATCTTATCTAGATTTGACAATTTTATCTGCAATTAACCAAATAAATTTTAGCAACGCCCGACCGCCTCCCTCCTCTCTTCCTCAGTCCTCCCCTGAGGCCCTGACGGCCCGACTCCTGAGCTCCCCCGGCCGCCTCCCTCCTTCAGTCCTCCCCTGGCCGCTTCCCTCCTCCCCCAACCCCCTGCTGCCTACCTCCTCCCCCGACCCCCCGCTGCCTCCCTCCTCCCCCGGCGACCCCTCCTTCCTCGACCGCCTCCCTCCTCCCTCGACCGCCCCCTCCTTCCCCGACGAGCCCCTCCCTTCGCCCCGACCACCTTCCTCCTCCCCCGGTGACCCCCTCCACGCTGTCGCCCTCCCCCCTCAGCGACCCACTCCGCGCTGTTGTCTAGGCCTTTGGGGGTGGGGGGGAGGTCGCCGCTGTCGTCCAGGCTCTAGGGGTAGGGGAGGTCAAGCCGGTAGCCAACAGAAAAGCCGTTGTCGATGACATGCTTACCTTCCTCGCCGAGGCCAAGCCGGCATCTGGTGGGAAAGCTGTCGACGACGGCAGGGATGACCCGCAAAACACCCTCTGGCAGTCTAGCCTTCGCCTCACCCGTGACAACATCAAGATCCTCCGGTTCCAGTATACTCCTTTGATCCTTCCCTTCTAGTCCCTCTCTCTGCTTTGTGAATGTGATGGATAGTTTGTGTTGTGAGGAATTAGGGATGATGGGAGGCGGAAGGCGAGGCCGAGGCGACCGTCGGGGGCTGGCGTGCTAGCCATGCACCTGTGGCCACCGTGCTCGCTAGACCGGGCTAGCCTGAACACGGCACACCACGCCAGGCCAACTTTCCAGGACTAGCTTGGGCCACCATTTGTGACGTGCCAACACGGCCTATCATGTGTCATACCAGACCGTGTTTGGACCATACCGGATCGGTCGTGCTTTAGATTAGCCCGAAAAAACACGGCCCATCTCCCACCTCTCCTGCATTGTCGGTCACGAACTGCCTCGTCGTTGAGCGCTATATAAACCCTGCCACCGATGCACACTACGCAGCAGCAGCCACCCACACCAAGCATGGCTTCCTCCTCCCGCCGTTCTGTAGCTCTCGCTGTTCTTCTTGTGATATGCAGCCTTTTCGCCTCCTCGTGGGCAGCATCGTCTAGGCCGAGCCAAGGCCTGCTGATGGTGGACAGGTTCCACCGGTGGATGGAGAAGCACGACAAGTCGTACCCGACCGTCGACGAGAAGCTGCGGCGGTTCGAGGTGTACCGCCGGAACGTGGAGAGCATCGAGGCCACGAACCGGGAAGGCGGGCTCAGCTACACGCTCGGCGAGAACCAGTTCACCGACCTCACCAGCGAGGAGTTCCTGGCGATGTACACCGGCCAGTTTGTGCCGGACTTGACTGACGAGGAGGAGGGCGGCGAGACGGTGATCACGACTCGTGCCGGGGATGTCGCCGAGGGTCGTCACACCGTACACGGCAACAACTTGTCGGCGGTGCCTGAGAGCTTTGACTGGAGGGCGATGGGTGCGGTCACGCCAGTCAAGAACCAAGGACAGTGCGGTAAGTACTACTACAAGAATAATATGCAATGAAATTTCGTCATGCCAATAGGAAAGTTGTGTAAGGTATACTGCATGGAGTTGGTATTAATTTTCCCTTTCAGGGAAAGCATTAAGCATCCTTTGCTACTTAATGGCGTAGGTGGTTTCGGAATTGGGGACTGTGACTGTGGTTGTCGTGTATAATAGGCTGGCATGCAGGTTAACTGAGGGACAAAAGAAAAATAGGTGCCAATCAGACTTGGTGCTGCATGCATGCTACTGAGAAAACTTCGAAACGGCTTCTGATCCCCACCTGTCAGCTGCAAGAGAGCAAAAGAGTACAGAACATATATAAATCCCAAACATAACAAAAGATAACTCGTCCTTTTGGAAATTGGCATTGCCTCATATATAGATTATTACCTTAATTATATGTTCACAAAAAACAAAAGCATAATGATATCGAAGTAGTTTTAATGACAAATCGAGAAAACTTTATATTAGCTGTCGAATAAAATATCGACCACACGGTAGGTGCTTCTAAATTGAACCGGCTTAAATATTGGATTGTGGAGAAGGAGAGCATTTTTGCGGTTCGCCCAATATTTTTCCCTCTAGAGTGACAGCCATCAGAGCTAATGATGATAGATCTGAACTGAAAAATATATGTACTACATGCAAACTTGACAATTCAAAATCAGCAGTCTCTATGTACCGCACTGGCCAGTTGAACCCTGAATTAATTTTCATTTATTTCCTACAAAATAATACATCATTTCTTCTTTTTCGCCTAGACATGGTAAACGAACCACTAGAACTCCGAATCCACGATAAGCAATCTGCTCTTCATCTGCATGCATGCTGCATCATTAAAAAAAATCCATCTACATACTCAAGAGGAGCGAATCCACTGGCGGCGCCGGAACCCCCACCCCCTCCTCCTCCCTGGATCTCGGCCGGCCATGTTGAAGAAGCTATGGAAACTGATATGCGCGTGTTTGTGTCAATTTGCAATAATAAAGAAGTGAACTCCTAACTTGCTTGCTGTGTTTGTGTCAATTTAATCTAGTCTTTTGAGCCACCCTATATTTTTATTATGGATTCGCTACTATACTCAATTATACTATTAAGTATACTTCTAACCCTTTGATCACTCGCACTTCATTGAGCTTACGTGGTTAATTTCTTCTTCTATATTGTTTTACCGCAGGATCTTGCTGGGCTTTCGCTGCAGTGGCAGCAGTAGAAAGTTTCCACAAGATACAGACCGGAGAGCTGCTGTCCTTATCTGAGCAAGAGCTCGTCGACTGCGACATGATCCGCCGGTACGGCTGCGGTACGGGCAAATCCTACGGCGCCTTCTTATGGATCAAGAAGAACGGCGGCATCACGACCGAGGCCGACTACCCGTACACCGGGAAGCAGGGCACCTGCGACACGAGCAAGCTCAAGAACCACGCGGCCACCGTCGGCGACTACGGCCGAGTCCCGCCCTACGACGAGTCTAAGCTCATGCAGGAGGTGGCTAGGCAGCCCGTCACCGTCGTCATCAAGGTCGGCGACAGCTTCCAGCACTACAGTAGTACGAGCGGTGTGTACTCGGGCCCGTGTGGCGATGACTACAACCACATCGTCACCATCGTGGGGTACGGGAAGGACGCCAGTACCGGGAAAAAGTACTGGATCGTGAAGAACTCGTATGGTCAGAACTGGGGAATGGGCGGTTACATGTTGATGGAGAGGGATTACAAGGATAGAACGGGTCTGTGTGGTCTTACCTTCTGGGCTACTTATCCTAGAAAGGGGCTGTTTGCTCTAGCTTAATTAAGCGTCACTAGTAAGCCTACTTTCTCGGGGCTTAGGGGCCGCTCATTTAGAGTGAAAAATGGACTTACGTCTAAAATTATATTAAAAAATAAGTTAATCCATTGCAGACGATGCAAACGAATATGAAAATAAGAATCAATAAAAAACTAAAAAACCAAAAAAATCAGAAGAAAGATAAAATTTATAAATAGTAAAAAAAATAAAACTCAGAAACTATAGTCGAAATGAGCGGAACCTTAAACCTAATTATAGGGTCATTTGAGAGTACGTACTTCGTGAGAGAGCAGTGTGCTACCGTAAAATTTCTCTTATTCCAGGGCTTCTATAGTTCTATTAGCATGGGTGGGGAGCTTTGTTACCTTACAAAATAAACCCAATCTCACGCGTACACGTGACATGGTGCGTGCAGCTTGTACACTTGTGGTTGATGATTGTACGTATGTGCGTGAGTCTTGTGCTAAAATAAAAACTCTCGTCTACTGGTCTATGTTAATATGTTATGCATGGATCTATATATTGGAGACATGGACTGTGCATTGTGTATGTAAGTTTGATGAAATAAAAGCGTGTTCTGCTAGCCTATGAACGCTAGTGGATTCAATGGCTCATTGGTGTGATGCAGTGATGCTGGTCTAGTGTATTCAGTCGCTCGTCCTTAAAGAAGTAATGCACATATCACCAACATTTCATAGTTGATATTAAGGACATTCCTACGAACTTGTTACTAAAGCTTGCTACTAGAGGCACTACTACAGAAAACCGTATTACAGACGGTTCAAAAACATCATTACAGACGGTTTTCTGAACCGTCTGAATTTATGGGTCAGTGATAATCGAATGTTATCACAGACGGTTTTCGAACCGTCTGTGGTGTAAATATCACAGATTGTTTGTAACTAAAAACCATCTGTGATAGCTGATAATTACAGACGTTTTCACTAAAAATCGTCTGTAATAGGTGATAATCACAGACGGTCTGTGATATTCTTTTCTACCCTAAATCTATTTCTGTTTATTGGCTAGCCTCAGGAAATGCTAGCCATGCCCTCTGAAATAAGCAGATCAACATGTACATATATACATACAATTCACATCTCAATTCATTTCACAAACATAAAACATCCAATTCACATCTCAATTCATTTCACAAATATAAAACATCCAATTCACATCGCACTTTATTTCACAAACATAAAACATCCATTTCGCAAACCAATTAATTGAAATGAAATAAAATATCCATTAACAAATACAAGATTACAATCAATGTCTCACATGCACGGACTAGATCATTACACAAATCTCTCACATGTTGCAAGGGATGTGCACCAGATGTGATCAGCACCTACAAGAGTTTAATAATGTCATCGTGCATCTAACTTAAAAGGCTAATTAGCCACTAAAATCATGCAGCTTATACGATACTAAAGAAACTCCAGGAAAATTCTAAAAGTACGAAATCAGCAGGCTTACTTGGCAGATCCATAAGGCGAAGGAAGAGAGGAAGAAAAGATCCTACTGACATCATTAATGGAAGCACTTCTGAAAACTTCTCCAATTTAGAACGGAAGGAAATTAAATAGAATTAGATAGGTGAATGGTCAACAGGATTGCTCTGAAATATTTATATTACCAGTAGTAACTAGCAAGCCATTTGAAGGAAAGAAGCAGAACGGATTTCTTCTAATATCAACAGTAAAATATCCGCAAATATATGAGAAGTTGCCTAGCAATTAAAAGGGCATACCTCTGAACATTAGATGCAATTAATTTCAGAAGCAATGGAAAAACCTGCATATAAATATCATACATGAAGTCATATTCCTGCATTCCATAAGGACAAAAGAACTATTAGACAAGTACCTTTCATAAGGATGCAAAGGGAGAACATATTGGACATACCTATTTAATGATAGCCTGAGATCTTAAGTGGCTCCACTCATGCACTGATATGATATGGCCGTATGGGGGGTATTCTTGTGAAGTTCCTATACATCATTAAATTTCATTAAGCAACAACAACTATGACAAATGCAAGAACACCTGATATCGCTAGCAATGTAGCACGAAAATGAAAACCTTAATATCAGTAGAAAAACACCAAAAACTCATTGTCCCGAGGAGGCGGCGGCGACAGCGTGGACGGGGGTCGACAACGACCGGGGACGGAGGTTCGAGGAGGCGGCGGCAAAGGCGTGGATGGGGGTCGACGGCGACTAGGGATGGAGGTCCGAGGAGGAGGCGGCGACGGCGTGGACCCGAGAAGGAGGGAGATGCGAGAAGGAGACCGCGACAGGCTAGATCGGGAGAGCGGCGACGGCGTGGACGCCGGGCTAGATCAGGAGACGGCGACGAGCTAGATCTATAACTGCAGCGCACGCGCAAAACCCTAGCTCGAGTATATATAGGAGGAATTAATACAGACGGTTCTAAAATAGAACCGTCTGTGATATCATTATTATCACATACGGTTCTATTTTAGAACCGTCTGTGATAATTATATCACAGAACGTATCTCCCGTGTTTCGTACTAACGTATCTCGATCGTTATACGAAGTGTCTATATCATTAATGTTTGGTATACGAACCGTGTATATCATTAATGCTTGGTATACGAACCGTCTGTGCTAAAGGTTAAATATGCGCACCTAATCCAGGTCTTCTACGTACGTACGTACGTACGTACGTACTGTACATTCTTCTAGCTACTTCTCTAGAATTATTAACGTACGTACAATGGCTTCTACTATTTATGTGATCATCTCCTTCCTCTCATCTGTTCATCAAGAGTTGTTCGGCCGGAACCTTACACATGCGGCCATCAATTTACATCTGGAGCAGCTTCTCCGCACACGCCCTGCTCTCCTTCCCCAACTTTCTTGCATCCATCAGCTCGACCTGATCATCCGCCGTCGACGGAGGCGTCTCGCTGCTGCTCAAGAAAGGGAAACAGCCCTCACCCTGGTTCTTCTCAACAATGTGCACAAAGCGGAAGCTCTACAGGCATTGGAGAGACAGATGGATAGCATTGCCGATCAAGCAGAAACGGCAGATTCTGAGGAATCTTATAATGCTATCCTCTACGAGATTATGGGCTATGCTAATGATCATTTTCCCAGGCTGGAGGAGGAAGTGCTGAGGTGTAGGACAATCTTAACAGCGTTCGAGAACTCAATGGCTGATCCTCCAAGTCCCAAAGTCGAAGAAGAAGCGTACGAAGCCCAGAAGATTAGAATCTGGGAATCTCTTTATCTGTGTGACTTTTGTAATAAATTTGCTTCGAATTGAAATTAATAAATTTGCCTTTAGTTTGTGATCTCTTGTCTCAGTAGTTCTGAAGTTAAATTATTAGAAGCAATGTGTACTTATATATTAACCTCTGATCATGTACAGAATATCACAGACAGTTGGTAGGCAGGCAAGTATGTCCATTGAAAGGAAAGAGTCCCTAAACAGACAGGTTTTTAGCAAATAAGACGGGTCCTGGTCTTCGGCAACAAAAGAAGCCGAAGCGAGAGCTCGATCAAAGAAAACGGGACATCACAGACGGTTCTGGTTAAAAACCATCTGTGATAGTCTACACAACACAGACGGTTCTTGTTAAGAACCGTCTGTGAAAGTTCACAGACGGTTTTTAACCAGAACCGTCTGTGTTGTGTAGACTATCACAGGCAGTTCGTGTTAAGAACCGTCTGTGAAAGTTCACAGACGGTTTTTAACAAGAACCGTCTGTGTTGTGTAGACTATCATAGGCGGTTCCCAGTATAAACAGTCTGTGATGTAGCCATGTAGTATAGCCTGTTTTGTAGTAGTGAGGAGAGAGAATGATTAGATAGAATTTTAGATACAAATAGCTTGTTACTAAAGCTTGTTTTTAATAGGCTCTTCAGTGAATTAATTGCCGGATGAATCCCCCTCTTGGTCTGTATCTTTTAGTAACAAGCCCCCCCCCCTCCAATAAGGGCATATCAAGTGCATCATATCTAAACTTGTATCTAAATTTGAAACGACACATGATTTTGTCAAACTTTAATTAGCATTCACTTAATTAATCATCCATAAATAGGTAATCAGCATTGTCTTGTAAAAGCAAATCACAATTAACCTCACAAAAAGGGTAAACAAAATTCATAAAAGTCTCAGTCATACAATTAGTTCATAAATACAGTATCTCAGAAAATACTCGTATTACAACCCTGATAAAATACATAGATAATAAAATACAAGAAAAAAAATACATTTGGACCCAATAAAAGAGAACAAAACGAGTAAGAGTTAAGCGTTAGTAAAGTGTCGTCAGACTCAACCATTTTTATAGTATCTGTTCTTTTAGCTCATTGAGATATGAGGACCGTTCGGGATCAATCGATACCTCTCACTAATATAGGGGTTCATCATCCAACAAAATCACAAATAAGCCAGCATCAAAACCACCATCAGATAGCCGCAAATCCAATACTATACCTTTGGAAAGCCAACCAGTTGCAAGAGGAACACACAAGGCCACAAGGATAGACAAGAAAGCCATTGGAGGTATATTCCTTGTTTGAACAACCAAAGACATGCCATATCCAGTAAGCCTCAAGCGGGTTACAATTGAACAGTGCACAACCTTAGCCAACACAAACCCATACCAGCAAATGATCACCTAAGAGCCCTCCATCCCCCCATCCAGCCAATAGGTGCCTAACAGCACATCCCCGCCAAGAAAGGGCCAATGAGAGATCGATAACAACAACAAACAATCAAGTGATAAGAGGAGGCAAAGGCTAAGGCAGAACCAAGCCACGACTAGAGAGAGAGCCAACATTCCCCTCTCTTCTTAACCAAGCAAACTCATACAGAGATGAGCCATTTCCACTCCCTCCCAATTCACCTATTCTAGTCCAACCCATTCCTCACCGAAGCAATAGACAACCATAGAGAGGGTGCACATAGAGGCATTTCCCCATTGACCAAAGCAGCCAATAGCCACGGCCGAATGCCACCACCATTTCCCATCTCATTCCTTCCCCCAAATCCATCCCACCCCATTGCCACTCAATCGGCCACAGCAAGAGAAGGAGCACAGCAAGGGGAAAAGGCCAACCAAGCTACAACCACCAAGAGGGAGAACACAACCAGGGGCACCAGCAAGCAAAGCCACAAGCCAAGGAGGAGAAGGGACCAGCCACCACAAGCACCAACAAGCCGAGACAACGACCAGTGAAGTCAAGCAATGATTCCTTCCCAAACCCATCTGACCAACCACAGGCAAGGTAGCTGCAACCCATCCCAACTTTTGCTATTGCTTCATAGGAATCACACTAGGTGAAGCGAATAATAACCATGCGTCCTATGTTGCTATTGTTCAAAGAAGAAGATTACAAAGTGTGTAATGCGAAATGCCTTGCACTATGTCTTCCTTAGATCAGAATCCATCCCCCCTCTCTGACGTCAATCTTTATATAGTCGACGAAGCGGTGGCTGTTGTTTTGCGCCAAAAGACGTCCCAACGGTTCAGATGATAACCGTCTATCAGAAGTTATTGTCAGAGAGATTAAAAGGCCATTCGTCATGGAGCAGTTGTTGTCAGAGAGAGATCATGTGCGGTTATTAAAGATAAGCACACGTTCTAACCATCTTGTCAAGGGACTCTACAAGGCCCTAGATAAGACAATTGGAGATAGGCTATTCGCAAGAAAGTCTATGATCAGGAGGTGGTCGTATGACATCTTACAAGGACATGATCATAGAAAGACTTACAACCAAGGTGTAGTCGTTGTAAGACTCACGACTATGTGGTTGTAAAAAGACTTAAGACCAAAAAAATTTCACCCTTATCGATAAAGAGTATATTCGGATAATATAATGATGTAATAATTAGAGGATTATTATATCCTCGTCAGTTAATTATATTAACAAAACTTCTGCGCCACCAGCCTCCCAAAACTTCTCCTTTTCTTCTCCCTTAGCATCGAAGCCATCCCCTTTGCTGCTCTGCTGCAAGTTGACGCTGGTGAACTCCTCATTCACCTCTGACTGCATTTTTGTGGAGCAATTACGCCGTTGCTTGGAATTGATCCACTATGAGGAAGGAAAGGCATGGGACTTGGGGAAGATCAGAACGTGTTTCTGTTTTGCTCGGTGTTTTGGGGGCAAAAAGTAATCAGCGTTGCTTGTTAGTTGTTACTAGAGATAGAATTTTAGATACAAGTAGCTTGTTAGTAAAGCTTACTTTTAATGGGCTCTACGGTGCATTAATTGCTGCATGAATCCCTCCTTTGGTCTTGCGTCTTTTAGTAACAGCTAAAGGCATATCGAGTGCATCATATCTAAACTTGTATCTAAAACCTTTTACATCAGGAAGTTTTTTCTTTTTGGAAAATCGTATCACGAAGCTTTGTTAATTCTATTATACTACTCACCAAGGTTCTTAATGATATATACTATGTCCGTCCATGTCCACGCATATAAATGTTCCCTAGGATGGATAGTGGATTGTACAGCCCTGCCTCTTCATCGGCCTCAAGAGAAAAAAAGGCTAGTACACCGGTCAGGCCTCTATGCTGGGCCTGAACAAGTAAGGTCGCGAAGAGAGAGCCGGATAATGTTCAACTTTTGAGGCCCATCCTAAAACATCGGCATTAATTTTCCCGGCCGGACTCGCGGGGAGGAGGTGGCGGCGCCGCGACGGGCTCGCGGGGAAGGAAGCCGGCGCGGGAGGAGGAACCGAGCCGCCGGTAGAAGTACCCCAAGGAGGAGGAGAAGGCTGCACGAATCTCGAGGAGACAGATCGACGGCGCAGATGGTGTTGTAGCTATAGAAAAACTGCACTCTTAACAGCAACAGGATAACCACGAAACCATCGACTTGTTCCACAGCATCAACTACTTGTACAAACAAGATAAATCAATACACACAACTCTTTACTTGACTATGGTGTACTATGCTGCCCACAGCAACAGCGCCAACTTTATTTCTGTGGACTAAATTTGAATAGCAGAGCATGGACATACTACATGAGCGGCAAACGGTCCTGTCTTCATGAGGCCAAACTACATTGACATACTGCAAGGAGATTCCTCGGTATGATTATCTCCGACTTCGCTAATTTTATATGGCGAATTTCATGTACGACAACAATACATACAGCTTAGCTTGTGATTTTCTATTCCAGTGAACCAAACTTAATTTAGGCTTTTGGAAGCAGTTGGACACGAAAACCATCAGGAAATCCAAGTCCAGGAGAAAGCACCATCTTCCCTCCATCGATCGCTTTCCATCTGTTGACACAAGATTAGAGTTGTTCACACTGAACTAGTCACCATCTGCTTCTTTTCCTAAATCGATCGGTAGCAAAAGTTTTGACAAATCATAATACCTGTACTTAGTGACTAGGCAGTGGAGGAAGACAGCCATTTGCAGCTTTGCAAAGTCAGCACCAACGCAAAACCTCAGCCCCCCACCAAAGGCCATGAAATCCTTTGATCCTCCAACTGGTTCAGGAATATCCTGTACATACATGCCCATTTAATGTATACATAATTTTCTTTAGATTAGTAATTAGCTTTTGATGTTAATTTGTACAAACTAACCTTCCATCTCCATGGATTGAATACGTTGGGGTCCTCGTACACCTTAGGATTCAGATGAACTGTGGTAGGACAGATCATCACTGTCCATCCCTCTGGAATGACGTAACCTGCACGCCGACACAATCTCTGTTGTAAGTATGACAGTACTATGACTACACATATCTTACGAGAGAAAAATGTTGTGATTAATACCTTTTATGTGAACATCTTGCTTTGCTTTTCTAAACATTACTGGAGCGATGTTTGCCAGCCTTATTGATTCATGTATAACCTAGTACAAATTAAGCAGACAGAATAGAAACACCATTAACCTAATATCCTTGGTTCTCAATTGCTCATGCAAATGAAAGCTCTAAATTTAAACTTACATGAGATGTGAATTTCATGGACTTGTATTCCTCCCATGTGATTTCCGAGTCAGGATTTGCCCTTCCTTTTCGGATTTGCTCGTGCTCCTCCTGTAAGATTAATTCATGTCTTAGCTAGCAATCTTAAAATTCATTCTCTATAAGTCCTGATCACAAAATACATCGTATGAGAATTTTTATGGTGCAAATACAAATTAGCGCCCATTTACTTACTGTTAATTCTTGCAATGCCTTAGGGTTGTCAGTTAAAAACTTGAGCGCTGCAGTAAGTGCAGACGAGGTGGTCTCAAAACTAGCAAACAGCAGCAAGAACAACAAATTCAACGCGACGTTCTCATTCAGTACAGGCTTCTGCTTCTTTAACTCGTTAATTATAAGGTCGAAGAAATCCACGCTTTGTTGTTGTTGTGCTTTCTTTCTCTCGTCAAACAGTTCTTTCAAGGTCTTCACAATATGCTTGCGTCCCTGCAGGATATATACACATATCAATACCTCAAGTGTCAAGGTGATCAAAACTATGTGAATCTCCGAACTATATGAGCTGGCTAATACGTGTGCACGTACCTGCATACATTTGTAGAATGCTGTTCCGGGAATGCAGAGTGGAAATGCTAGTAATCCTCGAGTGAAGTCATCGTAATGTTTCCATAACTCTCCTGATGATGCCGAAGCATCGTAGCTGATCAACCTTTTCGCTGTAACGCCGAATATCATCTACAGAAATATCACACGATCGATGATCGGCAGGAAAGAGTTAATTATTAGCAGAGATGATGATCAATGCGCAAGATCGAGTTTGGTGCGTGCATGCATGCATATATGCTGTATATATGGTAATCGATCAAGGTCGGAGCATGTGCTTACACTTGAGATGGCCTCTTTGAGTTCAATGCTCGGCCTATCAAGCCAAGAGTTCAGGCTGGCATGTGCTGCTTTCTGCACGTCATGTAGGAGCACCAGCCTAAGATTCTCAGGGCCGAAGACCCGAAGGATCAAGTTCTTGATGTGCTTGTGCAACGAGCCAAGAGATGTGATGATGTTGTCATCGCCCAGGATCCTCATGAAGGACTCTGGGTACCATATCTGGAAGGCCTTCTCCTCTTGCTGGAACACGTAGCTGTTGAGCTCCGAGTCAAGGGACACAATCAGATCTTTGCCTACCAAGTTCGTCTTGAAAACCGGACCATACCTGAAAAAGTACGTAGTACACTCAGGCATTGTACTTCAGAGCTAAACACAAGTACTAAGTACGTGCAGTAATTGCCGTACCCACTAGCAAATTAACCGAGTCAATCATAGAAAATATGGTCTAACTATCAGTACCTCTCCAACCGTCGCTTGAAGAATGGAACCAGATCGAGCGATGGGCTCCTTGTGAAGAACTCAAGCGTCTCCCCAAGGAGAGGCAGGCCCATGGAGCCAGGCGGCAGCATCGCGTCACGCCGGCGGCGACCGTCGTCGAAGACCAAGCGGAGCAACCAAGCGGCCAGCAGAGTCACACCCACGACGGCCAAAAAGGCCATCCCCATTGCCGGGACGCCCTCTGCGTATTGTGCCATAGAC
Organism: Dendrocalamus latiflorus; assembly: GCA_017311315.1. Classification (NCBI taxonomy): domain Eukaryota; kingdom Viridiplantae; phylum Streptophyta; class Magnoliopsida; order Poales; family Poaceae; genus Dendrocalamus; species Dendrocalamus latiflorus. Next base: position 35,509,465 of record CM029637.1, read on the forward strand.
GTACGTACGCTAGTTTTCAAAAGGCCGCGAATATACGTTGAACACAAAATCGCTAGGTTAAATATAAAGAGAAGTGTATGCTTGCATGCATGTGCCTACGCTGCTTGTGCAGTGATTTTACCACATGCGCTCGCTTCGCTCAAATCTTTGCACGGTGCGTCTCAAATATATAGAGGCGTCCGCCTGCTCTGCCGCCACCATTCCATGCATACTAGTCAAATGAATAGGAGCAGTTAACAAGCACGTTGCGAAAACAAAATTCTCCCCACTACGAGACAAGTACAGGTTTGATCGACGACTGAACATTCAGCATGTCCACTTTTCCGTTACTCATCCACTCGAGTTTTCCTGCCACATGATGCAAACTAGTCGAAGGCTAGCTTACTAGTTGTACTGATGACTTTACTAGTCGTGCAGGGTGTGAAATTAAACGGTGGCTTGCACACGCTAGGCTGAAATTTCTTGCACTCTGGCTGGGGAATTTTTTTTTCCAGTCTGGCTGCTGGGGGGATCTGGTGAGGTTTTACTACAGCAATGCGCACTTACGCAGTCTCGATCTTGTGGAATGAACTGAAATTTCTGCCTCAGATGACATGCATCCCCCAACGTTTTTCTGCATGGATCGAGACTGTGTTAGTCTGAAATGGCATGCATCTCCCAACGTTTTTCTGCACGCATGGATCGGCGTATGGTCCATGGTCGCCCGGCCTGGGCGCTACGTACACGGCTCCGCGCGCTAGCTGTTCTTTCAAATCTGGAATTTCGGGCCTGTTCTTTTCGATTTCTAAAAGCTGCTTTTTAACTTTTCTATAGTAACTAGCTTTTATTAAACAGAATATATTTTTAAGATAGGGTCTACTGGTTAATTGTAGTACATACTGAACCGACTTCATTTATATCGGCAAAAAATACACATAAGTTTCTGTTACTCTGTAATCTCTCGCACGAACAGCCCAAAAACTAAAAGCTATAGGCCCTTAGCAATCTAGAAAAGAAAGGCTGCGGTCTGGGAGCGGTGCAAGGCATCCTGAAATTCAGCCTTGTGTTGCCATTTCGGCGGCGACGGCTCTTGTGTGTTGTTTATTTTGTAGTTTCTGCTGCACATGCCTGCAACTTGGGAATTTGGAGTGAAAAATAGTGAATTATGCCTAAACTATACTAAAAAAATAGATTAATCTATCACAGACAATTCAAACGAATATAAAAAATAATCAACAAAAAAGCTAAAAAACTAAAAAAATCAGAAAAAGATAAAAGTTATAAATAGTAAAAAATAAAAAAGAACCCAGAAACTGTAGTCGAAATAAGCGGGACCTTAAGCTTAATTATAGGGTCATTTGAGAGTACGTACTTCGTGGGAGAGCAGTGTGCGACCGTAAAATTTCTCTTATTCCAAGGCTTCTACAGTTCTACTAACTACGTAAGCGCGGCGTCACGCCGCGCTAGCCACCGTGTGGACCGAAATAAAAGAGATGATAATTCGTGAGACGTTTCTCAAAAAAATCGAGGACGCATGCGTAATTTCGAAAAAACCAAAGGGCTTTTCGCAAAAAACCAAGGACCTGTACGTAACTAAACAAGGACCTATACATAATTTTGGAAACCGCAGGTTGCTATGGTGAAGTGGAGGGTGCTTTCCGGGAAAAAAAACCTAGCAAGGACTTGTTTGATAGAAGCAGGGACCTATTTGCGAGAACGGAGGACCTCTACGTGATTTCGCAAAACGCAGGGGCTTTCTCGCAAAAAAAGTGACGTGGCATAGCTCCCCGACCGGGGAGTCCCCCAACTTTAATATACGAAGTATTAGCATGGGAAATTAATTGCCGGATGAATCCCCCTCTTGGTCTGTATCTTTTAGTAACAAGCCCCCTCCAATAAGGGCATATCAAGTGCATCATATCTAAACTTGTATCTAAATTTGAAACGACATGGGCTTTTGTCAAACATTAATTAGCATTCACTTAATTAATCATCCGTAAATAGGTAATCAGCATTGTCTTGTAAAAGCAAATCACAATTAACCTCACAAAAAGGGTAAACACAATTTATAAAAGTCTCTGCCATACAAATTAGTTCACAAATGCAGTATCTCGGAAAATACTCATATTACAACCCTGATAAAATACATAGATAATAAAATACAAGAAACAAAATACATTTCGACCCTACAAAAGAGATCAAAACGAGTAAGAGTTAAGTGTTAGTAAAGTGTCATCAGACTCAACCATTTTTATAGTATTTGTTCTGTTAGCTCATTGAGATACGAGGATCGTTTGGGACCGATCGACACCTCTCACTAATGTAGGGATTCATCATCCGGCGAAATCACAAATAAACAAGCCCCAAAACCACCATCAGAGAGATAGAAAGGCCGTTCGCCATGGAACGGTTGTTGTCAGAGAGAGATCGTGTGCGGTTATTAAAGATAAGCACATGTTCTAACTATCTTGTCAAGCGACTCTACGAGGCTCTAGATAAGGGAATTGGAGATAGGCTATTTGCAGGAAAGTCTACTATCAGGAGGTGGTCGCATGACATCTTACAAGGACATAATCGTAGAAAGACTTACGACCAAAGTGCAGTCGTAATAAAACTTACGATTATATGGTCGTAGAAAGACTTACGAGCAATGAATCTCCCCCTTATCGATAAAGAGCATATTTGGATAATATAATAACGTAATAATTAGAGAATTATTATATCCTCACCAATTAATTATATTAACAAAACTTTTGCGCCACCAGCCTCCCAAAACTTCTCCTTTTCTTCTCCCTTAGCATCGAAGCCATCCCCTTCGCTGCTCTGCTGCAATTTGACGCTGGTGAACTCCTCATTCACCTCTGACTGCATTTTTGTGGAGCAATTACGCCGTTGCTTGGAATTGATCCACTATGAGGAAGGAAAGGCACGGGACTTTGGGAAGAACAGAACGTGTGTCTGTTTTGCTCGGTGTTTTGGGGGCAAAAAGTAATCAGCGTTGCTTGTTAGTTGTTACTCGAGATAGAATTTTAGATACAAGTAGCTTGTTACTAAAGCTTACTTTTAATGGGCTCTACGGTGCATTAATTGCTGCATGAATGATGAATCCCTCCTTTGGTGTTGCGTCTTTTAGTAACAGCTAAAGGCATATCGAGTGCATCATATCTAAACTTGTATCTAAAACCTTTTACATCAGGAAGTTTTTTCTTTTTGGAAAATTGTATCACGAAGCTTTGTTAATTCTGTTATACTACTCACCAAGGTTCTTAATGATATATACTATGTCCGTGTATGTCCACGCATATAAATGTTCCCTAGGATGGATAGTGGATTGTACAGCCCTGCCTCTTCATCGGCCTCAAGAGACAAAAAAGGCCAGTACACCGGTCAGGCCTCTATAATGTTTTACTTTTGAGGCTCGGCCTAAAACATCGGCATGTCCAATTTTCCGCTATTCATCCGCTCGAGTTTTCCTGCCACGAGATGCACACTAATCAAAGGCTCGCTTACTAGATGTACTGATGACTTTGCGAGCGACATATAGCTATGTGGTGCGTATTCGTGCAGGGTGTGAAATTAAACGGTGGCCTGCACACTCTGGCTGGGGAATTTTTTTCCCAGTCTGGCTGCTGGGGGGATCTGGTGAGGTTTTACTGCAGCAATTCGCACTTAACACAGTCTCGATCTTGTGGAATGAGCTGAAATTTCTGCCTCAGATGACATGCATCCCCATCGTTTTTCTGCTTGGATCGAGACTGTGTTGGAGACTGAAATGGCATGCATCTCCCCACGTTTTTCTGCATGCATGGATCGGCACATGGTCCATGGTCGCCCGGGCAGGGTGCTGCGTGCACGGCTCCGCGCGCTGGCTGTTCTTCCAAATCTGAAACTTCGTCCTAAATGTCCTTCGAATTTGGAACTCTGCTGTACGTAGTTTCGTGCGAGCGTCAGGCGGTATGGACAGCTATGACTTGAATAGCAACAGGTAAACAAGTTTGAATGTTTCTGACAGCCCTATCTCCACTCTAGTGACGTCTCTCATCTATGGTCATCACCCATGAGATGTTATATACAACATATTTAGATGGTGCTTATTTCGGCTTTTAAGTCCAAGCTTATGTTTTTTCACACTATATCAATATTTTTTATACAGTAGTCGTTGGTAGCTTTTTGGTATAATTAAATTTAAAAAATAATAAAAAATATTATATCATCACGGATAATGAAAAAGAATAAGACAAAAAAGCCAAAAAAAAGGCATATCATCAAAAAAGATGAAAGTAAAAGGCTAAAAGCTGAGGAAAAAACTAAACAATAAAAATATTTCTCATTAAGGCACACTCATTATTTCCTTTTGAAAAAAAAATACAGAAGGGGCTCTGCCAATCAATTAATAGGAGTCATTGAAAAACACTCAATTAATCTACCCTACTCTATAATACACCAAAATTTTCTTTACTAAATCCACCCCCTCAACCACCCCCACAGTCATGCCTAATCTAAGTCCACCCAGATTTGTGTACCAAAGTAATCCAACTTCATACAAATGAATGGCCTGGATCTCTCCTCAAACCTTCTTCTCTTACTCATTGAAGATCCTAAGGCCAAAATCATCCGGATCATGCACATCATTGAACTAGAACCCCACCCTTGGAGTTTCGCTCAAAGCCCATTTGGTCGTTCGGCCCACCTGGCGGCATAACCCCACGCAGATTAGGGTTTCCCCCCTACTCACCTTTGGTGGTGGCGGCAGGCTTGGCCCGGGCGGCCGGTCAGGCGCGAGGTGGCCCGGCCGGGCGGCTTCAAGGCGAGCGCGTGCGTGCGGTCGGCGCGTTCGGAGGCGAGTCGGCACGGCTGCGGGGAGGGCCGGCGACGCCATGCGGGCGAGCGGCCGGCGTGGCCGAGTAGATGCGCCTTGCGGGGCGCACGCACGGCGAGTGGCAACCGGGCGAGCGGCTGCAGGCTACGGCGCGTGGCGGCGCCGATGCGGCGGCTTGGCCGGGTACTTGCACCTTGCGGGGCGCGCGCGGGGAGGCATGGCTGCGGGCCGGTGCGGCGGCGGGGCGAGCGTGGTTGTGGGCCACAGCCACAGCCGGTTCAGCGGCGGTGGCAAGGGCCGGTTCGGCGGCGGCGGCCAGAGCCGGTTCGGCGGTGGTGGCCAATGCCGGTTCGGCGGCGCGGACGGAAAGGCGAGCCGAGGCGGAGGAGGCCGGCGGCTACGGGCCAAGGCGGAGGGGGCCGGCGGTGGAAGCGGCGTCGTGCGGGGCGCGGCGGAGGGGGCCGGCGGTGGAAGCGGCGTCGTGCGGGGCGCGGCGGAGGAACCGGCTTCGGGCGCGGCAGCAGAAAGCCCGAGGGTGATGGCGCGCTTCGGGCCGAGTGGTGAGGCGCGTGAGGGTGCAAGGAGCCGAGGCGGCGGCCGGCGCTTCTTCGGGTGGAACGGGAGCGAAGGCTCGGCGGTGGTTCGGCTTCGGGCCGGCTTTGCGCGGGGACCGAGGCGGCGCTGTCTGCGGGCCGGGGCCGTCCGAGGCTGCTGCGGGTGCAGGCCGGAGGCCGTTCGAGATAGCGGCGGCGTGCAGGCCGGGGCCGTCCGAGGCGGCGATCTGCTCGGGCGGCTGCCGTGCGACTTCGGGCGCAGCTCGCGCGTGCGGGCGCGACAGCAGCGGCGGCATCGACGCCCTATGCAGGAGGCGGCCGGCGGCTGGCGCATGCGGGCACAACAGCAGTGTTTTTTTTCTTTGTGCAGAAACCGAAACGAATGATGCACATGTAGATCAGCTAAATGCAAAGATGATTGACAAGTTTCCAGGTGAGGAAAAGGTTTTTCATAGCTTCGACTTTGTCGATGACGATTCAAGAAATAACTACTCTATTGACAAGAGTTCCAATTGATTTTTGTATTTCTTCTGCTACGTTAGCTTACCTCAGTCATTTCTTCTGGATAAGCTGTTAATATCAGTTTTTATTATTGAGTGTTCATTGTTAGATGTAGTAATATAGAAATTGAAAAGATACTGAAATTTGCTTATGTTACTGTATAGGCTGCACAACAAGAAAGATCAACTTTCATATCTTCTTTGCTGCCTCTTCTGTCTGAATATGACAACCTACAGCCTTCTGCTCTTGATGCTCGATCCATTGTGAGTAATTTGAAGGTACGCTCTGTTTTCTGATTTGCACTGGTGTTTGCCAGGGCGCTGTCATTTAGCAATTAGCACCTAAAATATTATTATTGCAGTGCAAGGGGCAAAAATGTTAAAAAATGATATTAAGTTCAACTAAGAAACAGCTAATACTTTAATTAATGGACAAAAGCAACTTGAGAACAATTTAAATTTCAGAACATGCGATCAAATTGCTTCTGTTTTTGCGCCTAACTGAGTTGGAGGCAACCAGTATCCGAGTTAGCCTTTTGCTAAATATTTGTTGCTGGCCCTGTAGGTTTTGTTTGAGCATTTGCAGGAGCAACTCATTATTATTGAGGTGAGCCAGTAAGCTACAGAATTATGCATTTACTTTCAGAAGAACCACAATGTGTGCACAGTGTACTCAGTAGTGAGCTTGTCATGCTTGCACAGCTTACTGCTGATATTTTTCTTACAGAACTTTGAAGTTGCCTTGTGTGCAAACTTGGATGATGCAGGAGAAATTAAAGGAGTCACGATATCAGATTACTACATGGAAAACTGAATTATCAAATAACACCAATCTTTCTGTACAGTCACCTACCAATCCTCTTGGAAAAGCATTGGTTACTTCAGTATGGCTCTATACTCCTTCGTTATTACTCTCGCAACACATGCTTCCTCTAACTTCTTTACTTCTCCAGAGCAAAAGCAGCCTTGATATTGTGCCCCAGACATCATATCCTCACATACAATCTCCAATGTCTTCCCCTGTTCAAGCTAGAGGTGATTGGGGGTGTATTAGGGAGCAAAACCCGTCAAGTAATTCCAAGTGAAGTTCCAGCAAGAAATGCTGATCATGATGACATGGGAAGGACCTCTCTTTCAAGCAGGTAGTCCCTCTTCTTTAAGAGTAGTGTACCTTCCTAATGAAGATTAAATAAATCCCTAAATACGGTTTTAATATTTAATTAAGGCCAAAGGAGCCGTGGTCGTAAACCTCCAAGGGTTGCTCCCAAGTACCCTGGTATATAACAATTTTTTCTTTTAAATTCTATGGATCTTCAATCTCTACCCCTCTATAATACACCAAAATTTTCTTTACTAAATCCACCCCGTTGTGAGGCGGACTTCTACCACGTTGTGAGGCGGTCGAACGTGGTCGGATCGCAGACGGACACGATCGGATGTGATCGGATGCGCTCGGAAGTGGTCGGAAGCGATCAGTTGTGGTCGGACAAGCCACAGACACGGTCGAAGGCGGTCGTATGCGGTCGGACTGGCATTGGACTCGGTCAGAAGTACTCGTAGGCAGTCGGTTGTGCCTGAGAGGCTTGAACGTGGTCGTAAACATCTTGAAATCGGTCGTATGGCTTCGTGGTGAAGTCGTAGACCTCATGCATTTGTTGGTTTATCATTTCGATCGGTCGGAACGACTTGGGATAAGGTCGTAGACTTTGAGCGATAAAGTCATAGCGAGTTGTATGTGGTCGTGGCAAGCTAGCGATGGTCATAGCTTGTGTCTTGGTGACAAAAATCTTTGGTTATACAATATATGAGACGTGAATCTTAATGAATCTTGTTTTGTATTTTATCGTAGCGTTAGCACAGGCACACTACTAGTAGGAGAAAACGAGTTTATAACCCAATCAAAACCGGTCCAGATGAATATCCCAAGGCTACATTACACGAAAACGAAATGGTGACAGATCATGAAAACCGGGGCAACCTAAGCTTATTGGATGCCCTCCTCCTTTGGTCTTTTGTTCTGCCTACTTCCTCTTGTGCCCGCTACCTCATCATTTCATTTTCACGAGGCGTATTTTGATCAGACACGGGGATTGATGAGACCGATAGTCCTTTCCGGTAATATTTTTTCGTTTTTTTTATAGCCCTGATCAGTTCGGCTTGAGCTTCTGGCTTCTGGCTTATTTTTTACTATTCATAAATTTCATCTTTTTCTGAACTTTTGACTTTTTGTTGAGTTTTTTTGTCGATTCTTTTTTCCCGTATTCGTTTGTATTATACATTTTGGGCTAACATATTTTTATATTTTTTAAAATTAATTATGCTAAATAAGCCTCTGTCAGGTACATTGTTTTTTTCAGCCAGCTACAGTGATTTCAGCCAAAAGCCACAAAAAAAGCTCAACTAATCACCACCTTAAGCTCATGATCTTATCTAATATCTTTGACCATTCTAAGCATCGGCTTCTCTATGAGAGTCTATGGTTGACTCCAAGCAACCCTGCATATCTAAAGACAAAGATATATTATTTTCAAGCATAAATTATTTATAAATTGATCTACGTTAGCAGTAATATATCTCATACAACTTAAAACCACTGAACTTAGTCACCAAAATCTATTCCACGACTCAAAAACCACAAATTCAAAATCTAATGGAGAATCCATTGTCAGGCCGGTCTAACCGGGTGCCAATTCCAGTCAGACAGTTGGTATCACCGGGTACAACCGTTATTAGCATACGGTTGAACTGCTGGCCAGCAACACAAACAGAGTATTTTTTCAAGACGGGGTCTACAAGTTAATTGTAGTACACGATAAAAGCCCAACATCTGTATCAACTAAAATCGTATGTGAGTATTTCTTTCTGTAATCTCTGTCGCAAACAGTTAAAATTCAAAAATTTTAACCAAAAAATTATAAGCCGCGGCCATATCAATGAGGCAATTAACTAGACCGGAAGTGTGATGAACTGCCAGCAGTACTACGACAGTCAACGTATATAGCGTAGCGGACCGGGGGCGTCTGGTTGTCCAAAGCGACATCCACCTAACACGCTGCAGAGTAGGATCTGTCGAGCTTTCGCTTGCAGTGGCGGTAGTCTAGCGGCAGCAGTAGCAAGTTTCCACAAAGATACGCAGACCGGGGTGGGAGCTGCTGTTTTATCCGAGAGAACTAAATTTGCGTGGTTCTTTTAAGCTATAACATATAATTTTTTATTTATAACGTATGATTTTTTACTATTCTCGAGAGATATATAGTACGAAGAGAGACAATTTCATACGATTTTGGTTTATATAGTTGAGGTCGATACAATGTCTACTACAATTAACATATGAGCTTATCTTAAAAAGATGTATCATTTGAGAGCTAGTTAATATAGCAAAAGCATAAAGTCATGCGGAACCGACCTAAAGAGCTCGTCGATTGCGACATGATCTATGGGCACGGCAGCGGGACGGGCAAATCAGACGAATTTTTTGTACGATTAATCTATTTTTATTCAAAATTACAGAAATAAACCCGCGGCAACATTTTTTATACAAATAGGCTCCAGTCGCCCAACGAGGAGGAGACTGGAGACAATCGCCCAACAGCCAAACGACAGAGTTCCAGTTGCCCACCCATTGGGTGACTGGTACCAATCGCCCAGCCAAGGGGCGACTGGATCTTTGTTGCCCACCCAGAGGGTGTCTGGTTTCAGTCCCCTGTGAATTTTGTATATTTTGTCAATTTTATAGATTAGAACTGGAAAATAATCTGTTGAATTTGTAATAAAAGTTTATGGTCATTGTATGTTGTAGGTGCTAAAAAATTTGGGAAATTTTTTTAAAGAATGATTGACCTTATAACAATCAATAAATACGATGGTAAGTGATATTGTGATGTTACTAGGAATTGGTATACGAAGTAAACCGGTAAGTGATATTGTCATGTCGCTGGGCAAAGATGGTGCGTTCGGTCTTGTCACTGCACAAAGCTGGGCCGTGCTATCATGTCACGACGAAAAGTTGTGTCGTCATGTCATGTCACTGAGGAAAGCTGGCAAGTTTGGTCTTCTCACTACACAAAGCTAGGCCGTGCTGTCATGTCACTACGAAAAGCTGCGTTATCATGTCATAGGGAGCGAATATTTGATTTGGAGGCATGGATTGATAGTCTTGAAGAGCAGAACGATGGCCTCCATCAGCAGGTGGAGCGCGAGAGGGGCAACGAGGAGGTCATCAACATAGAGAGTTCGTACGACCCAACCTGCTGCTACGCAAACCCTAGTTGTATATGTGCTTGCCACTACAACGACGGCCAGCCACGTCTAAGGCGGCCCCCTCAGCAACACTCTATGTGGATGCCACGAGGCTCATTCTACTTATAGGCAACGATGTGTATGGTTGTACCAGTATACTCAGGACTGTTGTTCAAAATAATTTTCAATGTTGTTAAGCATGTAATTGAATGGTTCATGTGTTGCTGCGGTTGCCATCAATGCAGTTCACTATTCGTTTAGTGCACGCGTCAAGAATGTAAGGAGAAGTAGAAGTAAGCTCGGCACAGTATCAAAAAGTTCAGTACGGAAATAACAAATGTAAATAGTATATGAACAAATAGTATATAGTGAGCACTACCATCCCCAACAGCATCCCCAGCACCCTCTCCGCCACCACCCTGGCCCCCTCTATCTCTGCGTCTGCGTCCTCCCATACGGCCCCGCTTGTCCGTCCTCCCCTGCAACGGGTGACGACGCCCAGACAACATAAGACGATGGAGTGGATTGCACCGTTGCATGCGTGCCCTTCGGTGCACCAGTGAGGGCACTCCCGGAGAGAACATATGGTGGTGTGCCCCCGAGGTGCAGAGCTGGACGCCTGCCCAGGCCAGTCCAAAAAGTACTGGTTTGGATCGTTCAGACCCGAGGAGACGCCGCATCCCTACTCAGGGCAGAAAAGACCTGCAATAGTAATATCGTTAGTTTGTGACATAAAGCATTGGGATAAAAGCGAGATCTGATGATGCGTACCCTCAGTTGGCGCCATCGCGTCTAGAGGAGGGACATACGGCGTGGAGTACACCCCTTGTGTGGAGAAGCCGGGATGTGCAGAGGACGCTTGAACATCTGCCCTGGCAGTGCACTAGGCCGTCCCCAGGCAGACCCCCAGCCTCATTCGGGTGAGGTGGTGTAGGATGTGCCCACGTAGAACCTCTGGAGTAGTGCCACGCAGGTCAGGGCAGCACCGGTGGACGAATCATCTGTGCACTGGTTGTGGCTGTGGAGACCGCTGGTAGCCTCATGCAGAACAGCAGCGCTATGACACGTCTACCCCAGGCCTCCACATGATGCCAAGTGCTCATGATCTCCTCATGGGTCACCTTCACACCTGCGATGAGCCTATCCACCATAGTGTAGAACTCCCTCCAGATCAAAGCACCGACGTCAGCCTGAAGGGAAGACATAAAATGGTCAATCATCGAGGCGACATTGCCATTAGGGAATCTTAAAAAATTACGTGTAACGTACCATGATGTGAGCGTCTCGCGCGAGCCGCACAGGGTACGTGTCTGTTGGAGCGACGATGTGTGCGGTGGGCGGGTCAACGATATGTACGAGCCTCGTACATGTCCGCAATTGGTACCAGCACATATACTCCGCGTAGTCCCTGCTGTCATAGGGGCGGTCCTCCTCCACGCTGTCGTCAAGCGTGCCCTCCCACTACGCATTCCACCCCTGCATCTTCGTCATCCAGTCTGTGCCGCGTTTCGCTCTCTTTATAGAGTGCCTGCTTATAGGACCATTTCATTAGTACTTGCAAACGGAATAGTAAGTACGTAGAGATTTATGAGACGCGGTCACTCATGTGTGCACGCTCTGCGGTAACGCTGGTCCTACTTATACCGGAAGCGCCTGACGTAGACCAAATTACTGCATCACTCGCTGCGGCGCGTAGTCCTCTACGAAGATGTCGTACACGAGCTTTCGGCGCGTCAGCCAGAAAGCCCGGACGCACCAGCAGAGCATGGACAGCCTGTCAGGAGCACGGTCCCGCAGTGCCGTAGGTGAGTATGGCTCCCAGCGCATGACGTCGGTTGTGAGGCAGTCGAACTGCTCCACAAAGGGCAGGTACGCCCGCGTGACCTAGACGTGCGCGAACTATACCTGCAAGGAAGAACAATTGTTACGTACGACCATCGTTAATACAAAGGAAATATATGATTGTCATAATACTTACCTATCGATGACACCAGATAGAACCCATCGTCGCTGGTTGACGTCTCCCACAGGGTACATCTCTGCCCCGTACGGACCCAAGTCCTCTAGCAAAGGTCGCTTGAGGCTGAAGCGTTCGAACGACCACAGCTGCAGTAGCAGCGAACAGCCCACGAGGACCAAGTTCGCCTTGGTCCTCGAGCACACATCGCATAGGCCACGGTAGGTTGTGGCAAGTGCGGTGGATCCCCAGCTGACCTGGGGGGCCTCGCCATCCACGATCGCCCTAGCATGAGCGATGAGGCGCACGTCGACAATGTTGCTGTGGCTGGTGGTGAAGGGCACCCAACCAAACAGCCACATCAAGTATGCCTCCAAGTGGCACGAGACCTGGTAATCATACGCATCTGGATCCATTCACTCCACCTGAATGCAAACAATAAGCTATTAGTATGTAATAGCGGAAATAAGAGCTTACACGACATGACCGATTATAAAGAGCATGTACTCGGAACTGTGCAAGCCACCTCAGTGACGGCCCATGTGTCTGACTCGTCGGGAAGATGTAGTAGTCATCCGCGACACACGGCGGAAGGACCCCCTCGAATCTGCCGAGCAGGTCAGCGCGCCACTCGGTGGGGCCTCCGGTAGGAAGGCAGCGGCTTCTGCGATCAGAAGGCCAAGAACCAGGGACACATCCTGCAGTGTAGGCGTCATCTCCCCAAATGGGAGGTGAAAAGTGTGCGTCTCGGGCCGCCAACGGTCCACCAAAGCTGTCAGTAGGGAACAGTCGAATAGGAAGTGTTGTGATCACTCCACGACATCGTCTAGCTGTGTGCCCCTTCTGACCGCATCGCCCGCAACGTGCACCAAATGTTCCGGCTTGCGATTTGTCAATATCATTTCTAACTACACCGGCTCTGTCGCTGACCCATCCCACCCTTCAGCATGTTAACATCTGGAATTTAGATCCTCCCTGCAATATCGAAGGTGGTGAAATTTCCCATAACACTGAACCCCCGGAGCTCCCCACACCAAGCATGCAGTACCCTCTCCTTGAAGAAGTACTCTAACATGAAATTCGAAGGATCCATGCCTATGGTCCCGCATGTAGCGAGGACATGAGGGCATGGCTTGTGTAATATCTTCAGCTTGTTGCACGTGCAGTTAGGTTCATTTGCATAATCTCCAAGGCATAGCTCGTGGGTAACAAGCGAACGACCTGTCCCAAATCCGGCTCTATAACGGAGTACCATGTCAAAACGATGCTCCCTATTGCCCATGACGTGCACTGTGTGCAATTGGCCCTTCTGCGCCTTCGTCTCCATATATGCCATAATTGACGAATACAATGCTTGGGGATTGGCCGCATGAAGTGCAGCATTCGTGTGCCTTTCCCTGAAGTAGTCGATTGCGCTATGAAGAACACCTTCCACGATGGCGATAAAGGGCTGGGAATGAAGGCCCTTGAGAACCCAATTATACACCTCGGCAAGGTTAGTCGTGTCCGTGTCATGCAACAACGACCACTTCTCCAATGGTTCTCTCTCAATCTACTGCGAGAAGCACTTGATGTTTCGTGAGCTCCTCCTCTTTGGACCAGCAGGGTTAGGCTTATCGAGTGCTAGCAAGCATTCCAGTTGTGCCGCCCCAGGCATGACCGGCCCCTTGCTCCTCTCATCGACGTGCTTCCTGCTGTGCTCATCCAACAACGCCCACAAAGCATCAAAATTTTCTCTACTGGTTCTGCATAGCCAGCCTATTGAATAGCTTCATCAACAGTTGTTTCGGAAACTGCTTGAAAAAGTTCACTCCTAAGTGACGAATGCACCATATGTTCCTCATGTTCGGCAAAGAAAAGGGCTCCTCGGGGTCTTCCTAAAGTTTTGTTATAGCCTTTACAATCCAGGCGTGGCAATCATGGATTACTCACACACCAGGACAAGCGCCCACAACTCTAACCCTGACATGTTTGAGAAACCACAACCAGCTTTCATAATTCTCACTTTCCACAAATGCGATGGCCAGCGGTAATATTTAGTTGTTGCTGTCAATGCATATGGCCGTCAGGATCTGCCCCTTGTATTTGCCTGTCAGAAAGATCCCATCAACTGAGATCACCAGCAGCATGTGCTTGAATGCCTCGATGCAAGCACCAAATGGTAACAATGCTCTCTGCAACACCGCATATCATAGTGGACTTATGGACGGCTTGTCCTGCACAGCGATATACATGCCCGGGTTCCTATCCTGCAACACCTTAAGCATACGAGGAAGACCCGAAACGTTTTTCCAACACCTTCTGCTTGGCATACCACGGCTTCACGTAGCTAATCTTGTACTTGAGTTTCTTCTTGATAGCTACCACGATATGCGTGGCCTCCATGTCTTTATTCTCCACTATTTCTCCGTAAATCAAAGTGGCTATAAAGGCGGACGTTAGGTTACGATGCCTCGCTAAAACACCCCTGAGAATGCAAGAGTGCGACTCCACCTTCAACACAATTTAGTGAGTCTCATACTTGGGTCTACGTGCGTGCACCCTCCAAGGATAACCGGCCTGCTCGCACTCCACGGTGTACTGCATTGAAAGGGCCCACAGCTTGATGGCATCCTGCAACACTGCCTTGTCAGTAAACATAGAATGCAACCGAACTTCTGTCTCATGATACTCCCACATTGATTCATGCTCATCATGTGCGGAAACACTCTCGGCATTAAACCGGTTCCATTCCTACGGGACGGGAGCTTCATCCTCATCCGAATTGTCCTCGTCGTCGTCCTGTACATCTTTCTCTTCAGCCTATGCCGTCTGGTCATCACAGTCCATCTGCTGCACGATGTACTCAATAGGCTACCTTCATCGGCTTATCTTGTTCCCTGTCGGAACCCGGAGTAACGACTCCTGGATCCTATGTGTAAATCGCACTAGTCCAGGATCAGCTAGTGCACACAGTACAACAAAGATAAATACCAAGCACAAATGATTGATTATATTAAATAAAAGGGTATGGCCTTACGGCCATGTCTTACATCAATGCTCATTGGCAAAAATAAATAAAGCAAAGAACTGCGGAAGCAAACTGATAAATAGCGAAGAGGGAGAGAGAGGGAGCGTGGTGCGGACGGCGGGGGATCGGGTGGGGGAGACGGCGTGGCGCAATATGGGCCATACGCGTGGCGCCCAAAGGGGAGGGGAAGGCGGGATCGGGTGGCGACGTGGGCGGCAATCTGGCCGTCCACGTGGTGGCTAGAGGGCAAGGTTGAGTTTTTATTTTAATTTCTGATTTATGGTTTTTCAGAAAAGCTTAGAAATTTCATTAAGCCTCAGAAAAATACGAAATAACTTCCAAAAATTCCAGAAAAATTCAGAGAACCTCCTGGATACTTTTTTGGACTTAATAAAAATATTTCCAACTAAGGTTGGTATTTAATTTTCATACTTTAAAATACTTTTAATTTCAAAATAGATTTTAAAACTTCTGAAAACTCTGAAAAACCAAATAAAATCCAAATAATTTCAAATAATTAATTTGACATAAGATTTTTATAGGAAATCAAAATATCATTTTATTTAATAATATTTTTAGGTTTTTTCTTAAAATACTTTTCAAATCCAGCTTTTTCAAAAACAGAAATTCAGGGCAAATCCAAAAAGAAAACTTAGGCAAAAAATACTCATTTTAATTTAAATTTTATTTTAGTTAAATTTTTATTTATTTATTTATTTTCATAAAAACCTGGGCTGTTACATTCCCTCTCCATGGCTTGACCATTGTACCTCTCCCCCACGTACCGCATCGACTTTATCACGAGTAACTTGATCCTCTTCGCCAACATGCGGGTCGCCCGAGCTGCTAGCACCTCCCGGAGTAATGCCGTATGCACGACCTTGCACAGCTTCTAATGAGCACGGTTGCGTAAGCAACACACACTCGTATCCACGGCGCTAGTACCCTTCCACAAACCCCTTCCACACAGTAGTGCGCAGCAATGTCCTGAACTCCCATCTGATGTCCGTGGGAGACCGGCTTCAAAGCCCTTGCACAACGATGCTGCACATCTCAACGTCTAACGAAAAACTCCGAGTCAGTCAATGCATCACATCTGAGATTCGAGCATTCTCATAATCCGGATGTACTAGAGTGACTTGTAAAAAATTGTTCAGATCCACACAATTCGGACCTTCACGAACGGTTCCAGCACCGTAATGCACTCTAAATGTAGTGGCTATTGGCATTGCTGATGTCGGCCTGCATATATGTTTAAATTTTGCAACATGTCAAATCGCATCGCACAATACCAAAGTACCGACGTACTGCAATTCACATTTCGCCGATCGTTCGTATGTCGTAACCCACTACAATAAACGCGTACTATGAACTTTCTATCGGTTTTTCCAATATTTTTTTCAACATTTCTGCATACGAATTAATTAAATTCTAATATAAATATTTATTGATTTTTTAATACATACAAATTTAGCGGAGGATTAATTTGTACGTTACGGTAACAGAATTTTCTGCAACTACAATATCGTACGCATGCAAAATTTCTAGTAATGCTATTTTCTAAGACTATGTTCCCTAATTTATACACAACTACATGCTTCTACGGCTGCTAATTTTGTAAAACTACATTTTAACTAAATTTTGTATACCAAAAATTTAACTATTTCTATCACATCTATAATTTTCTACTAACAATAACAATCATATACAATATTTCTATTTACGTCTACACCTACTGTTGCATCTTCCTCTTCTCTCCGTTTCTACGGCTACTAATTTTCTATAACTACGTTAACTAAAATTTCTATACTAAAAATTGAACTACTTATATCTACATCTATAATTTTTTACTAACACTAACATTAAATAAAAAATATACTGCAAATACAATATTACAAATAAAAAATACGTGAATCTGATTCTTTCTCTTCTCTCCTCCCACTCCTCCTTCCTCCCTCTCCTTCCCCTCCTCTCCTCCCTCTCCTCTCCTCTTCTCCCCATCCTTCCTCTCCTCTTCTCCTCTCTTCTTTCTTCTTCTCCTCTCTGCTGTGTTCAAATTTCCAAATAAAAAAATTTTGTCGCCGGTATATTTTTATGATTTTAAATATAAAATTAAATATTTGTACAAAAATTTCCAAAACAGACAGCGCCTTCAAATGGACTAAGAGAAGAACGACGGCATCACGACCGAGGCCGCTTACCCGTGTTGGCCGTGCACCTGCGACACGAGCAAGCTCAAGCACCACGTGTTCCAAATTAACAATGCATGTCGCGGGTATATTTTTATGATTTTAAATATAAAATTAAATATTTGTACAAAATTTTTCAAATCAGACAGCGCCTTCAAATGGACCGCTTACCCGTGCTGGCCGTGCACCTGCGACACAAGCAAGCTCAAGCACCACGTGTACCAAATTAACAATGCATGTCGCTGGTATATTTTTATGATTTTAAATATAAAATTAAATATTCGTACAAAAATTTTCAAATCAGACAGCGCCTTCAAATGGACCGCTTACCCGTGCTGGCCGTGCACCTGCGACACGAGCAAGCTCAAGCACCACGTGTTCCAAATTAACAATGCATTCAGAGTTAGGTCGGCATCATCGCAAGAGTTTTATTTGCCAAATTAACAAATCTGAACACAGTGCAGCCATCATGCATGCAATGATGCAAGCACACGAACTATCCTAACTATTGTTGAACACGTACAGGTGACTGCTGCTGGTTGCTACGTGTTCAGGGTACACTCGGGCCGTCATGCACGTCCGGCCTCCACCGCCAAAACTCCCGACAATCGATGGTTGATCTGTTCAGTTTGTTAGGATAAGTACATGCATGCTGTCAATGTGAAGCTGCATATAATAGTATTACGAAGATCTGGCTCTGGCTGCTGTTCAACAAGCTAGCCAGATGAACTCACCAAGGTTCTTAACGAGATGCTCTTATCCTTCTCTATGTCCACGTTTACAAATCCTCCGTAGAATGGTTTGTACATGTTTGCAACAGAGAGGTCAACAAACCGTTGTGTACTTGTGTTTCGGGGAAAGACAAAATGTTGAGCCTAAGGGAAAAGCCTGAGAATCCGGCCTAGCTTCTACTTTTGAGGCCCGGCAGAAACATCGGTATTTTGTGGCCCGGCCGCCGTCACAAGCAGCCCGAACGGCGGATTCCACCACGAACGCATCGGGATCCAGCAGCCAGTTGGGATCGAAGTTTCCGGCGGCCTCGAGGCTCGGAATCTCGAACACGACCTCCATGTCCGCCTGCGAGCTCACAATGCCGCCGATCTCACGCAGCCCGCCCGCCTTCATCTCCGGGTCCGACAGAACAGCGCGTTTCCTCCTCAGCGTCTCGATCGCCACCACGGGCCACTGCACCTGCTGCCTCCCGCCCATGTCCAGCCACAGCGCCCTCGGAAACGACTGCACGTGGCCACGTACGCACGTTCGATCGATCGCACAAGCCAGTGAGCGCACTATATTCATCGGTCAGGGCCACCAGTAACCAGCCATCTTTGGTCGGGGCAAGGGACTCTTCCTCTTCCGGATCCCTCCTCCTCCCGGTTTCGCAAGCCTTCTCCTCGCCGTCGCCGGAGCGCGCCACCGGGCGTCGGTGGTCGCTAGGAGGGCGGCGACGGGGCTTTTTCCTCCTTCTCTAGATCTGCTCGGTAGGGAGAAGTTCTCTGGTCGCGTGCTCCCCGACAGCGGCTCTCTTCGCTGGTGTCGGATCCGGCGGCCTGGTGGCTTCAGGGCTTGGTGGAGCCGCAGCAGGATCCCGAGCGGCGGCACGAAGGCGGCCCAGCGGCGCGTGCGGGGGCGTGGGGGCGGTGTTGACGCACGCATGGAGCAGCGTCGACGAGGTGTGGCGGCGCGCTGCAGCCCGGCCTGGGGGCAGGTAGCGGAGGCCGTGCCTCATCAGCGCCGAGGTTGCCGGCCATCGGCGTGCGGCTCCGGCGTGCTGGCGCCCGGATCTGGTCGGGCTCGGGTCCGGCGGCGGTGCTGACGCCCGACGCAAAGGCGGTGCTGGCGGTGGTGGTGGTGGCCTGCGGTCCTGTCATCACTCGGCAGCGGCCGGGGTGCGGCAGGCGGTGCGGGTGGCGCGGCGGTGCGCTGGGCGACTTAGTGCGCCGACGGCCGTCGCGCAGCGAAGGGGAGCGAGGTGGTGGAGTTGGGGAGCGAGCTCTCTTCTGGATCCTCATGGGGTTCTTCTCCGGTTGGTGTTTCTTCTGGCGGAGATCTTTGCTCGCAGCCGGATGAGGTCGCTGGTGAGGCGGAGCTTAAGAGGAGATCTGCTACTCAATTGCTACGCAAACGGAAGCATTCTCTGGATCCTTAAAGTGCACTAGCAGTAGAAGAGCTTGCAGTACAAAGTGAACCATCGACTGATGACACCAATACAAAGACGATTTCAAATTCCATTTCTTCGGAGAGTACATTACTTGAACCGCCGGCGCCGCCTCCGCTCATTTCATCTTCACGTTCATCTCCGGCAAAGGAGGAAGAAAGGCGGCACGATTGCATGATGTTCACGGCGAGGAGAAAGGTACAGAAGGACTAGGGCCTCGAGCCCTCGGAGTTTGTGGACTCCGTCGCGCAGGCGTTCTTCGGCATGGAGATTGGCAACCAGGAGCTCAAGAGCAACCTCAAGGTCCTCTTCATCAGCTGGCTGCGGAGAATGGCAACCAGGAGCTCCGTGTTCCAGTTGGTTGCGGCCGGGAGCAAGAAGGCGGTGGTGATCCACGTGCCGTTCAGGCTCCGTAAGACGTTCAGGAAGTTTTGTATCAGGCCCTGGATCTGCTCAGTGGTGGCGCTTAGACGTCGCATAGTGGTTTCTACAGTGGCAGATATTGCAGGAAGCGGCTCGTCGTGGAGTTCAAGGGTGGCTATGCCATGACCTTGAGGCGTGCAGGGCCCTGGAGTGTTGGTGGCGGTCTATTTTGTGTGTGGGTAGTGCGTGGGGTGCTGGCGAAAGTCTTGCCGATGATCTTACCGGTTTCGACATCAATGACGCCTTCGGGCGTCATTATCCTTCCTGGAGGTGTGTCGTGGCACTATGTAGCTCTCATGTTTACTGATCTCCAGGTGAAAACCTTGCCTCGGTGAGGCGGGCGGCGTCGGCGACTCTCGTCGCCTTCTTGGAGACGTCGCCTCGGAGGTCCATCTTCACGCAAAGCAGACCGAAGTTTGGGTGGCTCGGTCGGACGAGGTTAGGGGCTTGGATATAAGCAAGGACGGAGAAAAAGTGCTGAAGCTTAGCCTTTCTAGTTTTTTTTTTCTTAGTCCTTAAGCTATCTTTCATGTTGTTTTATGTACCTCAGTTTTGAGGCTTTGAGCCTAAAAGCTCGTGTATCATTTGGTTGTGTATATCCTTCGTGGATATAGAGGCCGGATTTTATATCCTTTATCTAAAAAAATCAAGAATGATCGGCGCTTGCATGCTCTGACCTGAAGGCCGGACCAGCACTTGGCGACGCTGTCGGACTCGTTCGTCCACGCCCTCAGCACGCGCCGGTTCTTGCGCGCGTCGAAGAACGTCTTGCACGCGTACAGGTGCCCGTGGTCAATCCGCCGCCAGCACCGGTAATCGTCCCCCCGGGGCGCGGCCTCCTCCGGCTCGAAGGTGTCCGCCGAGTCGTCGTAATGCCCGACCATGTAATAGTCCTCGAGCGTGTCCGGCATGCTGACCTTAAGGACGTCTTTCACACGCGCGCCGCTCACCGACGTGTCGAGCCCCTCCCTGCCGTGCTCCGCGACAGGGAACCGGTCCGAGCGCTCGGCCATGACTAGAGATGGCAACCAGTATATACCCGCTGGGTATAGCCACTCTGTACCCGCACCCGACAGATATAACTCTACCCGTTACGATACCCGTACCCGCACACGGGTATAGAAACTTACCCGTACCCGCACCCACGTGGATATTTATACCCGACGGGTAACCCATACCCGATTAGTTTGCTGAAGTATCATCTTATGCAATTTGGAACTAAAATTTTCCTCTTTCTATTTAGCTTATTCCAGAGTATCGGCTACTTATTTGTTGAGTTCTTTTCCTTAATGTTGATGCCAAATGATTAATATGGTACAAAATTCTCTTAGTAATGTGTAAATTCGCCACCATGATTCCATGAAGCACATAAGGTATGCGGGTATATTTTACCCATGGGTATACGGGTACGGGTAATATACAGTCCTACCCGCACCCGCTCTACCCGATGGGTAGAGATTTTTGCCCATCAGTATACCCGTGGGTGAAGATATCTTTCCATACCCACCTCCTTATCGGGTAAAACCCATCGGGTACTCGGGTTTCGGGTACTCATTGCCACCTCTAGCCATGACCGCGTCACGGGAGACGAGCAGCGTGCCGTGTTGCGCTCCGGTACACGAGCGTGGTGCCCACGCCGTTGACCATGGCGGAGATGGCGAACCGCCATAGGCCGTCGCGGCCCAGCCACGCCGTGGTGGGATGCTGGCCCAGGCCCGAGATAAGAAACTCAGGAGAGTTTTACAAAATAGTCGTAGTACTTCTACGACCATCTCTATTTGTAAGTTTTTCTACAATCATATAGTCGTAAACCTTTCTATGACCACATGGTCATAAACCCTTCTACGAACATTCCACGGTTGTAAGTTGTCCTGCAACCATCTCATGGTTGTGGACCTTTCTGCGACTACTTTATCTCCGATCGACTTGTCTAACGACAACCTGCAATATTGTAGGGTCATCTGACAAGACGGTTAGAACGTGCGTTAATTCCTAAAAACCACACGTGAGCTCTCTCTAATAACAACCGACATACGATGAATGGGCCACTACGTCTCTCTCTGACAATAACTCCCATCAGACAGTTATCACCCGAAGTGTTAAGACGTCTTTTAGCACCAGACAATGGCCGCCGCTTCACCAACTGTATAAAGGTTGGTTTCAAAGAAGGAGGGGGTCCGATCCAGGCAATCCAAGTTAGACATAGTGTGGGGCATTTAACATTATTCTCAGTTGTAATCAATTTCTCTGAGCAATAGTCACACAGAAAGTAGGATTATTATTCTCTCAGGAGAAGATCTGAATCTGTATAAAAATCACCGTATCTCTACTCTGCATTATTGTAAATCCAGTCTTCTAGACCTTTTCAAATCCAAATAAATCATACGTAAAATCTATCAAAAAGCTAAATTACAAACTGAAAATTTAAATCTTTCATAAATTTAATTTCCACTTCACGTACATTAACAGTTAATAATAGTTCATCGCAAGTAATCGTGTTGTCACGTGGTCCCTCAGCATGCATGGCTGATTGGCAGCCGTGTACGCCTCTTCCGTACTACAGTCCACCTCAATATCTACGCGCCACGACCGCGACGCCCCCGGGCCAGGCAGCTTGATTAGCTCCTAGATATTTTCCGGGCATCACACATGGAAATTCTGGGGACGCGCGGATACGGACAAGCCCACACAGGTCGATTACTGGATTTCTGCTAGCCCACTGTTGCTGAAAGGCAACACCGGTGGATCTCTGCAGGCCGAGTAGCCTATCCGTACTCGGTGGCATGAATGGCATCTCCGACGCCTAGAAGGTTGAGGGCAACGGCAACATTGCAGCCGGAGGTGACATGTTCTTTTTAATTTTGTTCAAAACTTTAGCGCAATCCTTCGATCATTGTATTCGTTTGTGCAGTTGCAACTGCAATTAATCTCCGGTTGCATTTGTTTTCCTTGGAAGTACCGAATTTATTCAATTTTTTTGAATTCAAACATTTTCTGAATTTTTATATCGAAAATTTTCCCAAAAAAATACTGTTTTTTTTTTGAAAATTTCAAATTTCAGTTTTTTCGGTGGGTGTCTAAATTTTTTTTGAATCGAAATTGTTTTCCTGGAACTCACAACTTCTGTGATTTGACATGAGCTCATAACATTTTGTGAAGTTGCACATCGATCTGACTGAGCTAGAGAAATCACTCCCTATATTCATCAAGTCATCAACAGTGGGCCGGAAGCAACCATAAACATGCTCGATGCTTTCTCATGTAAAGTTCGTTTTCCTATGGCAACGCATAGCCACGCTCCTAGTACGAGTAAACGACACAACACGAAACACAAACACATGGCTTTATTCAACCTTGTACGTACACAGCGCTATGACAGCATGCACGCACGGCACATGCATGAGCGCTAGCTAGCTGCATATCTTAGTATATACAATATATACTTTGCAAGACAAACGAGATCGACGACCATGCATGCAGGCACAACGATCGTGCGCATGGTATTTAGCCAGGTGTTGTTCACAATTAAATAAATCACCGACGACAAACGGGGATGGCGCCAAACATGGCGATACCGCACAGCCCGTTACGCCCATCGGCTCCCTTGCGCATGAGCATGAAGCCGCTCTGCCCCCACGTCTGGCCCCACGAGTTCTTGACGATCCAGTACTGGACACCCTCCGCGCTAACCCCGTACCCCACCGCGAGCACCGCATGGTTCAGCGAAGTGTTGCACGGCCCCGTGTAGATGCCGCTCTCGTAGTGCTGCAGGTTGATGCCGCTCGAGTCCATGCCCACGGCCACCGGCTGCTGCGCGACGTACTTCTCAAGCGTCGGCTCGTCATACGGGGGCATGACCATCGAGGCCCCACTGATACGGACCGCGACGTTGGAGACGGCCCTGCACTGGCCCTTCTCGGCCACGTACGGGTAGTCGGACTCCGTGGTGATGCCGCCGTTGTCGACGATCCAACGGAACGCCGTCCAGGGGTTTCCACCCTTGCAGCCGCCATCGCGGCTGTCGCAGTCCACTAGCTGCTGCTCCGACAGGTCTACTAGCTCGCCGGTCTTTATTAGGTGCAGGCTTTCGATTGCTCCCAGTGCAGCGAATGCCCAGCAAGATCCTGATCCATATTTTCAAACGAGAATCAGAGTTAAATCAATGAATGTCTCTCTCTCTCTCTCTCTCTCTCTCTCTCTCTCTCTCTCTATGTATATATGCATGCATCAATTATCAGCGCATAAACGACTTATTATACCGCATCTCATTTGGTCCTTAGCAGGACTTACAGCACCCCTCTCCCTCCAGTCTATCTGCAAAGGAGGATCGAGTTGCAAAGCGGAGCGCTCCCCGTTCTCCGCTCTGCTACCCTCACTGACATCCCCGGCGAGGGTAGTGATGATCGGATCATCACCGACGTCTACCTCGCTAAATGCCCCTCCGGTGTACCTGACCACGAACTCCTCGTTGGTGAGATCGGTGAACTCGTTCTCGCCGAGCACGTAGCTGAGCCCTCCGTCCCGGTTCGTGGCCTCGATGTACTCCACGTTGCGCCGGTACACCTCGAACCGGCGCAGCTTCTCGTCGGCGCTCGGGTACGACCGGCCATGCAGTGCCATCCACCCGTGGAACCTGTCCAGCATCAGCAGGTCACGGTTCACGGATGCGGCCCATGAAGGCAGCAACATGGCGCACAAGATCAGGAGGGGAGCGATGGGCAAAGAACGGAAGCTGGAGGGAGCCATGCGTTGCATGTGAGTGCGTAACTGTGTGGTAGACTGGTGGTCATGCATGGTGGCAGGCGTTGATCCGTGGTTTATGTAGTGGCTCGATCGGGCCGAGTTGATGAGCTGCAGATGGTCTGCGTTAGCTATGATGGAGCACGTGAATGATTTGCTCGCCATGATGAGGTGCTATTTGTCTTACCTTGCCCAATCAATATTTAATTGGTACTGGCATGTCGTTGGAATTAATATGATTTTATTCGTATTAACTTCTAAAAACCGTTTTGTACTGTAAATGTAAATGTCTTTTCTACAAGCCGATTACTCGATCCCATGCCGTGCGCCAAGGCGCTTAGCTGCTGTCCGCTAACTTATTCCGCGCTGTGGGTGATTTGAGAGAGAGACTGGTGTTTGTGACAGAAGCAGCATCCGTCTTGGGGATTTTAGACAGCTTATGTCGATCTTATGCAGAATACAATCGATATACATACGCATGCATTTTAAAATTTATTGGAGGTCGTGAGCCCAGTATCTTGTAAAGCTTCTCCGTGAATATAGATTTTGACAGGAGACCACTTCTATTGGCAAGTCTACTCGTGCTCATCTCTCAGTACCTTGTTCGTCTACTGCTTCCCAGCTAGCTCGTGACCTACGCACAGGCCAACACAAACTCTGTGTCCCTGTCGAAACCCCACCGAGTTTGTTGCTCCATCGACATCGCAAGTTTGTAATCTTATATTTGAGAGGCTTTGAATCATCGGGAAATATTACAATTCCCAGCAAAAAATGTCATACATAGCAAACTGTAGCATAGCTTAATGGTATGACACCTTTTCTTACTGACTGATGACCAGCAAGGTTGTCATAATCTTAATCCAAGTCTTAAAAGTGTTAGGCTTTACATCCTAGATCAAGTTGAAGGATCCGATCATAGGTAGAATCTTAATGTCATTATGATTCTAACAAAAAAAATTATAGGATCTCAAACATAATTTATATACGATACTACCTTATTCTACCGATTCTAGTAATGTATTATTAAAAAACTCAGAATATGTCTTTTCATTGCAAAGTTCCACCGTATATTAATTCATATATAATAATTATTAGTATAAAAACAAATAATGTTTTGTTTTCACTATATTTTCGTAAATAAAAGATTTTAAATAATAATTTGAAGCATGATATTATAATATGTACAAAAAATATGCATTACATATCCAACTTGTGTTAATTATTATATAACGACGATAGCATAGGCAACTATAAATCTATTTAGGTACTAAATGACTAGATAAGTGCTAAAATATTATCATAAAATTTTGTGAAGTTACACATCGATCTGAGCTAGAGAAATCACTCCCCATATCCATCAAGTCATCAACGGTGAGCTAGAGAAATCACTCCCTATATCCATCAAGTCTTCAACGGTGAGAAGCAACCATAAACATGCTTGATGCTTTGTCG
The DNA here is from genome assembly GCA_017311315.1 of Dendrocalamus latiflorus. Taxonomy (NCBI): domain Eukaryota; kingdom Viridiplantae; phylum Streptophyta; class Magnoliopsida; order Poales; family Poaceae; genus Dendrocalamus; species Dendrocalamus latiflorus. Next base: position 35,535,485 of record CM029637.1, read on the forward strand.
TATAAAGTTTCTTGTGTGTATACGTGGCAGTAAACACTCATTAGAATCCCTAGTACACCTCTGTGTACGTGAAGCAGGGCCGTGGGAATTTTCTGGGTACTCTTCCGTGTACACGAAGTGAAATAGGCCCGATTCAACAAAATTGGGTGGTTTTTCTTTTTTTTGCTGCGGTTGATGGTTTATAGCCCTAACATGGACACTTATATGAATGAACCGAATACCGACAGGTTGACAAGCCGCTTTGACAAGGCTGTTCCGATAAGTCATTTCTAAAAGGCGGTGAAAAAGTTGTTCCGTTTGTTTGTTTGAAGGAAATCATAAGCTGAAAAAAATAAGGCTAATACCAATCTAGCCGACAGGTGCTGAGGCTTCATTTTTTTGGTTGGATTTCTTCTGCTTTGGTACGATTGTCGGGTGGCTGAAATAGTTCTTCCACTCTAAAAACTCTCTAGCAAAAGAATAACAGAGCTCTACCGAGTGCACGACAGGCCCGAGGGTATAGAAGCGTGATACAGCTTGAGCGTGGAGGCGGAGCCGACAATGTGGGCCAAGTAGGTCGATTTTGATAATATCGACTCGACGTATTAAGATAATATGATTTTTTCCATAGTAAAACACAAGTATTTAGCTCCCACTTTCACTTGCAACTCACTTAAAAGAGAGAGCTTGGTGATTCATCTGTCCTTCCCAACTCTCCTTTGCACATCCCTAAAAAATCTTTAATAAAAACAAAAAAATCAATCTAAAAGACACATTTTAATAAAAAAAATATAGTGACATGGAAGTAATATTGGTAATAAATATACTAATATAATTTTAATGTGGCATTTGAATAATTTTGTGTATATTAGCGATCCAAAATAACAACTATTTGAGAACATTGGAGTACGGCGTATCAATTTTAATTCCATCAACCCGGAATCGGGTCCTTCGCCTTTCCACAGCAAAGCAGGCATGTACAGTGCGACCAGAGAGAGGAACCAGAGCACCGTAGCAAACAGCGCAAATTGCTTTAGCCTATTCTTTTTTACTGTAGCAGTGCATCTAAATTGTTCATTCGAGATCCATTGGTTGAGATTTGCCCTAAGGTATTGGATTGTGCTTCTCTGCAGAGGATACACATCCTTTATTTACATACGCAAATTTGACTGAAGTCAAGTTTCATTCTTTTCGGTATTTTAGTCGAATTTTATATTCAATTTCTATCAACCGATGTTATCTATTAGACTTACTAGGTATAGCAAAAAAACTATCGACCGCAGCAGCCTAAAAGAACAGTACGTACGCTACTAATGTTCATTGCATCGTGAGTGAAGGAGAGGATCCGATTCCTTCCTTGCTATGAGTACATAGGGCGTCCTTCCTTGTTAGGAGTGCGTAAGATCTATTCTTTTTTTTTTTGTTTATGAGGTGGTTTTTAGTTTTGGGTTCTGAAATAAATGAGATGGTTTCTTCGAACTGTTTTTCTAGACCGTCAACACATATATCATCCGTATCAACGTCCCAGTCATCCATTACTGTATTGAAAAACATAGAAAGCGAAAGGACATGACCATAGTACTGTAGCAGCCCATAGGATCCGGCCATGGCCATGGCAAGAGGAATCGCTGGTCACGCAAACCGCCAAGCCAGCCTATTCGGAGCACTGGAGCTAGCACATGCCTGGTCTGCACTGAAGTAGAATTTTAAAAAGTAATGTGGATATTTAATCCTTCAGCTTCATCACTTTCAAAACAGAAGGCGCTGTATGCGCATCCCATAGTTATAGTTATCTTTACTATCTAAAAAAATTGATGGTAACTTATATGTCTTTTCTAGCTCCTCTTTACACTTTCCTAAAAAAATCTAATAAAATCAGAAAAAAAATCAATCTACCAAAAATAAATTTCACCACTCTAAAAATTCTCTAGCAAAAAAACAACAGAGCTCTATCGAATACACGACAAACTCAAGGGTACAGAGGCATGACACGGTTGAGCGTAGAGGCGGAGTTGATGGCGTGGGTCAGCGGACTGATCTCAGTAATATCGACTCAACATACTAAGACAATATGAATTTTTCATAGCAAAGCACGGGCATTCAATTCCCACTCCCACATACACATCCCTAAAAAGGTCTTGTTCTTTTAGGCTATGCCTGATGGCTTTTAGCAGCGACTGATGCCTTTTGGCTATGCTTTTGGAGACAGTGGCGAAGGGCGAAGACACTAACACGGACAGTGCACACGGCGAGGGCTCGGGAAGCCGTTTGGAGAAGTGGCTTCGAGAAGCCGCCCTGTTTGTTTCAGTTTTCGGAGAAACTAAAGCCAAAAGCCGAAAAAAAACGAGACCAAAATCTCTAACAAAAACAGAAAAAAATAATCTACTAAAAAAATAAATTCCACCACTCTACAATTTCTCTAAGAAAAACAGAGCTCTACCACGTGCACAGCAAAGCCGAGGGCACGAAGGCAAGACATAGCTAATCGAGGATGTGGAACCGAAGTCGTGAGCCGAGCAAGCCAATCTCAATAATGGGGTGGGTTCTTTTGGAATTATTGCTTAGTTTTCTACAATAATTAGATTTCAAATGAAGTGTCATTTTAAAGAGTATCTGTCCCATCATTTAGCGCATAATCTAGATTTGTTGAGCCTCTGGACAATGAGGTAGCCTTGTATGGCTTTGGTTTGGCAAGGAACAAAAAAACGTTGGTTCTAGAATAAATAATCAACAGATTCTAGAAGCACATATAGATTGGAGACTGGAGCTTCACAGATCTGAAAGGTGGTGCACTTACCACCATTAGCTTGAAGAACTTGGACAAACATATCAATCTGTAAAAAAGCATAGTAAGCATTGGATGTGGATCCTGATATCATTTAAAACAGAAGTTCCTTGAAGGACAGGAGATTACATGGAACTTGTTAAGGAGATAGAGTTGTTAAGGAGATAGAGTTGTATTCTATTCCATATATGCCTTATCTCTATATGGCATATCCTCTTGTACTCTCCTATATATATGGCCCTTTGTGTCTCATATCAATACACACAATATTCATAACATGGTATTAGAGCCTAGGTTCCATACCTAGTCTAAGTTCGTCTTCCGCCGCCGCAGCCCCCGGGAGGATCGATCTCCACTCCTGGGGGCAGCCACCTCCAGACTTGCCGACGACCGCGCCTCCGCCCTTCCCGGAGCCGCCGACGCCACTCCTTCAGCCTGGGCCGCCTAGATCCAGCCGCCGCCCGCCAGATCCCGGCTTCCCGCTGGCCGGATCCGCTGGATCCAGGCTTCCTGCCGCCGGATCTGCTCTCCCCGACGCCAGATCCAGGCGGATCCGCCGGATCCCGCCGCCTCCCGACCGCTCGGGGCCGCCGCACGCCAAGTGCACCTCCCGATCTGGCCTCCTCCACGCCGGATCCGGTCGGATCTGGCTGTCTCTCCAGCGCCACGCTGGGCCGCCCGGCGGCCCACTCCTTCCGCCGCGTCCGCCGCCGTCTCTTCGGCCGCCACCCCGGATCTCGGTTTGCCCGACCTCGAGGAGCCCGCCGCTGCCGCCACCTTTGCTCCACTTCGCCTGGCCGCGCCGACCGCCTCTGGCCGGAACCGCCGCCTTCGGACGCAGCGCCCGCGCTGCCGCTCTCAGACGCCGTCTCCCGGCCGCTGCACCCGCGCCTCAGCGCCCGCGCCGCCGCCTTCGACGCCGCCTCCTGGCCGCCGTGCCCGCGCCTCCGCGCCCAGCCGCCGCCGGATCTGGCCGCTTTCTCCCGAGCGCCGCCTCCCGCTGGTAGGGAATTTTTCTACTGCATATTTTGTTTTTAGTCAGTCTAGTTATTTTCCGTGAGCTTCCGTTGCGTCCCTCCAAGTCTGTAGTTTCTAATTTTTAGTTCGTTTAAGTCGTGCAAGTCCGCAAATTTATTGTCAGTCATAGAAGTGTAGCAATTTTTCATTTGCATGGCAGCAGCCGCCGCTCTACTCTTTGAGCCGCGTGCAGATCGTAGAAGTCGTTATGATGCCGCCGCTTCTCTAGCCGCCGCCCCGAGCTTCAAAGGCCACCGCGCGTCCTCTGTGCACTGCGCCACCGCCTCTTGGGCTTCGATCTGCGCCGTCATGCTTCTATCTATTCCTCTTCGACTTGATTTGACAGTTTATTCAAAGGCTGCACGCAACGACGACATCATCAAGACTCGGATTTCGGATTTTTCTTGTTTAAGTGTTCACCTTTTTTTTTCAAATGCAACGCTATTGCATACGCCTTGCATTTGAGGGGGTGTTAAGGAGATAGAGTTGTATTCTATTCCATATATGCCTTATCTCTATATGACATATCCTCTTGTACTCTCCTATATATATGGCCCTTTGGGTCTCATATCAATACACACAATATTCATAACAGAACTCACCTGTGAATTTGGCATTAAATGTGTTAATATGCTTGCCTCCATTCTGTCGAATAACAAGCGAAATTTCTGTTGATCGCATATCACATGATTGTAGCCTTAGTTTACACCACACTACCACAGTCATATGGGAAATGAAACATCTGGTACACCATATTCATGCAATCCGAGTTCACTACGCAAACTTGGTGATCATCTAACAAGCACTGAAGTGAGTCAACTAAGCTACACAATAACACCATGTGCTTTGTTTTACATGAGATATTATTCCTGTAACTTCAGTTCTAACTGTGACACTTTACTTTAATAATAAAAATCAAACATAATAAAAAAAATACTACCTCCCAAGCCAGAAGATAGTAATGATATCAAAATATGTGAACAACACAACACAGCAAGAAAGAAGCCTGAAATTGCGGTAGGGAAAAAACCACATTTGTCATGTCAAAAGTGTGTACTAATAATAAATGAATACATTACTATGAACGGTTCGGTTACTTTTTTTATCAATTCTTACTCTTCAAGCTGGAACATACCTGTCACCTTTTGGCTTTCTCCTTCGATACCCAGTACTAAACTCTGCCATCCTACACTCACAACGCACCTGCAGACACAGTTCTCAGGAATGCATCCTAAAAAGAGAAATCATTAACGATGAATGCACTTGGGACTAATGAAACTTTACCAAAGCCTCTTTGCTGTTTATTTGTTGACCTTTATTCTGGACCTGAGTGAGAGAAAACCAAGAGCACAAGCTTTTCATGAGATAACATTAGGCTTAACTTCAGAGTAATCAGGCCTTCCTAAGGAAGTCAAAAAAATTATGGGTATGAAAAGGCACTAGCAGAGCAACACAATGCAGAGTCGCACTGGGTACAGTGTGCATCCTATCAGCAAAGAAAGCAAGCGATTCCAACTTACGATGTTCACTTCAAGCTCTCCAGTGTATCTCACTGAGGAACAAGCTCGCATGTTCTACTGCCAGTCTGTGTCACAGTTGATCCTAATGGTGTCCTCAAACATGTTACATGTATAATAAAAAAATATCTCGAACTTAACTAACCATCACACCATATTATCACCCAGTGTGAAAAATTCCCCAAAAGTTTAAACCTAAAATAATCTTAAATCCGAGAAATAATAGACTTCAAACTAAATCCCCTCAGGGGCATTTCATCAAACACGTCACGCGCAAACGAACAGCGGTAATCAAGACCACCTCTCGAGGGCCGTGGACAGCGGCGATGACCCTGGTGTTGCCCATCTCGAAGAGCGCCGACCTGAGCAAACGAACAAACACAAGCGCAATCAGATCAAAAGCCTGAACCACACCAGTACCGAAACCCCAATCGAATAGCTCTGCTGCTTCTATTGGCGCCGGAGCTTTTCTCACTCGTCGGCCCTCGCGACGACGCCGACCTTGCCCTTCAGCTGCCGCATCTGTGCGATACCCAAACCCGCGTAAGACAGGACCGTGCGAGGTAATTTTGGGTTGGGGGGGGGAGTGTTCACCTCGCGGCCGTCGACGCGGAAGCCGGTGAGAGGGTTCACGTACTCCATTGCCGGATTCGCCTCTCTCTTCTTCCTCCAGCTCCGCGCCGGCGCCGCTGTTGCCGAAGACTGCGAGGGTGGGTTTGGGGATTTTTTTCCCAAAAATAATCTATTTTTTTAAATTACATAAATATACCCACACCAATTTTTTTTTATAAGAATGGCCCCAGTCACCCAACCGTCGACTAGAACCTATCGTCCAATGGCCACAAACACACAAGCAGTCTGTGGACTGTTGGACGATATAATTACAGTCGCCGAGCGGTTGGACTAGTCGTCCAACTGTTTGGCGACTAGACACGCATATAAATCCTATTTACGCCGCGCGAAGAAGAGAAAAGGGAAGGGAAAGAAAGAGGAGAGGAGAGGGAGAGGGAGAGAGAGAGAGAGAGAGGAAGGAGAGGATTTACTACTTATACGAGGTAAAAAAATTTATATGTTGTAGTAAATATTTTTTGTATAAAGTAAATAGTTTGTTTAATGTATAATTAGCACCAGTAGAAAATTATAGCTGTAGAAAATAATAGCACAATTTTGGTATGAAGTAAATAGTCATAGAAAATTTAGTCTATATAGTTTGTAAAAAAATTAAGTGAACATAGTTGTAAAAAAACTAGCATCCGTAGATAATTATAGTTGTAGAAAATTTAGTGAATGTAGTTGTAGAAAATTAGCATCCGTAGAAAATTATAGTTGTAGAAAATTAGCATCCGTGACAAATTAGCATCCGTAGAAAATTGTAGTTGTTAAAAATTTAGTCAATATTATGCAAAAAATAAGCATATGTAGAAAATTATAGTTGTTTAAAATTTAATCAATACTTTTGTATGGAGTAAATAGTTCGCTTTGTGCAAAATATTATTACATAACATTTATGAATAATTACGAATGAATATAATGTCGTTAGTACATTGGAAATTCACGTGTACCGTTAGAACTACTATATTGGTATTTAAATCAGTATGTTATGTAAATTGTTAAAACCCATTAAGAATTATTTACAGTAGAAGAGAGCTGAAGTAGCGAGAGAGAAGCGGCATCAGTGCGCATAGGAGCCGATAGGGAGTTGATGCATATTAGGTTGGAGGAAAGGGAGCGTTGTTGGTGCGAATGAGGATGGGTTATGCTATGAAGGTAGTGTAGTTGGTCATGATAGGTGAATGAGAGTAGAAATGTGAATTACAGTATAGCAGTACTTGCATAATATGCGATGTGATTTGACCAGTTGCAACATTGAAAATATTTATAGGTAGACATCAGTAATGCCGATACCCACTACAATGAAAGTGCGTTACGGTGTCAGCTCCGTTTGTAAAGGTCCGATCGGTGTTGACTTGAGCAGTTTTACGCAAGCCACTCTGGTACAGTTGGACGACGAGAATGCTCTAATCGCAAATGTGATGCACTGGCTCACCCGCAGTTTCTCCTTGGACCCTGAGGTGTGCAGCATCGTCATATAAGGACTTTGGAGCCGGTCTCCCACACACATTAGATGGGAGTTGAGAATATTCATGCGCACTATTGCGTGGAAGGGGTTTGTGAAAGGATGCCGACGCCGTGGATACGAGTGTGTACTGCTTGTGCAACCATTCCCAATAGAAGTTGTACAAGGCCATGCCGATAGTTATCATCTGGGTGGTACGAGTAACTCGGGCGCCCAGCATGTTGATCAAGAGGAGGACCTAGGGGGCGGTGTCATAGTGATTTGCAAATGAAGTTGCTCATGACCAGGCCTATGCGGTACATGGACGAGACGAAGAAGGGTCACGGCATGGTGAGCCTATAGGATAGGCTGATGAAGGGGAGCATGTGGAATACATAGTACATCAAATGGAGAGCGATGACCGGATGGCCTGGGCTGAAAAGAAAGCTATATAGGAGGACGACGAGGACAGTTCCGATGAGGACGATGCTCCCATCCTGCAGGAATGGAATATGTTTGATGCTGAGGGTGTTGCTGCGCATGATAAAGTACAAATCACCATGAGAGTATCATGGCATAGAGGTTCGGTTGCACTCAGCGTTTGCTGACAAGGCATCGTTGTAGGATTCCATCAAACTGTGGGCCCTGTCCATGCGGCGAACTTTTCAGGTCGTGAAATCTAGTCAGGAGCAATACACCATGAAGTGCAGCAGGCCGATTGTCCTTGGAGGGTGCACGCACGTAGATCGAAGTATAAGACTCACTGGATTGTCTTGAAGGTGGAACCGCATTCCTACATTCTCAGCAGTGTTTGCCGAGGCATCATAACCTAACATCCAGCTTTATAGCCAATTTGATATATGGAGAGATAGTGGAGAATGAGGACATCGAGGCCACGCATATCATGATGGCTATTGAGAAGAATTCAAGTACAAAATTAGCTATGCGAAGGCATGGCGTGTGAACCAGAAGGTTTTGGAAAAACGATTTAGGTCTTTTGAGGCGGCGTACGATAACCTTCCTTGTATGCTTCAGGTGCTGCAGGACAGGAATCTGGGCACGTACATTGCTATGAAGGATAAACCATCCACAAGGTTGCTAGGTTTTGCGGTGTTGCAGAGGGCCTTCTTAGCCTTCAGTGCCTGCATCGAACCATTCAAGCATATGCTTCCCGTGATCTCAGTTGATGGGACCTTTTTGACACGCAAATACAAGGGGCATATCCTTACGGCTATTGGTGTTGATGGCAACAATCAAATTCTACCCCTGGCCATCGCATTCGTGGAAAGTGAGAATTACGATAGTTGATTGTGATTCCTTCGATATATAAGGGTTGGAGTTGTCGGTGCTCATCCTGGTGTGTGCGTAATCCATGATCGCCACGTCGGGATGGTGAAGACCATAAGAAAACTTCCGGAAGACCCAGAGGAGCCCTTCCCTTGGCCGGATATGTGGAATTGATAGTGCATTTGCTATCTGGGGGCCAACTTCTTTAAGCAATTCTCGAAGCAACTATTGATGAAGCTGTTCAAGAGGTTGGTTATGCAGAACCAGAAGTAAAAATTTAACGCTTTATGGGTGTTGTTGGATGAGCACAGCAGGAAGCACATCAATGAGAGGAACAAGGTACTGCCCATGCCTGGGCGGCACAACCTGAATGCCTCACAGGCTCACAGCTCTGGCTGAGCCTAATGCAGCTGGTCCGAGGAGAAGGAGCTCACAGGACATCAAGTGCTTCTAGCACTGAATCGAGGCCGAGCCATTGGAGAAGTGGCCCCTGTTGCACGAAACGAACGATGCGAGGTACGGTATAATAAAAACTAACCTTACCGAGATGTACAATTGGGTTCTCAAGGGGCTTCGTTCTCAGCCCCTTGTCGTCAGCTTTGCACAGTGACAAGACCAAAGAGTGTGGTTTTACGCAATGACAAGACCAAATAGGGCAGCTTTGCGTAGTGATAGGACCAGACGGGACATCTTTACATAGTGACGAGACCAAAGGGTACAGCTTTGCATAATGAGATGCTCAGATGGGGCAGTTTTTTACTAGGAACTTTTTCGAAAGACAGGGCATCACTTTGCCTTGCAAGCTACTCACATGAAAATAAACCACACCATACCAACCCTTTGCCTTATAAAAGGAGGTGGAAGAGATATGGGAGAGAACACTACACGGTCAAACCCAACACTACACTAGAGCTTGCTTTACCACGTTGGGATGGACAAGAGACAGAAGAAGCAATGTGACAAGATGATGAAGCAATGGAAAGAGACCAGTTAACTAGCAAGGTCTGCTGTGGCCCGTGATGAATAAGCAAGGGCTGTGGCGCCCCAGGCCGAACAAGCGGAGCGTGCCAAGAGGTCAACTCCCCGCAATGATGCCCCCCGTAGTAGCATCCCCATCCCGAATGTTCCAATCGAGTGTTCACCGCAACACCTGCCCCGAGGGGGAGACACTGCCCCTCTGTCGGTGCAGGGACCCATGCAAGTTTTTTAAGTCTAAGCAGCGGCAGCCGGTAAGGAATAGTTGCAGTGTATTCCCCCTACTATTTCTCTTTTAAAGTATGCACTAACAACTAGGGATGGCAATTGTGCCCGTTTACCCGTATACCCGTGGGTAAATACCCTAATAGAGTCGGGTATGAGATATTTTCTTTACCCACGTGTATGAAAATATTGGAACACTCTACCCATCGGGTAAACAGGCACGAGTATGGGTAAGTTCCATCCGTACCCGCCCCGCCCATTTACCTACGATATAGATTGACAGGTGGTGCAGCCATAGCAATATCTCTAATTGCTATTAATTGTTATAAACTTTTGCGTATCTCTAATTGCTATTGCTTGTTATAAACTTTTTTGATAGCTATTATATTTCCTAGCAACAACTGCTGCTTATATGTACCTGTCATTAGTTTAACTCTCAGATAGTGACTCTCAGTTCGCAGGTAAACGGGTATGCCCACAGGCGACGGGTATGGGTGAGGTTCTTTACCCGTCGTCCTTCGTAGGTATACCCGTGAGCATAAATCCAGGTCGCGGGTACAGGTATGGGCGAGCGCTAACCGTACCCGGTGCGCCCGATTGTCATCCCTACTAACAACCTCTCGAGTCTACTCGCAGTCCCCAGAACTGCTATGTGGCTACCGCAAGTGGATTGACTTAGAGATCCATCCACATTACCAATGGGCTCTCGACTTTGAGGAGTGGGATGTCAAAAGGGCCTGCGAGATCCAGGAGGAGGAGTGATGCAACGACGAGCAACCCGAGTATATACGTCGAGAGACGAAAACTCATCTCGAGGCATGCACACACAGGGAGCGTGAGAAAAAGAGAAAAATGGCAGCTAAGGCCAAAGAGGCCACTGAGAAGTTCAACGCCGAGCTCGCAAGAAAGAGAAAATGACCCCGGTCCACGCAGTAGGTCGGGTCGTTCTGCACTAGTCCCCGAAGGTCGAATTTATTTCCATTCCAAAAAAGGCGCATATGTATAGCAGGAGTACTTCAGTTTGTTGTATCGTGCATGGTGCTCTTCTTATGCATCTAACCAAACCATGTGCACCGTGTTACGTCCATCTTTATTATGAAGTCTATTTTCATTTGAAAAGCACTTGTCCTCGTCTTTTTGCATTCAATTTTTTTCGCGTAGCAAGGCATCTAACAACATGAAAAAAATAAGTTCTCCTCCATGTATGAATTCCAGGTTGCATCACAATATCACTTATCTTCGTACTTATCAATCGTTACTATCTCAATCGTCCTCAAAAAAATTTCACAAAATTTCTTGCACTACAAAAACATACGACAATCGCAAAATGTTATTGCGAATCTAACATATTTTGTACCATTAATAATCTATGAAAATCACAAATAAATCAACCGATATTGTCATAGATAAAATTTAATAAATGTTACCTATCTAAAACAATTGTCATTTATCCCATGTGCGGTCGGGGGGCCAATTGCGTAAAAATAGGCTCAATTGTAGTTGCCAAACGGCCGTGTGACTGGACTTCCAATTGACCGACTATTCGGCGATAGGTCCTAATCGAATCGCCCAACAATGGGGCGATTGCAACCTACCGCCCAACGGCCCACCGACGCATGCTTGTCGCGCGGCTGTTGGGTGCCAGCGTCCAGTTACCTAACGGTCGAGCGACTGGAGGTCATTTCTGTAAAATATTTTGGTGTGGATATATTTCTGTAATTTTGAATAAAAATGGATTATTTTTTTAAAAAAATCTTGGTTTTGGTGGGGTTTCCTCTGTTCAGTCGTAGGTTGGGCCGTCGCGAGTGAATAAACAGGCCACTCCGCGCAGCCCAACGTCCGGACGCAGATAAAAGCCCATTGGTTCCCGTGTAAAGCCAGAAGAGAGGAGTCCAGAAATCCAGAGTCCAGGAAGGGAGCAGGGAGGACGGGAGGGAGAAGAAGACGGCATCATGGCGACGGCGCAGGCGGCCACGGCGTCCCCCACCCACCACGATTCCTCTCCGGCGACGGCGCCCCCGCCATACCCCAGCGCCGCCAGGATCGCCGACTCCGCCTGCTTCCCCCAGTACACCGCCTCCCTCAAGTGTACGTTATCCATCCAAATCGCCTAATCCAACCACCCCCATGCCCCAATCTCCTCCTGCTCGATTCCTTTAGGTCGCTCTTTCTGAAGAATTCCATGCGTTTATGGTGAATATCTGATTTGTACCATCTGTTATCTCTGTAGGCTTGGAGGCGAACCAAGACAAGAGCAAGTGCCAGCAGCAGTTTGACGATTACAAGGAGTGCAAAAAGAAAGAGGTTTGCTATTCTTTCCCCCATTGCTCTGAGGTCTTTAGTGATGGTACATGATGGATGGCTTGAATCGATTACCCGCTTCGTTTCTCGAGGCTCTTTGTTTTTGTTTTATGTATTTACCGTCTGTTGGTCAAGGTGACCTAAAGCTTATAAGGAAAAAAGTACGAAACTTGAGCTTATTTGTAGCTCCAAAGTCACTTTCTTTATATAAAAGAAATTACCTTCTCATCGAACTTATGTTTGGCCAAATGCTTTAAGCATTTTTGGCGAATCCTAAACTAAAGCTTCTGGAGTAGCTTGACCAGAGATATATTCATGATTATCACATACGCTGGCTCTCACAGTGCCATCATCTTCTGCTGTCCGCTACGTACGATTCTGCTCATGTTTGGTACATCTTATCGCTTGGAGATTCCTGTGGTGCCATGCCAGCCAAAGATTAATATGAGTGATTATAAGCTCTTCACGTTCCATGATAATGGGCAGACCGACTTTTGTGGAAATTCTGCAGTTGAAAGATGATTAGGTCTGTATTCCTCTATGATTGTATGATTTAGAGTAAGAACCGCATGGACACTAGATTCAGCATCTAAATACAGAAAGGTCATTGTGGCATGTCGTGCCAACTGCGCTCCTTTATCTAGTCCATAACTCTGAGCGGAGCATTTTGACAAGCTTATCGAGAAGTTTAATTTTCATATTGTATTGTTTTAATGGATTGCTAGGACCACCTCCCCTAGGTGTTATTCGTGCTAACCTTGCTATTGAAGTTTTAACTTGTACTCCTGACCATTTGGTAAGCTCTCCTAACTGCAGAAGTACATTGTTATGAGTCCATGAGGGTAGTCTCGTTCTTTCTTGAAATCAACATAAATAATAGCTCTTGCGTCATCAGCACAAAGTAGCTTCCAATACTTCCTTTCTTGGTCAGTGTGTTGGGTGCAGCGTCCTTGGGAGTCTGGCCTTGGAGAAAATGCTTAGATTCCTTTGTCCACCACCAATTTTTTCTTCATGGCTCATCTTCATTTTAGTTCAGTTATGCACGGATCATATGGTTTGAGTTTTCTTTTGAGTCCTCCTGCCTTTTGTCTTCCCCTCTATACTTATGCCATCATTCCAATGTTTTTCCACTCTGTTTATTTTGCTCTTTCCCTGATTCTATCCAGAACCGGTTCCATTGTAAGGGCCTGTTTGGTTCATGACCAGAAGTTGCCTAGCCACAAGTTAGACGTGTCACAGTTTTTAGGTAGCTGTTTGGTTCACTGACGTAACTGTGGCATGCCACACTTTCTTAGCACCCGGCCCCACACGTCATAGACTCAGTTTCTTGCCAAACTTTGCCAGAAGTGTGGCTTCGATTTTGTTAGCCACACTTTCTGTGGCAGCCACATATTGCCTAAGCTTAGGCATGACAAGGTTAGGCACCAACCAAACAGGCCCTAAATGATGCTCATAGCATAGGTCAGGACTCAAGTAGGTTATGCACGGTTATAGTAACATGATCAATGCTTCCTTGCTCCTTGGATACTGGCTTACTCTTATACCACACGAATAGAGGTTGATGATGATGATGATAATCCCATTATTTTGAATCCCATTACCATGAGAAGCAAGGTTATTAAGGCGGTAAGGCGAGGTAAGGCGACCCACCCCCCTCACACCTTTTAAGCGGTAAGGCGTGAGGCGAGGCGACGCCTTACATATGTCATAAGGCGAAGAAAATGGAGTTCTGGAGGACTAAATCCAAAGAAATCTAAAGAGGAGGAGGACCTAGAAGGACTTAATTGTAATTTCGTAAACCTCTGAGGACTAAACTGTAAATATACCAAACACACTTAACCCTAGAATCCCAGATCCAGTCGACCGCCCCAGCCCCAGATCCAGTCGACCACCCCGCCTCTCTCTCTTTTTCTTCGCTCGCCGGCCTCTCCTCTCTCTCTCTTTCTTCGCTCGCCGGCCTCTCCTCTCCCTCTCTTTCTTCGCCGGCCTCTCCCCTCTCTCTTTCTTCGCCGGTAGCCACTCCGGCACTCCGCTCCACGTCTCCCCTGCTGCCGCGCCGCCTTCCCCTATCGCGACGCCACCGCTCACCACCGGCGGCTGGAGACGGCGACGCGGGCGCGGCGACCTGGAGACGGCAGCCTGGAGACGCCGGCGCGGGCGCGGCGGTCGCCTTAGTCACGAGCGGCAAGGCGGGGGCGACGCCTTGCCACGCCGGACCGCCTTACCGCTTAGGCGACGCTTAAGCGTCGCCTAAGCGACGCCTTAATAAGCATGATGAGAAGTCCAAATTCTTGACTTTGGTGGCCTGACTATTTAAGGTATATAGCTCTGATTTCAAAATGGTTAAATTCCACATTCCTCTTACTATTAATTTTTTGCTAGTGGAAGGATCAGAGATCCTACCCCGGCTGCGCAAGGCGTAAGGGTAGAGGGCAAGATCTTGAGCCCTAGAACGACGACGGCGCAGAGGCGCCTTGATGAACAGGCGGAAGCGGCGGAAGGCAAGAGGCAAGAGATCCTTGAGGCCAGGCAAGATATTTGCCTTGCTTGTTTATTTTCATCATGGTTGGAGAGTATTTATCCCCCTTTACAAGCAATCCAAATCCTATTCTCAAAGCAATCCAAATCCTACTCTGTTACGGGAAGAAAAAGGAAAATATCCTAATGAAGATATGGCCTAGGGTTTTCTAATGCCCGGCTGGGATTCCTCCCTGCGCGCGCGGCCTGCGCGTGTATGGGATGCCGGTCATAACATCTCTCCCTGCCTCCGCAAACAGCTCGTCCTCGAGCTGAACGTCGGGGTAGTTCTCCTGAAAGTGCAGCAGCGGCTCCCAGGTGGCGTCGTCGGTGGACATCCCACGCCACTGCACCAAGACGTACCAGACACCACGACGAAGCTGAGCGCGCAGGACGTGCTCCGGGGTGGGCAACAGCCTGCCGTTGTGCGTAGGTGATACTGGAGGCGGCGTCGACGGAGGGTCACCATGGAAGGGTTTAAGCAGCCCCACATGGAAGACATCATGGAGCCTGGCGCCCTCCGGTAGCTGGAGACGGTAGGCCACCTGCCCGATCCGCTCCAAGACTTGGAACGGCCCTGTGTAGCGTGGTCCGAGCTTTCCCTTGGGGCGGGGCTCCAATGTATGTGCTGGTCGATGTAGTAGGCGCAACCACACCCAGTCGCCCACCGCAAACTCCAAATCACGGTGGTGGTCGTCGTAGTAGCGCTTGGCATATTGCTGTGCTTGGAGGAGGCGTTTACGAACCGCCGCAAGAAAGTCATCACGGTTGCGCAGGAGGGTGTCCACCGTGTCAGTCCTGGCGGCTCCGGCCGTGTACGACAGCAGCGGTGGAGGCCGACCGTAGACCACCTGGAATGGAGTGGTGCGCAGCGTGGTGTGGAAAGAAGTATTGTAGCAATACTCTGCCCATGGCAGCCATTCGACCCATGCGCGAGGCCGGTCACCTGTGACACAGCGGAGGTACATTGCGATGACCTTGTTGACGACCTCGGACTGACCGTCTGTCTGGGGATGAAAGGCCGCGCTCATACGGAGTTTGACGCCCGCCATCTTGAAGAGGTCGCGCCACATGTGGCCGGTGAAGACCGGGTCGCGATCGCTGACGATGGAGGTGGGAAAACCATGGAGACGGACGATCTCATCGAAGAAGGACCTGGCGACGGATGTGGCGGAGTATAGGTGGCCGAGCGCGATGAAGTGAGCGTACTTGGAGAAGCGGTCGACGACGGTGAGGATCACGGACTTTCCGTGTACCTTCGGCAAACCCTCGATGAAGTCCATCGAGATGTCAGCCCACACTTGGGATGGTACATCGAGGGGCTGCAAGAGACCAGCCGGCTGCAGGGTCTCTGTCTTGTTGCGCTGGCAAGTGAGGCAGGAGCGTACGTAGTCCCGCACAAGCGCCTTGTCGCCGGGAATGTAGAAGTCCGCCCTCATTCGTTGGAGTGTCTTCTGGATGCCTTCGTGGCTGGCTGCATGAGCCAGAGAGAGGACCTGGTTGCGCAAGTCGTGTTGCGCTGGCACGAAGATGCGTGAGCCGTAGAGCAGGAGCCCATCGGCCGTGTGCCATGGCGCCCCAATGGCGTCATCCTGGAGCTGCTGGCGGAGCCTGCGTGCCTCCTCGTCGGTGGTCATTGCAGCTCGGATCTCGTTGAAGAGGTGGAAGGAGGGCCCTGAAATAGCATGGAGTGCGGCTGACTCTGAGTCGCGGCGTGAGAGAGCGTCTGCCACCGTGTTGAGTCGCCCGGGACGGTATTCCACTGTGAAATCGAAGCCGAACAGCTTGCTAATCCACTGGTGCTGCGGAATTGTCGAGAGGCGTTGGTCCAGCAGAAACTTGAGGCTGAAGTGGTCGGTGCGGATGAGGAAGCGGCGTCCCCACAGGTACGGACGCCAGTGCCGAACGGCCTGCACGAGGCCGATGAGCTCCCGCTCATATGCCGCCAGCTTGAGATGGCGGGCAGCAAACGGCCGGCTGAAGAATGCGAGGGCTTCGACGTCCTGGTGGAGGACGGCGCCAAAGCCAGTGCCCGAGGCGTCGCAGTCGACGATGAATAGCTGGTCAAAGACAGGCATCTGCAGGACCGGTCCCGTCGTCAGGGCGTGCTTCAGCGCCTGGAAAGCTGCCGCGGCATCGTCCGACCAGGTGAAAGCGTCCTTGCGCAGGAGCTTTGTCAGTGGTGCCGCTATTGTGCCGAAGTCCCGGATGAACTTCCGGTAGTACCCAGCGAGGCCCAGGAACCCGCGCAAACCCCGGGTTGAGCGGGGCACCGGCCAGGATGCAACGGCGGCCACCTTATCGCTATCCATGGCGACGCCGTCGGCGGAGATGACATGGCCGAGGTAGGCTACTGAAGATGCCCCGAACGAGCACTTGGAGCGCTTGAGGTGCAAGGAGTGGGCACGGAGCGCGTCGAAGACGAGGCGGACATGCTGCAAATGCTCCGACCACGATGAACTGTAGATGAGTATGTCGTCGAAGAACACGAGCACGAACCGACGGAGGAAGGAGCGGAGGACGTCGTTCATAAGGGCCTGGAATGTAGCCGGCGCGTTGGATAGGCCGAAGGGCATAACGAGGAACTCGAAGTGGCCGTGGTGGGTACGGAAAGCCGTCTTCTCGATGTCGTCCGGGTGCATGCGCACCTGGTGGTATCCGGAATGGAGGTCCAGCTTGTGAAGTACCGGGCGCCATGGAGCTCGTCGAGGAGCTCGTCCACCACTGGTATTGGGAACTTATCTTTGGAGGTCTTGTCGTTCAGCGCACGGTAGTCGATGCAGAACCGCCAGGAGTTGTTCGCCTTCTTGACCAAGAGCACCGGCGTGGAGAATGGCGAGGTGCTCGGCCGGATGATGCCCTGCTCCAGCATGGCGGCACACTGGCGTTCCAGCTCGTCCTTCTGCAGTTGAGGGTAGCGGTAGGGGCGGACGGCCACCGGCGCGGTGCCCGGCAGGAGGTGGATGCGGTGGTCGTAGGGTCGTGCCGGTGGAAGGCCCCTTGGTTCCTCGAAAACCATGCTGTATTGGTGTAGAAGGTGATCCAAGAGGGGTTGCGGCGGCGCCACGGTGATGGCGCGAAGAGCCGGCTGTGGGATGTCATCGCGGGGGGAGCCAAGGCCCTTCCAGAACACTCGCCTGTCGCCCCTCCAAAACGCCATGCAAAGGTCCTCGAAATCCCAAAGAATGGGTCGCAGGGTTCGGAGGAAGTCAACACCGAGGACGAGGTCGAAGCTGCCCAGGTTGATGCCGTAGCAGCTGATGGAGAAGTCCTCGGGCCCAATACTCATGGCGACGTTGCGGGCCATGCCTTTGCAGGGGACCCGGTCGCCATTAGCCACTGCTACGCGCATATTGGCGCCGTCCGATGTCTTCAGATGGAGTCGGTGCAGGACCTCGGCGTTGATGAAATTGTGGGTGGAGCCGGAGTCAAGCAACGCCAGAAGCCGATGGCCGTGGATATTGACGTGGAGGTGCATGGTGTCCTCCGTGCGAATGCCAGCGATCGCATGAAGGGATACCACCGGCAAGTCAGACGTGGCCTCGTCCACCGGCAAGTCAGACGTGGCCTCGTCCACCGCCGCACCGCTGGCATCGTCGGCCGTATCGTCGTCTAGATAATCGGTCACCTCAATGAAAAACAGTCGCTGGCATTTGTGGCCGCGGACGTATTGCTCATCGCGGGCCGTATCCATGGCTCTGATACCAGATTGGAAGGATCAGAGATCCTACCCCGGCTGCGCAAGGCGTAAGGGCAGAGGGCAAGAGCTTGAGCCCTAGAACGACGACGGCGCAGAGGCGCCGTGATGAACAGGCGGAAGCGGCGGAAGGCAAGAGGCAAGAGATCCTTGAGGCCAGGCAAGATATTTGCCTTGCTTGTTTATTTTCATCATGGTTGGAGAGTATTTATCCCCCCTTTACAAGCAATCCAAATCCTATTCTCAAAGCAATCCAAATCCTACTCTGTTACGGGAAGAAAAAGGAAAATTTCCTAATGAAGATATGGCCTAGGGTTTTCTGATGCCCGGCTGGGATTCCTCCCTGCGCGCGCGGCCTGCGCGTGTATGGGATGCCGGTCATAACACTTCCGGACCTTCCATTGTGCTTCTTCAACATTCTGAGCTATCATTTTCTGATCTCAATATAGCATCATCTACAGAGGTGTTCACTACAATCTGGTAATATCATAAATAATAGGTTTACAGATAAGGAATCATCACGTAGAAAATGAACTCAACTTGTATCCCACTTGAGCACATTCTGTTGTGGGTCTGATAAGATTTGAATCTGGAAAGTATATGCATATTTAAAGGATATAGATCTGAATATATGATACAAAGTCTATTAGAGTAAAATCCATTTTAATGGAATTTGTATGCAACTTCATCACTTTATTAGCAAATCTAAATGCTATATCTTATATTCAAATGGTGAAAAGATTGCCAGGTTGGTTAATTTATTTATCTGAAGTTTTGAACTAATGCCTATCCAGATTTGAATTCATATACTGTTCTAAAATACAGATATGGTTATGTTTTTTCCCTCTAGCATTTGTTTTCTATCGGATAAACCCCCAACGGCCCAACTCCTAGTCCAGTATTGCCAACTTCAATATAATGTTAGAAAGGTGAATTCTATTGAAATGAAACCGTATATTCCAAAGAGGCCCAAAAGGCCAATACAAAGTGTACAAGTAAATATGCAAATAACCCCCCATACCCTAGACTATTTATATCTAACACCTTAAACTCATGGTGAATCGACAACACTGAGTTGGAGAGGTAGAAGCTATACTGAGCTCTAGTCTGTGTCTTGGTGAAGAAATCTGTGAACTGAAGCTCCAAAGGTATATACTGAAGAGCAATAACTTGGTCTTGCACCTGTGATTGTATGTATGAAGTATTCACCCAAATATACTTGGTAGGTTCAACTGGAGAAGAAGTAGGCCGAGGACAACGAGAGTAGTGCAGAGAAAAAAAAGTAGAATCTCAACAACAGAATGGGAAGTAGACTCCGGCAAAGGTGGAAGAGTAGCAGCCGAAGGAGGACAATGAGGCGAACCAGGAGTGGAAGGCAGTGAGTTAGGAAAAGTCAGAAAAGAAATGAACTCAACAAGAGAATCTGACATGACTGCGGGGGAACGAGGTTAGTAAGGTCGGGACTCGTCAAAGGTGACATCCTGAGAAATCCTCACCCTGCGAGCAACAGGGTCGTAGCAACGATAACCATTATGTTTAATACTGTAGCCAAGGAAAACACACTCAACTAACTGAGCAGTCAGCTTGGTGTGCTCACGAGGTGGAAGAAAGATGAAACAAGAATAGCCGAAACTGCGAAGGTGACCGTAGTCTGGGCTCGACCGTAAAGATGCTTGACAGGAGTGGAGCCCTAAAGGGCAGTGGAAGGCTAGATGTTGACAAGAAAAGCAATAGTGGAAACAACCTTAGCCCAGAAGTGAGGGAAAACAGAGGAGGCAGGCATGAGAGCATGAGCGGTCTTAAGTAAGTAACGATGCTTACGCTCAGAGACATCGTTCTGAGTATGAGCACTAGGCCAAGAGTATTGGGAAGAGTACCCTGCTCAGCGAGAAAACGACGCAAAGCAGCAGAAAGATACTCACCAGTAGAGTCGGCATGAAAGACACGAATGGGCAAACCAAATTGAGAGCGAACCATGGTGGCGAACATTTGTTAAATAGAGAGATTTGACTGCGAGAGGGCATAAAGTAAATCCAAGTATGGCGAGAATAATCATCAATAAAGATCACATAATACCAATGACTCCTTTTTGAAACGAGGGGAGTTGGGCCCCAAACATCGGAGCACAAGATTAAAAGGGCGAGTGGACTTAAAATCACTAGAGGAATAGGGGGAGCTACAACTGCTTGCCAAGCTTGCAACCCATACAATGCGAAGGAGGTAGTGGAAGACGCGACCAGGGTAGACGTAGTAGAAGGGGCTGACTGGTTGGTGGAGATAGCGGAAGGCAGATGAAGCCAGTGAAGCTCCCAAAGACGCTGTGAATCACGGCGCCGAGGACCAGTACCAAGCAGAGTCCTCGTGCGGCGGTCCTGAACAGAACAAGAGTCAGACTCAAGAACAACACGACAGCCGTGATCAGTGATCTGACCTGCCGACATAAGCTGCATAGTAAGTTGAGAAACATGTGAGATTGCAGGAACATGAAAAGAGGAAGTAGAAAGGGTGTATCGTCCTGCAACGGGAAGAGAGGTACCATCTGCAGTCTGAACAGTGGAAGAGAACTGTGGATGCAACGAGGTGTGGGTGAAATCTAGTGTCATGTAAAAGGAAGTATCGGTCCAAGATCCACAAAAATAGAATACCTGACGAAGGAGGAGGCGGAGGAGGCGTGGAAGACTGTTGAGAAGCAAGAGTCAGATGAGTCGATCCCGAGGAGTCTGAAGATGAGTCAACACCGAGGCGCTGGAGAAGTGAGAGGAGCTGCTGTGCGGCATCACCAGAGGAGCCCTAGTGAGAGGCGCTAGCTCCGGAGTAGAACCACTAAAGCTTTTCGGGGGATGTCCACCCCGACGACGCTGGTTCCTCCTCCGCTTGTAGTAGTCCTTATACTTGTGGCCGTCATGCTAGCAATATGTGCAGTGGAGATCCGCAGTAGAAGCAGCAGCTACTGATGCCCTAGGAGCTGAAGGAGAGATCATAGCCGGTGCTGAAGAAACAGACGAAGTGGCAGGTGTGGAAGCAGACAAGATAGCCTGCAGTTGAACTACGCCACAGTAACGAGCCTCAAAACGCACAGCCGTGAGAGCCTCCACTAAGCTCGGATGCGGGTAGTGAGTCAAGTGCTGAGCCTGTATAGTCTCGAACTCAGGTCGGAGACACGTCAGGAACTCGTAGAGACGGTGAGTCTCTTAGTGAGCGTGAAGTCACACACAACAGGGGCGGGTGCGGCAGACGTTCGGTCCCAGAGAGTCAAGATGACGCCACATCGTAGACATCTGCTGGTAGAAGTCATCGACGGTGGCATCAAGCTGCTGAAGAGAGTGCGCCTGCACAACTAAAAGATATACAACATCACTCGTCGGCTGGTAGTGAACTTGGAGATGCTCCCACATAAACTGTGTTGTCGGCAACTTCGCCATATCCATGGAGATGGCTACGGTCATGCTACCCACCGGGATGGCGGTAGCACGAGCCTCGGCCTCCTGTCAACGCTTTTAGGTGTGCAGCTCAGGCTGATAGAGTTCCAGAGCCTCCTCCAGTGCAGCAGTGGCCTCCTCCTGAGCTGCCTGATCCGCACCAGCAGGAAGAGCGGGTGGAACGGGCGGCTTCGGCGGCGGATAGGGATGCTCGCCAGTGAGATGACCCCATGGACACTGGCTACTGAGGAGAATCCTCAGGTGAACAACCCACTCCTTGAAGTTCGTCCTGTTGAAACAAATCGAGGGGAGCGGGATGGTGAAGTAACCACCTTGGTAGCCATCTGGAGCAGCATCTCGGGCGCAGCAGCGGGGAGGAGCGGCCAGAAGGAGGGGGCCGACCGAGAGGAGGCGGCCAGAAAGTGGCTGCCGGCGTCGACTGAGGTGGCTGGGTCAGAGCCAAGGCGGTAGATGCTCGGGAGGAGGCGGCCAGCAAGTCAGTGATGTCGGAGCAACGGCGTAGCCTTGCTGGCCGGGAGGCGCGGGTGGTAGGCCGCGGCCTGGAGGCGCGGCCGGGAGGCTCGGCGCGGGAAGTGGCGACCAGGAGGCGCGGTGGCGCCAGACGGGAAGGAGGGCGCCAGATCGGTCCGCGGGGTGGCTGGATCCGGTGCACGAGGACCCGAGGCGGCGGCAGCGAGAAGTGGGAAGAGGGTGGGAAGAGCAGACGGGCGGTGGCGAAGGCGCCCTGGCTAGCCCAACTCTGTTACCATGTTGAAATGAAACCTTGTATTCTAAAAGTTCAATACAAAATGTACAGGTAAATATGCAAATAACCCCCCAGTACCCTAGACTATTTACATCTAACAAATTCTACATTTGTTCATGCAATGTTTGATGTTATGCAAGACTGCAATTCTGTAATTTCTGATTCTTTCTGGCCGTCTCTTTAACCCATCCATGGTGAATCACTAAGTTGGTAATCAAGAGCAGTGCAATATTTAGCCATGCTCCAACACCTGCGAAAATGCTTTCCTATGTTTCCTTGTTTGGAGTTGATGGATGCATTCTTCTAGTTCTTTCTCTGTATGCTTGAGATCACCACATTTTGCTTTCCATATTATTTCCTTGTGTTGAGAATATTTAATTTCCTTTGTATTTCAATGTTTACAGAGGTTGGCTCGGCTCGAACGAAACCGGAATCGATCACTCTTCGGCTGAGTGGTTTGAGGGCCAATCTATTTGATGCAAGTGAAATCATGACTTACTTGATTCCATGATGTTCCTTGGTAGAGAACAGTAGAGCAATCTCTGGTTGAAAGCGATGTAAGGTTTGAGACTATGGTTCACTGGTTGTGGTGAACGAACCACATGTATCAATGCAATAAGGATCATGGCACTAGATAATTTCTGCAATAAATTGTTTTTTTCTGAACAGCTTGTACTTTGTACCTCTAAAACTATTCACGTCTTCTCAGGGTAGGATACAGGTTGCCATTTTCCTCTAAATCCCGTATGCCTTTTTTTAGGGTAGGGTACAAGTTGCCATTTTCCTCCAGATCCCTTACGTCGTCTTCTCTTTTTTTTTAAGGGAACAGAACCCTTGTGTCTTGTGTTGCAAACAACCTTTATGTAATTGCCCCATGAAGCGTCACTTGTCATATTTATAAGTTGCCAAAAAGTCTCCCCTGCACCACCCACCAGTGACATATTTATAAGTTGCCAAAAAGTCTCCCCTGCACCACCCACCACTGAGGCGTACAATGTTTTAATGCGCAACCTCTTCCTTGTTGTGGCTCGATCAAGCGCAGAACGTATGCACCTCTGTAGCTTCGAGAGGCTCATGTCTTTCAGACCCGACGTCCGGATCACGGTCTGGTCACAGTTCGAAAGGTCCGTCCTGTACAGCTTGTCGTGTACGAGACTATTCCCATGGGACACGAACAGATCTTGAACACCCGACATGACGTACCTAACACAGATGCATATGAAATCCACTTAGTACATGATACGTCAAGTGGATTTATCCTATTACTACTGCATCATCTTTTCATATTATTACATACAATTCAACATTACATTATGTAGCCCTCTATGCTTACACATATTAACAAAACGTCCTTTCTGTTTTGTCCACGATTTCATGAAATGCAACTACTTCATTTTGACCATTCAAATTTGTTTTACCGTAAACTACCTTTCCATTTTTAATGCATTTCGGAGTATCACATATAAAAATTATTTATATTTTATCCATCAAATAGTCTGTGTATTTCCACCTAATGGTGTTTCAAAATTTTCAAATATCGAACTTTAACAGCACATGCAAAATGAAACCCCCCACACATTACATAATAATTATTTTCTAGGACAGAAATTTTAACATTTTTTTTTGCATGCAAGTTCAGAAATAATAGCATTTCATTTCAATCATTTAAATTGTTGTACCGTAAACTATCGTATTGTTTTTAATACATTTCAGAGTATGATCACATATGGAAATTATTTTTTAATTTTATCTGTCAAATAGTCTGTGCACTTCCACCTAATGGTGTTTCAAATTTTTGAAATACCAGACTTTACCAGGACACGCAAAAAAAAAACTCCCCACACATTACATAATAATTATTATCTAATGCAAAAAAATTAAACAATATTTTGTGCATGCAAATTTATTAAGCTATGCGTAAGCAACGGCATGCACGTAATTACCGTGACTAATAAGCAATTAACGACACTATCAACACTGCCTTCGAGGTCAACTAAGGGCACAAACCAACTATAGAAGGCTAACTACCATATTTTCATACTAAGTAGCTATCATTTTCTAATTACATGCTAATCACATTGCTAAAAAAATAATCACATATGGATGAAGGTTACCTCTTTTGGCTGCTTACAAGCTGATTTGCAACTTCGCAAACTTCAAATTCCAAATCAAAACCACTCAAAAAAATTGATTGTTTTAGATTTTCCTTGCTTCCTTCTATGCCTCTCTCGGTCTCTTGTTCGTGGCTCAAGAAGAATGAAATGCGCTGTGACATGAAATCGATCCTAGGGCCATTTATCGCGGAGCCAATGAGCGTGCGAGGGTGGGGGTCATCGGACGGGCGAGAGGAGGAGCCGGCGTGTAGGAGGAGGTGGACGTGCGGAGCCCAACCTGCTGCGGTCCTGATGCGCAGCACCCCAGGTGGGCCAGCCGATGCGCGGCCGGCGCGCGGCATTGGCCGACCCACCTAAGAGCAAGTCCAATAATAGAGCCAAGTGTTTGGCTATAAGTCAAGTTATAAGAGCCAAGTTATACAATAATTTATCTTCTATTTGTCTACAAAAGGTTTTTTATTATTATGTGGTACCATGTCTCACATTCTCTTTCCTATTCCTCCTCACATATATTTATTATCTGAGCCCACCACTGCATAGGCTCCCGTGCCCAGCTTGTTGCTTGCATGAGAGCCAAACTCTCACCACTCTCCTCTCCTCCCTCCTCCATATCAGCAAAAATGCTGACTAGCTTGGCTATAAGACTATTATTGGACTTGCTCTAAGAGCAAGGCTAATAATACAGCCTTCAGCTGGCTATATGGATACTTACAACCCACTTATCAGTCCATTCATATAGTAGTTTACAGCCAGCTGAAGGCTGTATGATCCACCCCTTTCTCTCACAAAGTTTCTTGGTTCTTGTGCTTCAGCTGACTGTAAACTTACAGCCCACCTCTCTTCTCTCTCCTCCACCTCAGCATACAGCCTACTAAGAGCAAGTACAATAATGGTCTTATAGCCAAGCTAGTCAGCATTTTTGCTGATGTGGAGGAGAGATGAGAGGAGAGAGATGAGAGCTTGGCTCTCATGCAAGCAACAAGCTAGACACGGGAGCCTATGCAGTGGTGGGCCAAGATAATAAATGTATGTGAGGAGGAATAGGAAAGAGAATGTGAGACATGGTATCATATAATAATAAAAAACTTTTTGTAGACAAATAGAAGACAAATTATTGTATAACTTGGCTCTTATAACTTGACTTATAGCCAAACACTTGGCTCTATTATTGGACTTACTTTAACAGCCTCTTATTATACTTGCTCTAATGCGCCCCTGACTGTAGCACCTTCTATGATCCCATGCTCGGACAAGGCGCCATAATGGGGCTTACGTGGCTTGGGGGCGCCCTTTGGCATTTCGGCAACACATGGGGCCAAATGATTCCTCGATTTCTGCTAGCCCGGCAACACTGGTGGATCTATGCAAGCCAACGCAGGAACGTACGGGACCCTACCTGCCTCTCGATCGTACATTGCTTAATTGTACTGTTTTACTGGGGATGCCATGTTTCAGGTACATTGCTGTTTTTTTTTTTGCCATGGAAGTGATTTTGGTTGATCTTATTTACAATGTTGTAGTAGTTGTTCCACATGCTAATGAAACTACCTTATATTAACAAAGTTTCAGTGTTTCTCGCCTGAATTTCCAAGGTCAAGGACATCAGTCTAATTCTTGATAAGAGGCATTTTTGTTCTAACAATCCATGTCCGTACACTCCAATTAGTGAGAAGACAGTGACTATTATATTAGGTTTATTCTTTTAGGCTGTGGCTTATAGCTGCGACTTATGTCTTTTGATTCTAATACAAGCGCTCGTGTGAACGAATTGAAAGCCGATAAGCCGTTTCTAAAAAGCTATCCCGATAAACTGTTTCGAAACGGTGGTAGAGAAATTATCTGTTTATTTTTCGAGAGACGTCATAAGCCATAAATTAAAATGAGCAACCCATTATCTCCATTATCTTTTTTCTCTATCTCCCTCTCGACCTGTCTTGATGCTTGCAACGGATGGATGGTTCTTATTGGAGCAGGACCTTTCCGGTTGTGAAGAAGAAATTTACTACACTAACGTGTGTGTACATATGCAGCGTTACCTCTCTTTTTGTATAAAAAAACATTTAGCATTCTTGTGCTAATCCCCTTCTGCCTGCGTGAATGTATATGTGGAAAACAAGTTATTTCAAAACGAATTTTGTGTTTGGTATCATTGTGAGCGGATCAAGGGCCATCTTCTTGTGATTTAGTACAAACTCACAACTTCTGTTACTTGACACGAGCTCATAAAATTTTGTGAAATTACGCATCGATCTGTCTGAGCTAGAGAAATCACTCCCTATATCCATCTAGTCATCAACGGTGAGAAGCAACCATAAACATGCCTGATGCTTTGTCGTGTAAAGTTCGTTTTTTCTATTGCAACGCATTGCCACGTGTAAACTTCGTTTTTCTATATATATTGCAACGCATGCATGGCCAAGTAAATAGTACGAGTAAATGACACAACACGAAACATGGCTTTATTCAAACTGGTACGGACGCAGCGCTATCACAGCATGCACGCACGCACGCACGGCACATGAGCGCTAGCTAGCTGCATCTTATTATACATACATTGCAGGACAAACGAGATCGACGACCATGCATGCAGGCACAACGATGGTGCGCATGGTATTTAGCCAGGTGTTGTTCATAATTAAATAGATCGCAGACGACATGATCAAACGGGGAAGGCGCCAAACATGGCGATCCCGCACAGCCCGTTACGCCCATCAGCTCCCTTGCGCATGAGCATGAAGCCGTTCTGCCCCCACCATTGGCCCCACGAGTTCTTGATGATCCAGTACTGGACACCCTCCGCGCTAACCCCGTACCCCACCGCGAGCACCGCATGGTTCAGCGAAGTGTTGCAGGGGCCCGTGTAGATGCCGCTCCGGTAGTGCTGCAGGTTGTAGCCACTCGCTTCCATGGCCACGGCCACCGGCTGCTGCGCGACGTACTTCTGAAGCATCGGCTCGTTTCTCGGGGGCTTGACCATCGAGGCCCCATTGATACGGACCGCGACGTTGGAGTCGACCCTGCACTGGCCCTTCGTGGCCACGTACGGGTAGGCGGACTCCGTGGTGATGCCGCCGTTGTCGACGATCCAACGGAACGCGTTGAAGGGGTTTCCACCATTGCAGCCGCCATTGCGGCTGTCGCAGTCCAGTAGCTGCTGCTCGGATAGGCCTACTAGATCGCCGGTCTTTATTTGGTGCAGGCTTTCGACTGCTCCCACTGCAGCGAATGCCCAGCAAGATCCTGATCCATATTTTCAAACGAGAATCAGAGTTAAATGAATGTCTCTCTCTCTCTATGTATATATGCATGCATCAATTATCAGCGCATAAACGACTTATTATACCGCATCTCATTTGGTCCTTAGCAGGACTTACAGCACCCCTCTGCCTCCAGTCTACATGCAAAGGAGAATCGAGTTGCAAAGCGGAGCGCTCCCTGTTCTCCGCTCTGCTACCCTCACTGACATCCCCGGCAAGGGTAGTGATGATCGGATCATCACCGACGTCTACCTCGGTAAATGCCCCCCCGGTGTACCTGGCCACGAACTCCTCGTTGGTGAGATCGGTGAACTCGTTCTCGCCGAGCTCGTAGCTGAGCCCTCCGTCCCGGTTCGTGGCCTCGATGTACTCCACGTTGCGCCGGTACACCTCGAACCGGCGCACCTTCTCGTCGGCGCTAGGGTACGACCGGCCATGCAGTGCCATCCACCCGTGGAACCTGTCCAGCATCAGCAGGTCATGGTTCACGGATGAGGCCCATGAAGGCAGCATCATGGTGCACAAGATCAGGAGGAGAGCGAGGGGCAAAGAACGGAAGCTGGAGGGAGCCATGTGTGCTTGTAGATGCATGTGGAGTGCGTAACTGTGTGGTGGTGGTGCATGGTGGCTGGCGTTGATCCGTGGTTTATATAGTGGCTCGATCGGGCCGAGTTGATGAGCTGCAGATGGCCTGCGTCAGCTATGATCGAGCACGTGAATGGTTTGCTCGACATGATGAGGTGCTATGGGTCTACCTTGCCCAATCACGATTTAATTGGTACTGGCATGTCGTTGGAATTGATTCGATCTTATTCGTATTGACGTGGCTAGCTGCTGTCCGCTAGCTTATCCCGCCTGTGGGTGATTTGAGAGAGACTCGTGTTTGTGACAGAAGCAACATCGGTCGTGGGAATTTTAGACAGCTTATGTCGATCTTATGCAGAATACAATCGATATACATACGCATGCATTTTAAAATTTATTGGAGGTCGTGAGCCCAGTATCTTGTAAAGTTTCTCCGTGAATATAGAGATTTTGACAGGAGACCACTTCTATTGTCAAGTCTAGCCGTGCTCATCTCTCAGTACTTTGTTGGTCTACCGCATCCCGGCTAGCTCGTGACCTACGCACAGGCCAACACAAACTCTTTTGTGTCCTTCAAAAGTTTATGCTTGTAGTTTTGGCTGACGGCTTTTGGCTAAAATTACACTGTAGCGTCTGTTAGTTTTTTCTGGATAATTTAATTAAAAAACAAGAAAAAAATAAAAATTGTTATATCGTCATGCACAATGCAAATGAATAAGGGGGACAAAAGAAAAGACAAAAAGCCAAAAAAACTAAAATAAATCGAAGTTAATTAGAAGCTGACGCATTCAAAGCAGGGGCGGAATTAAGCCCATGGCAACAAGGGCTTCAGCCCGGGGCGTAAACAAAATGTTAGTGTGTAGCTAGGTATATATAGTTCAGCCCGGATAGCAATTTAGCCCATAATCCTCTTGGCAGCCCGGGTAGCAAACCAGCCCATAACGCTGGACGGTCACCCGCCGCGCTCGCGCAAAAGGCCGCGCCGCACTCGTGCAAAAAGCACGCCGCCACGCTGTGCCACGCTGCACTCGTGCAAAAGGGCCACGCCGCCAAACCCTAACCCTACGGCTTCCGCACCCGGCCGGCTCCCTACCCCCTCCCAATCGCCGAATCGCCTGGCGCCGTCGCCCCCTTGCTGCCCTCAGCTTCTTGGCGTCGCCGCCCCTACCACCACAAGCTTCCTGGTGCCACGCCGCCACCCTCCTGGCCAGCTTTTTTTTGCGCCGCCACCTCTTCCACTTCACAGACTCCGCACGCCTCCTCGCGTTGGTCAGAGCTGCTGGGGCGACGGAGGGACTGCATGTCTGCGTCCACCTGGAGGCGTATGTTCCGTTGGTGTTCGGGGTGGCCGGGGCAAGGCTTGTCATGACCGGGAGTCCGGGAGGAGAAGGGACGCCTCCGCCGCCAAGTACACACATCAGGTCGCCTCTTTGCTCTGGTCTGCTCCGCTCTTCTCTTCTTTTGTGCGTGCGTGTAAACATAGGTGTAATTTTGTGGGCATTTCTGGACAAGTTGGGGCAAAATGGCAAATGACTTGTTTCATGTCTTGCCGTCTCATAGGATGAGGAAGAGAATGGCGTCCCTGAGCTCTTTGTCTGCCAGAAGGTTACTCCCCAACTCATGCCTTTTCGCTTAAACGACAGTCAAGAGGATTCATATTTTTTGTGATTGAAACAAGTTAGTAGTCTCATGCTATTCTCCAGCAGAACAATAGAGTGGCTGGCTAGCTGCAGAGTACAAGTGAAAGGCAATTTCACAAATTTTCTTTCCATCAATTCTAGTTGGGATTAAAACTGAATTTGTGCTGAAACTGCAATTTATCCAACACTCTGGACCACTGTGCATGTCACATATGACATATATGTGGCATAACAGATGTATTTCTGACCTGATGATAAACATAAAACCATAAAAGCTCAACTGAACTGATTGACGCTACAAAAATAAATAGGACAATAGTGTATATATGCAAGTGCTGAAAAATTGTATGTAATGATGCTGTCTGCTTTCAATTCATACAAACATGTTCCCTTATGGCTATTAATTTTTATATTTGTCGCATTTCAGGGTGAATATATGCCTAGGCCCTAATGAGGATCACTATCTTATAACTGGATTGCACACAGTAATGACATCTACTGTAGCTGCTGCCAACAAATTCTTGGCTGGAGATATGTAAGTAAAAATATAATTTCGTTCATCATTCAATGATTATCATCTCATGCTCTAATGTTGATGATTGCCAATATACATTCTATGTCAAGATTCTCGTAAGGAAACATAGCTAAGACATGCATATCATTTTATATTGAATATCAAGTGAATATGAAAGTATGCAAGGAAAAGTAATACTTCATTCCCAGCAAAAAATAATACTTCATTCAATCTTATGCACTTCTGTTTTACTTAGAACCTTGTTGCTCACAGTTAAGTGAACTCTGTTTCACTTCATATGCTTAATTGTTGGATTGCACAATGCCATTATCTTGGTCTTTCTATTGCTCATGTTATTAAAATATAGCTTGTCTTAGTTACATACATAGACTTTCTGATTAACATCTATTCTGGATATATGAAAACCATTGGTGCTTATACCCAAGTTAACGACTTTGTTTACACTGTTCTTGCAACTTGAGTTATGATTATTCATAAGAGAAATTAGGGGATGTATTTGTATTATTTGTAACATCAGCCCTTTCAATAATATCAACGGAGTCAGGGAACCACATATCGTGGTATGGGTACAAATTGGCGTTAGTTTTAGATTGTTAGAGTTCAGCCCGGGGTGTAGCCAAATCCTGGTTCCGCCACTGATTCAAAGTAACTTCTAGCTCAAATAAACATAAAGCCAAAAAATATCAAAAGCTAAAGTCGTTTGAAGTGGAGCCATAATCTTATATTTGAGAGGCTTTGAATTCGCATCGGGAAATATTGTAATTCCTAGCAAAAAAAATATCATACATAGCCAATCGTAGCATAGCTTAATGATATGACACTTTTCTTTCTGACTGATGATTACCAGCAAAGTTGTTAGAATCTCAATCCGAGTGCTAAAGTGTTAAGACTTTATACTATCCTAGATTAAGTGGCAGGATCCGATTCTAGGTAGAATCTTAATGTTATTATGATTCTAACAAAACAATTGTAGAATCTCAAACATAATTTATATATGATACTACCTGATTCTACTGATTCTAGTAATGCATTATTGAAAATTACTCGGCATATGTCTTTTTATTGCAAAGTTTCACCATATATTCATTCATATATAACAATTAGTGGTATAAACAACAAATAATACTTTGTTTTCACTATATTTCGTAAATAAAAGCTTTTAAATAATA
Source organism: Dendrocalamus latiflorus (assembly GCA_017311315.1). NCBI lineage: Eukaryota > Viridiplantae > Streptophyta > Magnoliopsida > Poales > Poaceae > Dendrocalamus > Dendrocalamus latiflorus. The sequence goes on from CM029637.1 coordinate 35,567,326, forward strand.
ATTTAAAGCATGATATAGTAATATGTACAAAAAAATATGCACTACATAGCCAACGTGTGTTAATTATTATATAACGACGATAACATAGGCAACTATAAATTTATTTAGGTACTAAATGACTAAATAAGTGCTAAAATAGCAATCGAAAGATGTGGTAGATTGAGAAAATACACTATTTGGTATAAGAAGACAGGTTACTAGATTCTACGATTCGATTTTAGAATATGATACTATCAGAGCACCTCCGAGCCGATTCAAGATTTCGATTCTAACAACCTGTGATTTGTGTGACGGGTTATTTGTGTGGATTTTTCACCATAATTTTTTGGTATTTGATACCATAACTTGTGATTGTGAGCATTGGTATGACTTCACTGCCCAATTGTTCTCACACTGAGTCGAACAAATAAAATAGAGTAGTGCTTTTATACTTTTCTCTCTAATAAAAGTAGCACTAAACTCAAAGTAAATGAAGAGGTAAGTAACATCTATCTATCTATCACTTATCATGCTTTATAAATTGTGCAAATCAAAAACAAAAGCTAAAAATTAAAAAAGAACAGGAACTATATTTGAGAGGCTTTGAAGCATCGGGAAATATTACAATTCCCAGCAAAAAATGACATACATAGCAAACTGTAGCATAGCTCAATGGTATGACACCTTTTCCTACTGACTGATGACCAGCAAGATTGTCAGAATCTCAATCCAAGTCTTAAAAGTGTTAGGCTTTACATCCTAGATCAAGTTGAAGGATCCGATCATAGGTAGAATTTTAATGTCATTATGATTCTAACAAAAAAATTTATAGGATCTCAAACATAATTTATATACGATATTACCTTATTCTACCGATTCTAGTAATGTATTATTAAAAATTACTCGGCATATGTCTTTTCGTTGCAAAGTTTCACCGTATATTAATTCATATATAATAATTATTAGTATAAACAACAAATACTATTTTGTTTTCACTATATTTTCGTAAATAAAAGCTTTTAAATAATAATTTGAAGCATGATATTATAATATGTACAAAAAAATATGCATTACATATCCAACTTGTGTTAAGTATTATATAACGACGATAGCATAGGCAACTATAAATCTATTTAGGTACTAAATGACTAAATAAGTGCTAAAATATTATCATAAAATTTTGTGAAGTTACACATCGATCTGAGCTAGAGAAATCACTCCCAATATCCATCAAGTTATCAACGGTGAGCTAGAGAAATCACTCCCTATATCCATCAAGTCATCAACGGTGAGAAGCAACCATAAACATGCTTGATGCTTTCTCGTATAAAGTTTCTTGTGTGTATACCTGGCAGTAAACACTAATCAGAATCCCTAGTACACCTCTGTGTACTAGAAGCAGTGCTGTGGGAATTTTCTGGGTACTCTTCCGTTACACGAAGTGAAATCGGCCTGATTCAACAAAATTGGGTGGGTTTTTTTATGTGGCTGATGTCTTATAGCCCTAACGCGAGTACTGTGTGTATGAATCGAATACCAATAAGTTAACAAACCGTTTTGAAAAGGCTGTTCCGATAAGCCATTTATAAAAGACGGCGAAGAAATCGTTCTGTTTGTTTGTTTGGAGGAAACTATAAGTTGAAAAATAAGGCTAATACCAATCTGGCCGACAGGTGCTGATGCTTCTTTTTTTTGTTGGATTTATTCTGCTTTGGTACGATGATCGAGTTTTGTCACTCTAAAAATTCTCTAGCAGAAGAACAACAGAGCTCTATCGAGTGCACGATAGACCTGAGGGTACAGAAGTGTGATGCAGCATGAGCGTGGAGGCAGATACGACAATGTGGGCCAAGCAGATCGATTTCGATAATATCGACTCGACGTATTAGGATAATATGATTTTTTTCCATAGTAAAATACGGGTATTCAGCTCTTACTTTCACTTGCAACTCACTTAAAAGAGAGAGCTTGGTGGTTCAACTGTCCTTTCTAACTTTCCTTTGCACATCTCTAAAAAATCTCTAATAAAAACAGAAAAATCAATGTAAAAGACACATTTCAATAAACATATAGTGACATGGAAGTAATATTGGTAATAAATATACTAATATAATTTTAATGTGACATTTGAATAATTTTGTATATATTAGCGATCCAAAATAACAACTATTTGAGAACATTAGAGTACGGCATATCAATTTTAATTCCATCAACCCGGAATCGGATCCTTCCCCTTTCCACAGCCAAGCAGGCATGTAAAGAGCAACCAGAGAGAGGAACCACAGGAGCACATAGCACCGTAGCAAACAGCGCAAATTGCTTTAGCCAACTTTTAGATTCGGTTCCTATCAACCGATACTATTTATTAGATTTACAAGGTATAACAAAAACCTATACGCTGCAGCAGCCCAAAAGAATGGTACGTAAGCTACTAATGTTCTTTGCATCGTGATCCGATTCCTTCCTTGCTACGTGTACATAGGGCCTCCTTTCTTACTCAGAGTAAGGCCTATTCTTTTTAGCTTATGAGATAACTTTTAATTTTGATTTATAAATAAATGAGACGATTTTTTCGAATAGTTTTTCAAGACCGTCGGCACATACATTATTCGCAAACATTTCGGCCATTCGTTACCGTCTCGAGAAACGTAGAAAGCGGAAGACTATAGTACTGTAGCATCCGTAGGATCCGTCCATGGACATCGACAAGAGGAATCGCTCGTCACGCAAACTGCCAAGCCAGCCTATTTGGAGCACTGGAGCTAGCACATGCCTGGTCTGCACTGAAGCAGTGGCGTAGTCAGAATTTGTAGCTATGGTGATCCATTGTTTAAAATTTATTTAACCGCTATAAATTTAATATGTCGGTACACAAGTATATGAATTACGAAATGCAATTAAGGTAAAAAGGACGTACGAACTTCATAAAATAGACGAATATAGCTTTCTTAACATAGAATTGAAATATTATATACCCATAGTAGTTGAAGAACAGTATGTCACTACTTCTTCTTCTTGTCAGGCCTGCGCCTTCTACCCCTCTTCATGTTTTAACAAATCTGCAAGAGAATTATATAAAGTTTCAATTTACCAAACCAATAATCTAATACTGCAAAAAAAACATATAATTGAGTCTTTGGCTTAGGCTTAGCAATTGAGTCTTCATCTTAGGATTTTGATCAGTACAAGTCCTTTAATTCCACCTCATCTAAGAAACGCTTGAATCTTCCCATGTTTCTTCTATTCAGAATTTCAGATTAATGTTCTTCTTATCGGATGCCAAATAAATCAAATCCGATCACTGTGATTGAATGATCTCCAACTAAAAAATTTGATGCACCGATGTACGTACCTGCGCGCGCCGCGCCGATGCTCATGGAGTTGCCGCGCTGATGCTCAAGTCGATGGCCGCGCCCGCGCTCACCGTCGCACCGTCGCAGGCTCGCAGCGTCGCCCGGACGCCCGCCCCCACGGCTGCAGTGCACGCGCACGGCCGCACGCGCACGGAGAAGATCAGAAGACGCGAGCGGCCACGCGACGCGAACCTCTCGATCGGTGACTCGGTCTCACCTCTCACGCGATGTCGCGATGACGCGAACTCCTCAACTCCAGACTCTGGGCTTTGTTAGTTTGTTGGACCGAGTCTCTGGGCTTTGTTGGACCGAGGCACCGAGCGCAGGGTGGTCCGCGGCCCACACGGACCACCCTGTAGCTCCGCCACTGCACTGAAGTAGAATGTTAAAAAGTAATGTGGATATTTTATCCAACAGCTTCATCACTTTCAAAACAGAAGGCGCTGTACGCGCATCCCATAGTTATAGTTATCTTTACTGCTTAAAAAAATTGATGGTAGTTTATATGTCTTTTCTAGTTTCCCTTTACACCTTCCTAAAAAATGTCTAATAAAAATAGAAAAAATCAATCTATAAAAAATAAATTCCACCACTCTAAAAATCCTCTAGCAAAAGAACAACAGAGCTCTACTGAATGCATGGCAGACTAGAGGGTACGGAGGCATGATGCGCTTTAGCGTGGAGGCAGAGTTGACAGCGTGGGTTAGGCAGACCGATCTCGACAATATCCACTCAACATACTAGGACAATATAAATTTTTTCGTAGTAAAGCATGGACATTCAATTCCCACTCCCCACATACACCTCCCTAAAAAGGTCTTATTTTTTTAAGATGTGACTGATGGCTTTTAGCAATGACCGATGCCTTTTGGCTATGCTTTTCGAAATGGTGGCGGAGGGCGAAGACACTAACACGGACAATGCATGCGGTGAGGGGCTCAGGAAGCCGTTTGGAGAAGTGGCTTTAAGAAGCCGCCTTGTTTGTTTCAGCTTTCAGAGAAACCATAGCCAAAAGCCGATTGCTTATTTGCTCGTCGTCTCTTGGTCTCTTGGATCTCAGTCGCCGTCTGGTTTCTCTGAATTCTCGATTTCATCTGCATCCGTCGCATCGCCGAGGTCAAGCAAGTAGGCAACAATTTACATCTAGTGATCTACTCATGAACTCATCTACATCTACTTCAAAAATTAGGTTAGGATTTTATGTTCTTGTTGTTTACTTTACTTTGTAAATTGCAGGGTTTAGAATGTTGCCTAAGAAGCATATGTCGGGTGCTCAAAAAAGAAACAAAAGAAAACGAGAAAACGAGAAGAACGGTTTATTGAATCGCAAAAGGGAGCTATATATAAGTTCTTTTCAGCTTCAAGTAGTGTTGTTCCCGGTGATAATCCTGAGGAGGTGGATGATACACAAGATCAAGAACAAGAATCTGATCATAATTTAAATGCAGAAGTTGATGCCAATGAGGATAGTGCGGGGGAACAAAGTCTGCAGCTTTCATCTGAGAATCCAAATGGTAATGAACAGAACGACTCACTTATATCAATTTTTGATCCTAGAACATGGGATAATCTTGACAATAAGGAAAGAGATATCTTGATTGAAAAGGGGCATGTGAGTACCTAATTAGTTTATCATGTTAGAACTATTGATTTATGTCACTTTAGACAATATAAAGTTTAAACTGCATATTTTATAAGTAGAAAAAAATTTATAGTAAAGGGCCTATAGAGCCGAATTCGTCCTAGGGCCCTTGAAAACGTTGAGCCGGCCCTGAGTAAAGGTAGAGGATCCGCTTGCTTCCTTGCTAGAACATAGGGCCTATTCATTTTAGTTTTTGAGTTGATTTTTAGCTTTAGCTTCTAAAACAAACAATACGGTTCCTTCAAATAGTTCTTGAGACCACCGGCACTTACATCGCTCATGTCATATTCTCGAAAAACGTTAAAAAAAACCATCGAGCATAATCGAGAAGCCATGATTATGTACTGTAGCAGCCCATAGGATCCGTCCATGGCCATCGACAGGAGGAATCGCTTGTCACGTCAAACTGCCAAGCCCAGCCTATTTAGCAGATGCCTGGTTTGTACTGAAGTAGAATTTTAAAGAATAGTTATGTGGATATTTTATCCTTCAGCTCCATCCGTTTCAAAACAGAAGGCGCGCTGCATGCGCATGCCATTTTTATAGTTATCTTTGCTACTGCAAAAAAAAAAGTTAGCAGTGATTTATATGTCCCTCCTAACTCTTGTTACACCTCTCTAAAAAATCACTAATAAAAACAGAAAAATCAATCTACTAATAATAAATTCTACCACTCTAAAAATTCTCTAGCAAAAGAACAGCAGAGCTCTACCGGTGCGTGATAGACACGACGATACGGCGGCATAACGCGGCTAAGCGTGGAGGCGGAGTCGACAGCGTGGGCTAGACAAGCCGATCTCAATAATATTAACTCAACGTGCTAGGATATTGTGAATTTTTTTGTAGCAAAGCACGGGCATTCAATTCTCACTCTGACTTGCACCTACCTAAAAATGTTTTTTTGCTGCGATTGATGGCTTTTGACAGCGATGGATAGCTTTTGGCTATGCTTTTTGAGATGGTGGTGGACGGTGGAGACGCTGACGCGGAGAGCACACATGCCGAGGGGCTCAGGAAGCTGTTTGGAGAGGTGGCTTCGAAGCCGCTCCGTTTATTTCTGCTTCCGAAGAAGCCGAAGCCAAAAGAAAAAGAACCAAAATCTCTAGCAAAAATAGAAAAATAATCTACCCAAAAAATAAATTCTACCACTCTACAATTTCTCTAACAAAAAACAAAGCTTTATCGGGTGTATGGCAAAGCTGAGTGCGCAGAGACGCAACGCAGCCGAGCGAGGCGGTGGAGCCGAAGTCATGGGCCAAGCAGACCAATCTCAACAATGGGTGGGTACTTTTGGGCTTATGGATTGGCTTTTTATAGTAACTAATTTTTAAATATAGTGTTTTTTCAAGACAGAGTCTACAAGTCGATTGTAGTAGACATTGTCTCGACTTCATTTATATTGGTCAAAATCGCACACGAGTATCTCTCCTCGTACTCTATCTCTCGCGAATAGATAGAATTAAAAAATTTAAGCCAAAAAACATAAGTCACAGCCCAGACGAACCCATCCAATGTCGACTTGATATGTTAGAATAACATAATTTTTATCTACAACAAAGTACGGACATTCATTTAGGATTCATTTCATTTATGCAAAAAATTTCATAGAAAATTTATTGTTTGATAAGAATAAAAAGTTGGTTATTTTAAAAAAACCACCAGCGCGGCGCCCCTGCCCAGACACCTTGATTAGCTTGATATTTTGGCTAGGTTTATTAGTGCTTACGGCTCACATACGGATGAACAGTAACACGCAAGTAAATAATACGTTTTTTCAAGACAGGGTCTACAGATAAATTATAGTATAAACTATACCGAGTTCAGCCGTACTGACCATAATCACATGTACCTATTTTTCTCTGTATACTGTCTCTTACAAATAGATTAAAATTTAAAAATTATAACTATAAATCATTGGCTCAGCTTAAAAAAACCAACGCTTTCCGTCTCACGGTCCATGAAGTAAGGGCTTGTTTGGGAGAGCTCCACCACTGAAAATGTGGATCTGGAGCAGCAGCTCCACCATGGAGTAGTTCCACCGTGAATCTGGGATCCCACCATGGAGCTGGACAAACTGTTTGGCTTGTACAGCAGCTTCAGATCCACGAAATTGAGGTTTTGGTGGGAATGGTCACTTTTGCATTGGGATGGGGTGTGTAACCAGTGACATTGGTGGGTAATTACCACCCAACTCCACGAGGAGGTACGAAACCAGCGTTTTTAGAGCACCCCTTGAGGAGCTCCATAAAATCCATAGATCTGGCCCTCAGATCCAGAATTTTGGTGGATTCAGATTTCACGAAGCTGGAGCGTTTGGATAAAATTTCGTAGAGTAAAGCTATTTTTTGTGGATCTAAAGCTGATAGAGCTCCTCTAAACATGCCCTAAACTTTCGCATGACCCATGGTAATTCTGGGAAATGCGCTCACGGTCCATGAAGCAAACTTTCGCGGGAAAATTTATGTTTTTGCCACCCTTATGAGGTGAGGGGTAACAGATTTGCCACCCTGGCCCGTTGTCAGTGACTCAGGCGGTCCCACATGTAAGTGACAGAGGTAATTGGCCAATCTTAAGAGTGGCAAAAACATGAATCTCCCACTTTCGCGCGGGTACGGACTAGCCAACACCAGTTGGATCTGCATTCTGCGTCATGCACGCGCAGGAACGTACCGGACTGACGCACCGTCCCATCGTCAATGTAGTAATGATCCCGGCTTAAGATTATTACCCGATTCAATCTTAGGTTGTGTTTGGTTTAGGGACAATGTGAGATGTGATGGTCCTGTCCCTGATTTTGGGATGGGATGATCCCATTTTTTGTTTGGTTGGGGGGATAGAGTCATTCCTGTTTTTTGTTTGGTTGGAAGGATAAAGTGGGATGGAATGGTCCCATCCTTTGTTTGGATGGAAGGATGAAGGTGGGACATGTGTGGCATTTGAGTTTTTTTTTAAAAAAATTGAAGGCTATTGTTGATATGTTTCTACACATAAGCCTTTGAGTTTTTTTAAAAAAATTTAAACAAAACAGTACTTAAAAAAACAAAGAGGTGAGATGACTCTATCCCATGTGGGATGACTCCGTCCCATGAAAAAAAAGAGGATTGCCTGGTCCCGGATCTACAAGGAATATTCTCAGTGGGGTGTCCTTGACTCTGCTTGTCTCCCATCCAAACACCTACAAAAATGGGTCAATCCCATCCCGTCCCACCTAGCCCTTGCAACCAAACACATGGTTAAAGGCCCCGCTACAAACGTGGCATGTTTTTTTCTTCTAATTATAGCTTAGATCCGCACATTTTAGTTTGAGTTTCTGATTTTTGATATATTATTTACTATTTCTAAAATTTATTATTTTTATTTTTTGAGCTTTTTTAATGGTTTTTACCGTATTCATTTATATTGTCCTTGATGGACTAACCTGTTTTTCATTTTTATTTTTTTAAATTTAGTCACGCCAAATAAGCCACTATCAGCTACAATATCATTTCAGCAATAAGCCAGCTTATTTCAGCCCAACCGAGCGGCACATTATATTTTTTGGTTGAAAATTTTAAATTTTGGATTGTTCGTGATAGAGATTACAAAGAGAGATATTCGCTTATGATTTTGACCGGTATAGATGTTGGGATTTTAACGTGTACTATAATTAACTTGTAGACTCTGTCTTGAGAAAATTCTACGTTTGAAAGCAATGTTCAAGAAGACGCTAGGCGCTAGGCAGGCGGCAAGCAGAGGCCTAGGCGGCCGACTTTAGCATGATGTGCTACTGACGATGTCAAGACATATATAATGTTTAGAAAAGAATTGTTACCTGCAATAATTTGTAATATTATAAATTTGATAGATGATGATGGATATTTGATCACTTGATGTAAATGCTTCATGTAAACCTGCACATTAAAAATTAAGCAATGCATGAGACTTTTGGTATGTGGATAAATTTATACAACTATTGCTCTTTAGACTTCTATGTAAGTATGAAAGAATGAAAGAAATAAGAAATGACTACAAAACAATAAAACATAGTCACATAAATCAAATAAAAGTATAAAAGAAGTTCACAACATCTCACACCAAAAGTTCTCAACCACACATAGCAAAATAATTCTTAAAGAAACTTTAACAAAGTAACATGCATAGATAAAATGATCAATCTTCACCTCTTGACCGTAATCCTTTGTTGGAATAACTTCATCTTGATCGGATTCGAACTCAACATCCTCAAGTTCCTCGTTCACCTCCTCTTCCTCTTCACTTTCGGATTCGAAATCATCCTCATGAAATTCTCTCACTCTTGTGCTCCTGGCTTCATTAGCCCCACTTGCTTCTTCAATGAGTTTCCATGAAAAACCCGTCTCTGGGTCAACCTCCTCATCCCCACCTTCAATAACACATCCTTGAGCAAAAGTAGCGTGCGAGGCTAAAAGGACATCTATATTCTTTGATTTGCTCTTTTCTTTTTTGTTCATAAGTCTTGCATTGATTGGACATAGACAAGATTGTTGAGGCAGTGAGCATCTAATTTATTTCTCTTCTTGGTATGTATCTACGAGTTGCAAAGTAAATGTTAGTTAAGTAATTAAATTGAAATAGTGACATAAGAGATGGGACTTGGGAGTTAGTGAGTAACCATGTCAAAAGTGCTACAATTTTTTTCACATCCGAATGAACTTGAGGTCAAGGAAAGAATTCTTATAGCTAATCTTTGCAAGCGAGGAACATGACATCCATACTTAGACCACCAATTGGTTACATAATAGGAAGCAAAAATATTGGTAATGGACAAAAAACAATTTGCATGTATTGAATCATTAAATTTGAGAAGTGAGAACAAGTTTACTGGTAATAAGATCAAACTTTTGACATCCAAGTCGTGCAGAAATTTTCCCAAAGGTTTCCCTTTTATCCTTGAAAATGTCAAAGTCAACATTGAGCACTTGATCCATTGCTTCTTCATCACCATGATAAAAGATTTCAACACATTCAATGAAGCCATCCATTATGGTTTGTTCCAAAAAGATTGATCGATCACGATAACTGTAATATGGATTCAATAGGTATGCCGTCATGTGTAATGGAGAATCAAGTCTTCCCTTCATTTTTGCATCAATTGTTTCAATTATCAACTTGTAGTTACTCTCCGCATTATTCAAGGACTCTTTGATTTGATTCTTAGCTTCTAGAATTTCTCCATAAAGAAAGGCCATCGATAGACCATCCCCATCAACAATGCGGAGAACTTTGACCAATGGCTCAAAAACCTTCAAGTAAATGAGCAAAATACAAGCATTATCAAATAGTAAAATAGCACATAGTAGAAGACATACAATTATAAAATTAGAAGTATGCTATACCTTCAACATATTGCTTACACCATTCCAAAAAGACCTACTAATGAGTGTCTCCGTTGCCACGATGCCTTTGCTCTTTTTAGTATGAGCGGATTCTTTCCATTCCTTACGTAGCGCCATCGCTCTTAGTTCAACATTCTTCTCAATCAAACTTTGCAAAGTAAGAAAGGTCAAAGCAAATCTAGTCACCCCTGGCCTTATTATATCTCTCCTATTTGTGTGTTACCTCATCAAGGCCAATGTCTTGTGATGAGAAAAAATAAAAATGGTCAATGATTTCGCTTGATCAAGTGTCTTTTTATACATTGCCATGGTACCAATTCCTTGAAGCATTAAGTTTATGGTGTGTGTTGCACATGAGCTCCAAAAGATAGTTGGCCTTTTGGCTTTCAACAATTCTTTTGCTCTCATGTTATTGAAAGCATTATCCGTCACTACTTGCATAACATTTTGTGGACCTATTTTTTTTAATACAAGTATCCACATACTCCAAGATGTACTCACTTGTGTGTGCATCTTCCAAAGCCTCCTTTGATTCTAGAAAATATGTCCCCAATGAGCAATGCACACATAGGTTCATTATGCTCCTCCTTTGGTCCATCCAAGTATTGGTCATTATAGAGCACCCGGTCATGACTCTCTCTTCCTCATGTTCCTTCAACAAACAATTTGTTCTCTCCACCTCCTCCTTCAACAATGGCTCTCGACATTCATATTGGGAAGGACCTAAGAATCCTGGGCCAAATCAACCAACGGCTTCCATCATTTACTTGAATTCATCATTGTTTATGGCATTAAACGGTACACCTAAGGTGTAAAAACGAAAACATGATACAAGGTTAATGCATACATGAATTAATATTTAATGGCATTGAACAGTACACCTAAAGAGTAAAAATGAAAATATGTTACAAGATATACCTGATACGTAAAGCCACCTCGCCACATATTGCTTTACCTTATGAAACCTCTATTTCCAAATTGCCTCTGTAATTTTTTGTTGCCTCTTAAGCTTTTGAGTGCTTAAACTACTACCTTGAGGATCAATTGGATTGGTAAACTTATCCATAGGGCCTAACTTTCGAGGTGCCGATCCTCCAATCTCTTTGAGCCCTTCATTATCTTCACCATCACCTCGAATGGTCACATCATCCCTAACCTCATCCTCATGAGCTTTCTTGCTCTTCTTCTTGTTCCTTGCCTCCGTAATAGAGTTTCGACACTTCTCTTGGTCTTCCTTTGTAGATTTGGGGCATTTCGCAACATTCCCACTAATGTGTGTGTTGTAGGGGTGGCCCCCACCTAAGCCCAGCAAGCCTGTTAAGAGGTTATAAGGCCCAAAAGGGGACATGTGTAATGACGAAAGTGCCCCTGAAGGGGATGTACAGATGTTAGGGCATTATTGTAAAAACACTCCCCATGTGGACATATATATGCGATACAGGCCACAGGGGAAACCTTAAGCCATTACACATCTAACTCTCCACTACCACACCCTCTCTCTCTGTTTGGTCTGTAACCACAACAGTTGGCGCCGTCCGTGGGGAGGACAAGAGTAAGCCTCCAAATCCGAAGGAGGATGGCACCAAAGAAAGCTTCACCATCGGCGGCGAGGAAGAAAAAGGGGGAGCGACGGGATCTCGCGTCACTACCAGGGCTTCGGCGTTAGCAGCCGCGGGTACGGGTGGTGAAGCAAGTGTGACGGTCGCGAACACCGATGTTCACGCCGCGACGCCCAACCTCGCCACCATCGCCGAGACGCCCAACCCCGCCACCATCGCCGCGACGACCAACCCCGTCGCCATCGCAGCGCCGACCGACCCCGCCACCATAGTCGCGACGACCAACCCCGCCACCATCGCAGCGCCGACTGACCCCGCCACCACCGCCGCGATGACCAACCCTGTAGCAGGCATCGTTGGCAGCGGCAATGCAAGCACGTCTACTCTCCCACCCGGCGCGGGAGCAACGAGCGGTTCCAGCGGCGATGCGGGCTTCGTCACCGGCTCCAGGGCCCTCCATGACAGTCGCTGCTGCTCCGGTCGTGCCGCCGAGCGCACCGACGGCCCCAACCACGCCCACGGTGGAGAACGCCCTGCTGGCGGCCCTCAGCGCGTTTCAGCGGGAGCTAACAGATATCCGCAGGGCCGTGCGGGACATACAAGAGGCTCGGAGCCAACACGCCCCACCGGTAGTTGCCTCGGAGCCTACTCCGGAGAGGGCAGATAACCGTGACGTCCTTACGTCCATTCGCGTCCCACTGCGTCGCTAGACCCGGAGTCCCCGCTCTCCGTGGGCCTGCAGTAGGCGACATGGCCTGAGGACTTTAAGTTCCCGAGTGTCATTGAGGCGTACAAAGGTGACATAGACCCGCGCGAGTTCGTGCGTGTGTACGAGACCACCATCGAAGCCGCTGGCGGAGACGACACCACGAAGGCAAAGGGACTCCCCCTCGCGCTACAAGGGGTGGTGCTCTCGTGGTTCTTCACCATCGAGCCGCAGTCCATCTACGCGTGGGAGCAAATCCGCGATCAACTCTATAACAACTTCCAGGGAAACTATATCGAGCGTGTCGAGGCGGACCAGCTCTTCGCAGTCAAGCAAAACCAGAGGAGAGGCTCCGGGATTACTTCAAGCGCTTCGCGAAAGTACGTTGCCAGGTTAAGGATGTCAATGAAACAACCGTCATCAATGCAGCAATACAAGGCCTCCGCCCAGGACCGATGGCCGAATACAACGCGCGCAAACCAATCAAGACAGTTGCGAAGCTCTTCAACAAGATGGAAGAGTATGCCATAGCAGAAGAGGACACGCGGAGGCGACACGGCGATGACTCCAACACCAATCAGGCGGAGGGCTCGACAAAGAACGATGGCTCGCCGAAGCAGGGCTCCTCGAAAGGCAAACGCAAGCAGGAGCAATCGAAGGACGCCTCCGAGCGCAAGGACATCCAGCACATAGACTCGTCAGGCGACAGGCCCAAACACGACCAACGCAAATCTCGAAAACCTCATTACGTCTTTGACATCGAGGGGGCTCCGAAGATAACGCCCCTGCTGGTCGCAGCGGCAGAGGGCGCCGTGGCCGGGGACGGGGGCGCGACGACAGAGCCCGCGAAGAGCACAACGACCATCACTATGGGCAGTGGTGCGAAGTCCACGGCCGGGGCAGCCACGACACGCGTGCCTGCACCACCATCGCAGCACTCTGGTAGAACGTCGCCAGAGACAGAAACCCTAAGGCGCGCGTGCCCGTCGTGGCTCACGTCCAACACCCCAGGACCAAGGAATGCAGCCCCAGGAAGGCCTCCTGCGGATCCAGGCCCACGTGCAGCAACCTCGGGAGGGCCTCCTGCAGTTGCAAGCCCCGGAAGGCGGCCAGCGCAGGGTCATAAATGTCATCTCAGGGGGCTCCTTGTTGGAATTTGCCTCGGCACGACAGCGGAAGGCCTATGCGAGGAGGTTGCACCACGTCGCGGCATACCCAGCGCAGGCGCCACCGGAGTGGGCGCAACATGAAATCACCTTCACGCCCACTAACGCTGAAGGCGTGGAATTCCCCCATCAAGATCCCCTGGTCGTCCAGATTGTCATCGCAGGCTGCGAGGTTAGGCGCGTCCTGGTCGACGGAGGAAGCTCTGCAAACATCCTGTTTGCAGCGGCCTTCGATCAGATGGGGATCCCCCGAAGTCGATTGGGGCCTTCAGGCATCCCATTGCAAGGCTTCGGAGGGCAACCCCTGCGGGCATTGGGCCAGATATGCCTTCAAGTCTCCTTCGGCCAAAATGACAATGTGAGGAGTGAGGACGCCATCTTCGACGTCGTCGACAGTTCATACCCTTATAACGCCATATTGGGGCGGCCGCTCCTAAACTCTCTCGGGGCAGTTCCGCACCACGGCTTCCTATGTATGAAGCTCCTCGGACCGCGGGCCATCATCATCATCCATGGCGACCAGGACATGGCTCGGCGCATAGAGCTCGACACCAGGGATCTGTGCCATGAGGTTCGCCAAGGCACCTAGGTCGGGTGTGCAGGCGCGGAGACCCCGGGTGACCCCGGAGAGCGCCCTGCACTACCCGCGCGCGAGCTGTACCAGCAGCAGAGGCTCTCGTCGTGCCCCACCTCATCACTGGGTGACGACAGTTGCGGCCGCTCCCGTCCTCAAGCGGTCAGTGGTCGATATCTCACCTTTTGTAACCGCTCACCCGCGCAAACGGGAATTTAATAAAGTTCACCATTCGCACAAATCTTCCTTGTTTCCCGAACAAAGACGCGCGTCCGCTCGCGCACTCTGTGAAAAACACGGGTGAGTATAAATAAGACGTAGCGCGAGGTCCGCCTCCGCACGCACCTTCACCGCGCGCAACTCGTGGGGGCTTGCCTCCGCGCGCAGTCTACGGACTCTAAATAAGACGTCGCGCGAGGTCCGCCTCCGCACGCAGTCTATGGAGTATAAATAAGACGTAGCGCGAGGTCCGCCTCCGCACGCACCTTCATCGCCCGCAATGCGCAGAGGCTTGCCTCCGCGCGCAGTCTACGGACTCTAAATAAGACGTAGCGCGAGGTCCGCCTCTGCACGCACTTTACGGAGTATAAATAAGACGTAGCGCGAGGTCCGCCTCCGCACACACTCTACGGAGTATAAATAAGACGTAGCACGAGGTCCGCCTCCGCACGCACTCTACGGAGTATAAATAAGACGCAGTGGGGGGACGCCCCCGCGTGCACTCCACGGAGTATAAATAAGATGTGGATGATGTCCCTGCGCACTCTACTGAGTATAAACAAGACGCAGAAGCTTCTGCGCACGCATAGGTATTATCTTTATGCGTACTCTACGGAGTACAAATGAGACGTGGTTGATTGTCCCACGCACTGTACGGAGTATAAATAAGACACGGATGCTGTCCTTGCACCCTCTACTGAGTATAAACAAGACGCGGAAGTTCCCGTGCACGCACAGGTATTATCTCTATGCGTACTCTACGGAGTATACATGAGACGTGGTTGATTGTCCCACGCACCCCACGGAGTATAAACAAGACGCGGAGACTCCCGCACACGCATAGGTATCCTTTACGCGTCTCTCCCGGAACATAAACAACGCGTGGTCTCGGATTTCCACGCCGTGAGTCTTGGTAAGAGGCACTAGAGGCTGGCCTCCATGGAGCGCTCGCGCGTCTACCTCGACTAAGGCGCCAGCTCCGCTGCCACCACTTCGAAGGGTAGGGGACGGAGCGCTCGCGCGTCTACCTCGACTAAGGCGCCAGCTCCGCTGCCACCATTTCGAAGGGTAGGGACGGAGCGCTCGGCGTCTACCTGGACTAAGGCGCCAGCTCCGCTGCCACCACTTCGAAGGGTAGGGGACGGAGCACTCGCGCATCTACCTCGACTAAGGTGCCAGCTCCGCTGCCACCACTTCGAAGGGTAGGGGACGGAGCGCTCGTGCGTCCACCTTGACTGAGGCGCCAGCTCCGCTGGCACCACTTCGAAGGGTAGGGGACGGAGCGCTCGCGCGTCTACCTTGACTTAGGCGCCAGCTCCGCTGCCACCGTTTCGAAGGAAAAGGAAGGGAGCGCCCACGCACCTACTTTGCCTCAGGCGCCAGCTTCGCGCTTGCATACCTGCCTTGGGTAAGGCGCCTGCTACGGCGGGCGTACTGTAGCCTCGCTAACCTACCGTAAGATCACGTAATAGTAGACAAGGTTGGAAGAGTGGGCAACCCCCTTTCTTTTGCTTATATTCATCAAAAGATGTTTACAAAGGAACGTAATAAGTATACAAGTGTTCTTGGGTGCCTCAAGCTGCTATTCGGCAGGCTCCTCCTTAACCCGCGTCCGCGCAACGGCTTCACCCGAAGAAGTTCGGCCTGCCCAGAAGTCCAGTGATTCCTCGGCCCTTCGCCAGCGCCGCAAGCGTCGTCGGGTCACAAGGTCGAACACTAGCAGCCAGGCGGGTAGCTGCTCGGGACACGGGGGCATGCAAGTCAGAATATTGGCGAGGCAACATGTACTTTATTAATAAAGCAAAAGGGCTCGTGTTACAACGCACACCAACGCGCAGAGGCCACACAGTCACACCTGTGGATTGGCGTCGCCCCCCGAGCTTGCGGGGCCGCCCTCTTCGCGCCACGGGACCTCGTCCAGCCACTGGCCAAGGTCACCCTCGTGATACAGGTTGTTCTGAAGCTCGACCATCGCCGCAGCCGCCCCGATGTATTTCCAGATACTTTTGTGGAAAAACCGCACAGGGAGACGAACAGTGCAGACGGCGCCAGACATCACTCCGGCCCCGGGCGGCATCTCCAACTGCGGATCAGCCAGCCCGCTGACGTGCTGACATCCCCGGTGTCGCAGGAGTGCGCAGATCAGGCACGAGGTCATGTACGAACAATGGTTACTGAAGGTCGTCGCGGCGTCGTGCGCAATGTCGCCGCGTCCCCGATCCATCGGAGTGTACGTGATAGCTCTTCCGGCCCAAAGGAGTGGTCTGGCACTTCGACGAGGAGCCCTCGGAGAGTGTCCTCCAGGGCAAGCATGGCATCCAACGCCGCCACCGAAGCGTCGCCCAGAGCCCGGTCCCACTCTGCTAGAGACAAGGCAAGCTCGCCTTTCTCCTTCTCTAGTGCAGCGATTTGCTGCAGCAGGCCGTCTCGCTCCGCCGCAGCCTCCTGTCGCGCCGCTTCCGCGGCTGACTCCCACACTACGGCGACGAGCTCCTCGGTGCGCGCCTTCATCTCCGCGCACTCCGCTTCCAAGCGGCTGAAAGATCAAGCTCCATTTAAGTTGGTTTTGGTGTTAATGACAAATGCCATTATGACATTATGATATTAATGACATATACTTTATAATGTTTTGGTGAAAATGATAAATAAATATATGAGACTAATTTGTTTGCTTGAGTTTATTTATGCTTAGTCTCATTTGAATGAAAAGGTGAAATCAAAGAGTTATGCATTCGAAATCGCTTTCTCATTTACAAATACATTCCTTAGATCCAAAATATAGATTGAACTCCTCAATTAATCTAAAATGAATATGTGCATATGTCTTTTTTTATATACACATGTATGCACACATTTAGGAGGAGCTCTATATATATTTTGGAGTTTCATGAGTATTGATCCATGCTTCTTTCAATATGCATATTTAGGATCTTTACTTTAAAATACATTCTTGAGTATATATATCTTGTGTAGTTCATATATACTTATGTGTAATCGGGTTGTCATCTAGCTTCTCCATTATGTGTTAATGGTTGAATGATTAATGACAACTGGATAAGTAAGCTTTGTTTAAAGCTTATCTTAGAGTATACAATTGTTTTGTACAAAGTGTATACTCGCAAATCAACTTCTATATCTTATTATTTGTTGAGATTATCATGAATTACCAAAAAGGGAAGATTGTTGAATCTAGTCCCTCCATTATGTGTTAATGGTGAAAGTTTGGTAATTAATGACAATTGTCTTGTGGACTAACGGTTTCCATGAGTTGGATGAATAGGTTAGGTTCCACAAATGAGGATGACTTGCGATGACTTCATGAGTTGAAGATAATCAAGTCAAGATCAAGAAGAAGATGGCCTCATGTGTTGAAAGCTATCAAAGAAGAAGACGCATCATGAGTTGATGCATGAGGAGATGATCATGTGTTGATCATCAAGTCAAGGAAGACCATCATGTGTTGATGGAGTTGATGAAAAGGATGCATCATGAGTTGATGCATATCAAGACGATGACCTAAGGCAAAGGTATGACTAGCTAGGGCTAAGGATGTGTTCCTAGTCTTTTACCAGTCTTGGTGTTTGGTTGGAAGACCGGATTGCTAGTGTAGGTTGCCGTACTATTAAGAGTGGGTCATGTCTAATAGTTTGAGTCTCATCATGTGTTGATAGCTCAACCTCACTTGCTCTAGCTCATCTTGACATGATGTCATTATTTGCGAATGTGTTTTGCAAATAGTTGAGGCTCATGCATCTAATCCTTGTAACATGTGACTATACTTTGCAAATGTGTTTTGCAAATGGTTGAAGTCCATGTACCCAATCCTTGTAGCATGATCTAAGTTTGCAAATGTGTTTTCAAAAGTTGGAGATCATGCATTATCCCTTGGCATGGTCTAAAATTGTTTGTTGCAATTTTCTTGGATCAATTTAGGATCATGCATGCATTTAGAAATTAAAATTGAATCAAAATAATGCATTGCCAGAAATTTCGGTAGTACTGGAGTTCTATGGGCAGAACTACCGCATGGCTGGAAGTACCGGGCCTCCGAGCGGAACTTTAATCCCAGAGAGCGCCCGGAATCAAACTTAGCCTCTCGAAAAACGGAAATACCGCTGGTTGAACTGTGGAACTACCGCAAGGCCGGTAGTTCCGGACATTAGAGCGGAACTTTATTTCCAGAGAGCGCCCTGAGTTAAAGTTAACCTCGCTAAGATCGGAAGTACCGGAGCAAAGAGCGGAACTTCCAGAAATCCGGAAGTACCGCGATTTCAACGGCGGTAGTACCGCACTCATTGACCAACGGTTACTTCTGACTCTCTGACATAGCCGTTCTGACCAGTCGGCGGAAATCCGGAAGTACCGCCCCTTGTACTGCGGTAGTTCCGATTTTCCTGAGTTTTCAGGATTTTGGCTCCAACGGCTAGTTTTTGTGTGTAGGGTATAAATACCCCCTCAAGGCTGGTTGGAGATGTTGTTGCTTGACTCATTTCTGTTGTCTTGAGCTAGAGTGAGGCTCTCCACTCAATTGTGCATGTGTTGCACTTTGTGAGAAGCGAGAGAGGTTCTAGAGTGCATGTGTTGCATCTAGAGGCGGACTTTGTGTCCAAGTGAGCTTGTGCATTCGTTGCACGTGGTGAGTGTCAAGTGAGGGACTTGGCTTGTTACTCTTGGAGTTTGCCGACTCCTAGACGGCGTTGGAGGTGTCGTGCGCGGTGATCTTCTCAAGAAGCTTGTGAGAAGACCCGGCGAAGTTGTGAAGGTCGGAGCTCACCTACCCGGAGCGGGAAAGAGCTACCACTAATAGATTGGAGGTGTTTCGGCTTAATTCGTGGAGCCGGTCTGATTTGTTCGGGCTAACCTCAACGTGGATTAGGGGAAACCGGCAAGTTTTCGAACACCACGGTAAAACATCATTGTGTCAATTGTGGTTTGTTTTCTTGTGCTCTATTTATATTCAAGCAATTTACATTCATAGAATTAAATTGATTGCTTGTATATCTAGAATTGCAAACTTTGACATAGGCTAGAATTATTAGTGCACTTATGCGCTCTTGCTTGACTTAGGCGTTATTTGAGCTAAACCAAATTGAATTTCGCTTCCGCATTATATACTTGGTTTAGGAAAATAGAAAAGGTCTTGAATTGATTAATATTAATTTGTAAAGATTTTTTGAACCACGTATTCACCCCCCTCTAGTCGCCACCTCGATCTTACAGCGGCGGAGGCGTCAGCGAGTGTTAAACGACTAAGTGGTTGTAAGGACAGATGCTTACCCTCACTCCCGAAACCTCTAATGCGTCCCCGAGGCGCTCTGTCCCATAGGTCTGCAACGCTTGCTGGCCAATGATGGCGGCCGCGTCGTCCGCAATCCCGCGCCACACCCTCAGCGCATCCGAGGGAGGGACGAAGTATGCCGGGCCCGGGCGCACGACATATGTGTCGCCAGCGCCAGGACCCCCACGTTCGGGGGACGCCCCTTCCTCCGGGATAAGTGCCGCTGCAAGAGGAGGTACCTGTCAGAGCTATATCAAACACGGGAAAATTACACCAAAAGTATGCCATCCCAGCCTAACCTCGGTGGCAGATGGGGGACTTCGCTGGGATGTCTCCCTAACTTCGGGCGGGGTAGCAACGACATTGGCTACTACGAACGGCGCCAGCCCGCAGGGCCGAGGGACCTCCGGGTTGGGACCCAGTGCCAACCGTTCCTGCGCCACGGCCACTGCGGTCTGAGGAGCCGGAAGGGCGCGGGACAGGGGAACTTCGGCGTATGAGGCAGAGTCCCACACACTCCCAACGCCGGTTGCCACGGCGAACCCCCTCGAAGTCCGGTGAAGGGGGGCTTGCAGACGTGGCCATTTCGCCTGAAGAGATGAGGGCCCCGCTTCGATAACCGCCGCAAAAGGGGCCTCTGCGGCGGCAACACTCACGGAAGGGGCCTCCGCAGCTACAACATTGGCGGGCGGGGATTCCGCCCAGGCCCGTACATTAGCAGGAGCAGGGTGGGCAACTGTTCAGGGCCTCCAAATTTACACTAAGTATTAATTAGCAATAGTTAATCCTTGAATAGAAAAACTAAGATGCGGCCAGGCCTGCAATCACTGGTTTGTTAATTGGAGTATTGGCCCAACGTAAGGCCCATGGCCATCCGCCATGCCCACCAGCCTGCTTGGGTCCTTGAGTCCTTGGCTTCCCATGCGTATAGAGAATTGGCCGGCGACGTTTCGTTTTCCCCGTGCTGCAAAGCAGATTCTCGCGCTGCTGCTAGGACTGCGCTACGCTTCTACGGCACGCCGACGCCGGCAGTCTGGCACCGCGCCACCGCCTACCATCGCTAAAAGAATACTAAAAGAATGATGCTTTTCAGTAGAACATAAGGTCAGCTTGTTGCTTGAGTACCAGTCAACACCAACTTCGCCTCGGCGACCGTCATGGGCGACGAGACTTCCCTCTCCTGGTAACCCGCGGTGTGCCCTCCGTCCCTGACACCTTCGCCCTCAGTACCCGCGCCCTCCTCCAAGTCTGAGTCAGCGTACTTCGCCGAATCCGACTCCGCGCTCGCCGTACCGACAGGAGTAGCGGCATCCATTTTACAGGGCGTAGTCGCAGTAGTCCGGGTCCTCTTGCGGGACGACGCTTTCGTCCCTGCGGCACCATCGTCTTGGTGTTGCGAGGCCGGAGGGGCGCGATCCGGCACGGGAAGACCTAAGGCCTCGCACACGCAGTTTATCCGCCCCAATCCCGCCTCCGCAGTCGCAGCCGTGCGTTTCTCGTGCTCCCTGGTGGTGTATTACCCAAGGAACACGCGTGCTGCGCGCTCCGCGTCCTCCAGGCGAGTTCCTATGCGGGGCAAAAAGCACGATTAGACACGACACAGTATATACGAACGGAGGGGAGGGCACGGTCGAGACTTACGAAGACCAGTTGGCGCGGGTAGTGAGCAAACGGATTGTTGAACGTTACCGATCCGACGTTTCCCGGCCGTGAGGCGACAATCACAGGCGAGTGGCACCATGCCGTACATTATGTACTCCTCGGCGAGGTCGCGCATATTGAAGCGGGCGGTGACCCCCACAAGTCTTCGCGCCCTTCGCCTATCTTCGTGGTCCAGTGTTAGGCCGGGCGTGGTCTTGAATGCAATCGGCCGGCCCGGGCACTCAAAATCGCTACCACTTGCCACACGGTGGTAGAACCACCGTCTCGTCCAGTTGGACTCCCATTTCTTTTGTGTCGAGTTCGCAGGGAAGAGCTTCCCGCATGATGCCCGCGGAACAAAGTTGACGCTGCCAAA
Source organism: Dendrocalamus latiflorus (assembly GCA_017311315.1). Classification (NCBI taxonomy): domain Eukaryota; kingdom Viridiplantae; phylum Streptophyta; class Magnoliopsida; order Poales; family Poaceae; genus Dendrocalamus; species Dendrocalamus latiflorus. Next base: position 35,589,173 of record CM029637.1, read on the forward strand.
CTTCGACAGCGTCCCGTCCTTCCGCTCCTTCGGTTAGCACCGTGCTTCGTGCAAATATGCGAACATTGAGGCGCTGGGCCAACACGCTTCCGACCGCAGGGCCCAGCTGTATATGGCAACTCCAGCTTAAAGGTTCGCAGCACATCCCCAACAATCGCCGCGGACGGGATGCGAAGTCCGGCTTCGAAGTAGGCGACGAAGACAATCGCCTCCGACTTCTCAGGGCGCGGCTCCGTCTCATCATCGGCGAGCAGCCGCACCGCTTGGCGGTCCGATAGCCTCCCCTCGCGCAGCAGTGACCGGATCGTGTCCTCCGTCACGAGTGTGCGGCCTAAGTCGCCGGAGTACGGACCCTCCTTCTTCTTTGCCGCCCACCACTTGTTTGCCGCCGCCGGGTCGCGTTCCTCGAGCGCGTATTTCACCTCAAGCGGCGAGGACCGCCGGCGGATGGCGCAGCCGCCGCCCACCTGAGCACGCTCGCCGCAAGTCGCCATTGGTGTCCACGGGATACTTGACGATGAAAAGGAGCGCACGAGCAAGAAGAGCAAATATAGGAGGCGACGTGAACAACCAGAAAGCGTATGGAGGAGGCGCAGGCATAGTACCACGAGGGGGTATATAAAGACCCCTCGCCTCCCACCATCGGTAAGGGCAAACGGCGAACGACAACCGCTCACCTCCCCACGTTCGAAGCCGAAGCGTTGCGATGGCACATGTAGGCCACATATGACCGTGGTCGTACAGGGTCCTGTCACCGCACGGCGCGCCACTAGCGTCCCACCGCGTATCGGTCAACGCAGGCAATAGATGCAGGTTGCACAACCCGACATTGCTTCCAGTGCGTGTCGGCGTGGTTCTTCGGACCAATCAATCGCAACAGTCCAAACGGGGTCTTCGCCCCAGTAGCGAGGCCCTGACCCCGACTTTGGCCGCACCTGTGCGAAGGGACACCGCTACGAAGGCTAGCGCCCACGGGAATAAGGACAGCAAGCAGAGACCCCGGCCTGCACCCCGTCTCATCAGGACCACCAACCGGCAAGCCTCTTCGGGCCTGCGCAACTCCAGATGGGCAAGCCCCTGCTCTAGCGGGGAGATTCCGGTTGCTCAAACCAATTTCGCCCGAAGGCATCCCATTTCCGGCCCGGCCCTAGGACCACGCCGGGATGCATCAGCATAAAGCTACGAGTCAATCAACCCCAGCGGCAACGACATCAAGATCGGTGCCCCAGACGCACGATTCTGGGTCTCAATAAAGTGCACTACCGGACCACCTGGGGCGGAGTTTGGGGCGCGAGGTATGCCCCTACTCCGGCTTCGACTCTGGCTCCGCCTTTGACCTCCACACCAATTTGGGCTCCAGCCTTGGCGTCGACCTCGGCTTCGACCTTATGCCTAGGGGGCAACCTCGCCCCTGATACCGTATGGCAAGGAGGACCTCGCCATCCGGTACGGGGGACAACCGCAGACCTGCGCGACAAGGCCGAGAACTCACCCCGCCCCGGGTACTTCCACGCAATACACTTCTGGGATCCAGCCGGGCCCCCAACTCAGCCCCACGCATCGGGGGCCTGGCTTCCCCTTGGTAGGATGTTCCGGGCGTAGCATAAGGCGAAGGCGAGTGAACGCCGGTCTACCCACAATGCACCCAATCGCCACCCTTGAGCTGCGGGGTACAGGCTGGCCTTTCGACCCCTAGCCCGCGCAAATCAGTGTCTGCGCGGCGTCACAGCCCAAACCGGCGGGGACCTAGCCGCCTAGGTTCCCCGTAGTTCGGGAACGCGAAGGCTGATTTACGGCCGGTTCTAACTTGTTCTCATAAACAGATAAGCTTCAGTGCATCAACATACCCTGATGGTAACGCCAGTTGGCGCAAGCAGGGGATGCAAGATGAATTCAAGCATATCTGTCTACGAGAACATGTCAAACCTTGCCATTCCCCGTACGGGAGTACGAGGCGCGAGCAGGAGGCAATATATCCAACTGTACAATGCAGGTACAAGGCAACACCAGCATGATATATATACCCGAGCAGCGCAGGAGCCCAACCGGCAGGAGTCCAACCGACGGGAGGAAAGCTCAACGGGCGGGAGAAAAGCCCAACCGGCGGAGGAGCGTCGCAGCGTCGTATGGCCACGACGCTTCAAGCCCCGCGCCGCGCCAAGCATATTTCGCCATGTGGTCGTCAATCCGGCCAGCGTCATATCCTCGCGACAGGGCGAACAATACATCAAGCGATAAGGTTCTGCCGAGCGCTGCGAAAGTTCACAGGCCGCAGGGACGGAGGGGGCCAAGGGGCTCGGCAACATGGCTTCGGCCCGTGAAGCCCTTCACCATGAGAGGCTCCTGTTGTAGGCGTGGCCCCACCTAAGCCCAGCAGACCTGTTAGGAGGTTATAAGGCCCAAAAGGGGACATGTGTAATGACGAAACTGCCCCTGAAGGGGATGTTGTAGGATCAAGGATACCGACTAGAGGGGGTGAATAGGAGGTTTTTAAATTTTTCTTGTTCAATTGATTAATTTTTTACAATTTAAATGACAAGAATGTAAAGCAATTAATCCTATGCAATTCTAGTTGACAAAATAGCAAACTTAGCTCTAAACAATCAAATGATCACAAAGAAGTAAATAAGTAAGAGCTAAGCACAAAAGAACACAACCGATGTTTTACCGTGGTGATCGGAAACTTGTCGGTTTCCCCTAGTCCACGTTGAGGTTAGCCCGAACGAATCGGACCGGCTCCACGAATTGAGCCAAACACCTCGATCACTAATGTAGCTCTTCCCCGCTCCGGGTAGGTGAGCTCCAACCTTCACAACTTGCCGAGTTTTCTCACAAGCTTCTTGAGAAGATCACCAAGTCAAACTTCACCCGATCGTCCAAGTGCCGGCAAGCACTAAGAGTAATAAACCTAGGGCTTCACTTGAATGCAATTCTTGTGCTAAGTGGATCAACAATTGAAAATCTTGCACTAATTGCAAAACCACCTCAATTTGATGCTCAATGAGAGAAAGTGGGTGGAATGAATGCTCTTGGGCTCAAGGAATATGCAATAAGACTCTTACATTAGCCCTTGTGCAGTGGTGGGGGTATTTATAGCCTCCACCAACCAAAACTAGCCGTTTGACACAAATTCCAGAAAAAATTCTGGTCGAGCGGTACTACCGCCCCTAGGGGCCGGTACTACCACAATCAAATCTTCGCGCCAGAACGGCTATGTCAGAGCTCTGCAGTGACCGTTGGATTTGGCGGCGTGGTACTACCGCCGTTGACATAAGACAATAATGAAAAGATTATAGAAATAAGCCCATAAGACCAAAAGTAAGCCCCAAGCTACTAATAATAATCCCCCAAGCTACTACTAACTGACTTCTCCCCCTTGGCATCAAGTACCAAAAAGAGATCAATCCTGAGAGATATGGCGACGAGTGTAGCGACGAGGCTCAAGAGCTGCAACTCGACCATCTAGCGAGGTTAACCTGCTATCAATGGAGTCTAGACGCTCATCCACCCTATCCATCCTGGAGTTGAGGGTGGAGAAACCCTCAAGTACGGAAGAGTAAATCTGATGGAGAGTGGACTGGCCAGGCTCCTGTGACTGAGCTGCTGCTCCCGAGGAAGAGCCTGCTCCTGGATCCGCCGTCTGTCGAGCTCGAACACCGGTGGGAATAGGAGGCTCCGGTCTTGGCTTGTATGGCTTATGCACTCAACCACGTCCTCCACGGAAGTGAAACTTGGTGTCAATCAAGGCCATGATGTAGGGCGCATAATTTATGCGCTTGTTGCGATCATTTTTGGAGGAGACTATCTCCCTCATGATCACATCAATGACATCAAACTTCTCACCCTTCATGATGTAGTCAATGATGTTCCAGACATGACCTCGAATGGCATCATAGTTGCCGCCTTTTGGGAGAATAGTATGATTGATGATGCGGTTGACCAGACTAGGAACGGGAAGCAATCCAATATTCTTGCCAAGCACAAACTTCTCTTCAGTGTTGTAGTAAGGATACATGGCATGAATATCAAGAGCGGATTTGGCATATACCTTCTCATAAGCACTTAGCTCCGCTCCTAAAGCTATCTCAAACACATGCTTAGTGGCCTCATATCTTGTGCACACGGTCATCCATGTCATATGCTGAAGATCGGGAGTGACGTGCACAGTAGCATAAAACTGACGTATAAACTCCTCATTGTAATCACGTCCCAGGGCCACAAGCTGCCTAATACCTGCCCTTTGAAAGAGCCTGAAAGTTCCATCATACTTATCAATGCTGTCAATATGATCCCAGACAATGTATTTATGATATGCAAACTGGTGATCTGGTCCATACATTTCATCAAATATCTTCTCCTGGAACTTGGTATGGAATTTTGGATTGATTGAGTTGGAGGGGAACTCATACTGATTTGTGTGGCGAAGGCGAGCGTACTCATCAGCTGAAATCTTCTTGAGATCAATCTCAAGGCATTCTCTCCCAGCTACATCTTCCTCATATTCTTCCATGGGAGAGCTCGCAGGCAGAGGCTGCTCAGACTCCGTTTCAGATCCGGAGTCGAACTCAGTGTCAGATGCAGGTGCCTTCCCTTTATCTTGAGCTGCCTTTTGAGCCACCTCAGAGGAGGGAAGTGCAGGAAGGCCCGAAGAATCCCCTGAAGCATAGGACTTTCTGCTAGCGGCTCTTGTTCTAGGCATCTAGAAACAAGAAGAAAGGATCATGAGAATTAAAAGAGTATAGCCAAGTTAGATTGAAAAGAAATGGACTGAATTTGCTGTACTGTCTGGAAAAAACCGGTAGTACCGCCGTTCTGGGCCGGTAGTACCGCACTTGACGGGCGGTAGTTCCGCTTCCTGGCAGATTCTAGGGTTTTGGAAATGTGAATGAATTATTTGGTGTTTTCTTGGATTGAATCCATGGAATAGGTTTGTATATACCCTTAAGCACCAAATATACTCAATTTCCTTAGGATTAAGAAGCAAAATCAACCACTTTTTCAATTTAACCTAGAACATGACCTAGGGTTCAAAAATGAAGATCAAAAAGAGATTTTTGATCCGAAATACCTTGAGGATCGGAGGAGTTGAACCCTGGGAAGAAGTTTTGTTTTGAAGACTTGAAGAAATTACCACTGGATTTGAATATCTGTGGTGCGGTTTGGGAGGTTTTTGGTGAGAGAGAGAGAGAGAAAGAGGAGAGGAGAGGTACGGGCTCGGGCGGAAGTGGAGAGGAAGTACCGGAGAGGAAGAAAAAATGGGGTTCAACAGAGGAAAACCCTCGGGCGCGGGCAGTTGCTCCCCCTTAAATGCAGATCCGGTAGTACCGCAGATTCGGCCGGTAGTACCACTCAGAGCGGTAGTACCGCTTCCTCGGCCGGAAGTACCGTTACCCGGAAGTACCGCAGGAGACAGCGGTAGTTCCGATTTTTATGGAACTTCGCAGAAATGGGATTTTAAGAGAATAGATGCAAATGATCCCTAGTTTTTACACTCAATTAAAATCGTTAAGGATCATTATGCATTAGATAGAACAAAATATTACCTTTAAATAATTTTTTGCTTTTCCTTTTAAAATCAAAACCTTTTGCACAAAAGAGAGCAATTTCAAACAACCTTTCAAGCTTCCTCAAATGAGTATGCATTTAAATTTACCATAAATTTATGCAACATTTGAGTAATCCAAGACATTCAATTCACTCCTAAGTTTGCAAAAACGGTTTTCATCTAATGGCTTGGTGAAGATATCCGCTAATTGGTTTTTGGTCCGGATGTGGCTAATGCAAATGTCTCCTTTGCTAACATGATCCCTCAAGAAATGGTGGCGTATATCTATATGCTTGGTTCTTGAGTGTTGGACGGGATTATTGGAAATTTTCACGGAACTTTCATTATCACACAATAAAGGCACTTTATCAAAATTCATACCAAAATCCAACAATGTTTGCCTCATCCACAGTAATTGAGCACAACAACTCCCGGCTGAAACATATTCGGCTTCGGCGATTGAGAGTGCTACGGAGTTTTGTTTCTTTGAGGACCAAGATACTAAAGATCTACCTAGGAATTGACAACTTCCCGAAGTGCTTTTTCTATCCACTTTGCAACCCGCATAATCGGAATCCAAATATCCAATTAAATCAAATTTAGCACCTTTGGGATACCAAAGCCCTATATTTTGGGAGTGTTTCAAATATCTCAAGATTCTCTTTATGGCTTTTAAATGACACTCCTTTGGTGAAGCTTGAAAGCGAGCACACATGCATACACTAAACATGATATCGGGTCTAGATGCGGTAAGATACAGCAAGCTACCAATCATGGATCTATAAAACTTTGAATCTACGACTTACCTACTTCGTCGAGGTCTAGATGCCCGTTGGTTGACATTGGTGTCTTGATGGGTTTTGCATCTTCCATGCCAAACTTCTTGAAGAGATCTTTGGTGTACTTTGTTTGGCTTATAAATATCCCATCTTTGTGTTGCTTAATTTGGAGTCCAAGAAAATAGCTTAATTCTCTTATCATGGACATCTCAAATTCCCTAGACATCATATCACCAAATTCTTCGCAAAAATCTTGGTTAGTAGAACCAAATATAATGTCATCAACATAAATTTGGCAAACAAAGAAATCATCACCAATGATTTTTGTGAATAATGTTGTATCTATTTTACCAATTTTAAATCCCTTCGAAACAAGGAAATTTCTAAGGCGTTCATACCAAGCTCTAGGACCTTGTTTTAAACCACATAACGCCTTTGAAAGTTTATAAACATGATTAGGATACTTGGGGTCTTCGAACCCCAGAGGTTGTTCAACAAATACAAGTTCAGAGATTGTTCCATTCAAGAATGCACTTTTAACATCCATTTGAAATAATTTAATATCAAAACTAGATGCAAAAGCAAGCAAGATTCTAATTGACTCAAGTCTAGCAATGGGTGCAACTGTCTCATCATAATCCAATCCTTCGACTTGAGTATAGCCTTGAGATACTAATGTTGCTTTGTTTCTTACCACAATGCCGTTCTCATCTTGTTTATTTCAAAAGACCCATTTAGTGCCTATCATATTTTGCTCTTCGGGTCTCTCCACCAAGGTCCATACTTCATTTTGTGCGAAATTGTTTAATTCTTCATGCATGGCATTAACCCAATCCAGGTCATCTAGAGCTTCATCTACAAATTTAGGCTCAAGAGAAGAAACAAAGGAGTAATGTTCGCAAAATGAAGCTACTCTAGAGCGAGTTTGAACACCCTTACTCACGTCACCCAATATTTGATCTATTGGATGATCCTTGGCAATTGCATTATGAATCTTGAGGTTGTTTTGTTGTTGATCCTTTTCCTCATCTTCAACAAGTTGAATATTACTTGGAGTAGACGATGTGGGTGGCTCTACTTGTTTTGATGAGCTTGGTGAAGATGGATCTTCCTTTGGCTTGATGTCTCCAATTTGCATATTTTCCATAGCTTTGCGTAATCCTTCATCACCTACATCATCCAAATTTTCTTGCTCCTCTTGAGAGCCATTAGTTTCATCGAATTGTACATCACATGATTCTTCAACTAAACCCGAATTTTTGTTATAAACTCTATATGCTTTGCTATTTGAAGAATAACCTAAAAGGAAACCTTCATCACAACGACTTTGAAGTTTAGAGAGCTGAACACCCTTTCTTAGAATGTAGCATTTGCAACCAAATACTCTAAAGTAGGAAATGTTCGGTTTTCTTCCAATGAGAAGCTCATAGGAGGTCTTTTTCAAAAGTCGATGTAAGTAAAGGCGATTTATGGCATGACAAGCGGTGTTAATAGCTTCCGCCCAAAATTTATCGGAAGTATTATACTCATCAAGCATTGTCCTAGCCATTTCAATTAATGTGCGATTTTTCCTTTCTACAACTCCATTTTGCTCCGGTGTGTAGGTTGTGGAAAGTTCGTGCTTTATTCCAATTTCATCACAAAAATCCTCAGCTTTTGTGTTTTTGAACTCGGAACCATTGTCACTCCTAATTTTTTTTATTTTAAAATCAAATTCATTTTGAGCCCTTTTTGAAAAACTTTTGAAAATCCCGGAGGTTTCATTTTTGTCATTTAGGAAGAAGACCCATGTGTATCTAGAGTAATCATCCACAATAACTAAACAATAACTATTACCTCCAATGCTCTTATAGGTTGTTGGCCCAAACAAATCCATATGTAAGAGCTCCAATGGCCTAGAGGTTGACATGATACTTTTGAAAGGATGAGAACTAGCGACTTGCTTTCCGGCTTGACAAGCACTACAAAGTCGATTTTTCTCAAATTTCACATCCTTCAAGCCAACAACTAAGTCATGTTTGAAAAGCTTTTTGAGTTGCACCATTCCCACATGACCTAGCCTCCTATGCCATAACCAACCCAAAGATGTTTTTGCAATTAAACAAGTTTTTAAGCATGCATCATTTGAAGTAAAATCTACTAAATAAAGATTTCCAAATCTAAAGCCTTTAAAAACAAGTTCATTACTATTTTCTTTTGAGATAGTTACATTTCCTTTAGAGAATGAACATGTTAATCCTAAATCACATAGTTGAGCAACGGATAGCAAGTTAAAATTTAATGTTTCAACTAATGATACATTAGAAATGGAAAGATCATTTGATATAGCAATTTTACCCAAACCAAGTACCTTCCCTTTGCTATTGTCTCCAAAGGTGATTCTTTCATTGCTTCCGCTCTCAAATATTGTGAACATTTTTCGGTCTCCGATCATGTGTTGAGTGCATCCACTATCCAACACCCAATGCCTTCCACCGGTTTTGTAATTTACCTGCAAAAGAAAATCAAGTCCTTTTAGGTACCCAAATTTGTTTGGGTCCTTGGAGGTTAGTAACCAAGGTTTTGGGCACTCAAATGGATTTCTTTTTAGCACCTAAAATCGAGGTGCCAATAAAATGAGCAATTACATTTCCATTCTTTGATTTTTTTAAGCATATAGCAAGAATCATATAAGCCAATGGAATGCATGTTGTTTTTAGAACAATCATTCACCATATGTCCTATATTCCGGCATTTTGTACAATACTTACCATTCTCATTTACAAACCTTGGAGGTTTGTATACCGGTTTCTTACCTTTCTTGAGAATGTACCCAAGTCCTTCCTTGTTAAAAGAACATCTTTGCCTGCTTAGCAACTTATCAAGGGTATCCTTTCCCTTGTAAGCTCTTTCTAAGCTTTTGTTCAATTTTAGCACTTGTTCTTTTAAATTCTTGTTTTCATTTACTAGCACATTATCATGAGCATGAGATGAGCATGGCATAGTAAGTAAATCATCACAAGAGGTTGACATGTGTCGAGACCCCGGATTTCCGAACCCGAACCCTCTGTGTATTACTGCACTAGTCCCAGATCAAAGCTAGTGCACACAGTTAAACAGAAATGAATACATAACCAGCAACGCTTTATTACAATATTAAAGAGTACAGACCGAAAGGTCTCATTATTACAATTGAGGTTTCAAGACCTCGCACACACGAAACACAGCGGAAGCAAAAGATAAACTCGGTGAAGACCCATCAATACGCCACAGGCAATTGACTGGGGAAGCGCGACCTAGAACTCCTGGAATCCTTCGTCGAATCCACCCGCGAAGAAGTCGTAGTCGCCTTCTTGAGCTTCATACTCTTCTGAATATTATTTTTGAGTGTAGCATGTGAGTACATAAAGTACTCCGCAAGTCTTGGGAAAAATGCATAGATGCAAGGCTTGACAAAGGAAGGCTATATGGTTCTTTTGCACAAAGCAATATTTTAAAATTTCAATTACTACTAATTATTTTCGAAGGCAACCATTTAATAAAGGAAATGTTTAAACAGAATTATCATTAACTTTCTAGTGAAGGTTCCATCTACCAACACTAGCCAACCAATTACAATTGGTCAAGTTTAAAACTACGGGTTCCATCCACCCTCTCTGGCTCCAACTGCCAGGATACCCTTCCGAGAGTTCCCTCCACTCTCGGAATACAAAACTTTTGATTTTAAAACAAAACCAGAAATCTACCATGTGAATGCATTCCTTGCCCGCCCTTGACCGTGGGCACGTCTATTCGAATAGTTTTACACTTTGCAGAGGTTGTACAACTTTACCCACAAGAGATAAGTTAGCCTAAAAGTCAACACGCTTCCTTTGGCATGAGACCCAGATAAAATATCACAAAGCCTTTACCTTACTCTAATCTAGCTAGATACCACCCGCTGAGGTTTCACCGCAAGTAGGCTAACTGCCCGAACCGAAGCCCCCTCTTGCGCCATATGAGTACAGTAAATCCCTGTCCCTCACTGTGAATAACCAGTCCATCCCTGGCACCCACTTTCCACTGGTGGCACCTAAACTAGACTATCATAAGTTAGTCAGCTAGGTCGTACCCATATAGACTTGTGGTTGTACGGTTAATGCTCAGTCTGGACAAACACAAGCGTCGGTTCTTAATTGACTAGGGTGGAACATACACTTTACAAGATCTCGTGCTTCCTGCACCAACCCAAACCAACCATCCACCCTAATCTAAACCAACTTTCTCATTTTATTTTATTTTAAAATCACAGTGACAACTCCAATTGCCACTTCATTTACACAAGGGTTCAATAATAAATCATAATTTCCCATTTTCAAGATTTTCCAAAGTTATTAGATAGCATGACTAAGTATTATCCTACCATTCTAATATTCACCAAGATTAATATTAATCTCATTATTGAGACAAAGGGAGTTCTAAGGTGACAAGGTACATGGCAATCAATGTCAAATGAGGGCATAACAAAGTTGGAATAACTAATTCCTAAAGATTTGAACTAATATTTTATGTAAATAGCAATGCATACAATTTAAAATAATTAAAACATTTTCAAAAGCATAGGTTCAAGATGATCAAAGGAGACTTGCCTTCTTGCAGGGTTTCTGGGTCTTCTTGCTGTTGGGTAGGGTGATCGTCGACAACGTTGGAATCTACGCGAGAAAAGACGAAGCAAACAAAGCAAATAAATACAAATAAAATTCAAATAAACTCAAAAATTCAAATAGAGGTCATAGTTGGATAGATCATGATTTTAGATGAATTTAGGAGAAAGATTCAGCGGATTTGGGGTTCACACGAGGGAGAACGAATATCTGGAAGATCGGTTGGGAAATGAAATTACTGAGACAATATTGGGACCAAAAAAATTAGAATGGATTTTATGGAGATTTGGCAATATTTGATTTTGAATTTTGAAAGTGCACAGGAAATTTGGAATGGAATTGAGGCTTTGAAAATAAACTAGGCATTGGAATTTAAAATTTAAATATTTGAAATATCAAATAATTTCAAATATTTCAAAGGATGGAAGAAATGGATAGTTTGGAATTTTTGATGAATTTAGAAATTTGAATGGCTCAATTTGGAGTTAAAACGAAGGAGAACGGGCTCCGGGAAGTTTGAAAAGAGAGAAAATGGAAAAACTGGATTTTTGGAATTATTTTTCTAAAGGAAAATGAATTATGGCGTCAGCCCTGGGAATTTATTTTTCGGTCGATTTATTTTTGTACTGAAAATTGTGGTGTGAGGCTGACAGTGGGCCCGGTCCATGTGGACTGAGTCCACGCACTCGGGGAAGTGGTGAGGTGGCACGGGTGGCGGGGTGTGTCTGCGTGGCGCCGACGGGGCAGGGAGGCACCACGGTGGCCGGGGACGTGGCGCCGCGTGGCTGCCACGTGGGCACCCGAGGCAGCGCCGGCCGGAGGGCGTACAAGCACGGCGGCGGCGCGGCTCGGTCGACAACGGCGAGGGGTCTCCGGTGGCGCTCGAGCCGGGCGGAGGGGCGGCCGGGGTTGAGGGCGGCGCGGTGGAGCCGGAGGTGGAAACGGCGAGGCGCAAGGAGCTTCGGGGCGGCCGGAATTGCTCACCGGAGGAGCTCGCCGGCGTGCGCACGGGAATCTCGCGGTGCGGGGCACTCGAGGCTCGGGGAGAGGAAGGAGGAGTAGGGGGAAAGGCGGAGCAAGGAGAGGGGAGGCCGGAGGCGGTATTTATAGGGGTCGGGGAGGGGCAGGGCGCGGGGAATCGCTCGCCGTAGATCTCGGCGGCCGGCGGCAATTGCGGGGAGAAAAAGGGAAAGCGGCGCCGTAGAAGGAAGGGAATCGGGGGAGGAAGAAGAAGGAAAGACGCGGGAATGGCGGGGCTGGTCGAGGGAGAAGAGAGGGGAAGAAGGAAGGGGATCGGGGCGACCGAGGAGGCGGCGGAAATGGCGGAGGCCGAAGAAGGAAGGAGGCGGCCGGAGGTGGGAAACAGCCCCGACAGGTGGGCCCGGTCGGTCAGAGAGAGCGAGGGCGCGGGCGGCTGACGGGCGGGGCCCGCGGAGCAGAGAGACGGAGAGAGGGGGAGGCGTGCCGACAGGTAGGCCCCGCGCGCAGAGAGAGAGAAGGCGCGAGGAGGAGCGGCGTCAGATGGCGATCGGAGGGCTTGGCGCTTGGGGTGGTGGACGGCGGATCGGGCCGGATGGCGGGGAAGGCGGGTGAATCCGGGCCGGACGCGTGGCAAGCGGGGAAGGGGGCTAGGCGGGATCGGCCGGGCGACGTGGAGTGGATCCGACCATCCACGTGGCGGCCGAAGGAGAGGGGAGGGGATTTGATTTTAATTTTAGATTTCAGATTTTCAGAAATGGCCAGAAAATCCAAATAAGCTCAGAAAAATACCAAATAACTTCCAAAAATTCCAGAAAAATTCACAGAAGTTCCTGGATAAGTTTTGGACTTAATAAAAATACTTTCAACTAATGTTGGTACTTAATTTTCATACTTGAAGTACTTTTTATTTTCAAAAATAGGTTTTAAACTCCAGAAAATCCAGGAAACCAAATAAAAGCCAAATAACTCCAAATAATTAATTTGAATTATGATTTTTATAGAAATTCAAAATATCTTTTTATTTAACAATATTTTTAGGTTTTACTTAAAATACTTTTCAAATCTAGCTTTTCAAAAACAGAAATTCAGGGCAAATCCAAATAAAACTCAAATACTTTAAAATAATTAATTTGAAATTATTTTTTTCAGAAAGCAAATTTTTGGGATGTTACAACATGCTAAATGTTGATTTTTCTATACTAGGCATCTCATTCGAAATTTTACAAGATATACCAATGCTAGTACTAGACTTCTTTTGGTTTTCTTGGAGAAGCAAGTCATGAGCTTCCTTTAGCTCCTCATATGATTTTTGAAGAGATATATGCTCCCTCTTCAAAACCTTAAATTTTGACTTTTCTTTTCCAAGAAATTCATTTAATTCTACTAACATGTCCATCAAATCATCATAAGAAGGCTCATCGTCGTCTAGAGTTTTTACCTTCTCCCCTTTTGCCATGAGACATGTGGGAGTGGAGAATAGCGATAGAGCTTCCTTGATGGCGATGCCAACAAGTCCCTTCTTCTTGGGAGACTCATCCTCGCTTGAGTCGGAGTCGGAATACTCCTCCTCGGAGTCCCACTCACTAATGTGGGCTTCGTTCTTGCCGTCCTTGTGAAGCTTCTTGAAAAGCTTCTTCTTGCCTTGATATCTCTTCTTCTTGGACGACTTCTCCTTGTCATCCTTCTTCGTGGGGCATTGTGATGCGATGTACCCCTTTTTATCACATTCATAGCAACGGATGTTGCTATACTTCTTGTTGGAGGAGGATTGCCACTTCTTGCCTTTGTCATAACTTGCGCCTCGGTTTGAGCGCCTTCTCATGAACTTGTTCATCCTTCTCACAAGAAGGGCAAGCTCCTCTTCGGAATCCTCTTCTTCATCTTCAGACTCCTCACTTGCCACCGTCTTTGCCTTGAAGGCGGTGATCTTCTTTCCTTTGGAGGTGGATTGCTCCAAGAGTTCCTCCTTGTCCTTCTTGTACAACTCATTGGTAATTAGATTACCTAAGAGTGTGTTGGCGTCATCCTTCATAACTCCGGTGAGTGTCACCAACATCTCGTACTTCTCCGGTAGAGCCCTAAGCATCTTTCTCACAATATCAAGATCGGAAAGGTTAGTTCCAAGGCCTTTGAGCTCATTCACAATGTTGTTTAGCCGTGTGTACATCTCATTGATGTCCTCATGGGGCAACATTATGAATGTCTCATACTTAATCCTAAGCCAATGCAAGTTTGCCTCCTTAACCGTGGATGTCCCTTCATGTATTTCCAAAAGGGTAGTCCAAATAGCGTGAGCCGTCTCAAGATTGCTCACTCTATTGAATTCAATCGCGTTCAAGGCTCCAAAAAGAGCATTCATGGCTTGGGCATCTAAATGAGTGTTACGCCCATTTTGTTCCGTCGGATTCTCGGGATTAAGTGGCATGACGTAACCATCATTTACGATTTTCCAAATGTTAGGACTCATGGCCTTTCAATAGATAGACATTCTAATTTTCCAATAAGCATAATTAGAGCCATCAAACAAGGGTGCCTTTTCTACCGCAATCCCCTCACTAGCCATCCTTTTCACTCTAGACGGTTAAGTCTATAAATGAGAGACCAAGCTTTGATGCCACTTGTAGGATCAAGGATACCGACTAGAGGGGGTGAATAGGAGGTTTTTAAATTTTTCTTATTCAATTGATTAATTTTTTACAATTTAAATGACACAAATGTAAAGAAATTAATCCTATGCAATTCTAGTTGACAAAATAGCAAACTTAGCTCTAAACAATCAAATGATCACAAAGAAGTAAATAAGTAAGAGCTAAGCACAAAAGAACACAACCGATGTTTTACCGTGGTGATCGGAAACTTGCCGGTTTCCCCTAGTCCACGTTGAGGTTAGCCCGAACGAATCGGATCGGCTCCACGAATTGAGCCAAACACCTCGATCACTAATGTAGCTCTTCCCCGCTCCGGGTAGGTGAGCTCCAACCTTCACAACTTGTTGAGTTTTCTCACAAGCTTCTTGAGAAGATCACCAAGTCAAACTTCACCCGATCGTCCAAGTGCCGGCAAGCACTAAGAGTAATAAACCTAGGGCTTCACTTGAATGCAATTCTTGTGCTAAGTGGATCAACAATTGAAAATCTTGCACTAATTGCAAAACCACCTCAATTTAATGCTCAATGAGAGAAAATGGGTGGAATGAATGCTCTTGGGCTCAAGGAATATGCAATAAGACTCTTACATTAGCCCTTGTGCAGTGGTGGGGGTATTTATAGCCTCCACCAACCAAAACTAGCCGTTTGACACAAATTCCAGAAAAAATTCTGGTCGAGCGGTACTACCGCCCCTAGGGGCCGGTACTACCGCAATCAAATCTTCGCGCCAGAACGGCTATGTCAGAGCTCTGCAGTGACCGTTGGATTTGGCGGCGCGGTACTACCGCCGTTGACATTTGCGGTACTACCGCTCCCTGGTAGTTCCGCAAAGTCGGCGCGGTACTACCGCTCCAGCCAAACTCCAAAAGGTCCCAATTTTGGTGCTCTCTGGAAAAATTGATCCGCTCTGAGGCCGGATCTTCCGGACTCCGGAAGCACCGCTCTGGACAGCGGAACTACCGCACACAGCGGTAGTTCTGGCGTTGGAATCGCCGGTACTTCCACTCCAGGAAAATCCAGACTTCATCCGGAGGGTGCTCTCTGGAAAAATCGATCCGCTCTCCCTCCCGATCTTCCGGGATCCGAAAGTACCGCTCCATAATGCGGTACTACCGCTTGGTGCGGTAGTTCCGGCGTTCAAGTGGCCGGTACTTCCGTTCCTGCAATAGCTCAAGTGCATCCGCGGGTGCTCTCTGGAAAAATTGATCCGCTCAGGAAACGGATCTTCTGCTCGCCGGTACTTCTGCATTTTGGCACGGAACTACCGCTCGTCGGTAGTTCCGACGTTCAAAACTGCGGTACTACCGCTCTTCCAGACAGAGCACAGATTTTGTTTTAAAACTGATTTTTGATGGATGCAAGTTTCTAATGTTGATCCATATGGCACAAGAAATATGTTTTCAAGCTACTTGCCAAGATCCCTCTTGATGGTACGATCATCTATCCTATAATCCGGTCTTCCACCATTCACCTAAGACCGGTAAAAATCAAAAAAGGATCCTACGCTAAGTATACCTTTGTCTTGAGCCAATTTGGTCTTCATAGATATCCTTTGGCTTGCATCTTGTCGCTCATAAGTAGACTAACCAATAGCATGCTCATAAAACACGTTAGTCCCATATTCACATAATTTCATTAATTACCAAAATCATTTTAGGGGCCTAGATGCTTTCGGATGTACAGATGTAAGGGTATTATTGTAAAAACACTCCCCATGTGGACATATATATGCGATACAGGCCACAGGGGAAACCCTAAGCCATTACTCATCTAACTCTCCACTACCACACTCTCTCTCTGTTTGGTCTGTAACCACAACAGTGTGCAATATGTTGCTTGATCTTATAGATTCCACCGGAAACAACCTTATCACACAAAATGCATTTTACCTTGTCCAAGTTGTTTGGATTCACCAACACACCATATTCCCACCCTACGTCACACGATTTTCTCTTGAGGTTATCTTAAGTGGTGCTCACCTCCGGTGCCCAAGCAACAGATGGCATGCTACACATACATAGCATAAAGAATTAAATATTAGAAAAGCATAAATAAAATGTAATTATCAAAGTATTAACAAAAGAGCATTGCAGTCTGCGGTGCTTAATCAAATTAGTACACTAATCAATGTTTAATAATAAATCCGGTCCTCCCCGTGCTGATAGCCGACTGCCGACAAATCACCTCGTGCGGCCGTGCCCCTCCTCTCTCTAAATCTCTCGGTCTCTCCCCGTGTGGTTGCGAGTGTGCTCCACCGCTCCTCTTCTCTAAATCTCTCGGTCTCTCCCCATCCCCGAGTCCCCATGCGGCCGTGCGGCATGCGCTCCTCCGACCCCAGCTAGATTCCTCTCTGATTCTCTTCTCCAACCCCAGCTGCATCTCCCTCCGACGGTCCGACACTCCGACCATCGTCGGATCTCCCCAGCGGCCTAGCAGCATCTTCCCTGAGGCTGAGTGAGGGGATGGGAGGCAGAGGCGAAGGCCAAGGGAGGCCGGAGGCGGAGGCGGAGGGGAGGCCAGAGGCGGAGGGGAGGAAGTGCAACACATACTTGGGATAATTTGGTAAGGCAAAAGGAGAAGCTCGGGTTGCTCGACCAAATCCGACGAGGACGCGAGGCGGAGGGAGAATCTTAGCCAAATCCGGTGGTTCAACGGCACCAATGCGTGGGAATCCCTGGAGGTGGCGGTGGCTCTGTAAGTCTTTCCCCTTTTACAACCCTAGCTTTTGCGCGCTCTGTTGAAATGTCACGCAGTACACACCGTTTCGTCCTTCTTATGTCACCGTCCGCACGCCTAGGTTTCCTCGGCGGTCGCCTAGCTACCGCGACGCCGCCGCGAACGCCTGGTTTGCTACTGCCTTGCGCCTGCCTTTGACCGCCTACGCCCGCTTGTGACCGCCCAGTCGCCTGACCTCCTGCCGAGGGGCCAAATGAGGGCAGCTTTACGTGACCAAAAGGGGTATCTTTACGCAGTGACAAGATCAAAAGAGGCAACTTTACGCAACGACAAGACCAAAAGGGCTAGTTTTATGTAGCGACAAGATAAGACGGGGGCAGTTTTGCGCAGCGATAAGACCAAAGAGGCAGCTTTACGAAGTGACAAGACAAGGCGGGGGCAGTTTTGCGCAGCGTCAAGACCAAAGAGGTAGCTTTACGCAACGACAAGACTAAAGGGGTAGGTTTACGCAGTGACAAAACCAAAGGGGTAGCTTTACATAGTGACAAGAACAGACGGGGGTAGCTTTGTGCAGTGAAAACACTCTGCCTCGCCAAGTACTTTTTAGAAAGACAAGGCAACACTCTGCCTCGCAGACTAGTCACATGAAATAAATTACACCATGCCAACCTTTTGGCTTATAAAATAAGGTGGAATAGATCTGGGAGAGAACAATACACAACCCAACTCTATACCAGAGCTTCCTTCACTACATGGGGATGGACAAGAGGAAAAAGAAGCAATGTGATAAGATGATGAAGCAATGGGAGGAGACTTGCGACCTAGCAAGGTCTGTTGTGGCCTGTGACAAACAAGCAAGGGCTGCTGCGGCCCTTGTCGAACAAGCAAAGTGTGCCAGGAGGTCACACCCCCCAATGATGCCCCCCGTAGGAGCATGTCTGTCCTAAACGTTCCAACCGAAAGTTCGCCACAACACCTGCCTGAGGGGGAGACGTCGCCCCTCTGTTGGTGCAGGGACCCATGCAAATTCTTCAAGTCTAAGTAGCGGCTCAGTCTAGGCATGCGTTATTGGGGTTATGCGAATTACTCCTGTAACTATCCTGACCGCTATCTGCACACGATTAGCTATAGGCAGCTGGTAAGGGCCACTTACAGTGTGCTCCCCTACTATTTCTCATTCAAAGTACATAATAAAAATCTCTCCCATCTACCCACACCACTATGTGGCTACCGCAAGTGGATCGATCTAAAAATCCACCTACATGACCAGTGAACTCTCGACTACGAGGAGTGAAAAGTCAAAAGGGCCTGCGAATCCGGGAGGAGGAGCGCCGCAATTACGAGCAAATCGAGCATATACATCGGAAGACAAAAGCTCATCTCGAGACATGTACACGTAGGGAGCGTGAGGCTCGCGACAGGAAGCGCGAGAAAAAGAGGGAAATTATGGCCAAGGCCAAAGAGGCAGCCGAAGATTTCAACGCCGAGCTCGTAAGGAAGTGAAAATGGCCCTGGTCCACGCAATAGGTCGGGCTGTTCCGCACTACTCCCTTGAATGTCGAATTTATTTCTATGCTAAAATGGCGCATATGTATCGTAAGAGTAATTCAGTTTGTTGCATCATGCATGATGATGTTTCTTATGTGTGTAACCAAATCATGTGTGCCGTGTTATTCCTAGACTTATTATAAAGTCAATTTTAATTCACGTCATCTTTTCACATTCATTTCTTCACGTGCTCAACATCACTTACCTTCGTACTTACCAATCGTTGCTATCCCAGTCATCCTCACAAATTTTTTCATGAAATTTCTTCCACTACAGCAACATATGATAATCGCAAAATGATATTGCAAATCTAACATATTTTGTACCATTCACAGTGTATAAAAATCATAAATGGATCAACTGTTATATCACATTATTACTTATCTTTGTCCCCAATCGTCCCCATAAAATTCTTCCAAAAATTTCTCACATTGCAATGATATACGACGATCACAATATGTCATTGCTAGTCTAACAGATTTCATACCATTGAGAATCTATGAAAATTGCAAACGGACCAACCTACCTACATTGTCTACCCTTTTATTTCGAAAAAATAACAATCTACAAATAAGATTTACTACATGTATTATCTACGAAAATTACACAACCAACTACACTACGTAAGGAGTTTGCAAAATATTTGCACCTCGTTTTCTATATTATAAAATTCGTGCAGAATCTACACATAAATCAATTACGAATGAAAATTTGTAATGTCTATAATTACAAAAAAAAAGTTACACAAGGAAACAAGGCTCCACACAAAAATCATAATTTTTAAACCTCACTTTCTATGTCTAGAAATTATTACAAACAACATTTTGAATATATTTTATAAATAAATAAATAGAAATTTGCATGGCAGCACGATTTTTTCTGCACTGTAGCATCATGCGGTTGGGGACCGCATATCTCGCCGGAATCATGCGGTCCCCAAACGCATGTCTCGCCAAATCATGCGGTCCAGGACCGCATAATGCTACAGTGCCAAATGGTGCGGTCCGGGACCGCATGATCTTGCTGTCTCGCGCTCCCCGTCTGCACGATTTGAGTGCCGTCCTACCAGTCCGCACCACTGCACACGTGTCGTCTTGCCGGAGACCGGTGCTCGGAGAGGATGTCAGAAATAGAATTATACCTGTTTGAAAGCTATATTTGCTATTTCTGTGTCCAATAAAGCCAAAAATATCCAAATTTCCTGCTTCCTCGGAACGCTGTACATTCACAGCAGCAGTATGGGACTAATCTCTCAGAAGCGAGAACCTTCTACGTACCTACGGGCCGAATTGTCCGTGGAGTAGAGGATAGTAATGGGCGAGACCTTCACGGCCGGCCAACTTGGTGGGCCGGGTGACACTGCCGGGCTCCTGTAAGCAGAAACTAAAGGTGGTTTTTTTTTACTGTGATTTATAATTTTTGTTTTATAGTTTTTAAATTTTGATTATTTATGAGAGACAGTATACGCGGAAAAAAATATTTACTATAATTTATCTGTAGACTCTGTCTTAAAAACATATCATTTAAAAGCTAGTTACTATAGCAACAGAAGTTAAACCTAAAGCATAAGCTGGCCCGAATGCACTTGTTTTTTGAGACGCTGTTAAGTATATAGAAACTGATATAAGACTTGGAACTTCGTCATCTCTCAAGTCTCACTCAGGCAATCACTGACCAAAAAGGTTATCAGTGTTTTTCTTTTGCGGTAAAAAAAGGCTATGGAACTTGCAAAGCCGGGCCGACATGGTTATTGGCATATTGCACCGTTTACTATACATGGATCAATTGTGTGTGTGTGTGTGTGTGCATGATCCACTTGGACAAATTCCACCTATGTCAACAGCATTTCTCTACGCAAATCGAACACAGAGCCCAGCCACATATAAATTCAACAGGAGTGCCTTGGGAGTAAAAGTTGTCAACGATCTGCATTTTGCAATGAACAAACTAGTTAGTGACATCCTGAGCACAGCACACTCGCCCATTGTGCTGAACCGCTGAACCTCCATCAAATAATGCGTACGTACACGGATACACCAAAAGTGAAGCCAACCACTATGTGGAACTAGTCCAAATGTTTACACAGCTGAAGGGAATAACGCAGGGAGATGCCATGCTGGAACCCTAACTCTCTAATGCCCTGAGCTTCAACTGCCTCCGGAACCGTGTTCAGGAGAAGAGCCTTCGGGACCAAGAGGAGACGGGCGCTGGTTGTACGGCCGGGGGGAGGCTCGCTGCTTTTTCTTTGGCTTCCAGTATTCTTGCTCCCTTCGGATCAGCCAAAAGGGCCTTCTGAAAGGATTGTGGAGATCCTGTTGCAATGATCGTCACATGGATCTCACCAGTGTAACGGTCATCAACAACAGCCCCAAAAATTATGTTTGCAGAAGGATCAGCAAGGCTTGTCACGATCTGCAAAAGGTGAATTAAGTGTCAAAAATAGAGCCCTTCAATCACCTAGGAAGGTTGATAATGGTGGGTATTATCCAGATATTCACATATTTAGTAGTACTAGTAGAGATGTCTCAAAGACCATTCAGGACAGCAGTAAGGAATCCTACACACACCTGAGAGACCTTGTTCACTTCTTGCAAAGTGATGTCCTTGCCGCCTGTGATATTGTACACAACACCAGTAGCTGCCTCAATGGATGACCCAATTAAAGGTGCAAGTGTTGCCTGCTCAGCAGCTTCTTGGGCCCGATTTTTGCTGGAAGAAACGCCAACACCAAGCATCGCAGTTCCAGAGTTTTTCATGACAGCTTTCACATCGGCAAAATCAACATTCACAAGCCCAGGTATCTGCCAAGTTTTCACATAACTACATAAGCATTATGTGATCACAACTAAGTTACTATGGCATAGGGAAGAAAAGAAAACCCACTGTGATAATGTCTGATATTCCTCGGACACCTTGACGAAGGACATCATCTGCAAGGAGAAACGCATCTTGCAAGGGTGTATTTTCATCAACAACATTTAATAACCGGTCATTTGGGATCACAATGAGTGTGTCTACACTCCTTTCCAGCTTCTCTAATGCTTCCAGTGCCTGAAATGGGCACAAAAAAAATATGAACTAGAGAAAAACAAAAACTACTTGAGTAAAAGTGATCCAAAACAGATACAAATAGCTGCATATAGAAATTCAAATGTCTCCACAATCAACTGAATTCACATCGGGCAAATGATGACAAGTTGACAATCAAATGCATTTTGGGATATTTTCACAAAGCAAATAGCTACAAACTGTATACAACGACATTAAGGGAAGCCGAAAAATCATAATTCAGTCCACTTAACACTAGGGGAGGCATTACAGGCCTACCCAGCTACAAAAATTGCAGAATACTTAGCTGGCATGAGTGCATGACACTAGTCCAAGAACTGAAAATGACAAGACTACAGGTAACGCTACCATTTGCAGCTACATTGTCTGAACTACCAATCTATATATGATCGAAAAAGTTGTGGTGAATCATCATCTTACATTATTAATAACTTAAGATAATACCTCCTCTAAGCAAAAGTCCATCTATATATGATTGAAAAAGTTGTGGTGAATCATCATCTTACATTATTAATACCTTAAGATAATACCTCCTCTAAGCAAAAAGTCCATTCGAAGATTAAAACAAAAATCATTACCAAATAGCTCAATGCGACACCACATAACTTGTATTTTGGGGGAAAAGACTCAAATACTTGCCTGTAGAGAGCGCTTGCGTCCTTCGAAGCTGAATGGATAAGTGACGACACCAACAGTTAGATAACCAGCTTCCTTTGATATTTGGGCAACAACTGGAGCAGCACCGGATCCAGTACCACCTCCCATTCCAGCTGTTACGAAGACAAGATCTGAACCCCTCAGGGCATTGGCTATGGCTTCCTTCGATTCCTCAGCAGCTTGCTCTCCCAAATTAGGATTTCCACCAGTACCTGTGTGCACGAACATAATTAGTGAATCTAGTTAACATGGGTGCTATTTTCAATGGAAATTTACAGTCTGTAACTCTGTATATTATCCATCTGTTATACTGCTTAATTTCATTTGGTCTATCAGGTCACCAATACATGTTAGCACAGAAGGCGACTTAGCACAAAAGGTAGTGCATTTACATGGAAAATATTTCTTAAACACATTGTTAGTTCATAAGTGAAGGAAATAAATATACCTAGCCCACGAGTCAACTGCTCTCCAATTTGTAGCGGATATTGTGCCTGCGAATTCAAAAGCGCCTGGGAATCTGTGTTTATGGCGTAAAACTCAACACCCTGAAATTTATACAATTCAGTTCTCAGTATTGGACACAAACAAGGGACATGCAGGAAACATCCCAGTTAAATTAGTACTACATTAGACTTCACGTTTCGTACATGCTTCTATGGAGCCATTTCTGACGTAATAAGCATAACATAAACAACATAATTATTACTCAACAGATGCTCACATGCTGAACTAAAGCACTATCACGAATGGTGGCGTAGATTGGACGGGGAGGAGGGAAATATGGCTGTAGATTAACTTATTAACATGTCAAGTTCAGAATTCAAATCGGACTATCAAATGGATCTAGATGTCGAGCACGGCAGAGAAAGGAAGCCCAATTGCGGTAGGAAAGGGCCGAGGAGCACCGCCGGTACCTGGAGGCCGCTGCCGATCATGCGGTTGACGGCGTTGTTGCCGCCGCCTCCGACGCCGACGACCTTTATCCTCGCCGTCTCCACCGGCGCGAACGAGCACCGCACGGCCGCGTGGCGCGGCCGCCGCGGGTGGTTCCGCCACCCGCCTCGCTGGGGCCCGCGGGGGGGCGGGCCAGGGAGGTGGAGGAGGGTGGAAGCCGACGACGTGGAGGGCGCCATCTGCCCCTCGTGGGGGGAATGGGGGAGGGAGAGGTGATGGGGAGGGGGCGAACAGGGGATCTGGTGTGCTCTAGGGTTCTGGGAATTTGGAGGGGTTTAGACGTTTAGTTGGTTTATCTTGTGCTTGCAAGCTGATCTGCCTCTATCGGCTGCTTTCGGAGCTCAGGGATCTTGGTATGGATTCAGGGGCTGATCGACAGTATGTTCATATTGGTTCTTACTAATGATTTTTGGCTATAGATGATGAATAATAATAATTGATGCATAGTAGTAACTAATAGAAATGACTGATAAATAGTAGTGCATTATATAAAAAACGGTATAACAAAAGACACTATAACGTTCGGACCGCTATATGACTTACGAAACTATAATATAATAAAATATAAAGTACGTCACAATATATAAAATGAAACGTAGTCGCTGCTAGAAGTAGCTTATAGAAGTCGGAGCGTTTGTATTGGCTTAGCTAGAAGGAGAAGCTAATATAAATAGACTTATATGGCAAATTATAGAGAAATAGGTAAACACAATGGTGTATAGTTAATTACAACGGAAGAAGTGCAAATAAAAGAATACCAAACTAAGGAGTTACGTATGATCATTTTTTCCTTCATGTTCTGTGGTGCTATTGATGAAAGTGGCTTCGAGTTCAGAGGCGATCTGGAGAGTGTTTGGTATAAGGAATCGTACAGCTAATGGATCATAATAACTCTGAACATCAATTGCTTGTTAGGTTTGAGCAATATGAAAAGTCAGTGACATGATATAAGACATGATCTAAGACATGCTTCGTTACCATAACACCTATGAAACACAAGAAATTAGACAATCTCTGCAAAAATCATTTTTTTTGGTTTCATCCATGGACCAGTGAGCCCCTAGATGAGGTTATAATCTCCGCAAAAAATCATTTTTATGGTTTCATCCATGGACCAGTGAGCCCCTAGATGAGGCGCTTCCTTAAACCAAATAGTCAAATATTAGTGCAGTATTTTTTAAAAAAAAATCGCAGTAAAATATTTTAGATTAGGTGCTGTGCTGCAATTGGTGTAGATACTGTAGTACAAATTCAGATTGGAAGAAGGTAACGATCCAAATCTAGTGCACGCTATTGAAGAGCTTTCTTGTTGCAAAACAAGGAGGAGGACGAGGAAGTACTGCCCTCATTTCAAAAGAGATGTTACCTATCAAACTTTTTTTTTTTGAAAATTATTAATAATACTCCAAGTATTCGAAAGTCTGCGGATCGACCACGAGAAGAAAGTGAAAAGGCCGTACTTTTTTTCGTAACACACAGGCGGCTATTAGCCCATCACCTTTCAGCACAAATGAAGAAGGCCCTTTGTACTCTCACTTTGGCCCATCTTGAGATGCGGCCCGGCCCGGACGGGCCCATAATCTCTCCCCCGCCTGTGGCGGTCCCTTCCTCTCTCTCCCTAGCCCCTACCCCAGGCGGGCGGGCCCACCTTGGCAGAAAACGCACCTCTTGCCCACTCAACAACCGCATCCAAAACCGTGGGCACTCTCGTCACTCCGCCCCGCGCCTTTGCGGCCTTTCGTCTTGACACGCGATAGTTCCCAGCTTCCCCCGATGACGCGTGGGTCCACCATTCCCCAACCCCAGCCACCAGCAGCAGCGTAGCAAAATTTGAGGTGCGCTTAGCGACTTGTCCTTTTCCCATCTTGCTTTCTCCGACCGATGAGATGACCCAGGAGAGAGAAAGAGAGAGGCCGACTAGGGGGAAGAGAGAGAGAGAGAGAGACGGAGAGACCAAGCGCCAGAGACAGAGGGGTAGAGAGAGAGAGAGAGCGCGCGCGCGCGGGGGGGAATCGTGGGAGGGAGGGTTTTGGCGAGATTTGAGTTTTCCCACCCTCCCGCCATGGTGTCCGACCAGGAGATCGCCAGCTGCGTCGAGTCCCTCCTCCGCTCCTCGGGGCGCGCCGCCGGGGAGGCCTCCCTCGCCGCCGTGCTCCAGCAGGCGGAGGCCAAGTTCGGCGTCGACCTCTCCCACAAGGCGCCGTTCATCCGCGACCAGATGGACCTCTTCTTCGGCCCACGCCTCCAGGCGCCGCCCCCCAAGACCCAAACCCCTCCTCCGCCCGCCGCCGTCCCCGCGCCTGCCGTGCCACAGGCTCAGCCTCCCATTCCGCTTCAGGTGCAGGCGTCGCCGCAGCAGATGCAGCAGCAGCAGCTCGCGGCGCTCCAGCCCCAGCTCATCTTCCAGGCCATGCCCCAGCTCCCCGCCGCCGCCGCGGTATCCGCCCCGCCGGCCGTGCCGGCCATGGCCTTCTACCCGCCGCCGCCGCTCGCCTTCCACTACGCCAGCGCCTTGGGTGGGGCCGCCACTGGTGGGACCGTCTCCTTCCAGCAGCCGGCCCCTGGGGCCGGGGGCACTGCTTCCCCCACCGCTGCAGCGCAGGCCGCTGGCGAGAACAAGGAAAGGTGAGCTATGGATGCAATTAGGGTTTTGTTACCCAGATTGAGTTGATAGATTCATGACAATTTCTATTGACTGGCGCGTGAATCT
Organism: Dendrocalamus latiflorus; assembly: GCA_017311315.1. NCBI lineage: Eukaryota > Viridiplantae > Streptophyta > Magnoliopsida > Poales > Poaceae > Dendrocalamus > Dendrocalamus latiflorus. The sequence continues at coordinate 35,615,365 of CM029637.1, forward strand.
AGATTGGCTTGACATCTATTTGGTCGATTCATTTTATTAGTGTTGCTAATAGTAAGGATTTGAGGATAGACTTATAGTACTCATTGGGAATCAGGAAATAGCACCAGCTAGCTGTTAAGCTGAGCTAGGGTTAGGGTTCATTATCTTGTTGGTAGCAAAGTGCGTTAGGTTCACTGTGTATGCACCAGTTGTTATGTACTGTAGTGTTTAGGAGGTATGCTTAGTATAGCATTATCTGCTTTTTGACCACTGATAATGGCTTAGTAACTGTTTATTTGTAGTTTTGTTGGCAATTTCTGCCACTTCAACGAAAGCTGGTTGGCTAGAGAGGAATTTAGTTATGTTTGTTTGGTCACTGTTCATACTTGGCATGTTGAGCTGCCTGAAATTTCCATAAAAAAGCACAAAAGTCAGATTTTTTGTTTTGTTTGATTATGATACAATGTGGACTTGAAGATCAGGACAACTGTTATGCTAGAATGTACAAACTACAATCTAAATTGGGCATGCTGCATTTCATGAATCTAATGGTTCAGATTTATGGAATGTTCTCCAGCTAGCTTTCTTGTAACCTCCTGTCCTTTTTGGTCTGTTCAATTCTTGTCGGCTGCCTAGTCTGCTGTGCATGAAATGGTCCCGGTAGACTTTGTTGTCTCTTCTAAACACTTACAGGTGGTCCCTGCAAGAAAATGCACAAGCAATTCATTTTGGTTTTTTTGTTGTTCTTGGAGAGTATATTAATAAGTTAATAGCTTATTTGTGTACATCCGACTATTTTTAATAAAAGCAAACATGATACTCAACATTCGATTCTTTGGATTTGTATGTCAGATTTACTTTTCTGGTTGAAATGATGTATAGGTTGTAGCACTTATAGGCATTTTTTTATATAACATGCCTTGTTTCTGCTTGGGGAGGTCTTCAGAAGGCTCTACTGCCATGCCACATTGTGCTAATGGACCTGGTTAGATATATTCTTCCCTTGAACCAAAGAAAACCCATGTTTCCTATTTGTTGGGAACAAAAATAGAGTTCAGGAATGTTATATAGGTTATCTTCTTAGTTCTTACCTGTTTTTTTATATCAAAAGGATTCAAGGTACCTGAGGCCATTTAAAAAGATATGGAGTCTGCACTGATGAAGTGATAACCCTGTTGTTGGTATGATTTGGATACAGTTGTTTGGGTAGCATTGCCTGGTTTTCTTGTTACAAGATACATATGGAAATGTTACACAGTATTGATTTAGAAGCCGATCATGAAGTTTAGCTTATTCCGCTTGAAGAATATATCGACAACTGTTGTGTTCATGCACCCAACTGACCCTCATTTATTAGAATTTGTTACGTTTTACTGGTCAGGATTCAGAATAATTCAAATTATAGAATTTATTCATGCATGTAAACTGATTAGTGTTATATGGTCATAATTTCTTCTAGTGCTTCAAAGCGGAAGAGAGGTGGGCCTGGTGGTTTGAACAAAGTTTGTGCAATTTCACCTGAACTTCAGACTATTGTTGGTGAGACTGCCATGTCAAGAACTCAGGTACTCTTGATTTTTTTTCATTACGTCAGAAAATAGCTTCCAATATGGCAATATGTTCCCATTGATTTACTCTAGAAAAATTAACATTACTCTTCATTCAGATTGTGAAGCAGCTATGGGCGTATATCAGGCAGAATAATCTTCAAGATCCTGATGACAAAAGGAAGATCATCTGCAATGATGAACTTCGTGTAGTTTTTGGAACTGACACCACTGACATGTTTAAGATGAATAAATTGTTGGCAAAGCACATAACTCCACTTGACCCAAGTACATGCTTCTATTTCTTTTGGCCTACATCTGCCTGCTAATGTATATCTGAATTTGCTAAAAATTTGTCTGTGAAAATTCTCAAGTATATTTTCTTGGTATTCCAGAGGATCAAATTCGGGAAGTAAAAAAATTTAAGGCCCCCAGTGTAGCGCCTCAACCTAAGCCTATTAATCAACCCTCTGTGGTTATTTCTGATGCACTAGCCAAGTTCATTGGAATAGAAGGCACAGTGCCTCAAGATGATGCTCTGAAGTATCTCTGGGATTACATAAAAGCAAACCAACTTGAGGTATGGATGTGTCTTACCTTTCTTTTTTCTTGAGGATACCAATTTGTTCTTTGCTTTTTGCTGCATGGAAGTTGGAGCGACATATTGAATGCGTGTGCTGAGCAATATTCGATGCTTTGAAACATTATGGCATTAATTGTTCAGAAGCAATAGTAGTGTAATGGTGAAGACTGAAGAATAATCCACTAACTATAACTCATTACCTTCCTATTAGTGGTAGAGATCACAGTAATTATATAAGATATCACCTTTTGTGCTAAAGCATCTTTTTTTCTTCTAGTGTATCTACAGAGTGTCGATCAAACAATGTACTTATGACATCTACCTGTGTGTTGTTCAATAGTTATTATTATCTCTTGGAATGTAGATTGGGGCTAGGAATTGTAGCCACGAAAAGTTTAAAGTGCGCAAATTTATAATATCAATTGTCAAATACAGGAGACAGCAGCTGGATTAAGAGACCCATCCCAGGGTAACAGTGGAATTTGTAGCTTTATTTTTTGAACTTATATTGTCCTGCTAAGCAGTGTAGGCAAATGTGTATTAATTATGTTTCCCTATCTTTTCTCCTTAAACCATGCCATTCTTGGTAGTGTAATTTGTTGTGAACTATCCTTAAAGTAACCCAATCGATATGCACTGTAATTTGTTGTGAACTATCCTTAAAGTAACCCAATCGATATGCACTATATCCATTTATGCTCATTTTGATTTTGCACAGGATGTTATGAATGCATCAATATTGTGTGATTCAAAACTTCAAGAGCTGTTCGGCTGTGAGAGCATTCCTATCTCAGGACTATCAGAGTTGCTTGCCCACCACTTCATCAAGAAGACGTAGCATATCCTCATTAACTGGTTAGTTTCTCACAGTTTTTCCTTTTCAAGTGTCATAGCTACTCAATTCACTTGAAGTGTTAGGGTATCACAAAACATCAAGATTTTTCTATTATATTTCCAATATAATGCTAATACTTCTGAGATTTTTCTGGTATCTGCTGATATTAATTAAAAAAATGATGAATTGATTTACTTTGTCCTATAATTTTGCTCCCCGTCCATGCAGATCTAGGATCACAGTGGTGCCAGATAGGCCTAACTTTACAATATGGTGTTCTTGACAAAATGGACAGCTTAGCTTATATATCTCTTGGATGTTCTGGGTTATGAATTATGTCAGTCAAAATCAGATTATTTGTGGTAGCCTGTAATTTGTTCTCTGTCATGGCTACTGCCGCAGTATTTGGTGTAACTTCTACTGAATCTGTAGTGTTAGTTTCTGAATGACAAAATGTCTTGGCTGACTATGTAAAGTTAAGCTATTTATTTGAGTGCCAAGTTGAACTTTTAGGAAGTGAATGTCGAAGGTTCCGTTTCGTTCATATTCTTTCTTGGTGAACATTGAGGCCGCTGTGGCTTGCTGTGTTTGTGAACGTGTTGAGGCCAACACAGACTTGTACTATTTGCTAGGCTATTGCTAAATGGCAGGTATACGTGTACATCCCCCAAAAAAGATAGAAAAAGGGCGTATCTCAGTGCTTGAGGCATGTGAGCACCATGGCCAACCATTCACCTCAATATAGTTTGGTGCTTGCAAGCCACAAGGAAAATGCCAAAAGGGGAATGTAAAAACCATTCGGGTTTTGTTTCGTAAGCCTTAAAAAGTAGTGTGAGATGTCAAATAGACAATCCATGACACCAATATAGCATTACATGTTTTTATTTTGCTTGGCTGAATTCGCTAATTTCAGTGCTTTGTTTTTGTTATCCCCTATTCTGTATGGCGCCACATGGAGCTTGACAAGTTCACATGGTTGTAATATTGCCACTTGCACTTGTGTTGAGACTTGTTTAACTGAGGAACATGCTAGTAGAGACCTAACTAAAGCTTTTATAAAAAGAATGCAGGACAGTAATTTTGTAGGAATTTTGTAAAAAACAATTTAATTTTTTGTAAAAATCAAGAAAAATTCATATGTTTCAAACAGTACCTAAAATTATCAGAGCTATGATGGAAGGCAAACTGAAAATTAATCGTGAACCTATGGATCCCGCGTGGCAGCGCGTTTACCCTGACAAATGATCCCCCCATGTTTCCCCGCCTTTTCAATACACTTTGCAAACTTCGGCAACTCGACGGGCAAAAAAAAAGGACACGCTTCCCTCGACATTGTAAGTATCACACATTGAGAACTATAACAGCATTTGTCAAAGCCTACGATTACAAAGCAGAGACATCACAAGGCTTGCTTATTTTCGACGGGAACCCAGCGTCGTCGTCGCTGCTGCTAGCGACGGACAGCAGCTGCACGTCGTCGAACGCGTCGTCCTTCTCGCTCGAGAAGACCATGTCCAGCTCCTGCGACGGCTCCATCACGTTCCTGCTCGCCTTGAGCTGGTCCTCGAACATCTTCTGCAGCCTCTTGCCCTGCGCCTCTATCCTCAGCTGCAGATTTCGCTGTATCTGCGAGACACAGACAGACAGACAGACAGACAGACAGAGACACCAAAAGGAACAGAGCACAAGTTCAGATATCATGCACACACGTATATCTGTCTATCTATCTAGTTGCTACAATTTTGCTTCTATATATATGTAGATATCTAGTGTGTGACACATGGATAGAGCACCTCGAGCTGCTCGTGGAGGCGCCTCTGCACGTCGAGCTGAACGCTTAGTGCTTCTGTGATTTGCATTCCACTACAAAAGGGGATCGCTATTAGTTAGTCCCATGTCAGTATATGTATGACATAGCAGTTGCACGTGCATTCCATTAAGATCGATTTTGCAAAGGTGGTGGATAGTGAAAAGATACGTTTTTGGGTCCAGATTCTGCATGTCATTTCCTGTGGCCCTTTTCTCCTGTTGCTTCCCTGTAATGCGACAGCAGAATGAGAACGCAGTGTCAGTGGGCGGTAGGATGGATGGATGGATGGATGGATAGTGAAACATGATAGACAATAATGGAATAAAAGCATAGCGTTCAAACGATCATAGAACAAAAGAAAAAACAATCGAGATCCTCCTGAGCTGAGAGGCCTATAATTGATGCTTACCGTCTAGGCGTCTAGTACTTGACAGGGTTCCAAAAATGTGGTAACCAGCTAATTACTGATGGCTACTAATCAACTTAACTGTCCTATATGTCAGGGCTCTGAAATCTGAATTCATATGTGCAATTCTGCAAACAAATAAATCTCTGTAGATCTACCTTCAGATGATGATGCTGGCGTGTACTTCGCTAAACGATATTTCTGTAAAGAAAGAAGAGCCGCGAACGGTCAGTTGTAATTCGTTCAATAAACTTCAAGTAGATCACCCTGTAAATAGTAAAATTGAGCAAGTTGTTCAATAAACTTGTACGGTTGTACCTGAAGATGGCTCTTGATGTGGTAGATCGTCAGGCCATCCGAGTTCATCAGCTTCAGAATCCCCTTTGGGGTCGCCTCTGCAGGTGTCAGACAACAACAAGAAAGAACTATACGCCATGAGAAATAACCTTCGGGCATAGGAAACAACATGTCAATACCAAGAAGGCAAGAACAAAAGTTTCCGGATCAAGAACACTCACTATCTGCGCCGCCGAGCTGATTCACGCAGTCGACGAACCGCTCGTGCAGGTCCTGCGTCCACCGGATCCGCGTCTTGCTCGGCGCGCCTGGCCCAGCTGGAGCGTTGACGTTGCCGGTGGGGGTCACCGCCGGCTCGCCGATGCAACGCCTGGACAGCTGATTCTCCATTTGGCTCTGCAGGCTCGGCGCCTTCATCACCGGGAGAATCGGGTTCGCCACAACCTTCAGAGTTTAGGGACATCATCTATCTATCTAACTTATATATTTCCACTTTCAATGTACTATTGAACTTAATATGTTATATTTATTTACCATTTTTAGTATACTTAAATATTAATTCTAAGTCACTGTAATATGATTTAGTTGAAAAAATTTCATCAAAGTTTTTTTTATTTTTACTATATATCTTTTTATATATAAAAAAAGATTATATACATCTATAAAAAATAGATTTTGATATAGTTTTTCATAGGTCTTATTTTGAAGTATGTTATAGTCACTATTAAAGTATACTTAAAAAAGGTAAAAGAGTATATATCATGCGTGCGGTGGAAACAGTTGAATTCTTTCCATGTGATGTAGCTCACTTACGTGGGGCGGAAACGAGCGGATTTTGGGTTCACCACTGAGAAGCCTAGTGGTGGAACCGTTGCTGAAAAACCCATGCGCTCTCTCTCGCTGCTGCTGCGGTAATGGGAGCTCCAGTGCAGGAGGCGGCTCCGCAGCGTCCCGCTGCTGCGGCCGGACGTTGTACGTCCTCACCGAGTGATCTCCACGAAGCAACAGCTGGTCGATCGGGCGGTAGAGCTCGTTCTCCGACGACCGGAACGGCGTCTTGGCCGTCGGCATCACCGGGAGCGCCGCTCCGAGAGGGCAGTCGAACTGCGCCATGCCGAGCAAGTTCTCGGCGGCGTAGAACGCCGCGGTGTTGGAGCCGACGCAGGTCTGCGCAAGAACCGATCTCGGCGTGTGCTCCTCGTGCAGCCAGTCCGCGCCGTGCTGCTGACGAGGGGCAGAGTTCACGAGCCCCGGATGGAACGAGAGCCCGGCGGACACAGGAAACTGCAGCTTCGCGGCGGAGCTTACCAGCTGCGGCAGCGAGGGGTCGCATAGCGGCGACAAGTAGTGGTGGTCGTGCAGCTTAATCTTCTTGGTGTTCATCTAGTGAGCACAAGTCGGGTCTTGGATGTTGGAATATTAACTGAACGAAGGAGCAGAAAGAAAAAAAAGTACTACCATTAATTCGTCGGTTTCACAACCAGCTTAATTAAGAGATCAAGAGTGTAACACATATACACAGATAGAACATTCTGTGAGACCTGAAGCTATCAACAAGTTTTCTTCAGAAAATTAATTAAGATGAGATCTCGAGGAGGAAAGAAGGATTGGCGCAGTTGCGATGCTTAAATAGGGCGATGTTGCAAGGCCGCTGGATTGGAAGCTGGGTTCTAGTAGCACAAGGGAATCCGCAACGCGATGAGAATAATTCGCCGGTTGTGCATGTCCCCGGACACACAAATCTACGGAATCGCCAAACAGCCGACGAGCAGCAGCAGCAGCCGGAGGAGGAAGCAACAGGAGCATGGTAAATGCAAGTTGCAGGATCAGAGGGGGAATTAATAGTTACGCATATGGTTAGAGCAACTTACGACTTGAAGGCATCACATATTCACATGTGCAGCTAGCACTGGAAACTTCCTATGATCTCTCTCTTTATCGCTCTCTCTCACTCTCACTCTCTATCTGGAGGAAGGATGGGAATCTGCAGGAGAATTGGAAAGGAAGAATGGGTGCAAAAAGGGCTCTTAAGCATCCCAAATGGAATATGAACTTCTCTCAGTGGGGGCCTCCTAATGGAAACAACTGACAAGAATATAAAGATGCAAAGGGAGATAGATATCCACCTACTATATAGCAGAACCTAAAGTACAATCTTGCATGTCAGACAAGGCTAGGGGACAAATAGCTGCTTTGATGCTTTCACCATCTCTCATTTTCCTTGCTAGCTTTCTTGCCCCTTGCGGCCTCAATCTCTAGCTGGATTGCAAGCTTGCATACAACATTACAGTGAATTACAGTGAAGATCAGGGGGGACATCTCTATGTTCAATCCTTCTGCGTTTGCTTGTCTTTTGTGATCCCAACAAGAGATGAATAGGCACCTATTATTCCAGTAGGGTAGACAAAATCGTGAAATCAAACAAAATTTCGAATTGAACCTACTTTGGATGCAATGTTCATCCGTCCATACAGACAAAATAAATAAGTAAACCAGAGCCACCATGAAGAAGACAGCATTGTCAAAATAGAACGGTAAGTTGGTAGATAGCTAGCACAGACAAATTGGTCTTGTTTTTGTTCACACGGTAACATCGATCCCAGTTTTTGTTTCATTTATTCCAATCGTCGTTGAAGAAGGCTCCATTTTTCTTTATCATTTGTTTCAGTCGTTTTTTTTAAAAAAGACTAGCATCTGTTACCACATGTCTAAGCGATGTCTGATCCTGATTGGTCCATATCGATCCTCTCCATCACACTTATCTAAGTTACAATACATCTGTATCATCAACCATTAAGTCCCCCCCTGTTTATATAGATTTTAATCAGAGGTCTTAATTCTTTTTCATTAGGAGGAGGAGGCTATACTGCGGTTAGATTGTTGTCATCAATCTTGTTCATGGTGCATTGCGATTCACATATTAACGGGGAACACTAATATATATATATATATATATATATATATATATATATATATATATATATATAACCATGGTGCCTTATGTAATTTTCCTATATAGGACGAGTGTTTCATGCACCATGGTGCCTAGGCACCAATATCAATACCCGTTGATTTGCTTCGAGATTCGCAACGTTTGATGTGGGTATCTTCATATACCCATAAAAAAGTATATTTGAGATGTCAAACTCCGAAAAAATTTAAATTCAACTTCAGTTTAATTAGTTTGAACTATTTTTTATGGTATATACTCACTGTAGTTGCATTGAACTCAAAAGTAGTTCAAACTAATTTGAACTGAGTTCAAAACTTACTTACCATAAATATATCAAGAGTATAAAACATTTTCATACCCAAACTCAAAAAAATTATCAATCATACACGTGTATCGGATGTTGGTGCCTAGGCACCATGGTGCCTTATGTAATTTTCCTATATATATATATATATATATATATATATATATATATATATATATATATATATATATATATATATATATATATATATATATATATATAAGCATTGAACTCTCCCCTCGTTCGGCTGTCGTGGCCCTTCCCGATTAATAACCAAAACCTTGGTTGTCTTCGCGGGAAAATATCACAGATGATAATTTTGATTAACCGTCTATGATAAAACGTTTAGTATAGCTTATTTTGTAGTAGTGGCACCAGCCTCTTGCACTGAGCATAAGGGTATTTTCAATGGTCCTATATTAGTAATATCCATAATATTAATTAGCATGCTAGCTAGAATTATAGAGGGAAAATTAAAGAAGAGAGAAAAGCAGTGTCACATACAAGACTATCCAATATAAATATATTATCTAAAATATCCATTAGGGAGGAAGAAGATGTTTACCATGTGGGGCCCATTGTAACCACCTCGCTGTGCTCGCCGGCATCGACCATCATGCTCACCACTCCGCTGCCACACTTGATGTTGTGCCCGTTGTGCCTGCCGCCATGCCACGTTGGTAGCGATGTATCAAATCCGTTCACTGCCAATACAAATCCAACTGGATCTCTAGGAGGAGGCGACGAAGGAGATACCGAGGCAGAGGGGCGGTGAGGAGGGTGCTAATGAGGAGGGAGAGGGGGGAGATGTAGGGCGGTCGGCGTCGGTGGGACAGTGAGGATGGAGGGAGATAGGGGAGATGTAGGGTGGTGAGGTCGGGGGGAGAGAGGCGCTGGTGAGGGGTGAGATGTAGTGTCACTATTGGAAATATCTTAATCATTCACTGTCAACAGATCAACTCATGGTAATTTTTGTCGTGAGAATCACAACTCCATGTACAAGTGGGTAACTAACAATCTCTTTTCTTGTGCAAAGCTATACGCGCATTGATCCTAACTAATAAAAGTCAAATCATAATAAAACCATCCAATCATGTCTTTGGTTTAACGGGGAATCCATTGGAGTCACTCAGCCCTTCAAAAGAATTGCAGGTGTTTGATGAGCATTGGACTCCTCCCGTCTATGGAATCTCCCTGACCACAAACAAGAATGAGAAATCAAGCTCGAAGCTGCCGTCCCGGTCCCACCCAACAACACATACCGACACTATCAAACCTGAAATGCCATCGATATATTGATAAAAAAGGAACAACGAGTACAACTGAGCTGGTCAGGTATGCACACAAGTATGTTCAGGTGCATACATGCATACAGGCTTGTTTGGCAGAGCTACACCACTGAAAAAATGAATCTGGAGCAGCAGGTCCACCAAAAACAGCTTCACTGTGAATCTGAGATTCCACCATGGAGCTAGACAAAACTGTTTGGCTTGCACAACAGCTCCAGATCCACGAAACTGAGTTTTTGGTGGGAATGACCTGTTTTGCCCATGGGTTTTATGGTGGTATGGGATGGGGTGTGTAACCAGTGGTAAAAGATGGGTAATTACCACCCAACTCCACGAGTAGGTAAGAAACAAAGTTTCGTGGAGCACCCCTTGAGGTGCTCCATGGATTTCATGAATCTGGAGCTAGATTTAGTATTTTGGTGGATCCAGATTTCGTGGAGCTGGAGCGTTTGGATAAAAATTCGTGGAGTGAAGCTGTTTTTGGTGGATCTGGAGTTGGTGGAGCTCTGCCAAACAGGCCCGTAGAAGTACTCAAGATTTTACAGGAGACTGACGCAAGAGCTGATACAAAAAGAAAAGGATTCAGCTCACTCGATCGACGACAATACTTATGCAAGTGAAGATTTCGACGTGCGTGCCGGTGTCCAACGTGGAAAGGATTAAGAAAGAATATTATCTGGATACGTATATAGCTTTTGGTGCTTGTGCAGCGCCGGTTGGTAAATATTAGTAAGCCGTCTTCTGAAAGCCTGAAGAGCCAGCAGAACCTGCTCGGCTCATTGGTTCCCCGAACCTTGTTTAATTCTCGTTTTTTTTCCTTGGCTCGATCGCATAAGCGACATGGAAAGCCAGGTGTCTCTGTGTCAATCCCGGATTGCATCTTGGGCATAAATTGATACAGGATCATCTCGCCGATTTGACAACTTGGCAGGAGTTAAGCTGTCATCTTTCTCATGGTATCCGGTTTGCCATCAACTTGAGGATTAATTGAATTCGGATGTATGCGTTCTTCAGTCGCCGGATGCACATACGAGAACGTCTGAACTGTCTGAACTCGCGGCGGTGCGATGCGACCTTTTGCGACGAGTTTTATCAGTCGGCACTTGTCTGCAGATTCCTTCTTTCAAACTGCCGGTGTTTGGATCTTGCCGGAGTATTTCTAACTGGAGCGGCGGAACTCCACTGGTTGGCAACGCAAGAGTTTAGTCCGCGCACGCCACCGGCCGCCGCTCGTCGACGGAGCTCCGCCGCCGGAGTATTACTAGTTCGATGCTTATGCATTGCTATGGATTTAAATTTTATATTATCTCAACACGACATGCCATTATCACCAAGATCGGCCCACGACATGACCTTAGTTAGGGTAGCGCTCGGGATGAGCTTTGTTGTGCCTGCATTGTGCCTCTGCCACACCTATGGCTCCACGGTGGTGGGAACTGAAAAATAACCCCAATAGGATGAGATAATGGGAAACCATAGAAACGTTTTTGTGTGAGGAGGTATTGTTACAAGCTTTTTAGGGATGTGGAAGGGAGAGATGGGATGTAGAAGAGGAGAACACGTCACTTAGCATTCACCATCCGAGAAAGCATTCTAAAACAAATAGATGAGATCAAAAATATATATTGCATGTTGTAAATGTGGATGTAAAATCTATATGACTAACAAAATGTATTTTTTTTAACATTAGATATATAGTCATACTGTAAATCAAATACCCCATAAACCAGCTTTAATTACTAGAGCGTACAATCTGTACCATGAAAGTAAAAATGCACATGCATCTCAATGCACATGCCACCACACATCTCAATAAAAGGCTTTAATTTTGTAGCATACATGACAATCAGATTATCTCTTGTGACATCATTTGCGGCAAATTCGACGCATTTTTTTAGACAATCGAACTGTCATTCATTTTTATCTGAGAGGGAAATGAATGCACATGGTTAAAAAAATCACCTAGCTAGATTCATATCTTTTGCCAGTACATTATAGTGATACCTCCATGCTCTCTTGGCCACCAGATCCAAAAAAAAGCAATTGATCATATCGAGAATTCCAACCGAAGCTACATTCAAATAATTATTGCATCAGTATCTGCAGTCCTGAAGAACCAACTTCTTGCTTCATCTGCATATCAAGCATCAGGTCACAAGCTACGAAGTGGAATGGCATATCGAGGTACTGATTAGATGAACAACCAAACAATTAATCTGAACACTCGTTCATTTAGGCAGCAGATGGTATGCACTAATCTTAGAACAAAAAAAAAGGTTGCTGAGGATTAGTATACTTTGGTTTGTCTATGAAAAGATGCATATCTTCATTCTTCAACATCCGACATTATATATTCAAAATATAGAGGGCATTCATGTTAGCTTCTATTGATGGCTTTTGGCTGTAAATGAATAGTAGCGACTGAAAGAAGTGATTTTTTAGGAGACGAGAGGCGCAAAAAGTGAGAGAGAGATACGAGCGCGAGATGAGAGCGAGAGGAATGGAGTACATGATGCGTGTTGTAACCCCCTGACTTATCCTCGGAGCGAGACAAGAGTGAGAGGAATGGAGAAGATACTTCGAGAAGCCAAGTGTTCATAATAAGCATCTTCTTTTTAGCTTCTAAAAGATGTTTTCGGGTTTTCTACAATAACTAGCTTTTAAACGAAGTGTCTTTTCAATGTGGGGTTTACAAGTTGATTGTAGTACACACTGTAGTGACTTATTTATATCGGCCAAAACTGATACGAAGATGCCCGATCTTCACGACGTAGGATCTCTCTTGAAGGGTAAATATGTGACTAACTTGAAATCACGTGGATTCTGATGAACGAAAGTATACGATTGTCTGTCTTGATTACAGACTTCCATGTACTGGAATTTAACTAGCAACATACTTTGGATCTCCGTCTTCTTATCACATCAAGAATAACGACTTTGCTAGTCCATAAGGAACAACAAGAATCTCGTCATCGGCTTGTGTTCTTGATTTCCTCGGGAATCTTCTGTCGCCGCGTCTCCCACGAACCATGCGCCTAGCACCGCGTGCGTGAGCGCTGTTTCCTGCGTGTCGCTGTGTCCGGCCGAGTGCATGCCTGGTCGTCGCACGTTTGGGCAACTGCATGAGAGCTGATTTATCACATCAAGCAGCGGTTTATCCATCAGGCTTTGCATGCAGCATTGCAGCAAGCGTAAAGCATCAAATGAAGTTATCCATCAGGACATGAATGTGCATAATTTCTAAGTTTTTTTAATTAATGTATATGAGTTTTTTAATTCTCATATACTATCTTTTTTCTGGTTTTTTTATTCCTAGGTATTCTCTATGCATTGATCTCTATCTATATATTTTTTACTTATATATATAAATTAGTTTTAATTAAAAATCAATTGCAAGATTATGTTAAAATCGTGCTATACTTCCGATGCATCAGCCGCCAGCGTTTCTTGTTTTGGTGCTACAGGACTTTGCTACAGTGTCAAACAGTATCGCTACAGTAACCGCTGCGATTGGAAATTCTTTTTTTTCTATTTCATGTTTTGTTTTTTTTCTATTTTTTCAGATTAAACAATTAAAAGGTAAAAAAAAGAAAAAGTTTTTGCTAGGGATTACAATTATTCGTCCCCTCTGGTTGTCATCGACGATCCTACGAAATGACATTTGGCCAGAGGAGAGCCTTATAAGCGCATGGAGGTGAGTGGCATTAGCACTGCACACCCACGAGCTCCCCCATGGCTCCAATGTTTCACCCGGAGACACTGCTTCCGAGCTCAATCTCTCCAAAGATCAACTCCATCCTCCAATCCCACATCTACCCACAAGTAGGTCATGTCTTCCACGCCCTCGCCAAGTTCAAGTCCTTGCTTGTTAAAGTCCTCAGCAAGAAGAGGACGCCAAGATCCGGCGGCACGTACACCATCAGCTACCACCCCCAGTCGAGGTCGGCGAAGAGCGGCAAGAAGAGCAAGATCGCCAGCTTCGTGAAGCTGCAGTTCACCTGGGCCGCCAGCTCGTCGTCGGCGCAAGAGAGGGATCTGGACGTGAACCATGTGCACTCGTACTTCTACGACTCGACGTGGAGCGTGGCGGTTCTGGGCGAGGAGGAGGAGGTGTGCGGTGGCGAAGGCGACGACAGGGCCGAGCGCTGGTACCTCTGCTGGCTCGAGGATGAGAGGTCGGATGATGCACCGGTGGCTGAAGAGGGAGAAGACGACGGCGACAATGCAATGAATGAGATCGACAGGCTCGCGGCGAGGTCATCGCGAGGTGCCACGCCAAGTTCTTGCTGGAGAAGCAGGAGTCGTACCGGAGGTACCAGGAGATGATGGCCAGGAGCATGTGAGTTGATGGCGACGAATGCACAGCTTGGTTTCCAAAATCTCAACTTCTAAAGTAAGCGACGTTATGCGAGTACAAATCTAGTGTTGAACTCTTGTGCCCTGGATCGAGTTAGAGGTCAGTTCTCCGGAAGTAATGTGCGTTTGGTGGATTAATCAATTAATGTCAGACTTGAGTTATGATTGGAGGGAAATCTTACAAGGAGTCAAGAAATAATATCGCTCGTGGTAGAAATCAGCTTGTACAGTTGTACATTTTACAACAATCAAAGGGTGTCAAAGTGTTTTGTACATGTGCGTCGTCCAATACGATCCAAACGCAACGTGCAGTACAAGTGCCATTGGATACTGCATTTTGCATGGTACAATATTATGACTTTGCTTCAGATGCAACCTGATTAAATAAGATCCCAACCAAAACAAGTTTCACTCACGGCAAATTTGAGGCAAAAAAGAAAAGTTTCACTTGGAAAACGTCTTCTACATATTTTTTTTTGGAGAGGAGGAAACGTCTTCTAGATGATGTAGTACATACCAAGCCGAGCTCTAACCGTGGGCCCAAGCCCAACGTTACACGAACATGAACCACAGAATTGGGCCGTGTACCACCTCCCTCACGAAGTCAAACCACTATCGACTCGAGGCCCAAAGCCCAACCTCCACATGAACCACCTGACCCCCACGGCCCCACGTCTCTCCTCGTTTAACCCACGAGGTTTCGCAGTTGGCCGCCTCCTCTCAACTCACTTCGCGAGCGAACCGCGAGCAAAGCTAGGGTTTCGATTTCGACCCGCCTCTCCCCCTTCCCACCTCCTCGACGCGAAGGCTCGCCATGGAGGGGGCAGAAACCGCCGCCGCCCGCAAGAGATCCAGGCCGGACACGGCCAACGGGGGCGCCGCCGGCGGGAAGCGCTCGAGAGGTAACGCCCCGCGCCCCCATCTCTCTATCGTCTCCTAGTACGTCGCCTTCCATGTATGCTTCGAGATATTGTTAGATTTCCATCGTGTTGTGTGTGCTATGCGGCTGGATCTGCAAGCCTCGACGCTCTCTAGGGCAGTTCGAGGGTTTGTTCTGCGAGCTAGGGTGTTGTGCCAATTATCCCCAGTAAGATTACATTAATCGAGCTTGTGTTTGGACTGACTATGACTATTTATGATTATGAGTATGCAAGTGCTTTCATGAACAAGGATGAGCAGTTACGCTAAATTGGATTTCTAAGGTTAATGTTTTACTTGGGTTAATATTCGAGTGAAGGCAGTAAAAAATAAAACATATCGTTTCTTGGGGGGAAAGGGCAATTACCTCATGATAAGACACGAAATTTGCGTATTCAGCATAGGCCACGTTCAAACAGATCGGTGTTTCCCCTTAGAAATCAAAAGGAGGGAGTCCACGGGATAAATATTTGGGAAATGTGGTTTACAGATAGAACAGGTGAGCCCTACTTCTTATAAGAAAATACAAGTGCTGTTGAGCCATACATTGATTGAGCTTGTGTTTGGACTTACTATGACTATTATGATTATGAGTATGCAATTTTCATGAACAAGGATGAACAGTTATGCTGAATTGGATTTCTAAGCTTAATGTTTTACTTGGGTTAGTATGCGAGTGAAGGCAGTGAAAAAGAAAACAGATTGTTTCTGGAAAAAAATGGGGCTAGTTCCTCATGATCAGAGTACTGGATTAACTAGATGAGCACATCTGACCATAGACAGGAAATTTGCATATTCAGCATAGGCCATGTGCAAGCACATCGGCATTTCCCCTGAGAAATCAAAAGGAAAGAGACTGCGGGCTAAATATTTGGGAAAGGTGGTTTACAGATAGAACAGTTGAGCCCTACTTCTTATAAGAAAATATAAGTGCAGACTACAGACAGGCTGCATCTTAGTGTATGATTTGAGCAGCTAACGCACCTAGAGTAGCTAATGACCCTAGTGGTAGCAGGCCCTATGGTATAATCATTATAGGAAATCCCTGAGTTGTTCTCTTCACTCTGATCCGATAAAACTGTAAGGCAGCAGCTTCATGCAATGGATTGGAGTTCAGATTTGCTGGATCTAGCAAGCACTGTGTGCCTGACAGCATGCATGCTATTTCCACAGTTAAATACTTCTAGCATAGTGAGAAAAGCTAGACAACTGAAAATCTGAAACAATTCATTTAAGAGCTCATGTACTAAACTACTAAAAAGTTGATCTATAAGTGGTTTCCTCTAAAAGAAGGAAATAAAATGGTAAAAGTAATGGTGATAGGAAACATATTTGGAAAAGCATAGCGTCTTTTGATCAAAATGGAATTTGAGGATTCTCCGATTCAAGCAAAAAGAAGAAACATGCGGGGACACAGTATTTATCAGTCGAGCAGTGATCTATTTTAAGTTCTTATGTTTCAATTATATCATCTTTGTTAGATCTAAAATTCTGTCCATTACATCACATTCATTGGACACATTGTATATTTTTACTTGATTAGAAAATTAATAAGGCAACTTCTCACAAGTGAGGAAATGTAATTAATTTTATGCAACAGAAACGGAGTCATATCAAACTGGTCTATCAAGCAAATCGAAGCCTTGCACCAAGTTTTTCAGGTTCTAATCTTAACCTGTCAAAAATAACATCAGAATGGTAGCTTCTAATTTTCACTATGTATCACAATTACGATTTAGTTCTTCCCTGTAAGTTTTATTTTTGATGCAGAAGCTGTATGGAATGTTGTAGATCATAATACATGCACTACACATAGATGAATTGGCTATTTTCTATGATAATGTTCAAATGAATAAGGCACATAACAATGCCTCAAGTCACAGTTATTGTGTGTTTTTGTTCTAGCATATAAACATATATATGTTCTCCTTTGCTGTTAATTGGTAACTGAGTGTGCACTAATATATGGTTTAGTAATGTTAAGTAATGGAAGCATTGGTATAAGCACTTACAGATTGCATGAGTTATGTGTGTTTTGTGTTGATCTTTGTTGATTCTTGAGTGTCCCTGGATATTGGTTTATACTTTATACTTGTAATCTTTCATTTGATCAATTTGTTTATCATTCTTAGTCAAATTCCAGCATGCTGAAAATTGTTAGACGCAACTTCTCAATTATGTTCTTGCTGGAGAAGCATGGACATGCTCAGTTTTTTTGTTTCATCTTGGTCCTTCGGATGTGGTTAATGTGGTCCGTCCGTGCATGAAAATCTTGTTGTTCCATTTTGTGCAATGTCATTAGCTAATGCCTAAAACTGTGTGATTATTATTATGTTTCTTAAGGTTTTTTTGAGCTTTTTTAACTGAGACTTAAACTCGGTATTTTCTTTATTGCAATATCAATAGGTAACCTGTAATACTTTGAATGATGCAGCACGGTTGGATGCCCTTTTGGTGAGGGCTGTCATTTCCTGCACTTTGTTCCCGGTGGATACCAGGCGGTAGCAAAAACACTCAACCTAGGCAACCCTGCTGTATCTGCACCGGCAAGAACTCCTGTGGATCATGCTGCTGTTGCTAATTCTCATCCAGCTTCTACTGGCAAGACACGCATGTGCACCAAGTACAACACTGTGGTAGGCTGCAAATTTGGTGACAAGTGCCATTTTGCTCATGGTGAGAGGGAGCTCGCCAAGCCAGCCTACATATCCCATGAAGGTGATATGGCTCCTATGGGTGGTCGATTCGGAGGCCGACATGAACCACTTCCGCCAGCTGCGATGGGCCCTCCAGCCGGAAGTTTCGGTGTCTCAGCTACTGCCAAGATCAGTGTCGATGCCTCTCTTGCCGGGGGCATAATTGGGAAGGGTGGGGTCAACACGAAGCAGATATACCGAGTTACTGGGGTTAAGCTCTCAATACGTGATCACGAATCAGACCCGAACCTGAAGAACATTGAGCTCGAAGGCAATTTTGACCAGATAAAGCAAGCCAGCAACATGGTGAGTGAGCTCATTGCGACCATCAGTGCCAGTGCACCGGCGAAACATCCCTATGGTGCAGCGGCGCCAGCAGGCCGAGGCGGCCCTGGGGGCAGGGGCAATTACAAGACCAAGCTATGCGAGAACTTCGTGAAAGGTACCTGCACTTTCGGCGAGCGCTGCCACTTTGCTCATGGTGAGAGCGAGCAGCGGAAGGGTGCCGCTTGAGAACCGAGATGCATCTTGGGCGAACCTGCATCAATTCTCCATTGGCTATTGTGACTATTCTCTTTGCAGCTTTAGGTGATTAGCCTGCTGTTTTGTGATTTTATGGATTATGCTCTAGATGCAGCTTTTGAAATATATTTTATGAACTCGTCTATCTGTCATCCAGTGTAGTTAGTCACCTTTTATTAAGTTTTTTCTTGTGCACTTTATTGGGTTACGGACTTGTAGCTTCAGCAATGAGTGGAGAATAGCCGGGTGTGTTGCCCAAAGAATAAGGGCCCTGTTTTTTTAGCTTTTAGTTTCTGCTTTTGATTTTTCTATAATAATTAGTTTTTAAATAGATTGTCTTTTTAAGATAAGATTTACTAGTTAATTGTAGTATATATTGTACTGACTTCATTTATATCGGTAAAACTCGCACGTGAGTTTCTGTTACTCTGTAATCTTTCACATGAACAGCACAAAAGTCACAAATCGTAACCAAATGATGAAAGATGGAGGGTGTGCTCAAATAACTAACATAAATTAACACAAATATAGTTTTTTACACTTTAGTTGAGTTGTGCTCTTATTGGTTGGAGGAGGATTAATTAAATTGCTTCAAAAATAATTACACAAAGTTTATTTCTCCATTATCGCAGATCTATAAAGAAAACACAAGTATTGAAGTATCAAATATATAACTAAATTACTAGAGTATATGGCTACTATATGCTAAATAGTAAAAGACAAAAAAATAAAAGAAAACAAGAATTCCAGATTCAAGAATATATGTCAGTATACGGTACACTAGCGCAAAGTCCACACCAGGGCACCAGCCACACTGGCGCCTCTCCTCACTTATAAAATTTGATAATTGAAATATTCAATATTTTAGGAAAAATAAATTGGTACTATAAAGACGAATTGATGGATTTTAGCCCAAAAATACTACCATGACATTATGACATAAGAACGCTAACATTCAATCATCACCTACATGAATATATATGTGATTCAATCTCGATAATTAGTATTAGTGTATCACAATACACAAATATCATATCTATGAATCTATGATCTATCTTATTATTCTTATTAGTGATCATCATTCATCGAGATATCAAGTCATCAAGCCATCAAGTATTTACTCAATTAAGTCAACTAGTCAATTCTCGACTCGGCCCTTTGCAATGCAGCCTGATCTGCTCAACTAGTAAACTGCTCCAGCCTCCAGCCACCCGTGCTCTGATCGGCTCCTTGCCTCCCTGATCTGCTCGAGTGCTCAATTGCTCCACTTCAAGTCCCAACTGGACAAGGACCAAGCCAACCCCCAGGCCCCAGGCGGGTGGCGACTAAGCTCTAGGCCCTAGTGGTGCTGGCCTGCTATAAGTTCAAGTTTCATTAAGTTAGTTTTTGTAATAATGATAAATACAATAGTGAGGCTAACTTGTTTATTAACTAACAAATACAAATGTGAGACTAACTCGATTGTTAATTACGATATTGCTTAAAGTCTCATTTGGATGAAAAGGTGAAAATTATGAAGTTATACATTTGATATCATATTCTTATATCTTATTGTATTTCTCGGATCCAAAATATAGATTAAACTCCACCAAAAGTCTGAGATGAATATATGCATATGTTTTAATTATACATTCTTGTCTGCACACATTTATGAGGAGTTCACTCTATGTTTTGTAATTTTATTAGTATTGATCCATGTTCCTCTTTCCACATATTAGGATCTACATTTTGAAACGTATCATTTAAGTATATAAAACTTGTGTAACTCATATATACTCATCATTGATTTAAACTCAATCATTTGCAATCAGGTTGTCATCTAGTTTCTCTATTATGTGTTAATGGTTGGATAAGTAATGACAACTAGATGTGTAAGCTTTGTTGTCAATTAATCTTAAAGACAAAAACTTCCATTCAAATGAGTTAATTGATCTACAAACTTATCATAGAGTATACAATTATTGTGTACGTGTTGTATACTCGTAAATTATTTTCTATCTCATTATTTGTTGAGATTGTCATGAATTACTAAAAAAGAAAGATTATAGAATTTAATCCATCTATTATGTGTTAATGGTGAAGTTTTGGTAATCAATGGCAATTGATTTATGAACTAACATTTTTATCAATTAGATGAATATGTTAGGTTCCACAAATGAGGATGACTTGTGATGGCCTCATGTGTTGAAGATCATTAAGTCAAGATACGGGATAGAAGATGGCTTTATGAGTTGGAGGCCATCAAGAAGAGGAGATGATCATGAGTTGATCAACATCCTGAATACAAGTTGATCATGAGTTGATCTTCAAGTTAAGATAAAATCCATTATGTATTGATAGAGTTTAAGTGAAAGATGCATCATGAGTTAATGCATATCAAGATAATGATTTAAGACAAAGGTATGACTAGTTAGGGCTAAGGATGTGTTCTTAGTTTTTTACCGGTCTTGGTGATTAGTTGGAAGACCGGATTGCTAGTATAGGATTAGTGCACTATTAAGAGAGTCATGTCTAGTAGCTTGAGTTTTATCATGCGTTGATAGCTCAATCTAATTTGCTCTAGCTCTCCGTAGCATGATACTATTATTTGCGAATGTGTTTTGCAAATAATTGAGGCTCATGTGTTGAATCCTTGTAACATGGAACTATATATTGTAAATGTGTTTTGCAAGTGTTTGAAGTCTATGTTTTCTATTCCTTGTGGTATGAGGCTTATATTTATAAATGTGTTTTGCAAATGATTAAAACTCATATATAATCCTTGTAGCATGTGACTTAGGTTGTGAATGTATTTTGCAAACATGTTGAGTCCATGTACCTTTTACCTTTTATCAAGATTTCTAATGTGTGCAAGTGTGTTTTGCAACTTATTGGGAATCATTGTTGATCTTTGTGTGTATGATACTATAATTTGCAAATGTATTTTACAAAATTTATTGAAGTATATGCATTTCTGAAGAAAATCAGAACTATTGTTGTTTGTCTTGTGGTACTAACGCTGGACGGAGCTACCGGCGTTGGGATCACGGTACTACCTCGTTCGTTGATGGTCAAAAACCTGTGTGGTTGAAAACTAATATGGCCAAAGATTTGTGTGGTCGAAGATCATCGTGATCGAAGATCAACGTGGTGGTCGAAGACTTGTGTAGTAGAGGATCGACGTGGTAGTCGAAGACCAGTGTTGTCGAACCAACATGGTCGGACTAGAGTGGTCGAAGACTTATGTGGTCGAAGGTCGACGTGGTTGAACCAACATGGTCAGACAAGAGTGGTCAAAGATCAACATGGTCAAACCAACATGGCCAGACCAGTGTGGTCGAAAACCAGTGTGGCCGAAGACCAGTGTGATCGGAGACCTAGCACGATCGAAGACCTGTGTGGTCGGTGATTGGTATTACCGGCTCTGTGTGAGCGATATGACCATTTATGTAGCGGTACGTTTTCCAGAGAGATGCATTTTTGGGAGTCTTCTCCTCCCCTGTGAGAATGGTAGTTCCACAGTGTGCAGCAGTACTACCAGATAGTGGTCGACAATACTACCGATTTCAATCTGTAACAACTAGTTTTCCGACTGTTATAGAGGGGAGCGGTAGTATCGATCTTAAGCTGGCGGTACTACCGGAATTCCTGATTTTTGTCCCCAACAGCTAGTTTTCATGGTGTGGGCTATAAATACCCCCTGGTCAGTTGGGAGGGAGACTTTTACCACTCTATTTCATTTTCTTGAGCTACTGTGAGGTTCTCTTCTCAATTGTGCATGCGTTGCACTTTGTGAGTGAGAAGAAAGGCTCTAGATTGCACGTGTCACATCTAGAGGTGGATTTTGTAGCCAGTTGGGTTTGCGCATTCATTGCATGTGGTGAGAATAAAGCAAGAGGTTTGACTTGTTACTCTTGAAGTTTGCTGACTTCTAAATAGTATTGGAGGCATTGCGCATGGTGATCTTCTCAAAGAAAGTTGTGAGAAGATCCAGTGTATTGTGAAGATTAGAGCTCACCTACCCAGAGTGGGAAAGAGCTAACACTAGTGGAATTGAGGTGTTTGGCTTAATCCATGGAACCGGTCGAAGTCGTTTGAGTTTACCTCAACATGGACTAGAGAAGACCGGCAAGTTTTCGAGCACCACGGTAAAAAAAATCGTATTCTTGTGAATTATGCTCTTGTGCTCAATCTACATTCAAACAATTTATATTCGTAGAATTAAATTGATTGATTGTCAGCTACCACCTCATCAGATGTCAAGCGACTTCAAAGTCTCCTGCACCAGCCCTGATGAAACGGATGCCAACACCTCATCAGTCGCGGTCTAGACGCCATGCCATGCATTAATGGATTGCGCATGCCCTTCGAGTTGGGCTCCTCAGCAGGCTGCCTACCACCGCTGCGCCATAGGCCGATGGGGCCATCGCCTGATGTGTCGCTGTTGTGTTGACTTCGGACATCCTCCTACGGATACGTCCTCTTGCTGAGCTAGAGAAGCACAACAAGGGATATATGTCATCTGCTGTGGCTGTCGAGCTCGAAGAGGAGATTAGATTTGTTAAAACAAGCGTTGCAGGCTAAAAATAGAAAAAAAAACATGGTTACAATATCATATATGTGCAGGATTCCTGAGTCTACCCGTGTTATCTACCCAGGCAAGTACAAAGACATCTACCATGTGTCGACAAAGTAGTCACAGTTATTTGCATAACTATGTCTTCTGGGAAAAGGTTCCGCTTATTTTGGCTTGAGTTTCTGACTTCTGACTTATTTTTTACTATTCCTAAATTTCATCTTTTTCTGACTTTTTCGCTTTTTGCCGGTTCTTTTTTCTCGTATTCGTTTGCATTATCCGTGATAGGCTAACAAGTTTTTTTCTATTTTTAAATATTTTTAAATTTAGTTATGTCAAATAAACCACCATCAGGTACAGTATAATTTCAATCAGCTACAGTGCAATTTCAGTCATAAGCCAACTTATTTCAGTCCAACCAAGTTGCATGTAACTGTGCACCCTTTCATACTTGTCTCCTGGACATACGCACACTGGAAATACATCGAGAGAGAGTTACGACCCACTCTGATGTGATGTTGCAACGACTTCATTTTCCTCTCCGCATGCTCCCTCATTTGTTTTCCGACGCTCCTGCGCATCCATACATTGTCCAAAATCACCAGGTCGTCGTTTTCAAGAGCTGTTGAAAGTGTGGGGAAACGCAGTGCATGAAATTGCTAATCTCGACTTAGTCGTAAACCAACTGTAGTCGTAAAGCAGCTGTTAAAATGCTGCCGGTTTCAAAGTACTGTAGTCGTAAAGCAACTGGGGGATCGAGGCTAGTAGATTTTTTCGTAAAGCAGCTGTTAAAATGCTGAAGCGACCTTTTGGTGTGAGCAACGGCAACTGCGCACATGCGGGACATGTCCGGCGCGCTCATGATATGACGTCGGCGCGCTCGTGCAGGGAGGAATCTATCCGCTCGTGTGCGTGGGGCTGCGGTACGAGGTGGTGGTGGTTGGGGTTCTTCAACGGCGCAAACCTCGTGTGCTCGGGTATGCCATGTAGTGGTTGTACTGTACCTATTGGAGAATCGTGTGAGGAATGCTAAGGAGGTGTTTCAAATGGCTCGAGCTTCTATCTTTTGGTCAGAATTTTTTATTTAAGAATAGTAGCAGTTGGAAGTAGAAGCGGCTGAAAGTATGAGATATTTGATTCGGCTGGAGCTTTTAGCTTTTGACTGAGCTAATTTGGTAAAGCTGATTCAAACGGGGAACAATCTAGTCAACCAACGATGCCACAGCTGCCCCATCCCTTCCCCTAACATCGGCGGAAGTAGCAACAATATTGTAGCAACCTCTTCAATCCGTCTGGCCCAGTGTGTGTCGCTGCCTTAGCCCTGTTGTCATCTTGAAAGTCAGTGAGCGCTGCCCCTATTTCTCAAACCGCCACTCCTATTCACCGTAATTCGTCGTCTACTTTGCCTCTCCCAAAAATGGGGTTCCCTCTCATCCTCCCCACTCCCCTGCAATCCTGTTGGGTTGCTTATTCATCAAAATCATCACCGAAACCATGCCGACAAGTAGTTGCGTCGTCCACCTTGCCGCAGTGCACCACCTCCTCTGCATCACCGCGACCACCTCGTCCTTATGAATCCCTTCGTGCCTACTCCTAAACCTCCTTGCCACCCCAGTCTCTCGTCGGTGAATGCCTCCGCTCCGTTATGGGCGTCACCATAGCCGGCCCTCTTCGTCGCGCCCTCACATCGTGCTCATGTGCCCTCCATCCAAGCTAGAGGACCTGCCAGATTCCCCACCGGCTTATTTCTCTCCACATCTGTTGCCCTAACCCCCCCCCCCCCCGTTCCAGCCGAAGCCCTCTTTCCCCTCACCCCAAAACACAAAAAATGGGTTCTCAAAGAACAGGAACGCGACATGCCCGACCTCGCTTCGTAGCTCCACTGTCGTAGCTCATCGTCGCCCCATAGCTGCACTCGCCCCTGTTTTTCCCACGCCACGAGCTGAGGACATGAAGCACAATGTGCCCCTCGGGCTCGCTCTTGTGCGCACTCGGGG
Source organism: Dendrocalamus latiflorus (assembly GCA_017311315.1). Taxonomy (NCBI): domain Eukaryota; kingdom Viridiplantae; phylum Streptophyta; class Magnoliopsida; order Poales; family Poaceae; genus Dendrocalamus; species Dendrocalamus latiflorus. The sequence continues at coordinate 35,640,412 of CM029637.1, forward strand.
AGGAAGTGTGGTGGGGTGGAGACAGTAGGGGGAGGCGGAGGTGGCGCTGGGGGTGGAGGTAGTGGTGCGGAGGGGGGAGTTAGCGGTGTGGAAGGGGAGGTGGCACATGGGTAGGAGAAAGGTGACCGCACGCTCGGGTGGGAAATTGGCAGGCGAGAGAAGAAGCCGAACGTGGGATCGAAGCCACTTCAATAAACGACTTCTACAAACCAGATGTTTAAGGTGATTTTCGATTTCTGAAGGTCAAAGACCGAAAGCCAAAGCCGTTTCAAATGACCCCTAAGATTCATGTGGGGGAAGCTAGTCAAGGGCGGGCTGCACCTATTTGGGGCTGGCTATTTGCAAGGCCTGCTTCTCGTTAGGCCCGTTTTCGTCATCCGGCCCAAGAGTATCACAAGCCTATCGCTCTTCGTCCCTCTGCCACCGGTCCACCACGCACCATACACCGTGAGGCCCAACATAGAGAAGAACTCCCAACTTCGTTTACTCTTACACGAGCTGGCCCATTTCTCCGGCTCAACCGTGCATGCTTTCGTACGACGCACGTTTACTCGATCGTAGCAAGCCGCATGAACGAACCGTACGCGGCGCGCTTAATTTTCGACGTCCGAAAGTCTCGAAGCTTCCGGGCCGGAGAAATTCCTATGTCGGCACCGACTCTGGCCGATTCCCATCCGACGCGTCCCGACTCCCGATCAGATCGAATTATCCGATCCACACCGCTCAAAATTCCAAACTCGCAGCCACCACACAAACAAGCAGTAGCACTACTCCAATTTCCCACGTTGGAATTTGCAAGCCCAAAAACGCGCCACCGCCATACGAATAATTAAGGGGGTGCTTATTTGGGCTGTAGTTTTTGATTTTTTTTTATTGTAGCTGGTTTATTTTGTATTATAACTAATAGTATTTTATTTGGTATAATTAAATTAAAAATTTTAAAAATAGAAAAAACATATTAGCTTAGGAAAAAAGAATTGGTAAAAAAGCTCGACAAATTGAAAAGTCAGAAAAATACGAAATTTAGAAATAGTAAGAAATAAGCCGGAAGTGCAACCGAGCGAGGAACGGCCGGAAACTTCCCCAGCAAGAAGGACGGGCCCCATCATCCTTGCGCGATAAGCAACCGCGACGAACCGACCTTAATCACACGTCTCCTCTTCTCGTCTCCGCCCTATATAAACTCTTCCATCGTTTGCGTCCCAATTTGAAGACGTTTACGCGCTCATCTGTCGAGGCTTTTTCCGATTGCAAGCCATGGACGTCGCCTCGGGAGACGTGGTCGCCATCTTGCCCAACATTGACATCGACTTCGATCTAGATGGCTTCGACTTGGCCGCCGACGAGTTCCGCGTAGGCGACGGCGGCGGCGATTACTTTTTCGCCGCCGCCGCCGATAAGAAGAGCGCCGTCCCTGGTTTGGATCTGGGTTCACCCGAGCGTGGCGGTGGCCTCAGCAGAGAAGGCTCGCCGGACTCCGCCGTGACGGACGGGCCGTTGACGTCGGGAGACGGCTCGATGTCGGCCTACATAAGCGAGTTGGAGAGGTTTCTCATGGAGGACGACGGCGAACGGCCGGTGGAGGATCTTGCCGCCGACGAATACTTCATTGATATCCTTGCTGATCGCGAGGACGTCGCCGCGGCCGCCGATGGTGGCAGGAATGCGGACGTGGAGGAGGAGGAAGATCTTGCTGCGCACGAGGACGAAGCGACCTCGAGGAAGCGTGCAAGGTACGAATGATTTCCTTATGTGCATGTGAAGTTCAGCCATGCATGGTGAAGTTTTTAATCTTCGCGACGTCGTCCGAAATGGCAGAAATGAAACAACTAATTTGTACATAATTAGCTCTGTTAGGGGAAAATATCGATGGGATGATACGATCGATCAAGTAATTAGTGGTTTTAGAAATGTATTATCACCTTAATTTCTCTTCGTATCATGTAATATATCTCGACTCGATCAGTACATGATGCAACTCTTTTTTTCTTCTGATGATCACTCTATTATTGACCTCAACTGCTTGATCTATTGCTCCTTGGTAGATTGTGCGAATTTCCCCTGTTAGGATAGGGCCTGCCTGATATTTTTTTTAAAAGAAAAATTAGTGGCTGCATGCTTGTGGTACTGTAAGCATATCTTTGTTTTGGATAACTGCAACGAATTTAAATATATTTTGTTGCAAATGGTATCCCTCAGGCAGAGGAGGAGCACTGCCGTGATGCCAAGCGAAGAACTTGAAGTAGCGAGGAGGCATCTCGACCGAATACGGGAACCGGCGCCTTGGCTACTGTCAGTTCCTGCTCTACGGTGTATGTAGTACATGGCTCCTAACTCACTTCCGATCAGATCGGGTGACTTTATTAAATGCTCCAACCGTACGGCATGCATGGATCATGGAAGATGCATACTTCTGTGACGGCGATCTATGCAGCGGGCTACCGACGGTACGTACATCATCAGGTATAAAAACGGAAAGCTAAAAATAGAGGCTGCCAAATGGACCGTCCAGCACAACTTGTCTAGGTACGGCTCGATTGGCCCGTTTAATTAAGAAGACAGCACCAGATCGGCCCACGAGTTAAGCCTTTGGACCCATTCACAGTTCAACAAGATCATAGACCGTGCTATGCTGGCCTAGACACATTAAGCCCGATAGCCAACGGCCGCTCCCCCACCATGACACCCTCTACTGGCCTCCACGCACTGATACTGGCGTGCCATCCGTTCATCACCCCTCCGCCGCTAGATCTGCCACTGTCCCTCTGCCGCCGGATTTGCCGCGACGCAACTTCCCCCTGCCTTGCCTAGCCCTCCGGTGTCATTTCCTGCCTCTACTTTGGTGCCCTACCCCCTCCACACAACACCACCTACTCCCGCCGTTGTCCCCTCCACCTCGCCTCCGCTTTCCGGCCACCACCTCCCCACCGCCTCAACGAGCCGTGGCTAGCACGACATAATACTATGCATGCTGTGCCGACCCGGTCAACCATGTCAAGGTGTCAGCCCAAACATAGCACACCCTGTTTATGTGTGGGCTGTGTTGTACCTGTATCAGGCTAACAGTAACGTGCTTCAGGTTGGCACAATTAGCACAGCCCATTTGACCATCTCTAAGTAAACAATTCATCAGAATATAGAGGCATAATTAGCTGAATGCCTATGCGTTGCTACAGATTTTTAAAATTTATCATACTACATGTTTTAAAACTCATGGATGGTAAAAAAATTTAGAAGATGCATACAAACATGTTCTAAAAGTTTTTAAATCCGTCAAGTAAGTCAAAAGTCATCAATTACACCTCGTGGTCATAAGTCTAAACCTCGTGGTCGTAGGTCGAGAGCCCTCCAGCACACCTCGTCGTCATAAATCGAAAGCTGTCGACCATCGTGCGTGATCGTAGGTCGGGAACGGTCGACCATCGCTGGTAGTCATAAGTTGGCAGCGGTTGACGATCGATCATGGTCCTAAATCAGGAGCCTTTGACAATGTCTCATGGTCGTACATCAGAAACCGACGATCATCGTTCGTGGGGTCGTAAGTCAGAAGCCATCGAGGATAACTCATGGTCGTAAGTCATAACACATCAACCAGCACTTGTAGTCGTAAGTCGGAAGACATCGATTACACCTCGTGGTCGTAAGTTGAAACACTCGACAAGTGCTCATGGTCGTAAATTAGAAGCTATCGATCACACCTCGTAGTTGTAAGTTGTGTACGTATTTTACTTTGTCTTCCTCCGTGTACGAATTCTCTATTGCATAGCAATATCATTTATCTTTCTACTTACTAATTGTTGCTACCTCAATCGTCCTCATAAAATTCTTCAGAAAATTTATCGCACTACAACATACGACGATCACAAAATGTTTTACGAGTGTAACATATTTCGTACCATTAACAATCTACGAAAGCCACAAACGGATCAACCGACATTGTGTGCCCTTTTATTTCAAAAAAGAAACAACTTGCATTTGTTAAATGTATTCCCTACAACAATTACTATTTACCCCCACAATTACTTTTATTGGATCAATAAAATAATTGTATTATATTTTAAAATCACCCAATAGTTGGAGGACTAGGGGCATGTCACCCAACAGTTGGGCAATTTTGTGTCTTGTTGCTCCACAGTTGGACGATATGGGAAAGTTGCCTAACGGTTGGGCAATTTGGTACAGGAGCTAATGCAAGAGATGCGGTACCCAGCTGCAGCGCCGAGCGGAAGAACGCGCACAGGAGCTAATGCAAGAGATGCGGTACCCCACGTCGTATGCTCGCTTTGCTCGCGTGACTAAGCGAGGAAGCTAGCTGTTTGAAAAATTCATTTCAAAAAGCGTATTATTTATTTTATTTTTTTAAAAAAAAACTGAAAGCCATAAATTCACAGAAAAAAAAGGCCAAAACCCATCGGGAGAGATAGGTTGGCTGGTTGGAAGTGAGAAATGGAGGATGGACCAAACTACCCATCGTCCCGTCCACAAGAGCAAGAACGCTGCTCGCTGCCGCGCCCGCCTGATGGCGAGCGTCGAGCCCTGGCCTGTGCCCGTCCGCCGGAGCCAAGCCGTCCTCGGGTCGAGCCCCACCGCCCCCTGATCACCTGCGCACAAGATCAAGTGGGAACTGCTGCATCTTCCTCTGCACGCCCGTCGAGCGTCCGGCTCCATCGCAGCCCTAAACGAGGCAGCCGGCCGGCCGCACGAACGACTTCAGTTTCACACGCTTCCTGATATGCCCATCTGGTTTCTTTTCCTTTTCTGGTGAGTTGGGCTCCCATCATCCCATGTGATAATAGCATACTCAAAACACATATTCGCACTTCCGTTTTCACCGCAAGATGACACATTCCACGTAGCTTCCACTACGTTATAGAAAAGGGCGTTTTTGTCCATTAAAGTTTTGCTCCGACTCCAAACCCAACATGTACCAAACAAGGGAGTAGGATAGAAACTCCGTATCCCTGTCCAAAACCCACCTCTCCATAAGGGCATCTGTAGTGTATGAAAATAGAGGATCTTAAGCCACATTAAGGTCAACCTTATACATTACAGGGATGACCTTAAGCAGGCTATAAGCAAAAAAGGTTTAAGGCTGACCCTTAAGCTAAAGACCTGGCCACAAGCATTAAAATACAATTTTTCTTTATCTGCCGGATGGGACTATCTTAAGGCCCCTTAGGTTATATACATTACAGCGTCGGTCTTAAGGTTTAGATGAGACTCACCTTAAAGTCTCTTAGGTTATATACACTATAGATGCCCTAACCCATCTCATATCCCAATCCATCCCATACCCACGATCCAAACGCCACCTGAGGATCTAAAATTATATAATTTTGGGCCAAGACCATCGACCGATCAAAGCCCAGTACGTACAGTGGGCCAATCCAAGGGCAGGGCCAGGAGAAAAAATTGAAACATGATAGGAACGGGTGATGTAGACTAGGGTCGACTCTAGACTTTTCTCAAGAAAAAATTGACAGCAACTCTCGAACAACTCTATATGAAACCGATACGTTGATTATATTCCACTCGTTTCATACACATCGATGATCAGGGTTAACTCAGAGAGTTAGTATACCTTACTCTTTTGGTACACATACATATATGGTCTACTAATTGGTACTACTGAATTACTTGACATCCATACATAGCATGCACGGGGGCATTACCTATTTTTTGACTGCCAATTCAGCCAAGCAGTTGGCCTACTATTGGTTTCACTTAGGACAATTCGATGGATGCTAATTTTAAAGTGGAGAGAACCAGATCAACCTTTAATTCTGAATTCTATATGAAAATTTTTATTATTACTGCTTGGCACGTTTAGAAGCAACGAAATGGTAAGGTGTTTGAGAATGTCACGCCAAATATTTCTATATGGAAATGTCTTTCTAAGAATGGACTCGTGTTGCATGTGCACCAAGTCAAAGAAGTACATGCACACAAAATCCTTGATTGGCTAGAAACTATTTCTTGATGATCTTTGACTCTAGAGGGCTGTAACTTTTTCTTTTCTATTTTCTTTGTACATAAACTTTTTTGTTCTTTATTTTTATATATATACTGTCACTTGTAAAAAAAAGTGCAATCCATAAACTCGAATTCTGTAAGCATAAATTCAATCTTAAGTCACGACCGGGTGCAATTTCGAATACACCGAGCAGAAGTGCGCGAATCTTATTTCTCAAAAAGAAAAAAAGAAAAAAAAGTGCACGAATCTTCGATGGAAAGTCGTAATGCATGGGAATATGGGATCACATCAGTGGGCCAGGGTGAAGTACATGTCGAAGACGACGATGATGGAGGTGTCCGTGGAGCTGAGGAGCTTGCTGGCCATGTACCCGCGCGCGAACCGGAGCTTGCCCGTGCCGCCGACGATGCTCCGTTCCGACGGGCCCGACGCGCTGAGGTGGCCGAGCGTCGCGAGCGTGCTGCCGCTGTACTCGCCGTAGTCGGAGAAGACAAAGTTGATGGCCGTGAGCCCGCCCGACTCGTCCAGCGACGCGTGCACCCCGATGCCCTGCGCCCTGCCGATCAGCCGCGACGCCGGGTCCGGCCCCTCCCGCAGCGCGTTGTCGAACACGTTCACGTCGCCGAACGTCGACGAGTTCCTGTACGCACGCACGTACATGGTATACGTTCGTGATGATCCATTATAGTCGATCTTACTGCTACTCTGGCAGATACATCATACACATAGGTAGGTGTTTGCCAATAGATGTTATGCACCTATGCAGGCTGGCCACGTTGACGACGGTGGCGTTGGGCGTGCCGGCGTCGACCTCGTGGAAGTAGAAGTGGAGGTGGGTCAGCTCTTCATCTGCGGCGAACGCAGCGGAGCCACAGATGAGGAGCACGGAGAGAGCAAGGAAAGAGCACCGAGCAGCGGCCATGGTCTGAACAACCCTTTCAATTCGAGATCTCTTCTTCCCTCCCTAGAGTCCAGAAAGACAAATGGGAGAAGAGACAGTAACCTTTGGGCGAAGAGGGGGAAGGACTTCACTGCTACTAGAATTAATTATAGGGTGTGTTTTTTTGCGTGACTGTCTTGAATGTTAATATAAGTGTTTATACGAATAAACTGAATACTGATAAGTTATTTTAAAATAATTATTATTGCTTTGAAATAATAATAGAGATTGTTTCGTTTACTTATGCATAGAAAAACCATAATCATCGGGCGAGTCGTCAAGTGCGGTAAGTTGAGGTGGTGGTTGGTCTACTACAAAAGGACGCTTCGATGCACTCTCCCCTGCTCACGCTCCGCCATTTGGGCGACGGATTAGCTGTCCGAATTGTGACTCTTACCGACCCAATAATAGTCGACTGTGAGCGAGCTTTCGAGCGAGGATCACATTCATTGGCCTTAATGCTCAAGTCTTTGTTTATTTGATACTGTTTATGATTTTTAATATTATAATTTTTGTTAGCATTTTAGCATAATTAAATTTAAAATAAAAAAAGATGATATCATCACAAACAATGCAAAGAAATAAGGATAAAAACAAAATACAAAAAAAGTCTAAAAAAACTAAAAAAACCAGAAAAAACAAAATTAAGAAATTAGAAACTAAAAATTCAACTAAAAAAACCACAGCAGTAGCTATCTTCTTGAGTAGAGCTGGGACTTGGACTGTGCTTTTTTGGGCCAGCCTGAAGCACGGCCCGGCACGGCGTGCCGGGCCTGAAAAACCGGTCTGTTAGGTGGCACGACACGGCGAATCGTGCCATGCTCGGGCCGGCACGACACAGCGGGCACAGGCGGCACGGCGAGCACAGGCGGCACGGTGGGCACGGGCGGGTCGGCGTCGAAGTCGAGCTTGGGGAAGATGAAGTCGGCGCAGAATATAACACAAACAGGCATACACACATGACACAAGCAAGCATACACACATGACATCGCCTCTCTGGAGAAGAAAACAAGCATACACACATGACACATGACACAGCAACGACTTCGAGTTCATGCCCCTCCTCCCCTGCCGCCGGCGCGGCGCGCGCACCAAGTGTCCAAGAACCACCTTCCGTGGCACCGCCCACATGGTGCTCACCCAGCCACCGCTCCAGTGCGTGCGCCGAGCGCCAGACGCCGCGGCAGTCAAGGCGGCGCAGGCGGCGGGGGAGGGGGCAGCGGCGAGCGAAGGCCGAAGGAGCGGCGAGAGAGGGGGAGGGGGGCGGCGGCGGGCGAAGGCCGAAGGAGCGGCGCGGGAGGGGCGGTGGGGGAGTCGGGCGCGTGGGAGGGATTGAGGGAGGAGAGGACCCGGAGGAGGGACTAAGGGAGGACGGGAGTCACGAGACTGAAGGAGAAAAGAAGAGGGCACCCGGGCGAGGAGAAATGCGCCCAGATTTGACACGCACCGTGCACGTGAGGTGAGGGAGGACTGAGGGAGCGGGCAGCCGGGCGACGTGGCGGCGTGGGAGTGGTGGGACGATGGGAAAAAAGAGGAGGAGGACGGTTGATTGAGAACGGTCACTTAAAAAGTTAGAACGGTCATATAACATATGGAATATAGAGGTCAGGCAACGTTCGGATTCCATCTTTATATATTTTGAGGAGTGCTCAGATGTTGGGCCAAGTCCATCGACCGATCAAAGCCCAGTAAGTACAGTGGGCCAAACCAAGGGCAGCACCAGAGAAAATAATCCATCCTGTGATATGTGCCACGTCTTGAAACATGATAGGAACGGGTGATGTAGACTAGGGTCGACTCTAGACTTCTCTCAAGAAAAAATTGACAGCAACTCTCGAACAACTATATATGAAACCGATACGTTAATTATATTCCACTCGTTTCATACACATCGATGATCAGGGTTAACTCAGAGAGTTAGTATACCTTACTCTTTTGGCCTTACACATACATATATGGTCTACTAATTGGTACTACTGAATTACTTGACATCCATACATAGCATGCACGGGGGCATTACCTATTTTTTGACTGCCAATTCAGCCAAGCAGTTGGCCTACTATTGGTTTCACTTAGGACAATTCGATGGATGCTAATTTTAAAGTGGAGAGAACCAGATCAACCTTTAATTCTAAATTCTATATGAAAAATTTTATCATTGCTGCTTGGCACATTTAAAAGCAGCGAAATGATAAGGTGTTTGAGAATGTCACGCCAAATATTTCTATATGGAAATGTCTTTCTAAGAATGAACTCGTGTTGCATGCGCACCAAGTCAAAGAAGTACATGCACACGAAATCCTTGATTGGCTAGAAACTACTTCTTGATGATCTTTGCCTCTAGGGGGTTGTAACTTTTTTTTTCTATTTTCTTTGTACATAAACTTTTTGTTCTTTATTTTTATATCATTACTATTATAAAAAAAATGAGTTGGTGATCATATGTCTCTTCTCCTCTAACTGTTTCATTCTCATCATCATTATATTATAAAAGAATGAGTTGATGGACGTATGTCCCTTCTTCTCTAACCGTCATATTCTCAACTTCTCATCACTCTCCACTTTTTAACTGATCAGAGTAGTTATCTTTCATAGCATGATTCTCTATATATTCAATAAATTTTATTACACGCATAAGCAAGTGTCTAGTATTTATATATACAATAGGAGCCTCCCCTTCACTTGTAAAAAAAATGCAATCCATAAACTCGAATTTTGTAAGCATAAATTCAATCTTAAATCACGGCTGGGTGCAATTTCGAATCCACCGTGCAGAAGTGCGCGAATCTTATTTCTCAAAAAAAAAAAAAGGAGTGCACGAATCTTCAATGGAAAGTCTTAATGCATGGGAATATGGGATCACATCAGTGGGCCAGGGTGAAGTACATGTCGAAGACGACGACGATGGAGGTGTCCGTGGAGCTGAGGAGCTTGCTGGCCATGTACCCGCGCGCGAACCGGAGCTTGCCCGTGCCGCCGACGATGCTCCGCTCCGACGGGCCCGACGTGCTGAAGTGGCCGAGCGTCGCGAGCGTGCTGCCGCTGTACTCGCCGTAGTCGGAGAAGACGAAGTTGATGGCCGTGAGCCCGCCCGACTCGTCCAGCGACGCGTGCACCCCGATGCCCTGCGCCCTGCCGATCAGCCGCGACGCCGGGTCCGGCCCCTCCCGCAGCGCGTTGTCGAACACGTTCACGTCGCCGAACGTCGACGAGTTCCTGCACGCACGCACGTACACGGCATGCATGGTATACGTTCGTGATGATCCATTATAGTCGATCTTACTGCTGCTCAGGCAGATACATCATACACATAGGTAGGTGTTTGTCAATAGATGTTATGCACCTATGCAGGCTGGCCACGTTGACGACGGTGGCGTTGGGCGTACCGGCGTCGACCTCGTGGAAGTAGAAGTGGAGGTGGGTCAGCTCTTCGCCTGCGGCGAACGCAGCGGAGCCACAGATCAGGAGCACAGAGAGAGCAAGGAAAGAGCACCGAGCAGCGGCCATGGTCAATTCGAGATCTCTTCTTCCCTCCCTAGAGTCCAGAAAGACAAATGGGAGAAGAGGCAGTAAGCTTTGGGCGAAGAGGGGAAGGACTTTACTGCTACTAGTAATCATAGGATGTGTTTTTTTCTCTTTTTTTTGTGACTGGAGTTGATGTCTTTTGATATTAATAGGAGTGTTTATATAAATAAATTAAATATTGATAAGTTATTTCAATTCAAAATAATAATAGAGAAATTATTTCGTTTACTTACGCGTAGAAAATTATTGGACATGTTCAGAATAGGTGCCATAATCATCAGGCGAGTCGTCAAGTGCGGTAAGTTGAGGCGGTGGTTGGTCTATTACAAAAGGACGCTTCGATGCATTCTCCCCTGCTCACGCTCCGCCCTTTGGGCGACGGATTAGCTGTCCGAATTGTGACTCTTACCAACCCAATAATCGTCGACTGTGAGAGAACATGCGTGCGAGGATCACATTCATTGGCCTTAATGCGCAAGTTTTTTTTGTTTATTTGATACTGTTTAGAATTTTTTTTATATTATAATTGTTGTTAGTTTTTTAGCGTAATTAAATTTAAAAATAGAAGAAAAAAATGAGATCATCACAAGCAATACAAATGGATAAGGACAAAAAGAAAATACAAAAAGGTCTAAAAAACTAAAAAAAATTAGATAAGATAAAATTAAGAAATTAGAAGCTAAAACTTCAAGTCAAAAAAGCACAGGAGTAGCTACCTTCTTGAGTCGCAATCTGCAGTAGCTGTAAGGTGGTTGCGTGCGTGGCGTTACACCTTATTTATTCCATACTTGTATAACTAGCTAGTACTTTTTATTTCTTAGCAAATTCCAGGTCAACATCGTGGGGATCGTTCATCACATTCGTTGTCTTGTCTTCTCCTCACATTCGTTGAGTCCCATCTTGGTTGTTGCTGCGTGGCTTCAGATCTTATCATTTCATCTTGGTGTGTATAAGCAGCTACTGATTGTTTACTAATACCCCGAGATGGGTACTTGGGAAGCTCTTGGGCTCTGATACCAAACCAAACACACCAAGAAAAAACATGTCCTTAAAAACAGGTGTTATCCCCTCCAGCCGGAGATGATCACCGAATGGTAGACATCATTCATGTGCTAAGCACCTTGTTCGAGCACAAGGCCTAGAAAAGTGCATGAAGGCGTCAATTAGTGAAGGGCTGGGAACCGTGAGTAGTTACCCGTGCTGCTCTGCGCGTTAGCGTGTGTTTGATTTGAAGGCAGTAGGGATAGAATGGCTTCATCCCTGTTTTTAAGGACAGGATCGTCCCCGTTCTTTGTTTGGTTGTAAGGGATAGGACCGTCCCTGTTTTTTGTTTGGTTCTGAGACATCAAAATATGGGATGAGTCATCCGACGTGTGGGGCCCTTTTGTCATCCTCTTGTTTTTGAGAGGCGAGGAAGAGGGACGAGCCCATCCCCTCGTTTTTGAGGGACGGGGGCATCCTCGATTTAGGGGAATATTCCCGGGATATTCCCCAAAGGGGATGGACTCTGTCCCTGCTGACTCCAATCCAAACAGGTCTAAATCTGGAATCGCCCCGTCCCATCCCCTATTATCCTTAGAACCAAACACACCCTTAATGATTCAGGATTCGGGGGGCTTCCGGCGCCCAGCACGACGATCTGAGGCTCCACAGGCGGTGTTAACCGTTGATACCTGAGTAAGTGTCGAGTCTAGCTCTAGCATATGCCCAACGGCCAACACTCTGTAATGTAGGAACTATTCATGGATATAGCACCGCGGTAACTTTTTCAAAAATAAAATGGCCAACATTTATTCGTTTTTGTAAAAATAGCCTTCTTCATCTTGGAAGGCACGTCAGACGACACTTGTCACCTATCACATCCCCTTTGCTTAGCAGAACGGGGCAGATATGGTAGCGCGAGCACGGTAGCTTAGCACACGACGTAGCAGGCCAGTTGGTGAGGCGCGGCAGGTCGGTTGGCATCGGCGCGGTAGCAGCCAGCGGCCAGCGCGATAGGCAGGACTATTGAGCTCCCCTGACTCAGCGGCTCTGGGCAGGTGGGTGGCTAACCATACAGGCGTGACGTGACGTGATTATTTCTTCATTGTTATTATTCGTACAGTGTTATTATATGTACACTCTTATTATTTGTGCGATGTTATGTTTAGTTGTATGTAGTATCATTTGAAATAAGTGTTTTTTTGTCTGTATTGGTGATAGGTACCTGTTGTCGGATATGGAACACTTGTTTATATTCTACGAGGAGAGAGTCGTACGGATGGGCCAAATGGGGCGGGCCTTCAAATTTATAAAAGGGTTGTAATCCAACCTTCGGGGCTTAAGAAGATGGGTCTCTCTGAGCTCAGGAGGTGCGTGTGGAATACATTTGACAAGAAGGTTGGCAAGAAGAAGCTCGTCAACGAGGCTATGAAAGCTGCTCTGGTTGAAGATTTGGTGGAGTGTTTCTGGGAGCTGAAGAAAGTGGTTGGCAAAGTCACCTGGTGGCTGTAGGCCTATGCATTTAGTATTTTCGGTAAATTTGGTTCGGTGCATACGGTATGTATAGCAAATACGGTATTATTAGTTCAGTGATATATTGTATTTTTTTAAAATACGATTCAATATCGGTAAATCCTAATTTATTTCAGTACAGTATCAATTAATATCATATTTATCAAAGTTGACATAAATTACGAATGATATAGCGAGTCTACAACTTAAAGTCACAAATTTTACGATCTGCAGCAAATATGGCTTGTGTTCTTGATATGGCTCGTGCATCGTACTAGTCTACTAGAGCAGAACTGTAGAAGAAAGTCCATATGCATAATTATTGATGCACATCAACCATCAGGTGCAGTAGTAGGATAGCAAACATGGCATGTACAGAGAAAACAGAAACGAAGAGGGGTGCTAGGCTGAGCAATATTCTGACATGATGTTTAGCCCATGCATGTTGGACTACTTCAGTCATCTGCAGCCTGCCCACGTCACCCCTACATATTTCACCTACTGAGTCGATGACTCTATGGAGGATGGACGTATGCCTGCCTGCGCTAGTACTAGTAGTAACAGTGTAGTATTCGATTTTTTTTATTTTCCACTAATTTTTACTAGAAAAATTGAACCCTAAATAAACCTGAATTTTGGTCAAACCAAGTTGACCAGTATGATTTTTTTGGTTCAGTTCAAATATGCACAACCCTAGGCGCAGTACATAGAGATTGCTAGCAATCCTGTTACGGCGATATTTAGGACGCGAATGGTATATGTGTAGTTTGTAAAGAGGGTGGAGGCATCAAACAAGAGCGAGGGCGGTGGGAGTGGCAACGTGAAAGTGCCACAGTTGGTTGGTGATGGAGGTATAGAGCATAGTGTTGGTGGGGGTAGTGGTGGCGAAGTGCAACCTTCTGGTACTGCTGGTGCAACGGAAGATGGTGCTAGTCGAGGTGATAGACAACTGTCAAGGTTGGCTCATAACTTTCAGCCAACAGAAGGTGCAAGGATATGGTGGGCAGCACATATTGACTGTCATGAATATTTGCATAGTTTATCGAATGGAATCCATTCCAGCGACGAGGAGGATGTTGACGCAGCCAACAATGGAGATGAGGCTAGTGTAGGCGCTGGTAGAGGTGGTGCATACGGCGTTATTGCATACATGAATGTTGAGTACACCTGCTCAAGATTAGATGTTGCTGCCTTGGCCTCTCTAATTCTACCATTCAAAGATGGGTTAGAATGGTCCCTCAATGAGAACACTCTTCTCAAAGGGCAACACTTCTCCAACAAGAGTGCCGCGCAACAAGCCATCGCAAGATATGTCGTTGCATAAGCGCACATATTGGGTGCACAGGTCGAACCCCGATATGTATGTGGTGAAGTATGTGAATGGCTCTTTTCCTGAGAAGGTCTGTGCGCCGAAATTCAGAGGTGGTGAAACAGACTTCCGGATAACGGTGGTTAAGGACCACACCTATGAGCTTACGGAGCCGCTACATGGGCACCACAACGTGACCTCATTACTTGTCACCAACTTGATAAGTCACCTCTTAGTTGCAGACATCATAGTTTCATTGAAGCTATTGATGACCGATGTCGTAAACCTGGTTGGTTTTCTGGTGAGCTATGGTAAAGTGTGATGGGCAAGGAGGAAAGCCATACACGGGATGTATGGTACGTACAAGGAGGCCTACGACTTCATACCAAGAATGCTGCATCAGATTGCCAAAGCCAATTCTAGGATATATGTAAACAAGATAGAGATAGCACACCTTACGAAGGGCCCCAATTGTTTCTAGGCCATCGAAGACACTAACATCTATTGTCCTCTGGACCTTGACCCCTAAGCCCTGATCTATCACTCGAAACCAGCGAGTCATACACCCCTAGAAATCTCCTCTGCGACTACCCACACATTCCCGAGCCTTGGTCGCAATGTAATCACAACCTCAATGCGGTGATGCATATTTGTGATGACCACATGCACCTAGGACGCTGATTCTTTTGTTGTCCTCTGTCCATAGTAAGTGGTTCGTTATCTACGTATACTTGCACGCATGAAACGTTTGTACTAATCTCGCCTTACTTGTAGACAGCGGATTGCAAGTTCATTGAGTTGGTGGATTCATCATATCTGATACCTGCTGAGGTTTACATGCACAAACTGCACATCCGCCTAGAGGAGCTCCAGACCGAGAGGACCAATAATGATGAGTTCCGCAAGTAGAGGAACAACGAGGAGGTCGTACACCTCAGTAGCGCCTACCACTCATATTGCTGTTGTGCTAACCTAAGATGCAATTGCGCTTGCCACACCATGACAACCAGCCACATCCACACCGCTCGGATGACTGCCATGCCATGTGGATGTCGTACGGTTCCACATTTTCGTTCTAGGCATGTTGTAATTCGCACCTTCATTACGAAGTACTATGTCGGACTACACATGGTCCATTCCTACAATTTTTCAATAATGCATCTGGATATTTTGTCTATAGAATCTAGTTTCCTCTCGCTGCTTACTTGTTGAACTTAGAGTAAATCATATTTTAATCTAGATATTTTGTCCAAGTTCCACCAAATTTAGCCTACTTAAAAATCCGTGCAACAACCCATAGTACAAATACATAAGTCTAAACTCTATAGGCAGTAGATCTACCAAGCCAGATCAGCTCGGTAGCTCCTATCGAGCCAAGAGAGCTCGGCAGGAGCTACCGAGCCACAGGGGCTCAGTAACCTTGCCTACTGTGCCATGTGCTGACCTACTGTGCTGGCACCGACCGGCCTGTCACGTCTTCCGAGCTCAAAGGAGAGCTGTTTTTTGTAAAATGGGTGTCCGGAGCTATTTTTGAAGGAAAAAAAGCTGCTATGGTGCTATAATCCGTGAACAGTTCGATACCATAGGCTAGGCTTCCTAATCTCCATAAAAATACATCATGCATAAGCTTGCCAGTCACCTAGTGCTAGCAAGTAGCAACATTTCGCAGCCAGTTCATCATCGATTTTACCTGACTGGAAATCACCATCGCTGTGTCTACATAGGACAAGCATAGTTAGTGCGGGAACGCTCATATCACGCTACAAATATTGATTACACTGCTAGGATGTCACCAGCAGCCGTGACGGCGCGCCAGTGCCCAAAAAAAATAGTTTTAATGTGTACTACAGTCTCCTTTGTACAAACAGGCATCGCTGCCATAATATAATCTGTAACTATACAATTGGTGTACAACATTGTCAGACGATATTGGAATTGGGACATTCCGTTAGAGGGCGATTGGAGAACTCTTTGGCGTCGCAAATGCTCATCAGCATCAATCACCTCTGCAGATAGTGCAAGAATGCAACGAGGTGCATTCACCGCAAGAGATCAGTGATGATATCGCATTCTCAACTGGTCAAGCGATAGTCTGCTTTCTCTTTCGCGATCCTCTCTTCCTGTATTTCCTCCAACTCGTCATCCTCGCTCCGCTTACCTGCTTGCTCCTTCCAATAAGCAATCAACTTCTTCAACCTCATGATTTCTTTTGGGGCAACATGCTTGCTCGTATCATTAACAATACAACGCACTCGTGAAGCATACCTACAGGGCAACAAACAATGTCAGTGAGCAGGTGCACATCGGCAGTACGGGAACAAAACAGGAAAGACCTAAGCTGGAACAAACTTTGAAAAACTCAAGGTCCCAATTCCATGGAAACAAAACATTACCTGAGTTATCCTATCCACTCGATAGGAGATACTTAAATTATCATAGAAGGTATGCATATAATGCAAGAAAACTCATAATTAAAATTTTCATATTCGAAAAACAAAAACATCACCACAACAGGGATGGCGACAGCTATGGCAATGGCAAAAATGGGGCAAAAAATTTAAGAGTAATGAGCAATGCAATATTCATACATGAGTGAGTTGTAAGTCTCCTCCAAGTTTGACTCTGCTGGTGAAACATTCACAAACATTAAAGTCTTTGCATTGCCACCGAGAGAATCACTCATAAGCATTGTCAACTTATGGTTCCGATAAGGTATATGTTGTCCATCAGAAGATAAAGCACTGATAACATCAGCCAATGCAGAAAGAGATTTATTGATGCTTTGTGCTTCTTTCAATTGTTTTCCTGCTGAACCAGACTTTTTCACCCTCTCAGAACCAGCAAGGTCCACGAAACTTAGCTATTCACACAGAAGAACACTGTCAAAAGCTTTTCTTTAAGAGAAAAAAGGTCAGCGATTTATCAAGATAACTTAAATTAGCATCTCATAACCTTTTTATATCAACACACAAGATATTCCGTGCTGGTTTTTTACTTTTAATTAATCATATCGAACAAACGAAACAAGAAAAATAAACTTTATGAAACCACAGCTTGATGTGCTAGACCAAATAGGCAAGTACTACAAGAGACCACCTTTAAAAAAACTTCATTCAACTATACATATTCAAACAAGCAATCTGCAAATAGATACTACGTAGTCAAAACAAAAGGCTGCGAAACAAACATAACCAGAGGCAATCAGAAGTTTATTCTTCTGGGCAAACAAATGTCATACATGTGAGAACTAGGGCCAAACAACTTGAGGAGGTACACAAGTTATGGTCGTTGGTGAGATGATCTTATACAGTAGTTAAAATATGACTATATGAGTAGTTTTTTCGGTTTGATTTCTGAAGATTATTTGCCAAACCTGCATAAGCGAAAGGTGTAGCTAAGTTTAACAATGTAAATTAAGTGCTAGCTTCACAATTAAAGGTAGGCAATCAGAACATTCGATCTTTTCTAAAATTATAGATCAAATAAAAGCAAACTAGTCACTAGACTCAACTTTCCAACTTCATCCTGTCGTACCTTTCCTCTTGCATAAGATTGAGTTTGGAGATTGGTACTTTCGATATTGATTGAAAGAATTAAATGAGACCTTGAGCTTTCATCATTCATATTCGTTCCAGCAGTGTGTCTTCTCTCAGAACCTCTTGAAATTATACCCCTCAGTTCTTCAAAACTTGAAATGTTTACAACTGTTACACTTTCAACAGTGACAACACCCTAAAAGGAAAAGTGTAAGTTAACTTCCTCCATAGATACATAAAATAGCTAATGTTCATAAGCAAATGAATAAAAGGTTGCAAATGTTAACAAAGGGAAGTGTTCTACACTCTACACTTTCCCAAAGGAAAAATTGCACAAGTTGAGAGGATGGTTTGTCCCTAACCAGTAACCACTATTACTCTCCAACTATCCTTATTTCAAATTTAGTAGCTTTATTATGAAGAGGTACAGAAACAGTCTTCATTACAAAAAATGTTACAGAAGAATTGTTTATTATCTAAAAAGGACAAAATTGTCTGCTCGTACTTGCAACTACAAAAGTAAACCAAGGGAGCAAACATAGTTATACACCTACAGAAGATGTTGCTCAAAAGCACAACAGGATGGTCAAATGGGAAAACCATGTAATTTGACTTATTGAGAAAGACTACAAGAAAATAGAATACATGCAAAGAAAGACGGATTATAATATAACCGTTAACTCTAGTGAACAGTATGAAAAATGAAGTAAATTATATAAGAACGGAGCTCTTATACCTTAGAATCCTTTTTTATTTCTAATTTTTGCCGTGTTGCATTTTTGGGCAACAACAGGTCCACAAGATTATCTTGATAAAGTTCCACCATATATGCCTGCACATCGTATGAAATATAGTCAACAAAGGATAATAGAAAGGCATATTTGAGATAAAAAAAATGTGTTAAACCAAATAAAACGATGTCAATTAAAATCTAATATGCTTCCTGAACCATGTGAAAATCAACACAGGATTGGCCAACAGTACAAATCACTTAGTTGACATTACAAATTAATATTTAAAGATTAACCCAAAAATAATAGATGTCTTTCCAGCCATATGAAAGCATTTAAAATGCACATGAAAAATATTTCTTACCTTCAAGGAAAATAAATATTTGTTACCATCACGCTTTATCACCCTAAAAAGCTCAGATGTAGCCCTTGGAGTAAGACCAGGATTGTTTTCCGAACCATAAATAGTAAAAGTCTTCCCAGAACCAGTTTGACCATAAGCAAATATACAAACATTGTATCCATCAACAGCTGATTGTACGAGATACTGCATCACATAGTTCAATAAAAACATATGAAACCCAAAGGTTAATAATCTTAGTAACACATTTTATATTTTAAACATATTAATGTAAAACCCAAATTTAGAGGCATGTTACCTTAGTATCCTCAAATACTTCTTCTTGATTAGTGTTTGCATCAAAAACACGATCATATATATGTTGCTTTGATTTGTCATCTTTCCATGGATGTGCGATTGTAAATTCATCAGGACTGCAAACTATATTCTTATCCTTTTCGGCAAGCTCCTTATCGTTCAGAGGACGCAAGCGACAAAAAACTCTTATTTTTCCTTTCATATCTGTAAGAATCGTAACTCAATTTATAATCAGGTTATCACAAAATACAAGAACTAAAATACTGCAAATATTTTATTTCTAGCATACCTTCAATTGTGTTATAGTAACGCTTTCGCAAAACCTGTTCTTGCTTATAAAGATTTTCAAGCTGAACCAACTGTGCTCCTTGCCTTTTAAGAATCTCAGCAGTTTGTTGGTTCTTTCTGTCAACATCCTGAAATCATGCAAAATGAAATTATATGACATCCTAAAGAACCTTAAAACAAGATCGAATGTAGCTATTCTATATCTTATACATACCGCTTTGAACTCTCTTAACTCATCAAGTTCTTTCAGACTATTTTGCAACGTATCCACCTCAGTGTTTCTCAAGGCAAGAGTTGATTCAGCAACACTTAAGGAACGTGTTGTACTTCCCAATTTTTGCTCCAATTCAACAATATGAGCTTTTAGCTTACGACATTCATCCTCATAAGCTCTTTCCAACGTACTTTTCTGAATAATAAAGTAATCATATTTTCAGAAACATGAAATGAATAAACTATTCACTGTGAAATCAGAACAGGAAAAAGGAAATGTCAGATGATTAAACAAAAAAACCTCTTCACTTTTTGCTCTTTCAAGCCTTTGAACCTTCTGGTCCAGTAGATTCCTTTCCATCAGTAACTTCTTTGAGATTTCTTTTGATGCATCAAGCTCTTTTAGACATGACTTCAACCCCTCCTTAAGCTTGGTCAACATCTTTCAAACACAAAATAAGTAAATGTATTATAAATCTTTGCAAACATAAATTTGGCCATAGAAGCTAGAAACAAGCCATATCATGCAAAACACAAAGTTAAAGGTATGTAATTGTTTTAAAATACCTCAATGTCACTGTTGATGCTGCCTGCGGCTGTCAAAGTATCTCTCTCACAATTATTTCCAGATACTTCTATTTTATTATTGCTCTCTTGGCTCTTACCACTTGTCAATCTGGTCTCCAGTCTACTTTTCTCCACCAGTGCAGCCTAATAAATTTGCAAGTTAGATGATCCAAATAATTTAACTAATCCAACGGTCTATCACCATACCTGCAGAGAAGAGTCCTTTTCATCACACACGGATCTTAGCGTATCCCGCTCATTTGTTACTTCTTTAATGTTTTGATGTTCAGATTGCAAGGTATCTCTTAGCCCTTCTAATTCTTCTTGCATCTCTCTTTCTTGTATTGTCTTCCTTTGTAACTCCTCCCGCAACTAAAAATAGAAAAGGACCATTAACTCCTCAGCGATGTAAGTAAATAAAATTCACATGTACTTAAATGGCCAATTATATAAAAGATGCAATGCATTCTGCAATATGTTAAGACAGAAGTTAGACCTTAAAAACATCACCTCACCAATATAGCAATTTTCAGTCTTTATGAAAGGAGTGTAGGATACACATTGGGGCACACTACAAACTTGTGCCTAAAAGATATTTATTATAGTTAGCCATATTTTTTACCAAATATTTATCAACTACATGAGCCAAACATGGTCTTATAGACCTTTTGACCTACTAGTCTGGTTTATTATCTATTACAAGACAGTGAAGATACAACATGCATTCGTGATTTCATACATCCTTCAGTATGCATCACTACTGCCTTTCAGCTGCTAGATTTTTATGTGATGCAGAGCAAAAAAACACAAAGTGATCTATATAATCATTACCTTCTTTTGTTATCCAATTGTGATGAAAAGGTTTAGAAATTTAAAGTTATCCCAATATAGAAAATTCTAGTGGATTATAATAACATTTACCCAGAGGCAGTAATGAGACATTTCACGCAAAATTCTGAACTCTAAGCACCGTGCATTACCACTATTGTTTTTATGGCCAAGACTACTCACCCGATCTGCTTTCTTCAGAGATTCCTCAAGTGCTTTTGACAGTTCTTGGACACGTCTCTCATATATTTCAACATTTGGTGGCTTATATGTTTGAGAAACATCATTTTGAGAAGCTGTGCTAGTAGCAGAGCATGCTTTTGAATATCTGCGCAGCATCACATCATTTATATGCGTTTGAAGAGCTACACATATTTCCTCACCCTAAAAAAAATAAACCAGATGGTCATTTTGACAGCTTTATATGACATAACAAGATAGCATAATCAATGTATGTACTATTTGCCATGAGGCTTTAAAATAACCTGCTTAGTTTCAAACTGAAAGATATGAAGAACACCGGCAACTCGCATCTTAAAGAAAACAGCAGTATTGCTGCTCCCAAATTGCATTATGTCTCTCAGCTCTGCAGAATGTAGGTACTCCTTAGGAACCGGACGGAAAAAGTGAACCTACATTAAAGCAGAAATACAAGATCAGCTTTAGTTAGCAAAAATAATATAATATTTTCATCATATGATTAGGTATCAGACCCCTCGTTTGTTGATTCCCAAAATGATTCTTCCAGGTAAAAGTCCCATTGGATCATCAATCTTCCGAACGCTGAAGAAAATTGAGTTGCCGTATGGAAGAGTCCTTAAGATTCTGAGAAATTGTTGCCTTGCATCATCTTTTGACAAGTGTTCCTGGATGCAGCAATAAAGTACTTAGGTAAACGAGAGGTATCAGGTTTGCTTACGAATGTAAAATTAAATTGTAAAATTTAGTATTTCATCAGCACTTGAGTCAAAATTAATTCCTCCATAGTCCAAAGAATCTCAAATTAATTAAAATTTCAAACAACATCACTTTCTTACATGTTTGTATGACGTGTGATGCATTGATCATCTAGAATTAGTCATTCACTGTTATGATTAATGCAGGCCATGGAGTTGAATGAGAGATGTATGTTGCAAATTAAGTACACATCAAAAGATTAGATCGAGTTTCTATATAATAACATAATGTTGCATAGCTAGATAAATACCATTAACTGATAGCGTGAGATGATGTCAAGCTCCCAGTCTCGCTTTGCTCTAGTAATTGCAACTTGTCTAGGTAGAAACCTCTCTAGAAGAGATATCCATTCACTAGCAAGAACAAGAAAAAATGGCGTCTCAGGAAAGAGAAAAGGGGGATAGTGAATTATTTTTACAATAGCAAAGACTATATTGAAAGGTGAAATCAGAGATCAGGTAGAGCCTTATGAATTACTTACACACAGGACTCGGGATTGTCAACAAATCCAATCTCAACGAACGTTTGCAGAGCAGAGAGCTGTGCAGCATCATCCCTGCCTACTGGATAGTTTCCTAAAATATAATCATGTTGTAACTGTAGGACAATGACATTAGTTGGTGCTACCTTGGAAACAAGATTACTTGTATGGCCTAAGAATTGGCAGCATTTCAAACGGCTACTCAGACCAGTACCTGGACATATGATAGCTGAACGAACATCGGATCAGTCACAGCCTCATCAGACTCACGAAAGAGGCGTTTTTTAAATACAAGTTTGCAGTGCAAAATTTCTCCTTTGTTGCGATCCTTATCTGACTTGAATTCAGATAGCAAGTCACCAATGTATTTGTTATCGTCTAATCCAATGTATTCCTCTGCATGCAAAAAAGAAAGAAATGCATGTGCTACTTGAGAAACTTTCATTAAATTCTATATTTCCTTCAACCCCACGATATCCAAACCATATGCACTAAGTTGTAAAACAGAAGGAAAAAAAGGCATATGACTTGGTAGAGAAGAAATACCGTTGCCAACATCTGAAGTCTTCGATCCGTTAACAACCTTTCGACATTCAAAAAGGCTGAAACTAGAATATACTGAAAGTTTGATAATGCCAGCAAGTTCCTGTCATCATAGCATATTTTGTTTCCTTAGAACTTACAACTTCAAATGCTCTTAATTTCAAGCAAATAAACCTGAACAAGTTCGTGCCAAAATTTTGTTAAAAAAAGTACAATAATAGAACACAGAGGAATATTATGAAATTATACAGATATGTGGTACAGTGGTAGTGTGGTTGAATATCCACTGTTTGGTCAACCAGAAACTTGATCTAAAAAATCGAAGTAAAACCATCGTTTCAGTCAACAATAACAAAGGCTGTCCGCATTAGAGTTCATAGTACTAAGGAAATAAGAAAGTAACAACAGTAGGGCGTATATATGACATCAAGCACAAAGTTACAACATCTTTGCAAGGTTGAGTAGCTGTGCATTGATCTGTTTGGAAATATGGGAGTTGAAGGTGCCTGAGAGTTGTGGTTACTGACTACCATGAGTGGTGAGTAGAAACAAAAATGGTCAAAAACCATATTAATAATACCCCACCTTCAGCCTGATTCTAAAGGGTGATAGGGCTTAGTCAAGAGGTATCTGAAATTATGAACAGAGCA